>OU342743.1:584366037-585566037 GCA_910589775.1 Avena eriantha | reverse complement strand
AGAGTAATCAACACCGGGAAAGTTTCCCCTAAGAACTATGCAAGATTCAACCCAATTGTTACAGCGGTATGGAGATGGTGATGATGGTGCTAGTGGAGATGATGGTGGTGATGATAATGATGATCCCGATGAAGTCCAGCTTGATGGTGGTGTTGCTGGCAACGATCTCCCCTCTCCGAGAAGGAATTCCCCCGGCAGAATTCTATCTGCTGGAGAGATCTTTCTCTCTTGGTGTTTTCCGCCCCGCAGAGGCGGTGGAATCTTTCTGTGGTCGCCCCCGAGTCTTAGGGTTTCGGGAGGATAATATACGCCAGAGGGGAGAGCTGGAGGTGGACCAGGGCGGCCACACCACCTGGTGGCGCGACCTGGGGTGGCCCGCATCGGGGGTGGTGTGGGCCCCCTGTGGCCCATATCCACTCCTCCTTCTGACAGTCTTCGTCTTCTAGAAAAATAGGATTTTCCATATATTTTCCCGGATTTTCTGATCTTCGCGAATTTTGCCTCCAAACTGCACCTTTTCCATCAGAATCCTGACTGTAGTGGTCCATGCTCCAAAAGTCATCAACCATGCAAAAACAGGTGAAATAACATAAGTATCATCTCTTAATATGAAATATATCTATGAATAACAGTAAATTATGATATAGAATAGTGATGCAAAATGGACGTATCAACTCCCCCCAAGCTTAGACTTCGCTTGTCCTCAAGCGAAAATGAGCTCAATAAACATGACCTCAGGTTTATGGAGTGAAGAGTCGATTAAAGAATACAGACAAGAAGCATCACATTCATCAATACATAAGTCATAATAGAAGACAATTCGCTATTATATAACTTAACTTGCAATAGGTAAAGGAAACACAATAAAGATACATAAAGTAAATCATAATTGGTAATGGCAAACTGAGCTCTCAGTCGAATAATAGTTGACAATTTGCTGGAGTTCACAAATAACTGATTTTCAATGATAGCTTTCAAAGTAGTAAACACTAAGATAAGAGCAATGTGCAAAACAAGGAACATAAGAAACATGATTGAATAAATCACCATATGAATGAATGAAACACAACAACTCAAAATACTTGCTAAGATAGAAGGGATTTCAAGTTTCATAAAGAGCTTCCAAAAATTATGGTACTTACTAACTTTCAGCTCTCATTGCCCCTATCATAAGCATCTTTAAGTGATTAAGGTTAAAGTGACACAACTAAGAGGATATGCTTGACAAGTTATAAATTAAAGTCTCATGCCCCTTACTTACAAAGACCGAACCTCATGCTACTCAACTTCAGTCACAAGTAAGCTCTTGTCATTGTAAATAGATATGTATCATAGAGAACCGCCAACAGGGTACCCCTTGCACATGATACAGGAGCTATCCCATAATCAAAATGACAAGGCAAGTAGACAATGAGCATCTCAGGGATCTTTTTATTTGCTATTTGCATAGGTTTTTATTGAGGATGCTTCATAGAGTGCTCATTATGGTTACGCTGCAAGTTTCCACCATGATTAGGCATGGCTTAGGCTAGCGGCCCAGACATTTCTCTAACACACATATAAACTCCATGATCTTACAAGTTCCCCTTTTATTTCACACCGCCGGGATCCATAAGCAAAGAACATGATATCAACTACGTATAAAGTACCAATGCAATGTTGAAAGTGTTCCCCATGATACATGGTTCTGCTAACTTCAACTTATAAAGCGCAAGCATATATGCAACAAAGATGGACACAGTGGGTCAAGTTTATTAAGTGTAAGAAAGTAAGGTGTGCCATCAAGTTCGTGAGAGCTTTAATCACTAATTTTCACATAACAAGTTTAATTTGGAAGGTAGATAAAAACATGAATTTACTTGGAATAACAATAGTGCTAATAGGTAGGTATGGTGGACAAAAATGGCATAGATTTTGGTTTAAGGATTGGATGCATGAGAAGAATTCCTCTCAGTACAGGTTTTTGGCTAGCAAGGCTGGGTAGAAAGTACAAGAGTTGAAGGAAACAATCAAACATACAGGTGATAAAAACAAACATGCAATCTTCCTTGGAAGCACAAAAGAATCTTAACTAGAGAATACTAAGCTTATGAGCAAATCAAGAAAGAAAGACGATGAAATTATAATTCTTTAGAGTACTTTTATTTTTTCATTCAACTCTCAAAAATAGTGTTGCTACTGACCAAGCCAGGTTTGCCAAAACCAACTGAATTAACTCAATGATCCCAAAGTGATACCAATACTAATGAGAAGATCAATCATATAACCATGAATTGAAAACTAAAATAAGATATGCAAAGAATGGATTATAGAACTTCTCATTAATATTCCATAACGGCAACTCACACCAAGGGATACATATCTAACGAGAGAGGGGACACTACCATAATGCAAACCATCCTACATGATAACTTCTCTATTCATGATATGACTTTACTAAAAAGGTAAAAAGATAGAAGATAGTGATGTGATACCGCCGCACTCCCCCAAGCTTGGAACAAACCAAGGGGATGCCAAAACTTGATGACGAATTACTCCTTCGGTGGTGGTGGTATTCTCTCGATGAGCTTTTTGATCGATTTCCCCAAGTCCTCAACCTCGAAGGTGAGAGTACGAATCAACTCCGAGTTGTGCTCGATGTGGTGCATGATCATGTCAGGTTGTGAATCCCACCTCTTGCGATTCTTTCCCCACTCTTCCTCCTTGAAGTCTTATTTTCTCTTGTGCTTGGAGAAGGTGTCTGTGGGGCCAAACAGTGACACGGAGGCTTCCCTCCAGTTGACATCCGTGCAGTCCTTTTGACCTTGGCAGGGTTTGCCAACACTCCAATGCTTGCAATGGTAGTGCTAGTGTGCGGATGTTGACTTTGCTTTGCTTCCTCTTCATCTTCACTCTTGATCTCCTCCTCCTGCCCGGGGTCTTGGAGATCTTCCTCCATAGGCTCCTTTCCTTTATCCTTGGCGGACACCATTGTGCTTCTAAACTTCCAAGAATAGTTCCTGGCAGAAACAGATCGAAACAAAAACACGATGAGAACACGATATACGAACCTCGGGGGATCCGGGGGATTATATATTACGAAGTTTTACAACAAAAGGAAGGTACTGGGACAAAATGGGTCAGAGACAGAGTCCGGGGCGGCCACACCACCTGGTGGCGCGGCCAGGGGTGGGCCCGCGCCACAGGGTGGTGTGAGCCACCTAGGCTCAATTTCCGTCCCTCTTTCTCTTTGTTGCTTTCCTTGTTGGATAAAAACTGCAAAAATATAACTAGACAGAATTTTCGTGGAACTTTTCTTACCAGAACTGATACCTATTCAAAAACAGACTATGCAGGTCTCTGAATTTGGCATTTAGCAGATTCTTCCGGAGTCACCGCTTGAATAACATCAACATCTTCATCTTCATACTCATATTGCTCGACTCATAAAACCTTTCTCTTTCTTATTACACCATTTCTTCCAATATCCTGAAAATTTCGTTCACACAAAACTTCACACAATTCTCATTAGCAACATTAGTATAAGCGAGGTAATAAACCTTTTAAGTTCAATTTCAACTGAAATCCATGAAAACACAAGCTACTGTAGCAACTCCTTCCAAAAACCAAAAGAATTCAAAAAGGAAATCGTCTTTATAAGCAAATGCAAGAGTGGTAAAATCTATCAAAATAGACCGGCGGGTAAAGATCAATTTTTTCGAAAATCTTCTGTTGCTCAAATCAAAAAGTGCAAAACTAACGAAAGTTAAATAACAACCTGGGGTAGAATAAGCACAAAAAATTACAGCTCAATTCGACATACAGAGATCTCTCACGAATTTTTACAGTGAAGCACAAAAATCTATTTCGGAACAGCAACTTCCCCAAATCTTACTTCTCTCTCATTAGAGGTTGATCTTGACACAAAAACCAAATAAAAAGATAAGGAGAAGTTATTACCGAAGTAATAACTTCCAAGACTCAAATAAACAAAAACAAACTGAAAGCAAAAATAAATTGGGTTGTCTCCCAAAAAGCTCTTTCTTTATAGCCATTAAGATGGGCATGATAATTTCAATGATGCTCACATAAGAATATGAATTGAAGTGAAAGAGAGCATTAAGAAGAAAAAATACACATATTTAAGTCTAACCCACTTCCTATGCAAGGGAATTTTGTAAACAAACAAGTTGTTAAAACCAGAGGCTACTAGCATAGGAAGGCAAAAGAAGTGCAACATAAAAAAATTCAGTATAAAACGAGGAAACTTGATATTGAGGTGCATAAGAACAATTTTTCCTCTCTCATAATAACTTTCAGTATCATGCATAAACTTAACAATATAACTATCACAAGGACCATCCTAGCAATGATCACTTATCCTAACAGAAAACACGGGAACACTAGCTCTCATAACACTACTTTGTGAAACAATATTAGAGGTATCCTTACAAAGGATAGTATGTCCTTCTTCTACATATTTAGTGAAAAAATCTTTCACATTTGCTATTATAGGTTCATCATCCATTTGTTTATCAAGTTCAGCAGCTTTATTTGTACTTTCATTAAGCATACTAGCTATCATAGAATGTTCCTTTATCTTAACTGGGAAAGGCATTTTCTCAATGTAGGGTTCAGGTAAAACATGATTAGCGGTATAAACTTCAGTATTTCTTGCAGGAACACTCTTAGCAACATCTTTATATGGTTCATGATACTTATTCCACTTCTTTTTAGGAACTTCAATATAGGAAGCAAAAGCCTTAAAATAAGTTGCAATAGCTTGAGAGTCTAGACCATAAGCATTTTTAATATTTTGAAAATCATGAGTTCCCATAAAAGATTCAATGCATTCACAATCATAATTTATACCTGACTTTCTTCCTTTGTCATTCTCCCATGCTTCAACATTATCTTGAATACGGTCTAGAAGATCCCATTTAACTTCTTCTTTCATGCGAGTGAATGATCCAACACAAGAAGCATCCAATAAACCCTTATCATGAAGAGGGAGCCTTGCATAAAAGTTATTGATAATAATATTGTTGGGGAGCTCATGAATGGGACATTTGATCATTAGTAACTTCAATCTCCCCCAAGCCTGAGTTGTACTCTCTCCATCAAGAGGCCAAAAGTTCAATATTTGATTCCGATCTTTATGAATCTCGCTAGGAGGATAAAACTTTGAATAAAAGAGAGGTACTATTTCGTCCCATTCAAGAGCTTGACTATTCTTCAGCAGCTTATACCAGTCCTCAGCTCTTCCTTTCAGTGATAATGAGAATAACTTCTTCTTGACTTGATCTATATTAATACCTGCACACTTGAACAACCCGCATAATTCGTGTATAAAGAGCAAACGATCACGGGGATGGATAGTTCCATCTCCAACATAGTAGTTATCCATAACACGATCAATAATTCTTGTAGCTATTTTAAAAGTATCATTCTCAGCAGGTGGTGGTTCGTCTACTACCTTAGCAGTGGTAGTAGCATTACGAAATAAGAAACTCAGCGAATTATCCATATTTAAAATAAAGCAACTAATAGAAGTAAACAATACTCATAGTAGAAGCTTCCTTTACCAATTCCACTCTACAATAGCGCTTCACTCCTCGGCAACGGCGCCAGAAAATAGTCTTGATGACCCACAAGTATAGGGAGTGTATCACAGTATTTTCGACAAGTAAGAGTGTCGAACCCAACGAGGAGCAGAAGGTGCTAGCTAGTGGCTTGGAGCAGGAATTCTCTGTAAATACTTAGCAAATGGATTTTTAGGGTTTTTTGCTAAAGAAGGTAAATAAAGTACGAGTAAATAAAAGACAATAAGAATAAATGCAGCAAGTGGCCCAATCCTTTCTTCAGCAAAGGACAAGCCGGTTGTATTACTTAAGATGACCAAACGTTCTCGAGGACACACGGGAATTCCGTCAAGTGCTTTCGCTTCATATAGTTGATTAATCTTCTTTAGTTTGCTAAGTGTTGTGTGGGTGAACCTGTGCTAATGTACCAACCTTCCTAGGACTAATACATACTTGTGATTATACCCCTTGCAAGCATCCGCAAGTACAAGAAATTAATTAAGGTAAAAACCTAACCACAGTTTTAAACTCTAAGACCCTAACGTCCCTTGTGCAATGGTTTCCTAATGGGGGTTCAGGTTTCTGTCACTCCGGCAACCTCTATGATTAGTAGCCAAATACACAATGCATTCCCCTAGGCCCATATAGGTAAAGTGTCATGTAGTCGACATTCACATGACACCACTAGAAGAAGTACATCACAACTTAAATATCAAACTATTGAATCTTTCTCAATACAATTCCACTATTAACAACATGACCTCTTCCGTGTCCTCAAGAACAAAACGAACTACTCACAAGACATCATATGGATCATGATCAGAGATGGAATAATGATGTATAACAATCTGAACATAAACAATAACTCAATGGTTCCACTCAATAGCATCAACTACAAAGAGTAATCAACACCAGGAAAGTTTCCCCTAAGAACTATGCAAGAGTCAACCCAATTGTTACAATGGTATGGAGATGGTGATGATGGTGCTGGTGGAGATGATGGTGGTGGTGATGATGATGATGATCCCGATGAAGTCCAGCTTGATGGTGGTGTTGATGGCGACGATCTCCCCTCTCCGGGAAGGAATTCCCCTGGCAGAATTCTGTCTGCCGGAGAGATCTTTCTCTCTCGGTGTTTTCCGCCCTGCAGAGGCGGCAGAATCTTTCTATGGTCGCCCCCGAGGCTTAGGGTTTCATGGTGATAATATACGCCAAAGGGGAGAGCCAAGAGTGGGCCAGGGTGGCCACACCACCTGGTAGTGTGGCCAAGGCTGGCCCGCGCCAGTGGGTGGTGTGGGCCCCCTATGCCTCATATCCACTCCCCCTTCTGGCATCCTTCATCTTCTGGAAAAATAGAATTTTCCATATATTTTCCAGGATTTTCTGATCTTCGTGAATTTCGCCTCCAAACAGCACCTTTTCCATCAGAATCCTGACTACAGCGGTCCATGCTCCAAAAGTCATCAACCATGCAAAAACAGGTGAAATAACATAAGTATCATCTCTTAATATGAAATATATCAATGAATAACAGTAAATTATGATATAGAATAGTGATGCAAAATGGACGTATCAGGTATGGCACCATTCCAATTCATGTATGGAAGAACATGTTGAACACCACATTGGAGAAACTGGCGAAGGACAGTTCTTTGGGCCGTATATGATCCAAGAAGCAGAAGATCGAGTTCACATAATCTGAGAGCGTTTGAAAGCCCCTCGGTCTCATCAAAAAACCAACTATGATCGTCATCATCTTGAAGTTCATTATGAAGTTGGTGATCAAGTTTACCTCCATGTCACTCCTCTAAAGGGTGTCCATCGATTCGTATCAAAGGCAAATTGGCTCCTTACTACATTGGCCCTTTTCGCATTCTCTCCAAACGAGGTGAGCTTGCCTACCAGTTGGAACTACCTTCAATCTTTACAGAAATTCATGACATATTCCATTTGTCTCAACTCAAACATTGCTTCAAAGATCCTATTCATGGTTTTGACCATCAAGTTCTGGATCTCTAAGAGGATCTAACCTATCGGGAATACCATGTTCGTATTCTTGGTGAAACCGAGCGCAAGACTCGTCGTCAAACCATCTAATTCCTGAAAGGTTAGTGGTATCATCACTCCTAGTTAGAAGCAACCTAGGAATGCGAAGATGATCTCCGATCTGATTACCCTGCGTTCTTTTCTTAAACCTAGGAATCTCGGGACAAGATTCTTGTAAGGAGGTAGAGTTGTAACATCCCAAACTTATGTGAAATACATTAATAACAAGTTTTTGAGCATTGTTGAAGTGGAATTAAGAAATAAAGAAAACCCTAAAAATCCCTATTTTCCTCTCTAAGTAACATCTCTAAAATGGGTTTTATTTCGAAAATCCAAAATGTTTTGGGCCTTGACTTGAACCAGGGGAAATTATGTCTCTCAAAAATGATTTCAAGAATTTGTTCTATTTTGAAAATATTCAAAGTAGAGTTGAGTTTGAATTTAAATAGAAAAGAGGAGAAGAGAAACAGAAAAAGGTTTTCTGGAAAAAATAACAAACCTAGTTACATGCACCTCTTCTACCTCTCCCCTTGCCTTTCTGCAGCCCATCCGAGGCCCAGCTGCCGGCCTATACCAGTTTGGCCGCCTATCCTCGTGTCATGTTCGATGACGACGAGTAACTAAATCGTTGTCACCGGTGATGCCATCCACCGCAGGAGCCGTGCCAAGATTCACGTTGCCGCTCCCAACTTCTACGCCTTAGCTACCATAGTGGATAAGCTCTAGACGCCATTTCCCCTCCATCTCTTCGTCTCTCGCCATGTACGTGGAACCCTAGCTCGCAATCGTCCTCCTCCTTGCCATCACCGGCCGCCCCGGGCTGTGTTGAGGCCACCGTCATGTTCGCCTCACTATCCTTGTGCTCCCTAGCTAAGCCAAGATGGTGCGCTTTCAATTACTGAAATCGAACCATCCCCTTTGCTGCTAGTCACCACTACTCGCTGCCATTCCGGAGCTCACCCTACCTTGTCGTCAAGTCCTACGTGATCTTGGTGAGCCATAGGTCCTAGTGGACCTCTCCATTTCCTCTCTCCCCCTCTCATTTGCTACCCCGACGAGCACCTACAAGCCCCGCCGCCGCTCGCTATTGGAGAGGTCACTCCAGTGACCAATCCAGGGTGGCACCGCCACCACTTGCCTCATTGCACTTGTGCGAGTCCAATGCGTCGCTCCACACAACCCCGCGAGCCCCTAGCCCCGTCTCCGTGTGCCACTTGTGGCCATGTCGCGCTGACATCATGGTTGGCTGACGTCATGGTGACATGACAACGACATCATTATCTGTTTTTATTTTCTGTTTTATTTAAATCAAATATGACAGGTGGGGTCCCTCTATCAGGTATTTAATAATTTTAGAAAATGTTTTAAATTGGTAAAATTGAATAAATCTTTGGAAATTCATAAGTAATTTATTTTAAATCATAAAAATACGTATAATATATGAAAATGCTTAGAAAAATGAGCTCTACCATTTAAAAATGTAAGTATACATGTTCATGCAATTTTGAACCCTAATTATTTTAGAGGAACACCGTCACCCCCTAAGTACCATGGGTTTGAGGGTTCGTCTCGTTAGGGCATTCCGAATCCATTTAAAATAACGATGCACCTAAGATCGTTTCAATACATGCAATCCATCATATCATTCATATTGTATGATCATTGAAGATGCCATGTCTTGACTGTTGTTCTTCCTTTCTAGTATTGGTTCTTTGCGACAGGAACTGAGCTTGAGCTTGAAGTCCAGTCCACCAAAGAGCAGTACCAGTCCAACGAAGGACAAGGTAAGCGTAGCCCCATCATTATGTACATATGCTTTCAAAGTATTTCCATTCTTGCTATACACATGTGATTCCAATGTGGTCCTTTGTTATAAGGTAGAGTGTCCCATCTGTTGCATGTCTTTGCCCTTTGTATATAAAGAAACCTAATCCACTAATGACCCACAAGTATAGGGGATCGCAACAGTCTTCTAGGGAAGTAAAACCTAATTTTTTGATTCGACACAAGGGGAGCCAAAGAATATTTATAAGCCTTAACAACTAAGTTGTCAATTCAGCTGCACCTGGAAACAATCTTGCTCGCAGTAGTTTATCAGTAGCAACAGTTTTGTAGTAGCAATAGTAAAGTAATAGCAGTAGTAAAATAAAGACAATAGTAACAATTGCAGTAAACAGTAGGATTAAAGTGCGGTAGGCATAGGGATGGATGGACGGGCGTTGCATGGACAAGACAATTCATGTAATAATCAAGACATAGGGCATTTGTAGATAAATAAGATAAAGTATCCAAGTACTAAATAATCATAGGCATGTGTTCCATATATAGTCATACGTGCTCGTAATGAGAACATGCACAAAATCTTTTGTCCTGCCAGCCCGTTGCAGCAGGGCCTCAAAGGAATCTACTAGCAATTAAGGTGATCCTTTTAATAGAGCACCGGAGCAAAGCATTAACACTCTGTGAACACATGTGGTCCTCACATCATAGCCATCCCCTCCAGTTATCCCGATTTCTGTCACTGCGGGGCCTCGGGTTCTGGACAATGATATGTGTATACAACTTGCAGGTAAGATCATAAAAAATAATATCATCATGAATCAATAACATGTTCAGATCTAAAATCATGGCACTCGGGCCCTAGTGACAAGCATTAAGCATAACAAGTTGCAACAATGTAAAAAAGCACTTAACAATAGATACTAGGCACCATGCCCTAACAATCTGATAAAATTACATGAACGATCTCATCCAATCCCTACCATCTCCATAGCCAACTGCGGGGGATTACTCACTCATGGATGGGGAAATCATGGATGGTTGATGGAGGAGCGTTGGTGATGATGATGGTGATGATATCCTCCAATTCCCCCGTTCCGGCAGGGTGCCAGAATAGAGTTTCTGGTTCTGAATCGCGGTTTCTGGTGGTTGCGGTGCAGCAGAACTCTATCTGGAAAAATGTCGAACCCCCTTATGTTTTTAGGTTAGAGGGCTTATGTAGGCGATAGGAGAGGTCGAGGTGGAGTCCGAGGCGGCCACACAACCCCCTAGCACGGCTTGGCCTGGCCCATGCGGCCAGGTGGTGTGGGCCCCTCGTGGCCCCACTCCGTCTCGTCTTCTGGCTTCGTGAGTCTTCTAGTAAAATAGGAGTTTTGCGATATTTTTTGGGATTTTTCCTGAAAGTTGATTTCCTACACAAAAACGAGACACCAAAGCAATTCTGCTGAAAACAGCGTTAGTCCGCATTAGTTGTATCCAAATCACACAAATTAGATAAGAAACAATAGCAAAAGTGTTCGGGAATGTTGATACGTTTTGGACATATCAACTCCCCCCAAGCTTAGCTTATTGCTTGTCCTCAAGCAATTCAGTTGAAAACTGAGTGCGATAAAAGAAACTTTCACGAACACATTTGCTTCATAAGATGTATCTATTCTCAGCATATGATCAAATAATTAGGCAATTCATAATAAAGAGTATGCAAATAAGTTTATCCAGTAGTCATGCAAGCTATGAAGAGATTCCAACCCAATAATAATAAGCAACATGACACATAAGCATATGCAGGATAGTAATGCTCATAATAAGATATGATAAAATGGTATCTCGCTTGCCTTTCTTTTTGGAGCAAAACATAAATGCCAAGGCACCTCTGAAGTTTAAGTGAAGACTAGAAGTAAAAAATATCAAAGAAACAAGCATCAAAGTTATGTCACAATTAACCATGTTTTGGGACAAGCACATTACACTAATAATGACAGCTATGCTCTCGGGAAGGTGCTCAAAGAATAAATGGTGACTCGACATAAAAGTGAAAGAAAAGATTTGAAAAGTTTGAAAGGCTTCCAAATGTTGAAAGTATGGTACTCATTAGCTTTGAGCTCTCATTGCCCCTATCATAAGCATCTTGAGGTGATTAAGGTTAAAGTGACTCAAATATGAGGATATGCTTGACAAGTTATAAGTTGAAAATCTCATGCCCCTTGCTTACGAGTACCGAACCTCATGCTACTCAACTTTAGTCACGAGTAAGTTCTTGTCATTGTAAGTACATGTGTATCATGGAGAACCGCCAACAGGGTACCCCTTGCCCCATGACACAGGAGCTATCCCATATCAAAATGACAAGGCAACAGACAATGAGCATCTCAGCGATCTTTTTATTTGCTATTTGCATAGGTTTTTATTGAATGCTTCACATAATGCTCACTATGGTTATGCTGCAAGTTTCCATTAGTCATGGCTTAGGCTAGCCACCTAGGCATTTCTATAACACACATACAAACTCCATGAGCTTACAAGCTCCCCTTTTATTTCACACCACCGAGATCCATAGACAAAAGAACATGATATCAACTGAATAATAAGTGCAATGTTGAAAGCGTTCCCCAGCGTACATGGTTCTACTAATTCACAACTTATAAAGCGCAAGCATATAAGAAACATAGATGGACATAATGGTTTAGGTTTATTAAGTGCAAGAAAATAAAGTGTGTCATCAAGTTCGTGAGAGCTTTACTAACTAATTTTCATATAAGAAGCAAACATTTTTATTTGGAAGAAAACAAAGCATAATAAATATGCAAGGAATAGCAATGAAGCTAATAGGTAGATATCGTGGACTCTTTTTGACAACTTTGGTTTTGGGGAGTTGGATGCATGAGTAAAGCTTATACTCAGCGCAAGTGAAGGCTAGCAATAGAAAGGGAGCGACAATCAAGAGAGCAGTAACTGTCATAATCATGCTTGCGACAAAACAAAATTAATAGTGGCATAAAAGTGACACAAGAACTCTGAGGCAAAATAAATCATCGAGGCTTAACTGACTTTTTGTTTAGTCATATGCATGCGTGAGCATGTGCCAAGTCAATTCAAATAAAACATTCAGAGGAGGATACCACAATGTCATACCAAGTTATGAATAGACCATACGAGCAAACATTTATATGACGTGTTACAAACTATTAGTGGACTGGAACTGATCATAAGAGAGCGAGAACTACTAAGCATCCATTAAATAACATACACCTTACATGAACAGACTAAGCGTGCCCCCAATGATGAGTATATGTACAAAAATGAAAACAAATAGAGTTCATACTAGCCTCTTACCACACCTCGAGTTGTCATAAATCATCATTGTGTTTCACTTGTGTGACTTGAATAATAAGATAAAACCAAACTCCAAGGAGTCACTGAGGACCACTGAACCCTGCAACGAACTTTACAAAACCAGAGAACAACAACAAATATTTTTCGGTTTTTGATTTTTAAAGACAAGAACTAAAGGAAAGAACAAACAAAGCAAAATATTTTTTGGGTTTTTTGAATAATCAAATAAAAGCTAAAAAGGATGAAGCAAACCAAGGCTAAAAGATAAAGAAGCAAACAAAGAGAAATAACGAAAATATTTTTGATCTTTTTGTGTTTTGGAAAGCAGAAATAAAGCGAGAAAAAAACTAAAAAGAAAGCGAAACATGGATATACAAAGTACCGACAGAACAAGATATGTGGATGAGTGTGATGTCGGTATACCTCCCCTCAAGTTTAGGCTTTTAGCCTAAGTGGAGATCAATCCCAACGCGGGTAGGAACTCCAAGCCGATGAGTCATCATAAGAATGATCACAATCAGGCCCTCGTGAAAAAGAATAAAAAGCTCCCCAATCATAGGCAGGCTGCTGGTATGAAGACCCCCCCCCCCCCCCCTCGTTGGAAGGCTGGACCGAATTGTCCTCGGCCTCCCTTCCAACATTTTGCTCTTGCTAGGAGAGATCCTCCAAATATGTGTCGAGCTCTTCCTCCGTGAGTGACCATCCTACCCTGGCATCAAGGTTAAACAAAGCAGGCGCAACCAAACGAACCACTCACTCAGACTTACCTCCTCTCCATCCACTCTTGAGAAAGGTTATTTCATAAGATAAATCACTCAAATTAGCCCAAGAAGAAACAAATTTATGTTGTATCATGGAATTAAGATCAAGCATCTCTATGGGAAATTATAAGTCTGAATGATGAGGCGCTACACCATGCAAAGCTAATAAACGAGAGGCGATGAGGCCTCCACAAATTCCACCTTTCTCGCGGTTAGCAGTAAGATGGAAAGCTATCAAAGCAGCCAATTTATAAGTCCTATCTCGTTTCAAGGCAACTATGATAAAGGCTAGATCATATGAAGATAATTTACTAGCAGTTTACCTAGCAAGAACACACTTGGCAATAAAGTAGGCAAAATATCGAATAGATGGGAGATGAATATTATGAATTTTACCACTCTCCTTTGAGAACTGCTCCCTTGGAAAATCTCTGCATACAACTCCACGAGTGGTGTAGGCCGCTCTCTAATCCTTTCACACAAACCCCGCTGTGGTACTTTAATAGTTGCACAAAAATTATCAAAAGGGAGGTCGACAGCTACATTGTAAATTTTGTAATGAACCATGGGGTTAGGCAAGGACCAACTAAATCAAAAATCCTGCACCACAGACATAGTTAGTTTCACATATTGGTAAGGTTCATCTCCCACAAAATGATCCAATCCTGCATTAGAAATTAGTGTATGGAAATCTTGAGAAATCCCTGCAGCCCTCATGAATTCGGGGCATGGATAAATAGAAGGGAAAACTTCTTCCTCACGGTGGACTTTCATGACCTCGGGCACCCTTAATTCATGTTGGTTGAGTTGGTGTTCATTCATCTCATTTTCTAAAAAATTTAGACAACCATCACAAAAAATGATTGCAAAGTGATTACATAATGAAAGGACTACTTATAGGGACTTGCAAGAGGGCTAAACATGCATCAAAACAACTTCTCTAAGCATAGAACAAGCATGCAAGCTCACATAATCTATCACCTACAGTAGCAAAATACTCAAGATATAATCCACTAATCACAAATCTACTTGGACAAGCAGAGTAGTCACATACCGGAGAAGAAATGCTCCAAATCTCAGCAGCAAAGGTGGGTTCATGATACATTGCAAATTTATCTATAATTTTCGATGTTCCATGCTTGGTTTTATCCACTTTCTTGTGTTTTGTTCCAACTTTGGAGTACTTTTCTTATGATTTCTTGGACTAACCTATTAACAAGAGCCACAGTGTCAGCTGCCTGTTTTCTGCTGTTTTTGGTTCCAGGAAAGTCAGAAAATGAATATTCTCGGAATTGGACGGGACAAAAGCCAAAGTGCCTATTTTTCCGGAAGGGATCAAGTGCCAGAATACGAGACGGAGAAGGGCCAGAGGGCGGCCACACCACCTGGCTGCACAGCCAGGCCTGGCCTGCGCCAGGGGGTGGTGTGGCCAGCCCAGGCACCCCCTCGGCCTCTCCTTCCGCCTATATATTGCTCTCGGGACGAAAAACCTAAGTACCCGATCAAAAATCCACGAAAGAGTCTGTAGCCGCCATCATCTCCATCCCTAGATCAGGGGGATCTGAAGCTCTTCCCGGCACCCTGTCGGAGAGGGGAATTCACCCTGGAGGCCTTCTTCATCACCATGCAAGCCTCCGGTGTGATGCGTGAGTAGTTCATCCTTGGACTACGGATCCATGTAGTAGCTAGATGGCTGGTTCGCCTCCTTTGTGCTTTCATGTTTAGATCTTGTGAGCTCCGTTCATGATCAAGATCATCTATTTATAATACTGCATGTTGTGTTTGCGGGGATCCGATGGATATTGAGATGCTATTTCAGATTGATTATTGATTCTATCATGTCTTTGTTATTTGTGATCTTGCATGCTTTCCGTTGTTAGTAGCTATCTTGGCCAAGTAGATGCTAGCAACTCCAAGAGTTAGTATTTATGCTCGATAGTGGGTTCATGCCTCTGGTAATCTGGAGAAGTGACAGAAATGTCTAAGGTACTAGATGTGTTGTTGCTACTAGGGAGAAAACA
Organism: Avena eriantha; assembly: GCA_910589775.1. Lineage (NCBI taxonomy): Eukaryota > Viridiplantae > Streptophyta > Magnoliopsida > Poales > Poaceae > Avena > Avena eriantha. Next base: position 585,550,536 of record OU342743.1, on the reverse strand, counting down.
ACAATCCTTTGTTCATAGAACAATCGTATTGTTTACTTTACATGCAGTTCCTAAAGCAATAATATGTTGCTTGCAACTTAATACTAGAGGGGGTTCGGATGATAACCTGAAGGTGGATTATTAGTCATAGATGCAATTGGATGGCGGTCTATGTATTATGTTGTAATGCCCAATCAAGTCTCAAAGGACGCAAGATGATTAGTATATGCATGTATTGCTTTCTCGGTGTTTGTCAATCGCCCCGCTGTAATTTGTTCACCCAGCATGTTATCTATCTTAAGGAGAGCCACCTCTAGTGAACTATGGATCCCGGTCCTTGTCTTTTACATACAATCTACAATCTTTTACTGCTTTGTGTTTACTTTCTGCAAACTTTTACTTCTTTCCATTCGATATGTTTAATCCTTTGTTTTCCACAAAACACGGTGAGATTGACAACCTCATCGCAAGTTGGGGACAAAGTTTTGTGGTTGTGTTGTGTAGGTCTCCACGTTGCTACTAGCACCGGTAGTGTGCCCTGCCAAAGCTCAGCTAGTAACACCTTTGGGGTGTTTCCTTGCTCCTACAGGTTCGATTAAACCTTGGTTTCATAACTAAGGGAAAACTTGTTGTTGTGCTCATCGTACCTTCCTCCTGGGGTTCCCAACGAGCTCTACGTCGAACGACGAGCACATCAAGATGTTTCTGGCGCCGTTGCCGGGGAGTCAAGGACATCTTCACAAGGGGAGTCCCTCATAACCAATTTCTTTACTTTGTTGTTTTTGTTTTGCTTAGTTTTCTTTTTTGCTTTGTTTGCTTGTTTCTTTATCAAAAACACAAAAAAATTAGTTTTGCAAGTTTGCTTTCTTATTTGAAAACCCAAAAAAAATGACTACTCTTGAAAACACTAAGTTGTGTGACTTCACTAGCACCAACAACAATGATTTATGAGCATACCTATTGCTCCACCTGTGGTTGAAAATACTTTCTTTGAGATAAAACCTGCTTTACTCAATCTTGTTATGAGAGAGCAATTTTCTGGTATTGGTAATGAAGATGCTGCTTCCCATCTAAATAACTTTGTTGAACTTTGTGAGATGCAAAAGCATAGGGATATAGATGGTGATATTATTAAACTGAAATTGTTTCCTTTCTCTTTGAGAGGAAAAGCTAAAGAATGGTTGAATTCCTTAACTAGGAATAGTATTGATTCTTGGACTAAATGCAAAGATGCTTTTATTGGAAAATACTATCCTCCTGCTACGATTATATCAATGAGAAGTGAAATAATGAAGTTTAAACAACTTGATAATGAGCATGTTGCTCAAGCTTGGGAAAGAATGAAATCTTTGGTAAAGAATTGTCCCACTCATGGACTGATTGCTTGGATGATCATCCAAACTTTTTATGCAGGATTGAACTATTCTTCAAGGAACCTATTGGATTCAGCTGCTGGAGGTACCTTTATGACCATCACTTTGGGTGCTGCAACAAAACTTCTGGACAATATGATGGTTAATTATTCTGAATAGCATACTAAGAGAGCTCCACAAGGTAAGAAGGTAAATTCAGTTGAGGAAACCTCCTCCTTGAGTGATAAGATTGATATTATTATGTCTATGCTTGTTAATGGGAAAGCCCATATTGATCCAAATAATGTTCCTTTAGCCTCTTTGGTTGCTCAAGAAGAGCAAGTTGATGTGAACTTCAGAAGAAATAACAACTTTGGCAACAATGCTTATGGTAATAATGCTTATAGGAACAATTTTGGTAACAACAATTATAAGCCATATCCTCCCAACAATGGTAATGCTTATGGAAATTCTTACAACAATAAGAGTGCTCCCTCTGAACTTGAAGTTATGCTTAAAGAGTTTATTAGTAAACAAACTTCTTTCAATAAAGCTATTGAGGAAAAACTCTCTAATGCTGAAAGAAATATAGCATCTTTGGCTGAAGCTCAATCTACTTTGAATAAAATGGCTGCTAAACCTGAAACTAATGAGAATCCCTTTGCAGCTACCAATACCATACAAGTAAGAATTGATGAAAATATTAGACTATTAGCTGAATTACATGCTAAGTGGGAAAGAGAAGATGAAATTGCTAGAAACATTAGTGTTTCTACTATTACCACCACTAGTGTTGAGGCTAGTAATAGTTCTACTACTTTAGATGATAAAGTTGATTTTGATCTTGATGGTTGCAATATCTCTAAAGTTATTAAGTTCCTACAAAAGCTTGCTAAAAGTCCTAATGCTAGTGCTATGAACATGGATTTTACAAAACACATTACTGATGCTCTCATAAAGATTAAAGAAGAAAGGATGAAACATAAAGCTTCTATTCCTATAAAGCAAGAATATGGTTGGGAACCCATCATTAATATGAAAGTGAATGAATTTGATCTCAAAGATTTGTGTGATCTTGATAGTAGTGTTTCTATTATGCCTAGAAGGATTTATGATATGCTTGATTTGCCTCCTCTTGAAGATTGTTATTTGAATGTCCCACTTGATGCTAATGCTAAAAAGAAACTCATGGGGAGTGTTAATGATGTTCTTATTATGGTTAACGATTCCTATGTCCCCGTTGATTTCTATGTTTTGGATGTTGAATACAATGCTTCTTGTCCTATTACTTTGGGAAGACCTTTTCTTAGAACTGTTGGTGCCATCATTGATATGAAAGAAGGCACCATTAAATATCAACTCCCACTCAATAAAGGTATAGAACACTTCCCTAAAAAGAGAGAAAAGATTTCTTTTGCTTCTCCTATGAAAACAAAATTTGGTCTTAATGCTTCTTCATTTGAGAACACTTGATTCTTTCTTTGCTTCTTATGCCTAACTTAAAGGCGTTAAAGAAAAGTACTTATTGGGAGATAACCCAAAAGCTTTAGATGAGTCTTGGAAGTTATTACCTATGTAATAACCTCTCTGTATCCTTTTTATTTGCTTTTTGTGCCAAGAGTAACCTCTAACGAGAGTGAAGTAATGATTGGGAAAGTTGTTGTCCCGAAACAGATTTTTGTGCTTCACCGTAAAAATTCGTGAGAGGGATATATACGTCTGATTGAGCTGTAATTTTTTGTGATTCTGCCCCAGGTTGTTATATAACTTTCGTTAGTTCAGCACTTTTTGATTTGAGCAACTGAAGGTCTTCGGAAAAATTAGTTTTTACCTGCTGGTCTGTTTTGACAGATTTCTGCCATTTTCTGCATTTGCTTCTTGTTGGTTCCTTCTTGAGTTTTTTGGGGAATTGAGCTTTTTGAGGGAAGTGCTACAGTATCTAGTGTTCTAATGGAAGTTTATTTGATGTTAGAACTGAACCTTAAGACTTATTTATCTTAAGTACACTAATGTTGCTAATAAAGATTGTGTGAAGTTTTGTATGAAGAAAAAATTTCAGGTGTATGGAAGGAATGAGTAATGAGATGAAGGATGGACTAAAGCTCAAGCTTGGAGATTCCACGCGTGTCACCCCAAGAAATATCCAAGAAGTACAAGCATCAAAGCTTGGGGATGCCCAAGGCATCCCCTTCTTCATCAATAAAAATCCTAGGTTTCTTCCAAACGCTTCATTTTAATGTTTCATGCACAGTTGTGTTTTTCTTGGAGCGTCTTATTTTTTGTTTTCATTTTGGTTTTTAGTTTTCTTGGTTTGCTTAGTTTTCTGAATAAATTAGTTGGACCCCCTCTTTCATACTTTGGTTTGCAAATAGTTTGGTTTGGAAAAGAGTAGGAAAGTTCATACTTATGTGGTAAAAAGAGCTCGTTTTTGACTGTGGCCTATGCTTTGTCATGCCATGATTAATATCGTTTTGGCTTTATGCTTAGTATTCTTTGATGTAGCATGACTTGTTATAAACAATTGATATTGCTTAATGTGCCTTGGATGAATCATGCGTTGTTTTAGCATATTAAAGCATAGTATAGTGGTATTCTCCTTTGATGCTTTATTTGGGCTGACTTGGCGCATGCTCACACCATGTTATGACTATCCAAAGTCACCATATCCTTTATGATCCTTTAGTTTTCAACTTGTAGTATCACTTTATGCTTTGATCAAAGATGTTTTGTCGCTCTGCATGATTATGGCCATTATTGCTCTCTTAGTTTGTCGCTCCCAGTCTTTTGCTAGCCTCCACAACAAAGTATGAGTTCCACTCATGCATCCAACTCCCTAAACCAAGTTATTCCGAAGCGTCCACCATACCTACCTACTAGCTTATGCTATTCCAAGTATATTCATGCTTTTGTTTACCTTCCACTTGTTATGAGAAAACTAGTGATTAAAGCTCTCACGAACTTGATGGCACACTTTGCTTTATTGCCTCTAATAAGCTTGAACCATTGGGTCCTTCTTTGTTGCGTATATGCTTGCGCTTTATAAGTTGAAATTAGCAGAACCATGTACCATGGGGAACGCTTTCAACATTGCACTTGTACTCTGTACCCTGTTGATATCATGCTCTTTTGCTTACGGATCCCGGCTGTGTGAAATAAAAGTGGAACTTGTAAGATCATGGAGTTTGTATGTGTGTTAGAGAAACGCATGGGATGCTGGCCTAAGCCATGCCTAATCATGGTGGAAACTTGCAGCATCATCATAATGAGCACTCTATGAAGCATCCTCAATAAAAACCTATGCAAATAGCAAATAAAAAGATCGCTGAGATGCTCATTGTCTGCTTGCCTTGTCATTTTGATTATGGGAAAGCTCCCATATCATGTGCAAGGGGTACCCCGTTGGCGGTTCTTAATGATACACATATACTTACAATGACAAGAGCTTACTCGTGACTAAAGTTGAGTAGCATGAGGATCGGTCTTCGTAAGTAAGGGGCATGAGATTTTGGTTTATAACTTGTCAAGCATATCCTCTTAGTTGTGTCACTTTAACCTTAATAACCTTCAAGATGCTTATGATAGGGGCAATGAGAGCTAAAAACTGCAAGTAACATAATTTTTGGAAGCTCTTTATGAGACTTGAATCCCTACTTCCTTTTACAAAAGGCCTTTCTTCCACCATTATATTGAGTCTCCACTTCTATCTTTATACACCTACTTTGAGAGCATAGTGGCCATTCTTAGTTCTATGTGCATTGTCTCAAGACTAGTTGATTGATGCATAACTTGTTATTGCTTGTTTTAAACTATTGTATCCAGTCACTCTTATGAACTTTGAAGGTGTCCTATGCATTTATATTTGCTACTCTATTGAGGGACAAGCTGAATACTATTATGCTATGTTTTCTTTATGTGAAACAAACAAACGTCTTGCAAAGCATTGTTATTCATGAATCTTTTGTTCGTGCCTTTTCATGTTGCACCATAGTTTCTTTGCTTATTGCTAGAACTTTGTCTTTCATGTTATGATTGAAGTACTATGATCCCAGCTTTGAATGTTTTGCAAATACTTCAATCAAGTCTTTGATGGTGCATGTAACCTCAAAAATTATTTTCTTTTTATCACTTACCTACTCGAGGATGAGCAGGAGTTAAGCTTGGGGATGTTGATACATTGCAAATGTATCTATAATTTTTGATGTTCCATGCTTGGTTTTATCCACTTTCTTGTGTTTTGTTCCAACTTTGGAGTACTTTTCTTATGATTTCTTGGACTAACCTATTAACAAGAGCCACAGTGTTAGCTGCCTGTTTTCTGCTGTTTTTGGTTCCAGGAAAGTCAGAAAATGAATATTCTCGGAATTGGACGGGACAAAAGCCAAAGTGCCTATTTTTCCGGAAGGGATCAAGTGCCAGAATACGAGACAGAGAAGGGTCAGAGGGCGGCCACACCACCTGGCCGCGCGGCCAGGCCTAGCCCGCGCCAGGGGTGGTGTGGCCAGCCCAGGCACCCCCTCGGCCTCTCCTTCCGCCTATATATTGCTCTCGGGACGAAAACCCTAAGTACTCGATCAAAAATCCACGAAAGAGTCTGTAGCCGCCGTCATCTCCATCCCTAGATCGGGAGGGATCTGAAGCTCTTCCCGCCACCCTGCCAGAGAGGGGAATTCACCCTGGAGGCCTTCTTCATCACCATGCAAGCCTCCGGTGTGATGCGTGAGTAGTTCATCCTTGGACTACGGATCCATGTAGTAGCTAGATGGCTGGTTCTCCTCCTTTGTGCTTTCATGTTTAGATCTTGTGAGCTCCGTTCATGATCAAGATCTTCTATTTGTAATTCTGCATGTTGTGTTTGCGGGGATCCGATGAATATTGAGATGCTATTTCAGATTGATTATTGATTCTATCATGTCTTTGTTATTTGTGATCTTGCATGCTTTCCGTTGTTAGTAGCTATCTTGGCCAAGTAGATGCTAGCAACTCCAAGAGTTAGTATTTATGCTCGATAGTGGGTTCATGCCTCTGGTAATCTAGAGAAGTGACAGAAATCTCTAAGGTACTAGATGTGCTGTTGCTACTAGGGAGAAAACAACAATCCTTTGTTCATAGAATAATCGTATTGTTTACTTTACACGTAGTTCGTAAAGCAATAATCTGTTGCTTGCAACTTAATACTGGAGGGGGTTCGGATGATAACCTGAAGGTGGATTATTAGTCATAGATGCAGTTGGATGGCGGTCTATGCATTATGTTGTAATGCTCAATCAAGTCTCAAAGGACGCAAGATGATTAGTATATGCATGTATTGCTTTCTCGGTGTTTGTCAATCGCCCCGCTGTAATTTGTTCACCCAGCATGTTATCTATCTTAAGGAGAGCCACCTCTAGTGAACTATGGATCCCGGTCCTTGTCTTTTACATACAATCTACAATCTTTTACTGTTTTGTGTTTACTTTCTGCAAACTTTTACTTTTTTCCATTCGATACGTTTAATCCTTTGTTTTCCGCAAAACACGGTGAGATTGACAACCTCATCGCAAGTTGGGTACAAAGTTTTGTGGTTGTGTTGTGCAGGTCTCCACGTTGCTACTAGCACCGGTAGTGCGCCCTGCCAAAGCTCGGCTAGTAACACCTTTGGGGTGTTTTCTTGCTCCTACTGGTTCGATTAAACCTTGGTTTCATAACTAAGGGAAAACTTGTTGCTGTGCTCATCGTACCTTCCTCTTGGGGTTCCCAACGAGCTCTACGTCGAATGACGAGCACATCAGCTAAGCGGGGAGATCAAAAATTGCGAGCAATAACACGGGTTTGAGAAATGAAGTGGTGTTTTCTTGGGAGAGGGAAAGGAGTGGCATGTGGGAGAATAAGTGGAGACCCAGGAGTGTCGGACACCATGGCCAGGCGCGCCCCTGTTGTGGCCACGCCACCAGGTGGTGTGCCTGCCTGGTGGGCACCCCTGGGTCACTCCAGGTACCTCTCTGCCCCTTTTTTGGCGTAAAAATTTAATATGAATTTTTTGGATTTTTTTGAGAAACTTTATTTTTGAGCAATTTTTAGGTATTGATAAATGATTTTCTGGCTGAAAAATGATTTTGGAATGATGCAAAAACAAAACAAAACTAAAACTTCAGAAGTTCGAAGACACTCTAATATGTAAGCAACTAGCAATAGAAAAGTAAACAAGGTGAAAGCAAAATTTTAAATGGATAAAATAAAAGTGAGCAAGGATAATCATGGTGAAAACATTGTTTTGTTCATTAAAATCCCTTTGTTAACAAGGTTGATTAGGTCTTGTTACCAAAACAATTTTATATGAAACAAAACTTTGCATTCCACTAAATGATTATGTTACCTCAACCCTGATAGCAATAGTCCCAATCATAATAGTTTCATAATTTTCTTGTAGTATGGGACAATATATTTCTCCAACTTTGATGCCCTCAATATTTTCAATTGAATTTAGGCCATAAGTCTTATCAATCTTCTTGGGGAAATAGACACTATGCTCCTTGTCATTAACACTAAAAGTTACCTTTCCTTGATTACAGTTAATGACTGCTCCTCCAGTATTAAGAAAAGGTCTCCCAAGAATAATAGACATATTATCATCTTCAGGCATTTCAAGCACAACAAAGTCAGTTAATATCAAACAATTTTGAGCCACTTGAACAGGAACATCCTCACATATACCAACAAGAATAATAGTAGATTTATCAGCCATTTGCAAGGATATATCAGTTGGTATCAATTTTTCCAGTTGAAGTCTCTTGTAGAAAGAAAAAGGCATAACACTAACTCCTACTCCCAAATCACACAAAGCAGTGCTAACATAATTATTTTTAATAGAACAAGGAATAGATGGAATCCCTGGGTCTCCAAGTTTCTTTGGAACCTTACCATTGAAGGAATAACTAGCAAGTAAAGTAGAAATTTCCTCATTAGGAATCTTCCTTTTATTAGAGACAATATCCTTCATATACTTTGAATAAGGAGGCAATTTAATAGCATCAGTCAAACGAATTTGCAAAAATAAAGGTTTCATCCACTCACAAAACTTGTTATAGTGTTCTTCTTCCTTTGACTTGTGTTTCTTATCAGGAAAAGACATTGGTTTTTGAACCCAAGGCTCTCTTTCACTACCATGTTTGTTAGCAACAAAATCTTCCTTAGTGTATTTAGTATTCTTAGTGTGCTTTTCAGGTTCTTCTTCAATTTCTTCTTTATCAGGAGCATCGTTTTTATCATTACCACTTTCAGTTTCAACATCAGAGACAGATATACTATTAGGATCTTTAGCAGGTTCAGAAGATTCTACAACTATTTTATTTTTCATTTTCTTTCTCTTAGAAGAAGTACCACTATTTCCAATTTGTTGAGAATCCTGCTCAATTCTTTTAGGATGTCCCTCGGGATATAAGGGGTCTTGAGTGGAAGCACCACTCCTAGTTCTAATTTCATAAGCATGTTTTTCTTTAGAAGCATTAACTAGCAAATCTTTTGTACTTTAGTAAGATGATCAATTTGAGTTTGAACCATTTGGAAATGTTTAACAAGCATCTTAACATCATTGGAGGTTCTTTCCACAATATCTTTCAACTCATTAATAGGTCTAGAGTTTTCCATTAAATGATTCTGCACTCTCTTATTAAAATTATCTTGCTTTACAACATAGATATCAAATTCTTCTAAGAATTGATTAGGAGGTTTAGAATAAGGAATATCACCATCATCAAAATGTTGGAGACAATGTACCTCAATATTGGATGAGTGGGAGATTGGCTTGCATAATTCTTCTATAGGAGGTAAATTCTTCACATCTTCAGATTTAATACCCTTCTCTTTAAGACATTTCTTAGCTTCCTTCATCACTTCATCATTTAGTTCAATCACTCCCCTCTTCTTTGGTGTTTGTGTTGGCTCAGACACAATTGACTCAGGTGAAGTCCAGTCATCAAAATTCTTGCTTATTTTAGCCATTAATTCCTTAGCTTCTTCGGGAGTTCTCTTCCTGAAAACACAATCAGCAAAACTATCCAGGTATGTCCTAGATTCATCAGTTAGTCCATTATAATATATATCAAGAAGCTCATTTTTAGGTAATGGACATCCAGGTTGTGCGTGAATTAAAGCACAAAACCTTACCCATGATTCATGCAATTTCTCCTCTTCTCCCTGTTTAAAATCAAAAATTTCCTACAAAATGGCATGTCGAGCACTAGGAGGAAAATATTTCTGAAAGAAAATATCAATCAAGCAATTAGGGCTATCAATAGATCCAGGAGGTAAATTATTAAACCAAGCTTTAGCTTCTCCTTTCAATGAAAAAGGGAAAAATTTAGCAACAAAGTAGGTGCGCATCTTAATATCATCAAAAAATAAGCTACTCATGGTAGAAAGCTCAGTCATATGTGCTACAGCACTTTCATTTTCAGTCCCACAAAAAGGTTCTTTCTCAACAATGGTTATGTAAGATAAATCAAGAGAGAAATTATAATCCTTATCTTTAATGTTTATAGGAGATGTAGCAAACTTAGCATTAGGAGATAATTTAGGTCTAACAGTATGTCTCTCAAGAAGACTCTTAATACCACTTGCATCATGAGTGTTTTGACATTCTTCAATAAATTCATCAATCATTTCAATATAATCGTCATCAAGATCATAGCTCTCTCTAAGCTCAGGTGAACTAACAGGTGTAGCAGAATCTTCATTAGGAGTTTTAGTGTTTCCAACTTTAGTTCTAGCAATCTTAGCATCTAGAAAAAGACCTAATGAACCACTCTCATCAAGCATAGTAGAAGTAGCATCATAAGTATCAGAAGCAATTTCAGATTCAACAGAAGTAGCAGTATGTGTAACATGTGTATGTGGTGGTGGTGTAGGAAGCTTACTCATCACAGATGGTGAATCAAGAGCAACGGAGGTGTTCAGAACTGTACCTCTCCTTGTAGTGGATGGTAATATAGGAAGTTTTCCATCACGAGTTTTACCCATGATGAATGGATGGCAGTGAACACTAATAGTTCCAAGTGAACTTTATAAATAGAGTTATCCTCCCCGGCAACGGCACCAGAAAATAGTCTTGATGACCCACAAGTATAGGGGTTCACAACAGTCTTTGAGGGAAGTAAAACCCAATTTATTGATTCGACACAAGGGGAGCCCAAGAATATTTATAAGCCTTAACAACTGAGTTGTCAATTCAGATGCATCTGAAAACAATCTTGCTCGCAGTAGTTTATCAGTAGCAACAGTTTTGTAGTAGCAATAACAAAGTAATAGCAGTAGTAAAATAAAGACAGTAGTAACAATTATAGTAAACGGTAGGATTAAAGTGTGGTAGGCATAGGGATGGATGGACGGGCGTTGCATGGAAAGACAATTCATGTAATAATCAAGACATAGGGCATTTGCAGATAAATAAGATAAAGTATCCAAGTACTAAATAATCATAGGCATGTGTTCTATATATAGTCATACGTGCTCGTAATGAGAACTTGCACAACATCTTTTGTCCTACCAGCCCGTTGCAGCGGGGCCTCAAGGAAATCTACTGGCAATTAAGGTGCTCCTTTTAATAGAGCACTAGAGCAAAGCATTAACACTCCATGAAACATGTGATCCTCACATCATAGCCATCCCCTCCAGTTATCCCGATTTCTGTCACTTCGGGGCCTTGGGTTCCGAACAATGATATGTGTATACAACTTGCAGGTAAGATCATAAACAATAATATCATCATGAATCAATAACATGTTCAGATCTGAAATCATGGCACTCGGGCCCTAGTGATAAGCATTAAGCATAACAAGTTACAACAATGTCAAAAAGCACTTAACAATAGATACTAGGCACCATGCCCTAACAATATGATGCAATTACATGGACGATCTCATCCAATCCCTACCATCCCCATAGCCTACTGCGGGGGATTACTCACTCATGGATGGGGGAATCATGGATGGTTGATGGAGGAGCATTGGTGATGATGATGGCGATGATCTCCTCAAATTCCCCCGTTCCGGTAGGATGCCAGAACGGAGTTTCTGGTTCCGAATCGCGGTTTCTGGTGGTGGCGGCGTAGTTGAACTCTTTGTGGAAAAACATCGAACCCCCCTCTGTTTTTAGGTCAAAGGTCTTATGTAAGCGAAAGGAGAGGTCGAGGCAGAGTCTGAGGCGGCCACACCACCCCCTGGCGCGGCCTGGCCTGGCCTGCACGGCCAGGTGGTGTGGGCCCTTCGTGGCCCCACTCCTTCTCGTCTTTTGGCTTCATGAGTCTTCTGGTAAAATAGGAGTTTTGCGATATTTTCCGGGATTTTTTCTGAAAGTTGATTTCTTGTACAAAAACGATACACCAAAGCAATTCTACTGAAAACAGCGTTAGTCCGCATTAGTTGTATCCAAATCACACAAATTAGAGAAGAAACAATAGCAAAAGTGTGCGGGAAAGTAGATACGTTTTGGACATATCATCCACTACTCCTAGCATTCCTAGGGTTTGGCTAATGAGCATTGCTAGTGCCATATATCAGTCGAGCTTAGCCATGCTTAGTGGTCCAAGTCCGATCCATCCAGATGATGCATCGGAGATGAGATGAATCTAGTATGATAGGATGTTGAGGTATGATCAGAGATGGTTAACAAACATGCTAAGGCAGGTATGGGACGCCACGTTGGTGTGGTTTTTGTAGTCCCAGTCTAGCCACCCATAGGATCCGAGTTCTCGCCTCTTGAACCAAGACTAGCGTATAACCACACGGGTCCTCGAAACCCCTCGACTCGCTAACTTGCCTAGTAGATTTCATGAGTCACATAGTTCGGGCGTTCCATTCGACATATGCATTCTGGTTATTCTATAAAGAGGTGAAGGACGTGCATCATAATAGGTAGGGTGTGGCTAGGAACAAGAAGGGCACAACCTTCACAATCTTGGTCCCCACACACATCCTGTAACACCTCGTCCACTGGGCTCCGGGGGTGTCACTCCTTGCAGCTTAATAGGATATCTAGACTGGCCCCATAGACCAACACTAGTCTTTTCTTCAGACTTTGTCATCATTAGTGCGCACCCGGTACCCACTTACCGGTCAGTCACCCCATCCTAGAATTGCTCTAAGCCAAGCACGCTTAACCTTAGAGTTCTTTTCAGACGAGCTTCCGGAAAAGAAGTTGCAACTTGTTAGTATGAGTATCCTATTTATCCTATTGAGCCACGTGCTTGGATCTCACATACACCCACCATTTAGAAGATCGATACCCTCATTGATCAAGCACACCCCAGGAACATTCCCTCTTGGCACGCGTTTGTGCGTCCAGTGCCGGCACATGTGCCATGCTGTGTCCACTCCGGGTCACACGCGCCATGCTCCACATGTCCCGCCACTGACCCGCACACCTGTGTAACCGCGAGGTCGGCTCTGATACCACTTGTAACACCCCGTCCACTGGGCCCCGGGGTGTCACTCCTTGCAGCTTAATATGATATCTAGACTGGCCCCACAGACCAACACTAGTCTTTTCTACGCACTTTGTCCTCACTAGTGCGCACCCGGTACCCACTTTCCGGACGGTCACCCATCCTAAAACTGCTCTAGGCCAAGCACGCTTAATCTTAGAGTTTTTTTCAGATGAGCTTTCAGAAAAGAAGTTGTAACTTGCTGGTATGAGTATCCTATTTATTCTATTAAGCCACGTGCTTGGATCTCACATAATGTAATATCCCGAAAGTTTAAAGGACAGTTTGGACGAAAAGTTGATTTATCTGACATTCCATTGTGAAAATATCAAAGACCTCAATTGAGTTGATAAAAAAGGAAACTCTAAGTTTGTTTAATCTGAAACTCAATTGATTTCTTTGCCAAGTCGTTCAATCGCAGCAATTAGATAAATTTCGAATTAGGAAGAAATAAAATAAAATACTAAGCGAGGTCTGGATAAGGATAACTAAGGACAATAAAAGGCATATCGTTGAGCAAGTCCGAACCACAACATCCAGATCCTGCCGCCGCCACCAAGGGTTCGAGGCTCCTGCTGCAGCCCGTCGCCAGAATCGCTGCGGGTTGCCGCTCCGCGTCCGTCGCGCCTGGGCTGCTGTCATCCCTGCCGCCATGGCTGCCGCTGAGGGCAGCAGTTCTCAGGTACGTGGGTCATCACCGGCGAGGGAGTTCCAGTTCGTAGGACACCATCTCCAATCAGACACAGTACTAAAGTTACACCCGTGTGCTAGTGTATTCTTAGTCCAAAGCTAGTACTAGTAGATTCGTGAGCTGAAGTAATACTAGGAAGAACTCATCGTTTTAATTGAAGAAGTAACCAGGACGTTGGAGAGGGAGTAGTGCTACAGGATCTTTTACTTGTAGTTATTTGATTCCAGTCGATGGTTTATAGAAGTGGGAAAACTGGATGCATACGGGAGGCCCAAGAAAAATAAAGGGGTTCTGTACTGTCCTCACTAATCAGGTCTTGAAATGATACTTGGAAGAATTTGTTTGGACGTTGCGTTCAGGGAAACTACTGGTCATTTACCTAGCATAAAGAAGTATAGTTTCAGATTTAGAAGCAGCTGCCGATTTCATTTATCTGAACTTTACACTCAACCTGTACACAGGAGACATAGTTTACGTTTGGAAATCCTTTAATTTGGAACTGGACAGGAAATAATTGAAATTCAATTATGTGACTAGGGAACAAGTTCCTCAACGTGTTCTTTGATTATTTAAGTTGTACAACATCAGATATACCAATATTTTGAGACTGAGATGACTTCTCCAGGTGGTGGCCGTGGTTAATCCAAGAACTTTGTCGACAACATGTTATGCTACTGTTCGTTAGAGGCAAGTGCATGATGAACCTTACTTCTTTATGATTGACTGCGCTATTGGTTGTGTTTGAGTGTGTCCGGTTCTTATTTGGTACTTATTTTGATTCGATGTTTTCCTCCTATACTTCATGGGTTGCGGGTTGGTAAATTCTGAGCCAACCCTGCGGCAGGCCGGTAAGTCCGAGTCATCACGCTGGTAAATTGCAAGCCAGCACTGCCAAAATCCATAGCTGGTAAATTCCGAGCCAGCGGTGTTCCATAGTTCAGACGAATTCCATGTTTCTGAGCGAAGTTCTAATGATGTTCATTGACTATTGTTCTTATGGTCTCAAATTGTACTTGTTGAGTATTTGTATACTCACCCTTACATTTTCATTTGGTTTTCAGGTATTTGATAAGCGACATGCATGGGAGATGGGCGTAGCACCTCTACATCATCTGAGCACTTCACATAATACCACATAACTTTTAGTGAATATCCATAGTATGGTAGATGCTTATTTTAAAATTACTTAGTTGAGCCAGTAGACTTTATGTTTCGAAACTTGTCAAGATATCTATGAAATGACTGAATGTTTCTTCCAAGATACAATATCACTATCTAGCTTGTAATTATCAACTGCATGTCGTGGATGTCCTTACATACAAAGGAAATTCTGTCCAAATATCCAATAATTATTCTTACTTGGTAGTTTTAAGTGTAGTGTCGTAGCATTCCAGGAAGGGTCGATTCCTAGGGTGTTACACATTCCTAGGGACCGACTTTGTGACTTGACCCATTATGGCAGTGTCGAGGAGGGAGTCCCCAGGTACCCCAAAATACTCAAGGAAAAGAAACAACATCGTCATCAACTAATTCGCAAACCCCATCGACAAAAAATAAACAAGACAACAACAGATTGCGTCTTGGGCCAGCTCCGCTGCACCCCCACCTAGATGGGTGTTGGCAGTGTTCCCACCTGGCCGAGCTTCCTCGCGCCCCTCCTGGCAGCACCTCGTCAGCCCCCAGTCGACCTGTCTCTACCCCAGCTGGGCTCACTCCGCCACGCTCCTCCCGACTGGACCGGTTCTGCCCCCGGCTAGGCCTGCCCGCGCCTCACCCTGCGTGGGCTCCTGCGCTGCCCCCGAGATGGGCCTCCCCGCTCGGTTGGGCTACCCTTTCTTCGTTCCGCCCCAGGTGGGCTAGCTTCCTCAGCGCCCGGGTGGGCCGCATCACTCCCCGAGGCCGATTGAGCTTCCTCCTGTCCCCAGCTGCCAGATGGACCTCCTCCAGGCTAGGCCGCCAGCAGCAGGGGTAGTCGGATCGTTCGCCGCTATTTCGCTGGGATCGAACGATCCCAGGCAGCTGGATCTGGATGTCTCCTAATCGGTACACCAGATACCCAACGCCAACTACCCAACTGCTGCTCCTATCGATCAAGCCTAAGCGCCTCGGGTTCCAGGCAACAAGACATACGTGCGTGCAACCAGAAGACAAGGAGAAGACCAAGAACTCTATAGCCATGCCACCTTTACCACTGCCACTATTATGCACATAGTTTTACACTATACATGACACATGCAATAGTAAGTTAGGCCTCATGGGCCCGCCCTTGTAACTTGGGCATGTTTTATAAATGACCCAAGAGGGCTCACGATAGAGGGAGGCATTCTGATTGATCAAGTTTTACTAGGAGCTAGCTCCCTGCTAGATTTATCACTCTCACTCACACATACACATGCACACATACACCGGTTGGTGTCTAGTAGTTTGCTAGTTCATATATCTTGAGGAGCCTTGTAGGTCATATGTTCGTCGTGGATAGTCAGATAGGCAGGAGTAGGATTTTTACCTCTTCCAGAGGGCTCCGAACCTGGGTACTTTGGGTGTCTTGGTTCCACTCGCTTGTATCAAATCTGGCATACCGATGTTGTCGTAGTCGCCAGTCTAGCTCCCACCCTTTATCACACATTCTTAGGTACTGCGGTTCCATATATGGCGAAAGTTGGCGCCCACCGTGGGGCTAGCATGGCTACGATCGGAGTACCGTTCTGTATGTGATCCATTTTTCATCATCGTCGTTGTCGCTGACTGTTTCGTCAAGTTTCTATCGCTGACTCTATTTTGTCAAGTTTCTTGGGGGCTCGTCGTCGCTACCTCGTCGTTGTCTCCTTCGTCTCATCGGGATGACCGAGGACTCGCCGCCGCTGCCATGTCTCACTGCCTTCATCTCGTCAAGATGCCTAGGGGCTTGCCGCCCCTGCTGCATCTTCGCCATCTCTACGCTCGCTCGTCGTCGTCTTCGCGCCACCCTTCCACACTCCTCATCGGTGCACCCGCGACCCCGTCCATGGGTCCTGGCATCGCCGGCGGCCGCACCCCTGCTCATGCGTGCTCGCCCGTGCTCCGCACGCCTCCATCTCCCGCGCCCCTGGGCGCCCCTGTCTAGCTCTTCCTCCCTACCGCGCCCCTGCGCATCCTTGCACGCGCGTCAGTGCCGCTGATCCCGTGCAGCCGCGCGCCCTACATCGCTTGCAAGTCCAAGAGTCGCGCCACGCCTTTTCCTGCCCATGTCGCCACGATTCCTAGCACGTGCGTGTGCGTCCGCTGCTGCCACAGCCGCTCCCTGCAGTTCCGCGCCGCCGCCCGCGCATCGTTCCCCCAATGACTTGCCTAGAAGCCATGCGCCCTCGTGTCCCCAACCTCGTTGTCGTCTGCCTTCCCCTCGCGCGAGGTCGCCTTCGCACCTCACCGTCCCACGCGCCCTCCATCGGCAAGCTCTCCTCGGCACCCCGGGCTCACTCGCCGGTGCCCGTGCCTCTCTCTACTGGCGGAAGGGAAGAAATTGGGAAGAGGAGATGACCTAGGAAGGTAGAAAAGAAAAAAGAAAGAGAGGAAAAAGAAAAGGAAAAGAGTAGTGTTGGGGCCGCCCGGTTAGGATGAGGAGAAAAAGGAAATGAATAAAGGAAAAAGAGAGAAAAAGAGAGAGAAGAAAAAGAAAAAGAAAAAGAAAAGGTGGAACCGGCTGCCTACTCCCTGGCTGTTTGGTTTATCGTCCCGGCTAGGCCTGGCCGGCTGAGCCCCGATCCAGCTGATGCCTTGTTTGGTTGCCTGGTTGGGCCGGCTGCGTCTCGATCCGGTTGGGCCAGTCTGGCTGGGCGCTGCCTTGATCCGTTTGGTTCTCCAGCCGCTAGGAATCGAATCAGGCTAGCCCGTGTTTCGTTGCCTGGCCGGCTGGAGCCAGGCTGGCTACAACACCTTCGTCTGCTTTGGCACCCGCAACGCCTGCAGGAGCTCGCCTTTGCCTCTCCTACACCGACTACAGGAATGTGAGTATCCCCTAACCTTGATCAACCCCCGGGGGCTCCTTGCCAGATATCAGCATGTTTACTGGTTTGTTTTCCGGCTCTGGCAACGCCTAACCCGGGGGCTCGTTGGTTGGCACAACCTGTTGTTCTATAAGTCGGATGAGTATTGCGTGCGGTGCCAAAGGCCCACTCTTCATCTCAGTTATAGACCGCAACCCGTATATACAGCTAGCAAAAGCAAAAGCTGGAGGGCACCAACACATGAAAGAACAGGACGATGACCAATTTGGATATTCCAGCTAAAAGGCCTAGTTTGTGTATTTTGGACTACTAAGCCTCTAGTACCTGCATGATGTATTGTCAGCTACCCCTTCAATTCCGATTGCATACCGCAACCCACACACCAGCCGGCAAGAACACATCGTAAACAGCAGAGCTCATG
Source organism: Avena eriantha (assembly GCA_910589775.1). Classification (NCBI taxonomy): domain Eukaryota; kingdom Viridiplantae; phylum Streptophyta; class Magnoliopsida; order Poales; family Poaceae; genus Avena; species Avena eriantha. Next base: position 585,532,655 of record OU342743.1, on the reverse strand, counting down.
GAAAAGTGACTAAGTGTTCAGAGAAGCGCGAGCTAGTTTTTCACTACTTGAAACAATCATTCGATTCGTAGCATGTGTTATGTAATTCATGTACTGACAACCAACCTATTCTTCTATGTTTGTTTTGCATGATCTACACCGAGCTGATTACAAGATGCAGATAAGTTCCGAATTAGTTGACTCCGTCAACTACTCCGAAACTCGAGGCCTACACCCATTGGGCAAGAATGTCCTTCCCGGCTGAGGTGTGTAACCGAGTGCCACGCATGGTGTCATCATCTACTACAACAACTTCGATTTTTGAGGGAGCCCATGTTAACTTCCCCGAGTGGGAAGTCAGTGCGTGCTCGAGGGCTAGTGTCGGGGAGATAGTCCCTAGGTAGCCCAAAATACTCAAGGAAGGCAAGAAACGGCATCGTCATCAACTAAACTGCAAACCCCATCGACAAAAATAAAGAAGACAACAACAGATTGTGTCCTGGGTCGGGTGCGGACTCCCAATCGATCCACATCCTTGCTAGACCTCCTTCTACCAGGTGGGCCGACTCCGCTGCGCCTCCACCCGCCTAGACCGTGCCTCATCATCCTCCAGGCGGCATGCCTCTGCCCTAGCTAGGCTCCCTCCGCCACGCTCCTGCCGGCTAGGCTTGTCCATGCCTTGTCACGCCTCACCCCGCGTGGACTCCCGCGCTACCCCCTGGCAAGGCCGCCCCGCCCGGCTGGGCCAGCTTCCTCAGCGTCCGGGTGGGCCGTGCTGCTCATCCCGGGCCGACTAAGCTTCCTCCTGCCCCCGCCTGCTGGATGGGCCTCCTCCCGGATGGGCCGCCAGCAGCAGGGGTAGCCGGATCGGTCGCCACTAGTTTGCTAGGATCGAACGATCCCAGTCGGCTAGACCTCTCCTAATCAGTACACCAGATACGCAATGCCAACTGCCCAGTTGCTGCTCCCATGGATCAAGCCTAAGCGCATCGGATTCCAGGAAATAAGACAGACGTGCATGCAACGAGAAGACAAGAAGAAGACCAAGAGCTCTGTAGCCATGCCAAACTTTACCACTGCCACTATTATGCACATAGTTCTAAACTGTACATGACACATGCAATAGTAAGTTAGGCCTCGTGGGCCCGACCTTATCCCTTGGGCATGTTTTATAAATGACCCAAAGGGGCTCACGATAGAGAGAGATATTCTGGTCGATCAAGTCTCACCGGGAGCTATCTCCCTCCTAGCTCTCTCACTCTCACTCATGCATACACATACACACATACACCGGTTAGTCTCTAGTAGTTGCCAGTTCATACAGCTCGACGAATCTTGTAGTTCCTATGTTCATCGTGAAATAGTAATATCGGCAGGAGTAGAAGTTTGCCTCTTCCGGAGGGCTCCGGACCTGGGTACTTCGGGTGTCTTGGTTCCACTCGCTTGTATACAATCCCGCATATATATGGACGTCATCGTAGTCACCAGTCTAGCTCCCACCCTCTATCACACCTTCTTAGGTACTGTCGTTCCATATATGATGACATCATATATGGTTTTTAATAGTGGGTTCGAATATATTATCTAGTTTAGCTGGAAGTTTCTCGGCTAACTTCTTGTATTGCATTTCTAGCTCACGTGCCTTAGCTGCTACTTCTTGAATAAAATTTTGGTAGACATCGTTGCCTCCTTCAATACCGGGATTCTTTATGGTGATCATCTTCACAAGATCCTCCACGGTATAATTCGGAGACGGAGCATTGCTATAGTCCATCTCCTCGAGCTTCTCATCTTTATTTTCCATCATCATCATCTTGAGGCATTCGACCGGATTTGGTTTGGGCTTTCCTACAAACCTTGCAAGGATGAGAGTTTGACTCTCGACTATTTTGCCTAATTGTGCTTTCCTATAAAGGTTGAACATCACTTCTAAGAGTATCTGTTTGATTAGACAGTTTATTAATAATAGTTGCATGGTTTTCCGTAATTGATAACAATTTATTAATAATAGTTTCACGGGCTCCGTTGAGGTTTTCGAAGATTTAATAAATTCTCCACTAATTATTAATCAAACTTCTAATTTTTTTCACTAAGATTCTACATAATAGATGCACCAAAATTAGATAGGAAAATAAGAACAATACCTCGTATTGTAGTAGAATTTGTGCAAGGAACCAAAGAGGATAAAGAAAAATAGCCTTGTGTCATCTTGTTTCCAACTTTTTTTTTCACGGGGAAAGACCCCGAAGGGTCCAGAAGCTGCATTACTCATGCGGTGAGTATAAGATTACAGGAAGGATTTGAAAGTAAAGAAGAAAATACAAAGCAGTCCCTCCATTTTGCAAGCAAAACCTCAAAATAGAACAAGGAAACGCAACCGGGTCCTCCATCTTCACTGCCGGCCATCCAAGACCTTAGGCCATAGGCGCTTGCACCATCACCGGGGACGAGACCACTTGGGGTGGTGCCTGCGTCGACTCCTGCACCGAGGAAGAAGATCCTCCACTTTGCCTTGCTCGGCTGGAGGAAGAAAGAGCTCGGGCATTCCCAAGCATGGAGTGGCCACACCGGGCAGAGATAGCATCGACGACATGGCCTTCACTTGGGACCTCCACACATCACAGCTTCGGGAGCATGCACAAGAGCACATGCTCCACCTTCCCACAGAGCCGCCGCTCCAGGCCACTAAGCAAGGTCTACCTTCTGCTTCCCGTCACCGAGACGACCAAGCAAAGAAGGCAAAGCCTCAAAAATTGTGTAGGAAGCAACTCCGACTATCTACAGACGCCGAGTTCCATCATCTAGTGCCTCCCCTTCTCCCCTCGCCACCCCGGCCGGCTAGAGAAAGGCAGAACACACGCTGGCATCTCTCCTTCTTCCCCCGCCTCCACGATCGGCCAAAGAAGGAGACGCCCACACTTGAATCTTGAGCTCAGCAAGGAACACGGCTTTATTAATGGAGATATCGGTTCTTCCCGTCATCCTCATCTCCAACCTCCAAAGCCGAAGAAACAGAGGACGAACCCCTACATGGCTCCAGATCTGGCCAAACAGATCGGAATCCCTGCTCCAAACTACGGGAATAAATCCCAACACAGGCATGAGGCCAAACCTACAGTTACTCTATACACAGCGAGCATCTCCTCCTTCCCATCTCCAAGCAGCTCCAGGCAACAGCGCTGCCGGAGATGAGTCGGAGAGGAGCTCGCATAAGAGGATGGATCCTCAAAAAGGAGGGGGCTACCTCTCGTTTCGTGCGAGAGAGGCTTCGGGGGCAACGTTACAACTCTTGTTTTAAACTCCCTCTAACATACTCCCTTCGTCTAGAAATAACTGATTTAGATTTATCTAAATTTGAATGTATCTAGACACATTTTAGTGTATAGATACATTCACATTTAGATAAACTCAAATCAGTTATTTCTGGAGGGAGGAAGTATAAAAATAAGGGACTGTCTAATTGACACCTAGCTAGTTTAAAATTCGCCAACAATCACATATTGTTAGTAGATTCAATGTGGTCTCTTCATTTCTTCACCATGCTAGTAGCCTGGCTCATTTCTTCACCACAGTATTAGCCTAGCCCACAACCAGAGGTGATGTTAATCGATTGTTTCGTCATCCTTGACGAGCAATGCAATGATGCAATAAGATATGCCCACACGGATCACGACAATGTTGGGGTATAGATATATTGGAAAATCAAGTGCGATCACGAGTGGTAGTCTTCCATTATCGTCAAGATTTATAAGAAAGAAACACTGATTATAAGACACCAAATATTGACTGATTGATTTTTGCCACTGAAGATCTAGAGCAGTAACAAAGTCAGTGATCCATCGCAGAAATAAGCATAGATAACACGAAACATTTTACAAGTCAGAAACAACTGCACAATCAGTAACTAATCTAGTGTATCATCTATTCATACAAGATCCAACAATTCTATACAAGAAATATGGAAGAGAAAGAAATGGGAAAAAGAAGTAGCACATAACCAAACTTGTATGACTAAAGATTCAGATCCCCAGACCCATGCAGCCGGCCTGACTGTGAGGATGATGACGTCGAGGTAGACGTCGGGTCGATCTGTAACACCCTCGCCTGATAAGGCCGAGTTTCTGTATATAGTGCTAATCTATGGATCGGTTCACTAGCACATGCAATACAAAATGATACAAATATAACTGTGCATCATAAATACAACGAATGTGATTTAGGATTTACATTATTTATTTAAGTACACAGCGGAAAACATATACAAGGTAGATTTTCATCCTTCAAATGTGCCACAGGTGAACAATTATTGAGTGGAGTCTCGCGACCTATGAACGAGCACTCAGAAACGGATTAACTTGCAACATGAAAGGTTGCAGCCATGAATGGTCAATACTTTGAATGTATTGGCAAGTAGGACTAGTATGTGGATATATAATGGAACCTATCAATTACATATATATTTGGCTAAGTGGAGTTCTGGCTCATTTGCACAAAAGCGATATAACTTTTCCCTACTTTTGAAAAAAATACTTTCCTTTCTTTAAAACAATTCTTCTAAGGACATACCAGCATAAACCCATGTAGAAACAAGACAATTTAGCTTCATATGCTCCTAACCCATGTTCACCCATCAAGTTTTAATAATTGAGAAATTGGAATGAGTGAGATCTTCCAAACATTTCCAGATTCAGTTACTCATAGATGTCCATAACTAGGGACACGGCTAAATACTTAGATTATAACACTCTCGAGAGGTTTGTACACTTTACCCGCACAACCCAGTCAACATGCTTTTAGCACTACACTTATTTTGTGCCGTGGTAGGGAAAACCAAGATGAAACCTTTCAGAAGTAGAACATGGATCCCTCAAGACGAACCCATACCAACCTACATCTGCTAGTCACGTCGGGTCAGGTTCCCACAACTTACTTAGTTAAGACAGAGCCCATATGACATGCGGTTGTACGGGAAGGTACTAGACAAGAAACGTGTCCAATCTCTGAAGCCTAGGTGTGATTTCCGCAATAAAACCATCCAACATCATCAATCCATCACACCCGGGAGATTTATTACTTTCTAGTTGTTTTTATTATAACAAAACACATATTTTTATAATAGAATCAATAATGATTTCCCTTTTTGTTACTAATAAGCATGACTAAGTAACTACAATATGATGGCTCAAAGGAATCAAATAACGGAAACATGGCAATCATGCTTGGGTGTCATAGCATAACATATAAGCAAAACATCCTACACATGCAATCTCTACTGAAAACATACTACATGCATAGGAAAAATAGTAGGATATTTTTGATAGCTCTACTTGCCTTTGTTGTAGATGTAGTCGTTCAGATAATCCTCACAATAGAAAAGGTTGCACTCATCACAATCATAATAGTGCTCTCCTCGCAATCTAACAATTAAAACAAGTGCACAACAAACACACCATTCAAAACATTGTAATTATGCACAATACAATAAAACAATGAAAAAAAATGCACGCATGATGATTTACTATGTCACAATGGTTGTATTTAGTTCTCTGAACATTATTATATCACATCATGCTCATGGAAAAACATTTAGTGCATAAAAAATTATTAATAGTTATATTGACTTAATAGGGTTTAATTCACTTTATTTAAAGTTATGATGTTTCTGTCGAATTAAATTGTGAATTAAATACTACTAGATAGTTAATTCAATTTATAGCGGTGTGTGGGGGAGGAAAAAACATAGGGGGAGGGCTCTGCGGGTGGCTATTGCGGTGTTACTTTGGGCCGGCATGCTGCGGTGGTAGCTGTTATGCGCTACTCGCAGGCGGGTGCGAGCGGTAAATAGGGTAGGGCTAGGTGGGCTCGGCCGGAACTTGGTGGTAGTTAGGTTTAGTTTTTTTATTCTTTTCCTTTTCTATTTCTTGTTTTAGTAATTCCTTTGTGGTTTTAGTTTTATCGCTCCAAATGAATTTCTAGAATTTTCTAAATTCAAAACACACACAATAAACTTTATAGAGAACAATTTTGACTAAATACAAATATATCAAATATGCAAATTGCATATAATGCTTTATAGGGAAATATTTAAAAGGCAAAATAGGGTCTTGACACAAGGTTTTTGAATCAAGATTTCTCATGAGATGCCATGATGAATGAAATGTAAATTTTTTGAAGTCCCAAAATTCTAAAATCCTAGGATGTTACATATTAACCCCCTTAAGATGAATCTCGTCCTCAAGATTCAGAATGGCTAGCAAATAGGCATAGGATATCTTCTTGTTCTCTGTATCTCTTAGTCACTATGGGTAAGATTTCCGAGCTAACCCCCTGATGAGCAAGTGCAAAGATCAATTGTAGCTAGTTTCGAAGTAAAGATATCAAACCCTCAGAGAGCTATTGGTAAAGGTCTTTATGCACCTCGTTACTATTAACTAGAGAGTACTTGTAAGTTATTTTTAATTCCAAGTAAAGGGTGTGTAAAGAGCGTGTTTGAATAAGTGCTAAAGTAAACAAGAACAAAGTAAATAACAAAAGTAAAGTAAAACAAGAGAGTGTCTAGGAAGTGTTGTGTAATATGGTTGAGGGATTCTCAAGGAGTGTAGGATTCACCACTAGCATGGAATAATTATGAATGATTAGAATAACCTATTCCTTATGTCATGACATGTGTGTAGAGAGCTTTGTCATAAGATGTTCACTACAAGGCTCGTAGGAAGCCACTTTGTTGAGCCAAGAGTGAGGTCACCTCTAAATAACCACTACAATGTCTGAGAGAAATCACCCATATAGACCATCGTAATTAAGGGTTCCCCCATGGATATCGTAATTAGCTTAGAGAGTCTCTCTTTAGTCCTTCTTTAACCGTGGTGGTTACGAGCCGGCGTCAATCTGTCACAGGGCATTCCAGGTATACTTCTGTAGCACCCCGCTAAAATCACTACTAGAAAATCGCTGTGTTTTTGTGCATTGCATCATCATGACCGCATGCTCATGTCATCATGCCACATTGCATTTGAGCATCGTCATCATCATGCATCTGTTGTCTGAAACTATTTTCACAAAACCCTATTTCTGTTTTCTAAATGCCTAGCCTTTATTTCAAATCAACCCCGGTCTTCCTAGATAATTTCTTTGTCTAAAATTATTTGAACAAGGTTTTATAAAAACTAAAATAAATAAATCTTTTGTCTGGGGAGGCAGTCCAGCCAGGCAGGCCAGAGGCCCAACCGGCCGAACCACCTACTACCTGGACCGACTAGATCTAAACAAAACCCTAATCTACCCTAATCCCTAGCCAAACCCCACCTATCCCCAATCCACTCCTACCACCGCCGCCAGCTACACGCGCAAGCACCAAAACCGCCTCCTGCACGCACATCCCCACACCGGGCCCCACCCCTGCTGTCCCGCCGCTGAGCTCCTCTCGACACGCTCCACCCACCTTATCGCCACCCCGGGATTCCCCCAGCCCCACCTGGGCGCGCACCCCACCGCCACCTGCCTATTTTTCCCGCCCACACCGCGCGCGTGAGCCATCCCCAACCCGCGGCACGCCTCCTGCCCAGTGCGACGCGGTCAACTGCCCCGCTGGCCGCTCTCGCCTCACTAATCGCACCAACACGCTAGCCACCCCCGCTCTCCCACCTACCTGGACGCGCCCTCAACCTCGATCCCATCCCCACCTTCCTCTGCTCGCTCGGGCCCTCAGCCTCGCTCCCTCTCCGTTCCGCCACCAAGGCTGCCCCTCCTCTGCGAGCCGCCTTCCTCACCCCTCCTAGCACCGTCGTCTTCTCCGCTTCGAGCAGCGGCTACCAGCGAGACCGCCGCCCTGCTTCCTCTCTGCGAGGCGCCGCCATCGCCCGCATCCCTCGCCGCCACGGCCACTCCTGTGACCCCGCCTCCATCGCCAGGCCGTGTCGCGCCTCTGGCCTCCCTCGTCCTCACGGTTGTGTGCCGCCGCTCGAGCCCGTCTTGCAGAGCCCCGCTCCTCCTCTGAACGCGAGTGCTTCTGTGCTGCCGCCGTCAGCCTCGTCTCCGTCCGAGCCCGGCCGACAGGCCCCTCCGCGTCGCCGTCCCACGGGAACCCAGCGCTCGAGCCGGCCACCGTCGCCAAGGCCCCTGCCTTGCTTCCCGCCTGCGTGCGTCGTCCTCTGACCATCGACATCCGCTGCCTCCTGCTCGTCGTTCAAGCCAAGCGTCGCCTTGTGCCCACTTCCATGTTCTACACCGCTAGGCCCTGCACCTCTGTGTTGCCTTCAAGTTCGTCGGTCGAGACCCTTGCTCCGAGGATGCCCCATGCTGCTCTACAGGACGCCATCGACGAGTCCTCAAGTTATGTGACCCTCCTCTCTCGCGACCCGTCTCTCCCCGCGCTAGATTGCCATCATCGTGTTTGTCCTAATGCATGTGTGTGCTCGCTTGCCCCTGTGTCTGTATCCCCGAGAAGTTGCCCGTGTACCCGCCAAGATCAACTAGTGACAAGATACGTCAAGTTCGTCTGTTGCCGATGCCTCTCGATGACCACCGGTATCGGATCCAAGATCCACCTCCAGGACTCGAAGCCCCGATGACGGATCCGATGGCCGAGACCTAAAGATTCACTAGACGTTAGTATCTGCCACAAGAAACTGGAGACCTCGGAATGCCAAGTTCTCCATCACAGACTTGGTGACCCGTAGATCTCCGTCGCGAACGCCAAGATCTACTTCATGGATCTGAAGACCAATCCCGCCAAGACCGAACCCCGTGGATCGACATGATCTTCTTCATGGACGTCGAGACCCCGACCGGAAGATGCCCGGAACACCAAGATCTGCTTCCGAACGCGTTGACCGAGGCCAAACCAAGATCTCCACGGATGTGACAAGTTCTACTTCCCGGCTGCGATGCCCGAGAACCCGGACGCCAAGGTCGCCGACACGGAATGCCAAGTTCTTCATCCCGGACGCCAAGACCGTCTACACGGACCCGAAGACCACCGGTACCCGATCCATTCAAGTTTGCCATCGACGACAAGGTTTACTGCTTGGAACCCAAGTTCTCCGTCACGACACGCCAAGCTCTCCATCTTGTATCTGAACCTTGCCGTCCCCGTCGAACCCTGAGACCGGACCCCGGACCCCCGGAACCCAAGATCTTATGAACCCAGATGTGTGACCCTAAGCCTCTATTTTTATAATATGACATATACCTGTCGCATCATTAAATCGTCATGCTTGCATACATGTCATCTGGTGGGTTGGGTTAAATAGTCGATTCACCTAAATTAAATATGGAGTCTATATGAGGGCTATTCTAGTCTTATATCGGCTCCATTTAAATTTGTGTAGCGAACCGATGCCATCTTTTGCCTTGTTAAGTCAACATTTAAATTGCTGGGTAGATAAATAACTTGAACCATATAATTAATTGTCGGGGCCCTGGTTCTACTTAATACTGCCTAATTGCACCGCATCTGCATCATATCATAATCGTGCTGGATCTTCTATTGTAGTATTAAATATCGCATCCGGTGTTTCTTCTAGTGTTTGCTTCTTCGCGGATTAGGCCGATGAGTTGATGCGAGTATCGACAAGTTCTCCGGATATGATCCGTCGGCAGTGTTTCCCAGGCGAACATCTCTCCCCCTTTACCTATTTTGCATTTATAGTCTTTATTTCCTCCTATTGATCTATTGCTATCCGTGTCACGATGCTTTAGTTTCCGTGCACCAGTTATATCCCGTGCAGCCTCTATATTGCCATGGACACCTCCTAATACCTATTGTTTGGTAGATAGCTGGCCTTGCGAGTCGTAGTTACTTGCTCAGGTGCGATCTCGTGTTGTCAAGTACCACAGTTGTTGGAATGCGGGCAGATGTTTACGGTGGAGTTGATCATGACTTTAAATACAACTATTAAATTGCTAGATATAACTAATGCAGAGGCATCGGTGGGTAATAGATGTTATTTGGTTCTTTCACACTCACTTGTGTCCCGTAGGACCCCGAGTACTTGATACATGTTCCTTGACTATTCGCACTATCCACATCCGGGAGAGTCTATGAATCCCCCTTAGCCAGAGCTTGATTCATTTCTATTTCTTGAGGCCACAAACTAGTTTGGGGTTTTATTTACTATCCTATACTTATGCCATGCTTTACTGCTTTATTTACGATTGTGCGTGGAGCACCTGTACTATTTTGGATGCGGAGTGTTTTCGCGGAATCGACAAGCCCAGTCACACTTTCGGGTTCCCAGTCGTTTACATCCATTGACGCAAACCTTGGGTCCATCTCGGAGCCGGCCAACTTCGTTGCGGGTAGCTTAATGGGGTGCCCCCCTGAAATATTTTATGAATCCTGTGATTGCTTTGTCGTGAAAGCCTCGTTGGGTTTTGAGTTGGTTTTTCCGAGGTTGATCGTGTGTGTGTTGCTATTTGTGCACCCCTACAAGGTAAATCTTTCTGAAAGCCGTGTCCGCGGTTATGGACAACTTGGAGCACAGTATCTCGATCATAGACAAGCATAACTAAAGTAGTGCTATAAACTTGACTTAATATATGTCTAGTAATCAGATTCAACTATCACAGAATGGATAATAAAAATGCCAACAACTGGTGGATCTGTGGTGATCTGTGTCATACTATACCTGCCTAGTAAGTATTACAACTCCAATGGAATGTGATAAAAGTGCCAACAATTGCTGGGTTTTGCGATTCCTCAGGACAATTATATCGGACTAGTAAATGTTCCAACTACAACGGAATGTTAACCAAAACCGCCCACTACTTATGCTATCAGGATGACACATGCTATATATCTGACTAGTAAGTGCTGCAACTATAATGGAATGAGTAAAACTGCCAACTGTGTGAGTTCCTTGGTCTGACTTCCTCGCTTGGTCTCGAGGGGGAAATACCAGGATGGGTATGTTTGGTGTTAGTATAAGGTTGGTTCCGAATAGGTCTTTCTTATCCCTCTCTAATAGCCACCAGTTTTACTGAGTCTCTATAGGTGGTTTAGTGCCGCTACGATGCCGCTTTAGTCCACCATACCTGGGCGAGGACCGCCGAATTCTAGCCTCGCCGTGTACTGGCCTCAGTACTGATGCTCCTATTTTTCCTTTGCCTTTGTCGGCATCCCTTTTGTTTTAGCAGGTTTGAGATCGACGTCGTTAGCAGGGTTACCCTTCCGACTTGGCCTGGGCAGAGTTATGGACGCCATTGGTTATTCTTTAGGGCTCTTAGCGCCATTTGCATCTTGTCCGTACTCGGACACTGTATCGTTTTCAAGGTGATTTGGATCTTTGTATTGTATATATGTATTCTTGACTCTTGGAGTCGTGTTATATATATATTTGTTCTGTGGGTCCCATCGAGGACTGTTGTGTAATGGTATTACTTCGTTTTCCACCCGCACGAAAGTGTCTGGTGGGCGTCTTTGAATCATTTCTATGCGGGTTTGGCGGGAAGCGCTAAAACTTGCATAGGGCCGATTCGAGGGTGTTACAGCTTTCAAGACACGTCCAAAGAATTTCTCCCTCCCTTTAGTCCCAAGGGCAAATGATATGTGGTCGACTTTCACATATGATCTAAATATAGAGATCAAACATAATTCATAGATCAATGGATATTTGTACACAAGTAATAGATCATCTTTATTTCAATGCATAATAATACTAGGGTTTCACCATCTCTCCCCAAGAACAAGGCAACTACTAATGCATGAAGGGGATCAACATCATGGCAATTGTATGGATGCAATATGAAGATACAATTGAATACAAGTGAAAATCCATAATAGAGATTGGATTACAACAAAGTGAACAAAGGGGATCGAAGTTGGAGACGATGTTGACAAAGATGGCGATGAAGATCGATGCGTGGCCCTTCAAGATGCAAGCCTCCTCTCTCCATTGAGTGGTATGGTGGTGTAGATCTTGTGGGCAGCGGCTATGGAGGCGGCCGAGCGGCAGGGCTCCGCCCATATGGCGTGTGTGGACTCTATGCCTTCATCTAGGGTTTCCCCTCTTTAAATAGGCATCTGGAGGTCGGTTTCGCGAACCATCGGAGCTGGGGGCCGAATATGCCCATTGGGCCTTCACAAATGTTGTTCTGTTTGACGAAACGAAGCCGTCAGGGGCGGTACGGGCGGGCTCCATACCGTTGGTCGTTACGCGCGCTGTACTCCGCACTGTTTTGGCCGTCATTTCTTTATACGAACTCCGATTGAGGTGTTCTTTGGCTTGTTGGATTCGTATGGACGAGGGACACAAGACCATGGCCTTGGATCTTCATTTGGAGTTGATTGAAACAATCCACTTCTTCCTCCCCTCAAATAGCTAAGTATGTTGCCTGCAACTCCTCCATATTGAATCCTCTTCACTCCTTTTATCCATGATTCTTCATAGCACCTAAACACATATCAAAGACAATAAAAAGGTAATAAAATCCTAATAAAACGAATATTGTGCAAAGCCCATGTGGAAATGAATGAAAACTAAAAATCAAACATAATAGGCATAGTTATAGAAAGATGTAACATGTAATGGGTGAAAATATGAATACATTTTATACTTAAATATGCATCTTTTGGACTCATCACCCCCTTAAAGAGAATTTAAGTTGGCCTCTTCAGCTTCAGTTATTGTGCTATATCGAATTCTTCTTCCCTCTAGGTTGTGAGTGAAATTACTCATCGTGCATAATCTATATGGCCTTCATACTTAGACAACCAATCCTTGCACAAAGTGATGTCCAAGACTTGTGATTCCAATACATTTAAGATTGTGGGAAAGTTGTATGCTCCGATCTTTAGGTTCAATTGATGACATCCAAAAGTTGTTGCCACTTCTCCACTAGGAGAGCTTATTCTGATGGGCTTGTTAATGGTTTCAGTTGGAATTTTGTTTCTATCCACAAATTCCCTTGATATGAATGAATGTGATGTTCCATCATAAAATAGAATGAGTGATGGAAAGGTATTGAGCCGGAATGTGCCAATCACGGCATCAGGTTCCCTTAGAACTTCCTCCACATGTACATGGTTAACATGTGCCTTCTGAAACGGGTATGGCTTGTATCCTTCATTACTTTTCTTCTTCTCAGGAAAATCCCTTGAATAGTGTCCCTTCTTCTTGCATTTGAAACATCCAACCTTGCTTATGTCCTTCCTAAATAATTTAGTGGTGTGGGCCTCAACACTGTTGTGTCCATGGTTATGATGATTCACTCTTCTAGAGTTTTGGTTGTTGTGACTCATGTGGCCATTATGGTGGTGTCCATTACCTTCGCGGTGTTGATGTCCACTACCATCATGGTTATTGTACTCATTTCCTCCATGCATGTGATGTTCAGAACTTCCATTCCCATCATGGAATGTATACATATCCTCTGATGTGATCCTGAGTTGTAGTTGTTCTTGTGCTTCTCAACTTGATTATGCTTTTCTTCAAGAATTCTAGCTTTGTCCATCAGATCTTGGAAAGTGGGAGTGTAAAGATCTTATCATTCAGTCCATCTAGAAATCTCTCTTTCCTTTTATCATCAGCGTTCCACATCCTCCGGAGCATAGCAAGACAAATTGGTGAATTCTTCTATGTACTCCGACATTGTGTGATTGTTCTAGTGCATGTCATGGAATTCCCTTATATTTAGGCTCATAACTCCAGATGAGACATGGTTTGTCTTGAATCCTTCCTCGAACATCTCCTAGGTGACAATATTAATAGGATGGGTAATCTGGAAAGTATCCCACCAAGTAGCTGCTTGTCCTTCAGGTAAGTGACCAGCAAATCTCACTTTCTCTTCGTCTGTGCATCCAATTGTTACTAAGTCCTTGTCCACTGAGTGAAGCCAATCAAGTGCTATCATATGCTCAAACGCGCTTGAGAATTTTGCAGGCCTCAGTTTCAAGAACCTAGTGAGTGCATCCACTTGGGGTGGGTTGTTGTTGCCTTTTTCATTGTTCCCATTGTTGTTGTAGTTTGCTATGAACTGGGCCACCACTTGCGCTAGCTGCGCTTGTGCTGCTATCAAATGCTCCATCTCAGTGAGTTGATGACAAGGTGGCATCTGTTTGGGATAGCATAGATGAGTATAGATAGAGTAGGACTAAGACAAGTATTACTACCCATAACTATATAAAACAATCAATTGACACACAAGCAAGAAATCATTACAAAAACACTGAAGCCAAAATAGTTTTGTTTATGTTCTAGAAGTTTTGTTTTAGTGGCATACCATTCAAAAAGTAGTTTCTTTTGACTAAAATTCGTTTGGGGGTGAACCTACAATCTTGAAAGCAATGGACAAAATCTATCCTGAAACTATAGAAATGTTCACGAATTTTTCTGGACACCTTAAACTCATTAGGAACTTTTGCAGATTTTTTTTGCTTATATTAAAGCAAATTACGAACCAGAACATAAATTATGAGCTTAATATGAGCTACCAGTAAAATATGAAAAATCGCACAGTACAACTGGTATGGCAGAAAACTACAGCAATAATATCATGAATTTTTAATCAAAATCTTCATTAATATATTATAAAGTCTCTCAAAAATATTCTGAAACTTTGGGGTATCAAATATCACAACCTAAGCATAATAAACCAACTATGACACAAGTTTTCTAATGGTCAATTGCTAGATCTAAACGAAATCCTATAAAAAACTATATGGTGGACATCATCTAACTATTCTTTAATCTCACGCTTCCTCGCATGAGTGTTCATCTAATAAGTACAAATTTTTGAGTTCATTGCTAGAGAGAGTCTTCCTTTTATGTTTTAAATGAGAAGAGCATTAGAATTGAAGTGATAATAAGATACTAGAAAGAAGTATAAGAAGAGAGAATATAGAATGAAATAGGGATTATAATTCCATGCCTTACCTATTCCAATCCTAGGTCACGATACTAGAGTCAACACACAGATCTGATAGCATCTTGTAACACCCTCGCCTGATAAGGCTGAGTTCCTATGTATAGTGATAATCTCTAGATCAGTTCACTAGCACATAGTATAAATGATACCAAATATAACTGTGCATCATAAATACAATGAATATGATCCAGAATTTTATATTATTTATTCAAGTACACCGCGGAAAACATATACAAGGTAGATCTCCATCCTTCAAATGTGCCACATGCGAACAATTGTTGAGTGGAGTCTCGCAACCTATGAACGAGCACTCAAAAATGGAATAACCTGCAACATGGAAGGTTGCAGTAACGAATGGTTAATACTTTGAATGCATTCTCAAGTAGGACTAGTATGTGGATATATAATGGAACCTATCAATTATATGCATATTTGGCTAAGTGGAGGTCTAGCTCATTTGGACAAAAGCGATATAAGTTTTCCCTACTTTTGAAAAAAATACTTTTCTTTCTTTAAAACAATTCTTCTAAGGACATACCAGCATAAACCCATGTAGAAAAAAGACATTTTAGCTTCATATGCTCCTAAACCCATGTTCACCCATCAAAGTTTTAATAATTGAGAAATTGGGATGAGTGACATCTTCCAAACAGTTCAAGGTCTAGTTGCTCATAGATGTCCATAATCGGGGACACGACTAAGTACTTAGATTATAACACTCTCGAGAGGTTTGTACACTTTACCTGCAGGACCCAGTCAACCCGCTCTTACTACTACACTCATTTTGTGCCATGGTAGGGAGAAAACCAAGACGAAACCTTTCAGAAGTAGAGCCCTGAGCCCTCAGGACGTACCCATACCAACCTACATCCCCTACATCTACTAGTCATATCGGGTCTGGTTCCCACAACTTACTTAGTTAAGACAAAGCCCATATAACATGCAGCTGTACTAGAAGCTACTACACAAGAAACCTGTCCAATCTCTGAAGCCTAGGTTTGCTTTCCGCAATAAAACCATCCAACATCATCATTCCATCACATCCATGAGATTCATTACTTTCCAATTGTTTTTATTATAATAAAAAATATCTTTTCATAATAGAATCAATAAAGATTTCTCTTTGCATTTCTAATAAGCATGGTTAGGAAACTACAATACAATGGTGTAACTACCTCGGTGAATTACGCTCTTAGTTACATGCCTAGATGAGTGAAAGTGGTTAAAATAGTACGGTGGGGCCCGGGGCCACTCACGATAGACCTTTCGGCGTCCTAACCACTTTCAGAGCATCGGGACAAGAACAAGCGGCGCAATCGGCAGTCGAAGGGATCAACTACATACACAAGTGAGTATGTATACAAGCCACATACAATAGTCCTCAGAGCCATTCCATCTAAAAGAAATAGAAAATATTGCAACGCCATACGGCAAGATTCAAATATCCTGGATAGAGATAATATTTTAGGATAGCTCCTCATACATCAAACATCAGAGTATTGTTGGGTCTGCAGCATAGAAAACAAAAAAATTCCTACGATGAGAACTATACGCCAAGATCTATCTACTAGATACAGAGCAACGGGTGGACATACATCCATAGAGAACTTACCCTCGAAGATAACGAGTTTTGTTAACGAGTAGGAACTCGTGGTTGATGTAGTCGTACGCTTGCCGATCTCAAGATCGTGTGGAAGTCCGAGCGCCGCAAATCAGCAGCGCATCCGTCCTCGCACACACGTTCAAGCCACCAGACAACCTCCACCTCCTCGCTCCAGCGAATCAGCGGAAGTAGTAACTCCTTCCAGATGCAAGGCTACCGGGAACATGTATCTCGCTAATCCGAGACCATGGGGGAATATCTAGAGGGGGAGAGAGATCCTTCACGAGGAGGTGTAATTTGTGAGAGGGGAGAAGGGGGCTTTATATAGGAGGGAGTGAGACCCCTCCCCTCCCATAGCCGGCGCATGAGGGGGGGACTCCTCCCCTCCTTCATTCATGTGGTGAACCTCCACTCACATAAACATGGCCTCCACCCAAAATCCCACTCACATGTATTTAATTTCCACCAAATTAAATGCAACTCTCAATTAATAAAACTCTTTTATTTATTTTATTCAGAATTTTGTTAATTACTTTAATTAACAAACATTCACATAAAACCCCTTGCAACATTTCAATATCACATGCAGAACCACTTTCTGCAATTTCACCCGAAACAATTCCGGTTTCTATCGAAACATATCCTGCGCTTTGCAAACCTTTTGTCTGGAACATATGTGCTCCTAAATGGTGTCCGGCAACCCTTAAGTGTGTCACCCTACGGTTCACAAATAATACAGACATGATTGAGACTCCTCTCAAATCAATAATCAGAAGCGGGACCTAGAGATCCATACTGACTCCTGCATATTCAACGATGACTTCTGTGATCGTGAGAACCTTTAACGTCAGCAATTTAATCCCTTTGTCTCATGATATAATACATGTCCGAGATTCGATCATCGGTATCCAAATACCTAGTTTGATCTCGTTACCGACATGTACTCTTTTCTTGTTCCCGTGATATAACATTCTAGTGATCACATCACTTGCTTGCAAGCTATCTTAATGTGATATCACCGAGAGGGCCCAGAGTATATCTATCCGTCATCGGGATTGAAAAATTCCACTCTTGATCCATGAGCCTCAACATAACACCTTCATAGCACTGAACCCACCTTTATGGTCACCCTGTTACGGTGTGACGTTTGATGTTATCAAGATACTCTTCCGGTGTTAGCAATTAACATGATCTCATGGTCTAAGGACTAAGACTACTTTGTATAATGTTATAGCAATATAAACATAATGACTTGATCGTAATGCTATACTTCAGATGAATGTTCATCACATCATTTCACAAATGCTGTGACCTTGTTATTAACAACATCCAATGTCCATGATCAGGAAACCTTGATCATCTTGTTAATCAACAAGCTAGTTTATAAGAGAGGCATAACTAGGAACCCTTTTTGTTTATTAAACACACATGTATTGATGTTTCCTATCAATACAATTATAGCATGCAAAATAAACATCTATCATATACAAGGAATACATAATAACAACTTTATTATTGCCTCTCAGGGCATATTTCCTTCAGTCTCCCACTTGCACTAGAGACAATAATCTAGTTTACATAGTGATAAATCTAACACCCATGGAGTTCTGGTGTTGATCATGTTTTGCCCTAGGGAGTACTTTAGTCAACGGATCTGCTACATTCAGGTCCGTGTGCACTTTACAAATCTTTATATCTCCATCCTTGACATGCTCGCGGATGGAGTGAAATCGGCGCTTAATATGCTTGGAATTCTTGTGAGACCTTGGTTCCTTGGCGTTGGCTATGGCTCCATTGTTGTCACAATAGATCACCATTGGGTCCAACACACTAGGAACCACACCTAGTTCAGTTATGAACTCCTTCATCCAAACCGCTTCCTGTGCCGCTTCTGAAGCAGCAACATATTCCGCCTCCGTCGTTGATCCAGCCACCACAGGTTGTTTGGAGCTCCTCCAACTAACCGCTGCTCCGTTCAAGAGAAATACGTATCCGGATTGAGACTTAGAGTCATCCAGATCAGTGTCAAAGCTAGCATCGACATAACACTTAGCGACTAGCTCTTCTTCACCTCCGTATACAAGAAACATATCCTTAGTTCTTCTCAAGTACTTAAGGATATTCTTGACCGCTATCCAGTGTTCCGAACCTGGATCAGATTGGTACCTACTAGTCAAACTAATAGCATGTGCCACATCTGGTCTTGTACATAGCATGGCATACATTATAGAGCCTATGGCTGAGGCATAGGGGATCTTATCCATTATCTCTCTTTCTTCCGCCGTAGCCGGACTTTGAGTCTTACTCAATGTCTTGCCTTGCAGCATAGATAAGTACCCCTTCTTACTTCCGCCCATATTAAACTTCTTTAATATCTTATCAAGGTATGTACTCTGCGATAGCCCAATTAGGCGTCTTGATCTATCTCTATAGATTTTAATGCCTAATATATATGAAGCTTCACCAAGGTCTTTCATCGAAAATCTGCTGTTTAGATAACTTTTAACATTGTTTAAAAGATCTATATCATTTCCAATCAATAATATGTCATCCACATATAATATCAGAAATGCCACATTGCTCCCACTCACTTTCTTGTAAATACAAGCCTCTCCATAAGTTTGGACAAATCCAAACTCTTTGATCACCTCATCAAAGCGGAGATTCCAACTCCGGGATGCTTGCTTCAGTCCATAGATGGATCGCTGAAGTTTGCACACCTTATCAGCATCCTTAGGATAGAAACAACCCTTCTTCAATATTACCATTGAGGAACGCAGTTTTGACATCCATCTGCCATATTTCATAATCGAAATATGCAGCAATTGCTAACATAATCCTAACCGACTTAAGCATCGCTACGGGAGAGAATGTCTCATCGTAGTCAACTCCTTGAATTTGTCAAAACCCCTTTGCAACAAGTCGAGCCTTATAGATGGTTACATTACCATCAGCATCAATTTTTCTTTTGAAAATCCATTTATTCTCAACGGCCTTTCGATCGTGAGGTAAGTCCACCAAGGTCCAAACCTGGTTTTCGTACATGGATTCCATCTCGGATTTCATGGCTTCTAGCCATTTGTTGGAATCAGGGCTCATCATCGCTTCTTTATACGTCGCAGGGTCATCTATTTCATCAATCATGAAATTCATAACAGGATTGCCGTACAGTTCAGGAGCTGCACGTGTCCTGCTTGACCTGCGAGGTTCGGTAGTGTCCTCTTTCGGAGTTTCATGATCAATATCATTAGCTCTCTCTTCATTAGGTGAAGTCAACTCCGAAACAACTTCCGGTGCTGCGCTACTCGCCATTTCATGAAGAGAAGGTTCAATAACCTCTTCGAGTTCTACCTTCCGACTACTCACACCTTTCGCGAGAAACTCCTTCTCAAGAAAGGATCCATTCTTGGCAACAAAGACCTTGCCCTCGGATCTGTGATAGAAGGTATACCCAATCGTTTCCTTAGGGTATCCTATGAAAACGCATTTTTCCGCTTTGGGTTCAAGTTTATCCGATTGAAGTTTCTTCACATAAACATCGCATCCCCAAACTTTAAGAAATGACAGCTTAGGTTTGTTTCCAAACCATAATTCATACGGTGTCTTTTCAACGGATTTAGATGGTGCCCTATTTAAAGTGAATGTAGCGGTTTCCAGTGCATAACCCCAAAATGAAAGTGGCAAGTCAGTTAGAGACATCATAGATCGAACCATATCCAATAAAGTACGATTACGACGTGAGTTGTGACCGGCAGGCGTGAGTTGTGAAACTATTCCACAGTCTTTCATATGTGTCTAAACTCGTAACTAAGATACTCTCCTCCACGGTCAGACCGCAGAAATTTGATCTTTCTATTACGTTGATTTTCCACTTCATTCTGAAATTCTTTAAACTTTTCAAAGGTTTCAGACTTATGTTTCATCAAATAGATATACTCGTATTTACTCAAATCATCCGTGAAAGTAACAAAATAACGATATCCACCTCGCGCCGACACACTCATTGGTCCACACACATCAGTATGTATGATTTCCAATAAATCTGTCGCCCGTTCCATTGAACCGGAAAACGGCGTTCTAGTCATCTTGCCCATAAGGCATGGCTCACATGTATCAAATGATTCAAAATCAAGTGATTCCAAAAGTCCATCAGAATGGAGTTTCTTCATGCGTTTAACGCCAATATGACCTAGACGGCAGTGCCACATATATGCAGATATATCATTATCAAGTTTAATCCTTTTAGCATCAACATTATGAATATGCGTAATACTACTATCGAGATCCAACAGAAATAAACCATTCAACACAGGTGCATGACCATAAAAGATATTATTCATATAAATCGAACAACCATTGTTTTCAGACTTAAACGAATAACCACTTTGCATCAAACACGATCCGGATACAATGTTCATGCTCAGTGCAGGCACCAAATAACAATTATTCAGGTTTATAACTAATCCCGATGGCATATGGAGAGGCAGCGTTCTGACAGCAATCACATCAACTCTTGATCCATTGCCGACCCGCATCGTGACCTCATCCCTTGCTAGTTGTCGCTTGTTCCATAGCCCCTGAACCGAGTTACATATATTAGCAACCGATCCCGTATCAAATACCCAGGTGCTACTGCGAGTACTAGTCAAGTACACATCAATAACATGTATATCACATATACCTTTGTTTGCCTTGTCGGCCTTCTTGTCTGCCAAATCCTTGGGGCAGTTGCGCTTCCAATGGCTAGTCCCCTTGCAATAGTAGCACTCGGTGTCAGACTTAGGGCCAGCTCGGGGTTTCTTTTTAGGCGCGGCAACAGATTTGCCGCCCTTCTTTCCCTTCTGCTTGCCTTTCTTGTCCTTCTTGAAACCGGTGGTCTTATTGATCATCAACACTTGATGTTCTTTCCTAATCTCCACTTCTGCAGTCTTAAGCATTGATAGAAGCTCGGGAAGAGACTTCTTCATGCCCTGCATATTATAGTTCATCACGAAGCTCTTGTAGCTAGGTGGCAGAGATTGGAGAACACGACGTATGCCTAAGTCATTGGGAATCGTTATTCCCAAGGACACAAGCTTATCGGTGTACCCAGACATTTTGAGTACGTGCTCACTAACGGAGCTATTCTCTTCCATCATGTAGCTAAAGAACTTTTCAGAAGCATTATAACTCTCTACGGCAGCATGGGTATCGAAAATCATTTTCAATTCTCCCATGGTATCAAAGGCATTGCCATTTTTGAAATGTTTTCGAAGTTCTGGCTCTAGCCCATATAGTATGCCGCAATGAACTAAGTTGTGGTCCTCCTGACGAGTTATATAGATGTTCTTTTCCTCATCAGGGGCATCAGGAGCTGGTGGGGGGCCTAGCGGCGCCTCTAGCACATATTGCTTTTGTGCAGCAGTGAGGAGAATCCTCAAATTCATAGCCTAGTTGGTGAAGTTGCTACCATTCGCAGCAAGTTTCTCTTTCTCCATGAACACATTGAAATTAAAAGCAGGTGGTGCCATCTACAACAGAATTTGTAAAATATTTTTAGACTAAGTTTATGATAGATTGAGTTCAACTAATCCAAATTACTAATGAACTCCCACTCAAAAACGACATCCCTCGTGTCCTTTTGGTGATTACATGAACCAAATCCACTACACCAAGTCCGATCATCATGTGAGTCGGTGTAGCTTCAAAGGCGAGCATCTATATGGGCATCATATCAACTATATGACTCATGCTTAACCTTTCGGTCCGTGTTCCGAGGCCATGTCTGTACATGCTAGGCTCGTCAAGTAAGAACCTTAGTATTCGCGTGTGTAAAACTGTCTTACACCCGTTGTATGAAAGCGTAGAGTCGAGAACACCCGATCATCACGTGATGCCTCAAAACACGATCCACAAAACGGTGCATACTTAAGGAAGAACACATTTTATCTTGATATCTAAATGAGGAATCATCTTATAATGCTACCAAAAGCGCCAAACTAGCAATATAAGATGCTAACATCTAATGTGTGAAGTGAGGTGATATGGTCCATGCATTTGATCTCTATCATTTGCATCGTGGTATGATCTCTATCATTCCTTTATGTGTAAGGACACGGTCTATGGAACTTACACGTTAAGTGAGTTGTAAGAGTATCTATCATACATCTACTTACAACAATACCATATCAAGACACTAGCCTAGCAACGATCTAAACTAGACGCCTCTAATTTATCAATTGCAAGTTTTACGTGGCTTAGGGCTTTCGGAGATAGAACCGGTCTTACCTACGAACATGAACCACAACGTGGATAACCAAGTTCTTAGCAACTCGTTGTAAATCAGATATTGACTATAGTAGGAGAGACAGACACCCGCTAGCCACTTATGCAAAACTAGTTGCATGTCAGTCTTGGAACCGGTCTCATGTACGATGACATGTAAGGTTGGTCCGGGCCGCTTCATCCCACTATGCCACCAATATCCAAAGTACATAGAAGATCCAATAACATGATCATCATCGCCCACATATAAACATATGTGTACTACCCGTGCAAAGCACCTACGCATAGATCAGTCTCTGATACCACTGTTGGGTCCGTAGCATAGAAAACAAAAAAATTCCTACGATGAGAACTATACGCCAAGATCTATCTACTAGATACAGAGCAACGGGTGGACATACATCCATAGAGAACTTACCCTCGAATACAACGAGTTTTGTTAAGGAGTAGGAACTCGTGGTTGATGTAGTCATACGCTTGCCGATCTCAAGATCGTGTGGAAGTCCGAGCGCCGCAAATCAGCAGCGCATCCGTCCTCGCACACACGTTCAAGCCACCAGACAACCTCCACCTCCTCGCTCCAGCGAATCAACGGAAGCAGCAATTCCTTCCAGATGCAAGGCCACTGGGAACATGTATCTCGCTAATCCGAGACCATGGGGGAATATCTAGAGGGGGAGAGAGATCCTTCACGAGGAGGTGTAATTTGTGAGAGGGGAGAAGGGGGCTTTATATAGGAGGGAGGGAGACCCCTCCCCTCCCATAGCCGGCGCATGAGGGGAGGACTCCTCCCCTCCTTCATTCATGTGGTGAACCTCCACTCACATAAACATGGCCTCCACCCAAAATCCCACTCACATGTATTTAATTTCCACCAAATTAAATGCAACTCTCAATTAATAAAACTCTTTTATTTATTTTATTCAGAATTTTGTTAATTACTTTAATTAACAAACATTCACATAAAACCCCTTGCAACATTTCAATATCACATGCAGAACCACTTTCTGCAATTTCACCCAAAACAATTCCGGTTTCTATCGAAACATATCCTGCGCTTTGCAAACCTTTTGTCTGGAACATATGTGCTCCTAAATGGTGTCCGGCAACCCTTAAGTGTGTCACCCTACAGTTCGCGAATAATACAGACATGATTGAGACTCCTCTCAAATCAATAATCAGAAGTGGGACCTGGAGATCCATACTGACTCCTGCATATTCAACGATGACTTCTGTGATCGTGAGAACCTTTAACATCAGCAATTTAATCCCTTTGTCTCATGATATAATACATGTCCGAGATTCGATCATCGGTATCCAAATACCTAGTTTGATCTCGTTACCGACATGCACTCTTTTCTCGTTCCCGTGATATAACATTCTAGTGATCACATCACTTGCTTGCAAGCGATCTTAATGTGATATCACCGAGAGGGCCCAGAGTATATCTATCCGTCATCGGGATTGACAAATTCCACTCTTGATCCATGAGCCTCAACATAACACCTTCATAGCACTGAACCCACCTTTATGGTCACCATGTTACGGTGTGAAGTTTGATGTTATCAAGATACTCTTCCGGTGTTAGCAATTAACATGATCTCATGGTCTAAAGACTAAGACTACTTTGTATAATGTTATAGCAATATAAACATAATGACTTGATCGTAATGCTATACTTCGGATGAATGTTCATCACATCATTTCACAAATGATGTGACCTTGTTATTAACAACATCCAATGTCCATGATCAGGAAACCTTGATCATCTAGTTAATCAACAAGCTAGTTTATAAGAGAGGCATAACTAGGAACCCTTTTTGTTTATTAAACACACATGTATTGATGTTTCCTATCAATACAATTATAGCATGCAAAATAAACATCTATCATATACAAGGAATACATAATAACAACTTTATTATTGCCTCTCAGGGCATATTTCCTTCAAGTATCAGGCGGAAGCGGAAAACAAGATCCGAGTACGGATAAGAAGCAAATCAGCATAAGATGCCACATAAATAAACACATCCCGCCCACAGATCTCACGGATCCCCGTTCCCGGAATCTCTACACCGAGTGATCGTTGCCAACATCATCTGTCTCCTCCACCCAGTATCCATCTTGCGAGTACACCTATTCATCTGAATCAAACAATTTATCGTGTGAGACCCTAGGGGTACTCAGCAAGTCTTTATGCCGCTAAAGGAGACACAACCTGGGGTGACGCAATTGCAGCAAAGATAATAACTAACAAGTCTATAGATACTTGTTATCCATCCGCCTAACCAATGATAGACGGATGTCCGTGAATTAAGAACAACAGTTATAAAAGTATAATTAACAGATCCATCCTCCTCCTCGCTTACCAACGAGGAAGCGGACGAACAACCCCCATCCGTTGGCAGTTTTATTAACCATTCCATGAGTATTGTGTTATTTACTAGTCAGGTACTTAGTCAATTTAAAAGCAGTACTTTAGTGAGACTTGTCTATGGTCGAGAAACTGTGCTCCAAGTCGTCCATAACCGCGGACACGGCTTTCAGAAAGATTTACCCTGCAGGGGTGCACAAATAGCAACACACACTCGATCAACCTCGGAAAAACCAACTCAAAACCCAACAAGGCATTCACGACAAAGCGATCACAGGATTCAGAAATATTTCAGGGGGCCACCCCAATAAGCTACCCGCAACGAAGTTGGCCGGCTCTGAGATGGACCCAAGGTTTGCGACGAGGGTTGTAAACGACTGGGAACCCGAAAATGTGACTTGGCTTATCGATACTGCGAAAACGTGGCGTGATCCAAAGCAGTACAGGTGCTCCACGCACAATCTTAAATAAAGCAGTAAAGCATGGCATAGGTACAGGATAGTAATAAAGCCCCAAACTACTTTGTGGCCCCAAGAAATAGAAATAAATCAAGCTCTGGCTCAGGAGGATCCATAAGGCCTCCCGGATGTGGATAGTGCGAATAGTCAAGGAACAGGTATCAAGTACTCGGGGTCCTACGGGACACAAGTGAGCATGAAAAACCAAATAGCAGATATTGCTCACCGATGCCTCTTTCATTAGTTATCCCATTACTACTCAGGTTATGTTGTTTAGGTACCTCGTTATTCATCAGACACTCACATACCCTACACATGCTTTTCTACGACTCGCATGGCTCAAACAACTCCTGTAGTAATGGCTCATGGGATGGAGGAACAAGCTTCAGTGGGGTTTTAAAGTAAAGGCTACACAGTACTTGGGATTCAATTTAATGCAATCACGACTCTATGATTCAAGAATAAGATAGAGGCAATAGGTACTATATGTATGAAAGCATGTGGTAGTGCTTGCCTGGCAGCTCAGTTGAAGCAAGAGATGGATTTGGGTAGAACTCCTGTGATTCCTGGTAATTCTCCTGATGGGCGTCTATTCGAAGAAGAACCAAACAAACAAGGGCCAACATAAATAAGGTGCACAAGCATATGAATTAGAATGCGACAAGCAAACAAGCATGCCATGATGAATGATGCACAATTTACATGGTATTAAAGTAGCATGGCAAAGGTGAGGTGTGGTACAAGAATAAAGCATTTTATCAATTATTTAACCAAGTTTTATTGCCATAAACGGTTCTGATTTTTAATAATGACATGATGCATGCTTCAATTAAGAACAATGAATGCATATATAGAACGGGCTCGTCGCGCTGATCGATTTAGACATATTATTTGACAAATTTGGAGTTGTAGAATTAAAGTTATTAATTTATTAAGAAAAGGGCATTTTATTGTAATTTTAATCATCTCGAAAATTTAAAGTGCTCAAATAATAGTTTGAATAGCATATTTGAATTCCTCACATTTTTCTGATTCAAAAACATATATCATTTGTATTATTTGGATTTATGATTTAAAAGTTATTTAAAACAGATTTAAAACATATTTAAACATTTCTGAATTTGTTTTATTAAAACAGATAAACAGGCACACTTTTAATACTCAGCCGGACTGAGCCACAGTCACTGACATGCAGGCCCGAAACCGGCGCGGCGCTGAGCTAGCGAAAACGGCATAGCGGCCCTTTTCGTACGCGGGGCTGGCTAGCCACTGAGGCTGACTGGTGGGGTTGGATGATGATGGGGCCACACACGTGCGCGGGCCAGCGGGCGACTGACACGTGGGCGATCCAGGGCGCGGGGTGAAGCAGACAAAACCCAGTCGTGTTTTCTGTAAAAGAATAGGGGCTGACTGATGGGTCCACAAGGCCACAGGGGGACCTGAGCGTGATCGACAAAAGGTGAGGGGGGCTTTTTGCAAAACCACGAGCCCGAGCCTGAACTGAACCTGTCGTCTGTCTTCTGAACCACGGCGACAACCTGCCAACGTCAGCGAGTTCCAGCGAGGCTACCGTCGGCGTTACGGCGAAACTCGCGACGCCTCCAAAACGAAACGCGGAGAGGGATCTACCAGCTACAGATCTCGTTCAGGGAGGCTCGTCGGAGGGGGACTGTACCGGGCGGAGGGCCTCGAGGAAAAAGGGGGGGGCGCATGGCCTAGGTCTGCTCGTCGGCGAGGCACCTCACCGGCGGGGGTCAAATTCGGGCGACGCTCAGCACGCGGAGGGGAGGAAACGGGAGAGGAACGAGGGGGCGCTCACCTTGTCTGATTCCCCAGGGAATCAGAGAACGGGACAGCCAGAGCGGAGGGGGACGACGAGGTCGCGGCGGTGGTGCTCGGTTCACTGGCGAGGGGGCAGGTCCGAGCGGGTCCGGCTTCTCCTAGCAGGCGGAAACGACGCCACGGTCTGTAGCGGTGCTCCCGGTGAGTCCTCGGTCACCAGCTAGGATAGAAACGGCGTCGTGGAGCTCTGACTGGCGGCGGGCATGGTACGACAGAGAAGAGGGAGAGGGGAAACAGAGAAGGGAGCTAGGGTTCGAGAACAGGCGCGGCTCGGCGCGAGGATAAGAAGGAGGGGAGATGGCGTACGGGAGGCGTGAGCTGACATGGCAGACGGCGGAGACGGCCACCTGCTCGCTTCCGTCAGAGCAGAGGAGAGAGGCGGGCGACGGAGAAGAGGAACAGGGGGAAGACGGCGTGACGGCGAAGGGGTACGGGCCAGGGAAAAAGGAGTGGCGGCCTAGGAGGGAAGCAGAGGTGGGCCGGAGTTGCTGCTGGGCTGCGACCAGGTAGGGAGGGCTGCTGCTGGGCTCTCTCTTTATTTCTTTTTATTTTATTAACTGTTTTGTTTTGTTGTTGCAGATTCAAACCAGCCCAAAAATAACCCTTTTGGAAGTTTTTGCAAATTTAATTTAAAAGGGAAAAGAGATGGCTATGGAGTGAGGTGAGGCTTAGTGGTTGAGCACAAGTTGATGGTGAGGGAACAATACAAGAGAGAGAGAGAGGGAGAGGGAGAGGGAGAGGGTTTTAAAAATCAAGGGGAAAATCCCACATGACCATGCATGATGGGGAAAAGGTTTTGTTGGGAACATGGGGGTGGTGGAGAGAGATGGAGAGAATCTCACAAAAGAAAGATCCACTAAAAACAAAGAGATAACAAAAGAGCTAAAGATGGTGATACTCTTGCATGGCCCATGCATAATAATTAATTGCCATGTTTTATTCTTGTGAAAACAATAATAAATAACATGGCATTATTCTTATGCATTCCAAAATATGGATCTAGGTCAAGCCAAAAGAATAGAATTGGATCCCTCCCAACTCACATGAGCTAGATGAAAAGCAAAATAAAACTCATGGGTAATTAAGGATGGTGGAATTATAAGGTGGTGACAAAGAAAAGTGGTGGAGTGGATTAAAAGATGTGCCCCCAACTCAACTAGGGCATCAAGCATTTATCAAGAACCAAATACAATATATCAAGAGGCTAATACAATTAATAATGCATATGAGAGAAGAACCAAATGAAAAGGGTTTTATATGATGCTCAAATGCAAGGTGGCATGATGACATGAGCATGATATAATTATGATGCAACAATTATATGTAAGAAGTAGCCATTATCTTGCTAGACCAAGTAGCATTACAATTGTTAGACAATTGGGATGCTACAAAAGGCTCAAAGGAATCAAGTAACGGAAACATGGGAATCATGCATGGGTGTCATAGCATAGCATATAAGCAAAACATCCTACACATGCAATCTCTATTGAAAACATACTACATGCATAGGAAAAATAATCAGGCATTTATGATAGCTCTACTTGCCTTTGTTGTAGATGTATCCATTCAAATAATCCTCACAATACAAAAGGCTGCACTCATCACAATCACAATAGTGCTCTCCTCACAATCAAACGATTAAAACATGTGCACAATAAACACGCCAATCAAAATATTGCAATTATGCATAATACAATAAAACAATGAAGAAAAATGCATGCATGATGATTTAATATGACACAATGGTTGTATTTAGTTCTATGAACATTATTATATCACATGATGCTCATAGAAAAAAATGCATAAAACAATTTATTAATAAAGTTATATTGATTTAATAGGATTTAATTTACTTTATTTAAAGTTCTGATGTTTCTGTCAAATTAAATTGTGAATTAAATACTACTTGATAGCTAATTTAGTTTATAGCCAGTAGCAATTGGAATCACATAAAATGATTTATATATCTTTTTCTATGATTTAAATACTATTGCAATTGGGTTTTTAGCTTTCTGCAAAATCATCTATTAAAACCATGACAAATAGTTTTGTTTATATTTTCTACATATGGGTATTGCTGAAACAAACTGTGACAATTAGATTCACTTAACTTGGGGTTCTAGATATTTTTCTAAAATTTAAATACTGATTAGAAGTGTTTAAGTCAACTAAAATATTGTATTCGTCAAACATTAGATCTAAGGCCAGATTAGTATTCATCATGAATCAAGTATTCCACAGAAATCTTATTTGTATTTTTCTGATCTATATATAATTTACTCAAAAAATTCCATTAAACTAATTAAATTACTACAGTAAATCTATATTGTGAAAGTTAGATCTAAAAGCATATTAATGTTCTTCATATTTTTATGAATCCATACATGTATTACTTGCTAATTTTAGACTTATATTCGATTTTATATGAATTTTATAAGATTGGATACATTTCTGGATATTTTAAAATATTAATAATTCAAATTACACTGTCAGCCCGCCACGTGGCTTGATTTCACTGGTCGATACATCTTCGCTTAAGTGGAGAGACAAGGGCCAATAGATCAAGATCTGATGGCTGCAGTGCGTCGGCTCATAAGCGGCTTGGCTCAGCTCCTAGCTTGGGGCTCGACGCGGCTCCTTGTGATATGGACCGCTGGATCGGGTTCCGATGGCTAGGAACAAGTTGTTCCTCCTCCACGGCTTGGCCATCAGGGATGGAGGTGGTTGACGGCGGTGGCTCTAGGTGGTGTTGGTGGCGGCGCTTCCGCTGGTCTATGGCGCCAGAGATGTGGTCGACGGGATGCAGAGCAAAGCGGCGGTCCTTCTATGTCCTCTACGATGGCTCTCGTTTCCTCGAACTGCAGTGGTGTTCAGCTGCTCGTCATGGGCTCCGGTGAACTCCAGCGGCGTCGGGCGAGCGTTGCGGTGCTCCTACGGAAAGGGGAAAAGGTCAAGGCAAGGTAGAGCAACAAGGAAAGGAGGATAAAGGTTAAAAGGGAGGCTCAAGTGGTCGGGAAGGTCGAGGTTGACCTTGATCTGGAAGGTCCACGATGGCGGTGGTGATGAAACTCTAGCGAGGTCTAGGAGGGGGCTAGGGTTTGCAAACTCACGAAATATCGCACAGGCTTGTGCGGGGGAAATATATGGGGGGTTTCCGTGCGGTAGGGGAAAGATCTGACACAGGAATCATTGCGATTTCTGCGGGGATTGGATCATGATGGAGAGTGTGCCTCCCGTGGTCTCCGGCCTCGTGAGGAAGATGATGTGGCGGGCCCTAGTCGTCAGCGAGTGCGGGGGAGGAAAAAACAGAGGGGAGA
The DNA here is from genome assembly GCA_910589775.1 of Avena eriantha. NCBI lineage: Eukaryota > Viridiplantae > Streptophyta > Magnoliopsida > Poales > Poaceae > Avena > Avena eriantha. The sequence continues at coordinate 585,501,953 of OU342743.1, read as the reverse complement.
GAGGGCTCTATGGGTGGCTGCTGCGGTGTTACTTTGGGCAGGCCAGCTGTGCTGGCAGCTACTACGCGCTACTCACAGGCGGGTACGAGTGGTAGATAGGGTAGGCTAGGTGGGTTGGGCCGGAACTAGGTGGTAGTTAGGTTTTTTTTATTCTTTTCCTTTTGTATTTCTTGTTTTAGTAATTCCTTTGTGGTTTTAGTTTTATAGCTCCAAATGGAGTGATTCATATTTCTAGAATTTTCGAAATTCAAAACACACACAATAAAATTTATAGAGAACAATTTTTACTAAATACAAAATATCAAATATGCCAATTGCATATAATGCTTTATATGGCAATATTTAAAAAAGCAAAATAGGGTCTTGAGGCAAGGTTTTTGAATCAAGATTTTTCATGAGATGCCATGATGAATGAAATGCATTTTTTAAGTCCCAAAATTCTAAAATCCCAGGATGTTACACGATCCCTCATCCGCAACAATTCCCCGAGCCATTATGTTATCCCTCCTCACTGCTTGTCATTTGAAGCTCCTTTACCCGAGGTGGAGACAGGGCATGGGAGGGGGACTTATGGCCGCAGTGGCGTGAGCATGATGCGGTCGCAGAGGAGGGTTGGTGTCGATGGGTTGTGGGTTTTTTGAGAGAGAAACCACGTATTTCATTAATCGAATATCCATTTTGTCAACACCCGGAATTTTAAGTCCAGATGCATGTTATCTCGTACATCGCAATCCCAGGATTACCACTTTTACGAGACATAACATAAGGGGTATCATAGTACATCATCCATTACAAACCATAATAAGGTTCTTACAAATAAAGGATCTCATGATCCAGTCTTAATACAATCAAAGCAGCGGAAAGTAAATGTAGCGGGGCTTCATCTTCAGGGTCACAGACAATGCTGATGATGGGAGATGATCATAGTTGTCATAGACCTCATGTTGTCCATCTTCCGGTTAATCCTCCTCATAGTCTGGCCATGGGAATAGCCAGGGACAAAGCCATGAGTACTCTTTAAGTACTCGCAAACTAACACTAGTATAAGTAAGGTAAAAGCTAATAGGAATCTTAAGCTCTAGGTTTGTTTGCAAAAAGCCAGATTTAGTTCATAAGAGTTTCAGAAGTAGGGACCTAGTTTAGTTCTCTACATCACTAAAGGAGGAAACTAGTTTTCATGTCCACAACTCGGTTGTGGTCAAGTCAAGGTCATCTTTCAAGTCACAAATCATTTTTTAAACATCTAACAACGGAACAGTATGGCCACTCCAACTGTCCATAACCGCGGACGCGACTATTCGAATAGTTTGACACTCTGCAGAGACTGTACACTTTCACCACAACATTCAATACATCTGTCAAGGATAACCCTGAATCATCATACTTGGTATGCGGATAATCAATCTTAACCTTTCAATTACACACCCTAGTATAGGCACCTCCCTTATGAGTTTGGCCTCCCAACCATGACCATCTGTCATCTTGGGTACTGCATAGGTGGACATTCATCACGAGGTAGCCTCAACTGAACCTCTTCCGCAAGGGAACCCATACTAAGACATATAAACTTCTAGTCAAGCCCTACCCAACTCAGGTATTGTGGTTATACGGTAAAATTGGAATGGTATCGCATATGAACCTAACCATCAGTTTTATAAAAGTCAAGGCTCATGCCTTAATCATTTTCATCCTCAAACCATTGTGTTTCACAACACATGTCAAAACATTTCAATAGAATGAGTCATCATTCCAAGGTTTTCATAATCATTTTCACCAAGTATTCCCATCTAAAGTGATCAAGTTTTATGCTTAGCACTAGCCACTAATGTTGAGGGTATTCACTATTTGAGGGTGCTAATCTAGTATAAATATCCAAGACTAATCCTAGGATCTTGATAGGATCCACTCTATTTTCCACTAAGCATAATTCATTAACTAAGTAAAAAATGTAGTAAAGGGGAAAGTAAAGCTTAGAGTAAAAACTGGGAATTGTTAAATTTGCATAACCAGGTATGCCTAGTGCATCTGGTATAAGGGGCTTGCAAATATAGTATGCATAATTCTAGCTTGCATTGATATCTTGCATTTAGTGATGGCTTGCCTTGAGCAGAGCAGTTGTTGCAGTCGTTGAAGTTTTCCTCCTCCTCGAAGTACTCCTCTTCGTTGAATTCCGGGTCGGTACTAGCGTCTATAAATACATTAAATGTACACAATCACCAACCCACACTTCACTACTTCTATTTAGCACACAAGTCTCATCCTAGATGATCTAATATCATCTCAATCATTCCATGTTATAATGGCACACTTCTATTTCTCTTATTTGAGAAAAGTAATTTCTACTCATTCAAATTGTTTAAGATTTAATATTCTCCAACTAGAATATAGGTTCATATGGACCATGTCCTCACCATATATTCTCAAGCTTGGGAATGTGATTTAAAAGGGTGGTCATGCATTACAAGATTTAATATTACTATTCAATAATATTTAAATGACAAGAAAAACCTATATAGCCTTCTTTTAATACTAGTCTAAGTTTAATATTTGTAAACCAAATGTTTTTACATATTCATGAAGAGCATGGCAAATGTGATTTTTGAGTGGTGGAATCATCTCAAAAGCATTTATAGTTTATTTTAGAAAAATGTTTGAAGTGTCAAAAGTCTCTGTCTTGTTATTTTTGGTATAGGTGATCTATTATTCTAAATGGTTTGAATCCAACAAGAGTGACTAGATAATTTGAATACCTTTCCAAAAAAGGGAATCATGCAATTTGGTTCAGTGAATCTCTTTGAATTGAATTTTCAATCTACTGACAGAATCTGGTTTTAACTAAAATGCAAATTCCTATTTGAATGGGTGGGCTCTGCACGGGAAACAACGTGGGCGGGCCCAACTGCACTGCGCGGACGTAGCTGGCTACTGACAGGACGGTCCCATGCGTCAGCGACTCAATTAAACTGAAATGGTATCGTTCAATCTCAGCGCTACGATTAGAATGTGATCTAATGGCTGAGGTGCATCGTCTACGTCAAAAAGCTCCGGCGAGATTCTAACCCTAACGCGGCGGTGGGGGTCGCGTGAGGCTCACCTAGGCTCCAGCTAGGGTCGGCGATGGGGGCGAATGGAGTTGTCGTCGACGGCGGTTCGAGGCACGGTTACGGCGGCTCCTGGGTTGGTCGCAATCAACAGCTTCCTTCCTCCTCCACAGCAGTGGAATCCAGCCAAATTCCGGCACTGTGGTGCTCGCCTTGCTCCGGGGAAGGGACGGTGAGGTTCTGTGGTGAATGGGGACTGACATGGTGTGGAGATTGAGGGCTGGGTGGCTTCTATTTATAAACCCAAGGTGGAGGCAATGCGGCATGGTTGGGATACTCCGGCGATGCTGCTACAGGCCGCGTTCATCACGGCGGAGGGCATGGGTCGAGGCAGTAGACTATGGCGGTCGTCATGGAAGTGATGGCACAGCAAGGGCGATCTCCATTGGCTAGGATACATTGGTGCTCTGGGCGGGTATGCAGGCGTTCATCACTTGGTACGGTGGTCACGGGGCGCGAGATGGTGAACGATCAACTAGGAGCTCACTGGTGGTACGGCGATTGTGCGTATGGCCGGAGAGAGCGAGGCGCAACGTGTGTGAGCGAGGCGGTTGCGGCGCTCCATCATGCTCTCGGCATGGCCATGGGTTAAATGGGCGTGGCTTGTCTGGCTCCTTCTCGCATCGCCGTTGGTCCATGGGTGGTCAGGGGGTGGCGGTGAGGTCACGTTTACCTCGTGGGGGTCATGGTAGAGGGCGGCGCGGCGATCTGCGAGTGGTTCATGTGCGACCGGCATGGACGGCTCAGTACGGGCGTGCCACTGGTGCAACGGTGGAGAAAGGGCTCTCCACTGCACGGCAAATGACTGGGATTGATCGAGGACAAGTAGTGGAGATGATTGCAATACATTTTGTAAGCAATTGACAATTACAAATAGTGTTTAGTTTGTGAGATTGTATTGTGCGTGCCAGGTGTTCGACACAATGGCCGCATGAATTCATATTTCGAATTTTTGAAAGATTTTTGGTGAGTGATCTTGTTACTTGCTTAGTAGACTATGGTTGCTGGGATTTGTCAAGGTGAATTGATTTGAGTTGTTTTTGAAAAAGTGTGACCTTAGTACATACACTTGATTCAATTTTGCAATGCCTCTTAAATAGATTTGAAAATAGTTTCTGCCACTTTGTAAAGTTTGCTTGGATTCACTTTTACTTGATCTAGCAAGGGGAGAAAAGAATTGGAATTGTTTCTGTTGAAAATTCTTTACTAGGAACACTCAAAGTGGTCTAGTGGGTAAGTTTGGCCAAAATGACCATTTGCTTATATATCTTATACTTGATTTTATTTTCATTTTATTCTGCTTGGAAATGATCTAGATGGTGTAGTATTCATCTTTAAACCATTCCTTATCATTTGTAACAATCAAACATTGCAATTGCAATCATTCATACACTAATGCAATTTCACACATACACTCATATTAGGTTTATTTATAAAAGTTTTTGTTAACCCTAAACTAGTGGGAAAACACTAATGCAATCATTTTTGAATCCTACTACATGTTGTAAAAACACTAGTGGGAAAAACACAATGATCATTATCATTGATCCTTTCCTTTATGAAGAGAACCCATTCAAGAATGCTTTCGGTTGCGCTTCTCAACATTCTGATGTAGGGTTTTTCAATCCTCATCATGTTTTTCACTAACTTCCATTAGCATCAAAGTCGAGAACACAAAATTTCCCGAGAATGCACTAAAATTTAAGCAACACTAGTTTTTATTTTCTTTTGGTTCTAGCCATGGTTTTCGTATTCAAAGTTTCCAATGAATACTCTACAAGGGCTTGTTTGCTATTGTTTTGGTGAAATCGAATAACTCCAAAACTTCCACGACAATCCATACAAGATATGGCGCCGATTTCATGAATTCAGATGGTTCACTCTATATTGTAAATGAGTGTTTTACTATTTATAACTAATGGTATTGATACTTACACTATAACAATTTATTCAGCACCATCTATTCTCCCACTTGGTAACAAATATCACATTGCAATGCTTTGCACTTTGACATATCAAATGCATTGCATTTCACAATTTCTTTTGCCAATCTTATAACATTGAATTTCATTACTATTGATCAAATCGTACTAATTGAATTCTCTTTTATCTTTAATACCCTTGGACGCTGAAGTACTTTGATCGCATCAAATAGTTTCGTGCTCATGTTTCCTTTGGTAAACCCTTTTTATAAAATTCGAACAATCACAAAATGATAGTCACCACTTTGTTGAAATATGATACATCGAGTATGTATTTTCTTTCAACAATTCATCAAACACTTTGCATTCATGGAATGCACGGTGTTTAAGTTATCTTGTGCTGAACTTGGGCATGATTCACATGTGACAAGAAATGAAATGACTTTCACATATTATAACCATAACTTCGAATTTAAACAATGGTTTCATTCAAAAATGAATATATCATTAAGTTGGGTATTTTCAAGGCATTTTTCAATATTTTACAAATGTTCATGCATTATCAATTAATTTCACAACAAGGATAATTCACACATAATCGAACAACATATGAACATAAATAGAAATCATTCATAGAAGCAGAATAACTATTTGTTACACACTCATATGAATAACTGTCTCACGAAGTGTGAGACACACTAAAGAAGTTCACCATCCATCGATTACAATAATCATCCAAAGACGATAAATTAAATGATAAATGTCGAGGGAGAGTGTCGTTGGCCATCATCATCATGCTCGCCATCAACACGCAACGTCACCTCCTCTCCAGCAAGCAGCTCTCATGCAGAAGGACTTGTTTTCACCAAAACAGAACAAGTATCAAATACTTTAACACTACAACAAGTGTTTGCAAGATTATAATATTTATAAAACTATATATCCAATATATAACATTGTCATCGACGACCTCTCTGGCGATGGATTCAACCTTTATGTTCCTGAAACGTAATATGAACTCCTAGAAATCTAGTGTTTCCGTATCACCACTCATGATGCTACTCTGACGTGTCTTTCATAGCTAGGAGGCAGCGATCGAAGCAGCACGCCTATCGCAAATGACTCGGTCATCCAGTGGTCCACGAAGTAAACCAGTATCATGTGTGCATGCGCCCCAAATGACTCTTCAGACAAGTATGTTCCTCCATCCGTATGGAAAGGAAATCTCCAAGCAGCTCGTGCTTCCACAGGCGCACATGGCTTATGAACTCTGCTCTCAGCTGATCCACCATCGCATATGGGTCAAGATCACCCATGAGCGGATGCAGTTCATCCACCATCCCATAACGTATTATTATTAAGATGAAAGTGGACATCTCTTGATGATAATAGCGTTATGTCCGCTCGTGTGGGGTCTCATAGTCATCAGGCTCGGTCAAATCCATCGTGCGGCATATGTAATGTACCACATTATTCTTAGTAAGGAGGTCATTCAGACGCACAAGCCACCCAAGGAAGTTTGATCCATAAAGTCTAAGTTTTTCACCAACTACCCACTCATCAATCGGAAAGGTAGCATGAGGGAGAACCATTTTTCTACATTTATAATTGTAAAAAGGAATTTAGACTAAGTTTATAATTATACAAGTTAAAACAATAACTCCACTAAAAACTCATATCCCAAAAAGGATTTTAGTGATTAAACGATCCCTATTCGCTACAACGCCCTCGATCGTCACAGCCGACAATATAGTTGCAAAGGTGCACGCCGAAATGTCGATCACATCATTCATGCGACTCGTGCTCGATATTTTGATCATCCGTGTTCTAAAGCCATGTCTACACATGCTAGGCTCGCCAACTCAACCTTAATGTATCCGTTGTGCAACATGGATTACACCCACCGTATGTGAACGCAGATATGTCTGACACCCAATCGTCACAGCCTGCCTCATAACAAAGAACTTTCTTGGTGGTTGATGACTTCATGTGCACAGATCATTTGTAGCTAGTTTGAAAATAAAGATATCGATCCCACAGGGAGCAGGAGTCTGAAGTCTAATAACTCTTGAATTAAATAGTACAATAGAAATGCTAAATAACGTTCTAAGTAACAAGATAAAATACGAGTATTGTGTAAAAAGGTGTTTTGGGGTTTTTGGTATAAGAGAACAATAAGTAAAGTAAAACAACTAAACACAGAAAGTAAGTATCGCGTATGTAAAAGAGATTCAAAACTGCAATGGGAAAAGGCATTCTCAGGGAGAAGCGAATACACCTCTAGCATTATAAAGAGCTAAGGTAAAGATTACTATCATGAACATTCTCAACTATGTATGTGTGGGAGGAACTCCGTATTTGTACAAATAGGCAGCAACCACTACTCACATCATCCTCATATCCACAACATACAGCAATCGACATTAATCAAATTACTATGCTATTAAGGGACTTAATTCCGTAGGACGTATCCCATGGCATGAATAGTGTTCCGTGAGTTTCCTCGATTCCCAAGTTGATACGTAAGGGGTGCCAACAGCTTTATAGTCACTGTAAGTGCTAACACATCTTCGTGTACCAGCAAGTAGTTCCCTCCATCAAGTCCCCACAAGTGATGAATATCATAATAAACTTTATCGTATTTCAATCTCATACTAGGGTTTCTCCATCTCCCTAAGAACTAATGATCTACTTAGACATGGAGACAATCAACATCATGGCAATAACAATGGAATCTATTATAGATGAATAGTACTTGTATTAATCCACAACGAGTATGAAAATTAGAACAAGATCTAGACAAGATGTAGATGGGATGGATGGAGATGGTGGTGATTCAGCGGTTGATGATGAAGATCGATGCCTTAGCCTCCCGGATCTACGGAGGGCGAAGATGGATCTCCGGTGGACGAGTTCCCCCTCCAGATGCCTTCTAGAGGTGAGGTTTCGGCAATTTCTAGTTGTTCTGTATGTCGTCTCTCCGATCCAGTTGCACGGGTTAAAACTATTTGAGGACGCAGTGGCGGCGCCAACTATACGGCCGGAAAATTAATTCCCGCCGTATAGTTGGTCATCAAACCTTCTAGATGCCTCGATCGCTTCAGGTTTTCTTCTGGTGTTATTGATTCCCAAATAAGCGATTTACGTTGTTTTTGACTCCTTTTCTCCCCAATATAACTGGTCCAAGAATTGTGTCCATCGTATCCATTATCTGTCCTGGTCCTGGTGAAAATAGACATAAAATGTGCGCGCGAACACCATAAAATACCAAGATCCTACAACTATAGTGCAAAATAATAATATAAAACATGATGCAAATATGCACTCATCAACTTCCCCAAGCTTAGACTCTTGCTCGTCCCGAGCAAGTTTAGCTTAATGGATGTGATCCTCATATTCATGAAGCTGAGTCGATAACACAAATGAGGCAGTTGCAACATGTGTTTATCATATATGATACATAGGAATAAGTTCATGAATAATACCTTACTCGTACTATCTAAATAATATTAGCAGGCTTCCACACCTTAATATTCAACAATTCACAAAAGATTACTCTCAGTAGGATGTAAAAGTATTCAGTTCAACCGAATGAGTTAGCGAGGTAGTCCCAAGTGTTTTTGGATAAACATATTCACTTGGGATTTAAGATCTCAAACGCTTCTTTGTCATACTACAATATAGTGGTGTATGCCTATTTGCTCTTTGCACATTCGCTCCTTTTCTTCTCTCTTTTCTTCCTTTTTATATATATGCTCACACTTTTGTTTAAGTGATGTGCAAAGGATCTAGCCACACATTCCACTTCATGTAGGAATTCAAAGTTTAACAATCTCAATTACCAAATTCCAATTGTATATGAAGCAATCTTTATAGCTTGAATATTCTACCTCGTCTTGTTCTCACTCTAATTTGATAGCACTTTTAATTTTTCTTTGTTCAAGGTTTGTTTTTCAACTTAACTGATTAGATAATTTTTTATTTGTAAATCAAACCATGAACTTAAAACATATTGACCACAAATCACAAGGGATTATTTGATCCCTTTGTATGTTCCATTAATACCAATGGTGTGGAAGACTCCTATTGTTATCATCAAGTGCAAGTAAAATTATACTCAAGCCATTCATATATCCAATAGGACAAGCACAAACTCAATATTGCTCCATATGTGATAATAAACACATAATTTCATAAAAGGGGTCGACTATTCCTGAAAGGAATTCTAATGATGCAGACTTTATTTCTAATTTGAACTAATGCAAAACTAAAATAGTAAGGTAAAACTTATAAGATAGATTACAAGGTCTTAAAGATCTCCCCAAGCTTGGAATCAATCCAGGCGGGATCAAATAATCCTTTGTGATTATTTGATACCATGATTATTGTAGATCACTAATGTCTGCAAGTGCATGGATCGTTTGTAGCTAGTTTTGAAGTATAGATATTGATCCCACAGGGAGCCCAAAGGTAAATTTTTCTAGGTGAAGTCTCTGTCACACTCAAAGTTGTCACGGGTCTTCGAGTGAATTGACTGCAAGTGTGAAATAAGAATGAAATTTGGATTAAACTGGATGTATTTAAATCAAACTAAAATGTAAACTTCAAGAATAAAAAGCAGAAAAGTAAAGAACGATTCGGTTGTTTGTTGTTTTCTACAGATGGCGAAAAAGGCGTGGGGAGATACAATTCATGGTGATAGTGACTGTGCCAGGTGGACGAATGATAAGTGTAACAATTGTAATCTTATAAGTATATGTGTAGGCGAGCAACCCATAATTAGCTGGAACTCCTCTTGGTAGATTTCATCCCAACTTCAATAATCATACTAGTCTGTTACCAAAACCATGGTCAGACACTAGCCGACTAAGATCCTTCAGGTTGCTTAGCAATTAAGAGCCTTGGATCAGACTAATGCAATAAGCACGGTGGTTCCTCATTATCCTTGAATCTACTAGTTTCCATTGATATCCCCGTGTCACTCGGGGGTCACCGATCTGCTAGCGAACAAGATCCTATCCATGTAGAACAAAGCATCATGTTGTCTAGGCCCTTAATTAGACAACAAGCATTAGGCATCCCACATATAGTCAAGCACACATAATATAGTAATTAAAATCAATCACAAACTAATGGAAAATATATGGAGGCACATCACATCTCACCAATCCCTTACATCTCCCATACCCAAGGAACTTACTCACACATGAGAGAAGAAAGCATCATCGATATAATTTAATAAAGGGAGTTCTTCTCGATATTACTGTGCAGATCCACAATAAGAATAGAAAAGTAATCCAACACAATTCAAGATAGGAAGAAACAATCTCAAACCCTAGCCTTGCAAGGTGAAGGTCTCTCTCTCAAGTACAAGTAATGGCTATGGGGGTGTGATGGCTAGGAGGCCGAAGATCATGGAGCGAGATGAAGAACGTATTCCCCTTCTTCTCTAGATCTCTCCTTTCTCCTTTCTAGATGGGATGGTCGCTGCTGTGTTATGATTTCGCGTATGGCCTCTTCACGGAAGTTGTCCCTTTTGACAAGACAGAGGTGGTGGCAGCTATACGGGGGAACTATACGGTCGGAAAAATGTTCCCGTCGTATAGTTGCTCATTAAAGCGTATGTTTGCCTCCCTCGATTGCTTCCAAAAAGAGACTTGCTTGTTTTCGTCTGAATATTGTGTTTCCCTTGTTAAAACCTTATGTTGATGTTCATAACCTGAAACACACATTACAAACCAAGTTTTCTTCGCTACCGAAGTATTAGCGTTAGGTAAAACCTGAAAACGATCAAATCCAGAGGAAAACTAACAATAAAAACCATCAAAAATATGTCGAATCTCACATCTATTGACTAAGGTACGATTACTTGGATGCTTATGATTTGCTTCCCTATGCTAGGTAAAAGGATTACGGCCCATGAAGATTTCAGATGATAGCCCAAGGAAGCAACCGACAAAGACTTTGATTGTATTTAGGAAAGAGTCTCTGAATCGACAATGTATTGGAATTGTAATCACGCATATGTAAAACCTATCCGCATACAGCTTTGAGACCCGGCCTATTATATATAGGACAGGAGAATCCCAAGCGAGGGTAACCAAAAATCTCTGAGACAACTTGTAATAGTGCGATTTGCCAATATTCAGGCGACTTTGACTCCATTGTTTTCCTGATATCCAACAAAATCCCCAGCGTTCTCTTTTCCGCGAAACCCTAAGTCCTTCACCATGGACATTGCCGAGGTTACCCCTCATCAATTGGCGCCGTCTGTGGGAAACCTGAATGCTAGAACCATGGATTCGGTGGACCGCTCTCCACCAAGCATCAACCCGACGAAAGCAGATCCACGCTCGCCCACCCCTGTATTGGTACCCGCCGATTTCAACGGTGGATCCGGTCTAATCATTGGAAGCTTCCACTTTCAAGTAGAGGACCCGCAAGAACTGCACCCTTCAGACCTGATCACATCAGAACCGTCGATGGAAAAAACTACGCCTACGACGGTACCAGCATCTTCCGTCAAATCCTCCACGGACATGACAACACAGATTAAAGCAGGCGAAGAAAGCGAGCAAATCGAGACGGATCTGGGGGACCTTGATGGCCTTCATGGTAATCTCTCCCTTGGGTCAGGTCCTCAGCCAACCCCACCACACTAAGCAAACCCGACAATTCAAAACCCGAAGAAAGTAGCGAAAACGTCGACTTCGAAGAAAGGATGGCAAAGATCTATCCAGAACTACAATCTTGGAATACTATCAGCGCATCCTTTGAAGCAGAAGATGACATCATCGTACCACGCATAACACGCCACCAAGTGTGCATGATCAACGGGATACCTCAACACCACGCCACTCTAACGGTAATCCTATCCTTGACCCTAATGATATTTTATCAGATGACAATGCAGGAAACCACGACAATGAAGGGGACCAAGGAAACGGAGGAGCGACGGCGGATAACCGCATAGTCCAAGGAAGAGGCGGAGAACCGCACGGAGGAGAGAGGCAAACTCTTCGGCTACCAGCATCGACATGGCAAAAAGCAAGGGAAACAATCTCGGGAGCAGTTATGATGACAGTGGATGCTTCACACGAGAATCTATTAGCATACCAGTATTTGCTTCATCACAAGAAGAGAGACCTACTTAGGATGCAGAGGCAACTCGACGAAAGAAAGAGATTAGCCAACGAATCCAGCTTACGACGGGCACAGTTAAGCTCTACCCGAGGATCAGGGAGCGTAATAGGAGGAGCACCACCAAGAAGGGCAACATCTTGACTGCAGCATATCCCTGAAGCAGAAAGGAGTGGACTCATTCGACATCTCGACCTATCATTCATGTCGATTGACCAAGCAGGAAACATTAAAGCAAAACAGCTCAGGCAGCCATTGTGGCCGTGCAAACATATCTGATCACAACTCAGCCCGCATCCAACGATCCGCGTGTAGCCCTCCACCGCTCCGCCCTGATGAACCTCGGCATGATGGGAGCCTCTCTCGTGGAAGTAGAGCAAGGAACCACGTGACAACCCGATAGATCCCCACGTTGTCATGGCAGTCCTCGGCAAGTGGGACACACCCGACGATCTCGATCACCACACCAGGTGCATCTCGTAGGACCCGAGCCATGAAGCAACACAAGAAACGACAACACGCAACACATGAGAGATGGATCAAGAGATGAAAACCACAGCCGGCGATATCATGATGGATACAACAAAGACAATTATGAGCTATGCAGGGCCAGCTGTTTCACGCGGCGGATTCACAAAACTTTAGTACCCAAGGACTTCAAACTTCAACACGACCGCCACAAGTACGATGGACTCCAGGAACCCGAAGCATGGTTAGCAGATTATTTGGCCACTGTCAAACTACAAGGCAGCTCCACAAGTACCGCAATGCAAAGCCTACAACTACATCTCACCGGCGCTGCAAGATCATGGCTCAGGCAGTTACTCGAAGATTCCATTGGTAGCTGGAATGACCTGGAAGATAAGTTTATCCGACACTTCCAATCTACATTCAAACGACTTGCATCCTTGGAGCAGTTGCGGGCATGCAAAAAAATCTAGGGAATCAATTAGAGCATTTATCCAACGATGGAATATCATAAAAACTCAGTTGAGTCCATATTTAATGAAAGGGCCATCGATGCCTTCAACAACAGCCCTCGTCGTCGAGAATTCATAGAGGAATTGGGACGGGTTAAACCCAAAACAATCTCATAATTAATGGAAATAGCAAATCGCTGGGCTGACAGAGAAGACGTGTTGCACAATAAGCGTACGCGATCACCCGAAGAAGACAGGGATAAGCGCGGCAAGGATAGAAGATGGAAACACGAGACCAAGTTACATCGCAGCAGGTTTTTCGGGTGAAGGTAACAACAGAAGCAGTGACTACAACGGAGGATACCGCTAGAACAGGGACGACGTCGGAGGAAGCCAGTCAGCATAGTGTTATCTGCCAAGATCACGAGACCCACCCATGTCCGTGATGCAAATGCTGGAAGGACCTTGTAATATGCATTTTTACGTCGACTCGGCAGGAAGATGACAATCTAACCACCTCATGAAAGAATGCCAAACATTCCTGAAGATGCAGGAGCTATGTAATGCAAAGGACCCCGAAGCAGCAAACCGAGGATACGCATCTACGCCTGGCACATTAGCCATCGGTGCACCACCACCACCAGCGGCACCACCACAAAACACAAATGATCAAAACAATGAGTACCCTAGGTCAAAAGGAGCAATGTCCATGATTCAGAAAGGGCGTCCATCCAACAGAACTCAGAAGCTCATCACAAGACAAATCAATATGGTGGAAACAACAACATCAACCACACACGAATATCTCCACTGGTCAGAGCAAGAAATCACATTTAGTAGAGCTGATCACCCGCTTCGGGTCCCACAACCGGGTCACTCAGCCTTGATAGTCGAAGCACAAATTAGCAGGTTTGATATGAGCAAGGTCTTCATGCACGTAGGAATTAGCATAAATCTGATCTACGCAAAAACACTGAGAATAATGGACTACCCCCTAGGCAATCTCATGCCAACAGAAATATCTTTCCACGGAATAGTACCAGGTAAAGCCGAAATTCCTTTAGGCAAAGTATTTCTTGACGTTGTTTTTGGTTCCAAAGTAAATTTCGGGCGAGAAAAACTCGAATTCGATGTCATGGACTGGCCATCACAATATCATGCGATCCTAGGACGACCAGCCTTTGCAAGGTTTATGGCAGTGCCGCATTATGCATACCTAGTCATGAAAATGCCGGCACCAAAGGAAATCATCACGGTAAAAGGAAGCTTCACGTGTGTCGACAATTGCGATCGGGAGTTCAACAAAATTTCTGAATCTTTCGGGATGGCAATGGAGTTCTAACAACTCAAAACTTCAGCAAACGCAGAACCACTAGAAGTAGCGTGTGTCAATCCTGATTAGGCTTTTGACACGGAAAAGGACACAAAGGAAGTACAGATCCACCCCATCGACCCGACGAAAACAACATTTGTGGCGTCCAATCTTGATCCCGCATAGGAAAGCGCGCTAATTGAGTTCCTCCGTGAGCACTGGGAGATTTTCACATGGCTACCTTCTGACATACCGGGGATTCCTAGGTAACTCGTTGAGCACGCATTAAATTTGGATCCAAAGGCGAAGCTAGTAAAGCAACCGCTTTGTTGCTTCGCAAAACCAAAGCGTAAAGCCATTGGAAAGGAGCTCCATCGCCTTACTGACACCAACTTTATCAAAGAACTAACAAAAGCAGAGTGGGTCGCAAACCCAGTATGTGTTTCAAAGAAAAATACTACAGAACTTCGGATGTGCATCGACTTTACTGCACTGAACAAACACTGTACAAAAGATCACTTCCCATTGCTGCAAATCGACCAAATAATCGATGCAACCGTGGGATGTGAACATCTTTCTTTTTTGGATGCTTACTCAGGATACCACCAGATTAGGATGAAGGAAGAAGATCAGGAGAAAACGGCGTTTATCACACCGTATGGTATATTCTGTTACACAATAATGCCCTTTGGCCTAAAGAACGTCGGAGCAACATATCAGCGGATGATGCAGAAATGTTTGGGAAGCCAAATAGGCACAAACGTACAAGTATACATCAATGACGTTATAGTTACGACAAGATAAGGGTTCATACTCATCAAGGACCTCGAACAAACATTCAAAAATCTCGACAAGTTTAGCATCAAACTCATCTGAAGAAATGTTCCTTTGGAGTCCCAGCAGGGCAACTCCTTGGATATTTGGTATCAGCAAGAGGAATCGAGGCTAACCTGAGAAAATACAAGCAATTTTAACAATGAAGAAGCCAACAAATCTACGTGGCGTACAGCAGCTGGCGGGGCGAGTAGCGGCACTCAGTCGTTTCATTGAAAGGCTAGGAGAAAAAGTGTTGCCTTTCTACGCCCTCATGAGGAAATCAGAAAAATTGGAATGGATGGAAGAAGCTCAGCGCGCCTTTGAAGATCTTAAAAGGACACTTTTGACATCTCTAGTTATCGTGTCTCCAAAGGAGAAGGAGCCTTTACTGCTTTATATCGCTGCCACAAATTAGGTGGTCAGCACTGTCCTGGTCGTGGAACGTCCCGAAGAAGGAAAAACCCATGGTGTACAGAGGCCAGTCTACTTCCTGAGAGGTCCTATCGCCATCCAAACAAAGGTACCCACATTACCAAAAAATCGCATATGGGGTATTTATGACAGGACAAAAACTACGCCATTATTTTTCGGAACATCCGATCATAGTGGTCAACGAAGCACCTTTGTCAAACATCCTCAACAATCCAGAAACAACTGGGCATGTCTCTCTATGGCGAATTTAATTATCCCCTCGAGACATCACGTATGAGAAGCGCAAGGCAATCAAGTCACAAGTTCTGTCGGATTTCATCACATAATAGACAGAGTTGCAATGTGCGGGTCTACCTGACCTTTCTAGTGCCTGGACAATGTACTTCAATGGATCAAAAAGAACGGAAGGAGCAGGAGCAGGAGTCGTACTAGTATCACCACAAGGCGACAAAATGCGCTATACGCTTCGGATGAGCTTTGCAAACGCATCCAATAATGAAGCTGAATACGAGGCCTTGTTGCACGGCATGCAAATGGCTAAAGCTTGCGGTGCAACTCGCCTCAAAATCTTTGGAGATTCCAATCTTGTGGCACAGCAAGCAATGAACAAGTGCGACACCGTCAGTGATAATATGGTTGCTTACCATGATCTATATGGCATTATGGAAGCTCAATTTGATGGATGCGAAGTATCGCACATAGGAAGAGCAAGCAATGAAGAAGCTGGCAATCTAGCAAACATCGGATCCTTGTGCCTACCAGTGCCACCTGGAGTTTTTTGGGAAGATATAATGGAGCGATCGATCAAAGCTAAAAGAGTCTCCGAGGTCGTAGCACCAAAAAACAGGAAAAAAGACACATCCACAAAAAGACTCGGGCGCTACAACGGCGACCAAGAATATAGAAGAGGCCATCGAAGAAGAAGAACAGGAAATTGGAGAGGTCATGCTAATTGAACCTACTTGGATGTAGCCGTATGTAGCATATGTGACTAAGGGCGAACTACCCGAAGATGTGACAGAAGCCCGGAGAATCACCCAAAGATCGAAGGCCTTCAGAATAATCAAAGGGGAACCGTATAAGAGAAGTATTCCGGGTGTGTTGCAGTGTTGCGTGACACCCAAAGAAGGAAAAACCATACTCAAAGATATACTTGAAGGATTTTGTGGTCATCATGCTAGCAACTGAGCAATTGCTGCCAAAGCGTTTAGAGCAGGATTTTACTGGCTCACCGTAGTTCAAGATGCAAAAGATATCGTCAGAACATGTGAAGCATGTCAACGCTCGCCGCTGAGTTAAATCCTATACCTCTGGCTTGGGCCTTCGCTCAGTGGGGACTCGATATGGTGGCAAAAACTTCACAAATCATCGCCAGTAGGACACGTCTTTCTGCTAGTAGGAGTCAAAAAATTTACTAAATAGATAGAAGCAATGCCTGTCACCACCCAAGATGGAACTTCGGCTGTGGATTTCATTAAATCCATAGTATTTCGGTTGGGCGTACAGAACAACATCATCACAGACAATGGGACTAACTTCACTTCCAATGAGTTCAAGGAGTACTGCCAGGAGATGGGCATGAAAGTAAGCTATGCCTCGGTAGCTCACCCGCAAACAAATGGACAAGTAGAAAAAGCCAATGGACTAGTTAATGTTGGACTCAAGAAAAGACTACTAGAACCACTTGACAGAGCAAAAGGAGCATGGGTTGATGAATTACTATCTGTTTTATGGAGTTTACGTACAACTCCAAATAATTCGACACAAGAGACACCTTTCTTTCTGGTCCACGATGTAGAAGCCATGATTCCTGTTGAGGTGTCACATGAATCCCCAAGAGTAGCTGCCTATGATGAAGAGGAATCAATACAAGCACTTGAAGATGATGTGGATGCACTTGATGAAGCTCGAGATGAAGCCCTACAAAGAGCAACTATGTACCAGCAAAACTTGCGCAATTACCACAGCCGATGATTGCGGCCTCGGTCCTTCGTAGTAGGGGACCTAGTTCTTCGCCTCAAGCAAGATGGACACCGAAAGTTAGAATCACCATGGGAAGGACCATACATCATCATAGAAGTTATCCACGGAGGAGCATATCGACTACAAGACAAGAAGACAGGAGTCCAATACTCCAATCCATGGAACGTAGCGCAACTACAACGCTTTTATGCATAATATTATTTGCAATACGATAAGATTTACGATTCTGCTTCTTAAGCCAGAATATCCAGGCCAACGGCTAGGCGCCATCCACCAGAAATAATGTATCATCGGGTTTTCGCCTTATGTATAAAAGATAAGTTTTTCATACCTCTAGTTCTTTATTGATTATGTCAGTTCAAAAGATCTATGTCTTTCATCAAGCTAACATCAATTATGAGCCTATGTCCAGATATAGGCATCCGAACATAGCCTCGTGGGCTACTCCCATCAGGAGTGCTGGCGCGCACCCGATAGAAATCCAATTATGTATGATTAAAACAAGATTGTTCATAATTGAAAATACCTATGAGTTTTACAAGGATGCATCCTCAATAGGTATCTTCAAAAGACTACTCCCATCGGGAGCCGGCATAAAGCATTAAAACTATCTGATAAAAGTCAGAAAAATTGGCAGCTCAGTAGGGAAACCGCCAGAAAACCAAAAAAATCTCGGATCGCACCCAAACGCGATAAAAATCCGAATGCCATGTTTAGAAACATGAAGGTAAGATCCCAAGATTCGTCGTGTGTGGCCTGGTAATCGCACAAGAATGCGCTCTGCCAGTAAAATATCCGTATCGACAATACGATGAAAAATCCTGATGGACGCGTTGGGTACCCGATAAAATAGAACTGGGATTCAGTACACGATAAGACCTCAGCAGCCCGAACTGAATTACGCCAGTAGTAAATTCCGAGTTCAGGCCTGGAGACTTGAATTTGATGTAGGACAACCTTGTTTTTGCCCAGGAGCAATTAACTGATTTCTGATCTATCGGAAGCATCAGACTCGTTATACCAAATCCCTATAAAACATAAAAAGAAATAAAAGTAAAGGAAAAGAAGAAAAGAGAAACTTTGAGACTCAACCTGAAACTACGGTTCAAGTAGAGTCTTGGGGGCTACTGACATAGGTTTGATTATTCGGATGCTTATGATTTGCTGCCCTATGCTGGGTAAAAGGATTATGGCCCATGAAGATTTCAGATGATAGCCCAAGAAATAAACCGACAAAGACTTTGATTGTATTTAGGAAAGAGTCTCTAAACCGACAATGTATTGGAATTGTAAACACGCGTATGTAAAACCTATCCGCATATAGCTTTGAGACCCGGCCTATTATATATAGGACGGGAGAAGCCCGAGTGAGGGTAACCAAAAATCTCTGAGACAACTTGTAATAGTGCGATTTCTCAATATTCAGGCGACTTTGACTCCATTATTTTCCTAACATCCGACGAAATTCCTAGCGTTCTCTTTTCCGTGAAATCCTAAGTCCTTCGCCATGGACATTGCCGAGGTTACCCCTCATCAGCTATCAACTCCCCTAAGCTTAGATGTTGCTTGCCCTCGAGAGACAAGAAAATAAGGAAGAATAGCGGAGATTCGAGACTGAAATAAAAGAACTTACAAGCTCGAATTGGTATCAAATTCTTTTCTTCACAATTCTTGCAATCTTAAACATGATCATACATGTATTCACAAGATTGCAGTGAGTCCACTTCCTAACCACGTATATCTTGCTAGCAAATAAATCATATGCCCGAGCAAGTGTCAAAAGTTTAGCTAGGAAAGTGAAACAAATTATTTTGGTGTCTCTCTTTGTTGAGAGATGAAAACTTTTGCTATTGTTTCTTTAATCAATTAAGAGTACTCAAGTTGGCACCAAAAACATTTAATTTAAGAACAACTCATCTATACCCATGTCAAAATTTCAAGACTCTCAAAGCACCTTTTTCCTTTCCTTGCCTTTCAAAAACTTCAACTCTTTCATAGAGAAATCAAGCCACTATTTCTAACATGTTAATTGGGACTATGTTGTGCACTCATGACCATGCCAATAAATAATTGTTGAGAAATAGTGGATCAAAGGAGTACTAAAACTTCACTTGGAACGTAAAACCATGAGGAGACTAAAATTTTACCCGTCATAGCATTGCTGCTACATACGTTTGCATAACTCAATAGTCGAAATCAAGTGGTTTCCCACATTTAGATCGTTCGTTGGCCAGCGGAGTTAATAGTTCCCCATGGAGCACGGCGGTGTTGTAATGACACGCGTAAAGCAATATCTTATGGTAATTATTATAAAAAGCAGTGGAATAATCTCTACTACTTCGAAGAATCCATTTTATCAAACAATTTCATTCAAGGGTACCATCGAGTCTATTTAATTAAGCTCAAATGGGATGGAGTAGTTCTAAAATCAAATCCTTTGGGCTAAACATGGACTCAAGTCATCTTTTGGATGCTTTTTCTTGTTGTAAAAGTGTAGGAAATATTTTTAACCAAGTTCATTGCTCATTGTTTCAAAGCTAAAAAGGAGACACTAGCAAAGGAATAGAATTTATAGGATAGCAAGCTAAGTGGGGAGTGACTCCAGTGCAAGCGAGTAAATAATTATGGGATCAATTTAAAATTGCAGAAAAGGTGATGAAAGGAATGTGATACCCCCTCTTGCTTGATTTGTTCTCGTACTTGATTCGAACCCCCTCTGTATTTCCCTATTGCCAAGTCACCTGAAATTGAGCAATCTTCGAGAGAAACAAAGAAATGAATTTGCAATAAAAGTTACAACTAATTTTTGTGTGTTTTTGGTTTAGGAATGCAAGCTGAAAGTAAAAATGCAATTTTGAAGAAGTAAAAATAAATCAAAAGAAGAAATGAAAATACGAATGCAAGGTTTGGAGGTTTTCAAACCTCCCCCAAGCTTAGGTTGTTGCCAGGCTCAGTTGTTGCCGTCATTCGGTGGCTGGTGCGGATACTGCTGGTAGTAGTCAAGGAAGTGGGTCATGAAGTGACTGAAGTTGTGAGTTAAAGCACTCACATCTCCATTCACTCCTTGTAGATCGTGGTTAATCTAGCCAACGCATTGGTTGAGCCACTGAAATTCTTGATAGGGGACGTAGTTGAACCCCTCCTACGGCTGATTGGCCCATGGGTCCCAAGATCCCCCTTGCTGATGCTGCTGTCCCTCCCAAGCAGGGTTGTATTCCTCCTCATCCTCATCCTGCTGCTCTCCTTCTTCATCTTCCTCTTGATCAGGCTGGAGTTCAGCCATGATCTCTCCATCACTTGATCCTTGGTGAGGATCCAAGTGTCCTTCTCCACAATCGATAAGACTTGTGGACAGGGCAACAGAACCTGCTCACCCTGTGCATCACCAAGATAACTAAACCGATATGCTCGGAGCCTCTTGTTAGCTTGGTAAACATGAAGGAAGACACAAGTTATTTAATACTTAATGTCCATAAGTTTGGAGCCGTCAACAGGTTGCATAACAGGTAATGTAATATTTAATACATGGGCAAGGTGGGTTACCAATCCACCAATGTGAATGTCACCTTTTGTCTTGTTGCTCTGGTGACGAACATGCTAGATGAGTAGAGTTGCGAGATTGGGGCTTTGCGGTGCATTTGGGAAGAGTGCCTTGGTGATCATTGACATGTCCGCATTGGCCATGGAACCGGTATATCCTCTTCCCAATAGTGTGTTGGCGAGGAACAAGGCGTAGTAGTGAATTGTTGGGTTCTGAATGGTGGACATTTTCTTCTGGTAGAATTTCCTGCCACCATTAACAAAAATAACCTCCCAAGTTTGTCCACTTGTGACGCTATATAGGTTAGTAACAGTTGACTCCCCATCATGAGGGAAGCCAAAAGCATCACAAATTTTTTCAAAAGTTATTTCATAGTGTCGTTGGTTCATGGTGAAGCTTACCGTGCACGCATTACCTTTCTCCCTATGGTCATCGTAGAAGGAGGAAAGGAACTCATAGGTGACCTCATCGTAGGTGTTGTGGCTTGTGTAGCCGAGTAGTGTTAGCTTGGCCTTATCACACATGAGGTCGAATTCCGCCCTCAACCTTGCCGCGGTGAGAAAGCTGTGATCGGCCCAACATGTTGGCAACACCCTCCTCGATGAAACTATGGCAACCTTGGGGTTGACCTCGGCCCACTACCCCGAGCTCTCGCCACGTTGGCGCTTGCCCTTGTGAAAAATGCTACCAATTTTGGTCATCTTGATGCACTGAAAAATTTCACCATAAAATCTTAGGGATATAGTTTGTACATAATATACGAACGATTCTACCTGGAAAAATTTAATCCTAGCGTGAGAAATCAATAGGGAAAATGAAACAAGCTTGAGTTCATCCACTAGATCAATGTGAGAGTTTCAACCATGGAATTCTAAAAATAAAGCATGGATAGGGAGAGAAACATACCGATATATTGATTCCCCCACTCAAACTAATGAAATCCGCGAAGAATCAAGAGTTTTAGGTGGGTTTTGAGAGGTTTGGAGAGAGAATATGAGAGAAAAAGTGAGGAAGGAGAAGAAACCTAGCCACCCTGACGCGATTATGAGGTCGCGCCAAACTATATGGCCGCAACTATACTTGCGGGATATGTAGTTACCATCGTATAGTTGCGGCGGCGTAGCCAACTAGGGTTTCTTTATGCCAGAACACAACTATATGGACGCAACTATGCGACCGGATCATAATGATCCCGCTGTATAGTTGGTCGTCAAACCTTCTGTACCCTCGAGATAAATTTTCTAAAACAGGCATCGATATCTATACGACCGGAATTTTTATTCCCGTCGTATAGTTGGTCGTTACACCGTCAATACTTTTGAGAAGAAATTCGACGAAGGCATCGATATCTATACGGCCGGAACTATACGGCTAGAATTTTTATTCCCGTCGTATAGTTGTTCGTTAAATCCTCTGTATCTTTGAAAGAAATTTGTTGATGGCAAAGATATCTATATGGCCAAACTATATGGCCGGAAATTTTATTCCCACCGTATAGTTGGTCGTTAAACCATTAGTAGTCATCAAAAAAATTCTATTTCTTTGAGAATACCTTCTTATCCCGAAACTTAGCGAAACACCTCGTTTTTGACTGAAAAATGATAGTAGAAACTATCGACCAACATTAACATATAAATAGTAGAATTTTAGTACAACCTATTTTATTTTCCTCAACTGGAGATTTACATTTTAGTCTGAACTAAATGATGGAGCTAGTCTTTGTAGATAAAACTCAAACTTTTATTTTTATACTTATTCTATAATTGTTCAATCGATGTTTCTACTACTTTTTGATAGCTGCATCTTCACGGGCGGGCTTCCGCAAGAATGTCTGTAAAAAAGTTGTCGAAATGCGATGAACATTTTATTTTTTATTTTATTTTATTGATGTGATGGGTTGACTCCCATTAAGCATTTTATTAAGAATGGTTGAATAACTCAACCCCTTCTCTATTCTCGAATTCTTACCTTGGGTTGCCCCTTATCAAAGGCACTTACCACATGAACTCGTTTTGCCGGTGGAATATATCTTTCCCCTGCTTCTAGCTTCTTTGGAAAATACCGGATGATTTCAGCATCATAGACATTGAAGATTATTTTCCCTTGGCACAATCAACTGATGCTCTTGTACTACTAAGGAAAGGTCTTACAAGTATTATGGATAATTTTTTATCCTCTGGCATCTCAAGAATAATAAAATTAGTAGGAATAACATGCTCATCTATTCTAAGTAGAACATCCTCAATCATACCAACGGATTGTTTAGTGGACTTGTCAGCCATCTGTAAGTGATAGTAGTAGGGTAATACTCCCCTAATCCTAACTTTTTATAGAGGGAATATGACATTACACTAACTCCTACACCTAAATCACACAAGGCATTGTGAATATTAGTTTTGCCAGTTGAGCATGAAATGGTTGGTATTCCGGGATCTCCTGATTTAGACAATAGCTTCCCATTAGCAGGATAACTAGATACCATGGCAACAATTTCAGTAATTTATTTCTTTCTACTAAGAATATCATGGATGAATTTAGAATAGGTGGGAACTTTTATTGCATCCGCAAATGGAATTTCTAGACGAAGATCACCAAGTGCCTTTTTGTTACTTTCTTTTGTTGTTGCTTGTCACTTTTCTTCTTTTCTACTACAACAACTTCATCTTCATTGCTTGTCTTTTTTTCTTCTCTTGGATCAAACGTCTCTGTATCAGAGTCATAATGGTCATCCTGTGCATCATTTTGGTCCTCCTTTGTTTGATCTTGTGTTTCTTGAGCAGTTTCATCTTGAGGATCCACCAGTGTATCACCTTCTTGGCTTGCTCTGAGCAAGCTTTTTCCTTTTGCTCTTTTTCAGCTTCATATTCTGGTGGTCCTAATGGTCCTATAAAAACTACACCTCTCCTTGTAACAACATTAGTAGAAATAGGAATATCTATATCATCTTGAAGAAATTTTTGATAACCAGATGCTATTTGTTCACATTGGGTTTCAATCATACTAAGATACTTGTGAAATAATTTAATTTCTTGGCCAATCTCATCATAATTTTCTGTGAGTTCCGCCAAAATCTTTTTATGTTTTTGAAAATATTTATGCATGTTATTATGAGATTTTGCTTATCGATGTTTTAATTCTTGAAAAACTTTTCTAGTTTCATCTTATTCAGTAAAAACTTGTAACAATTCTACTTTGTTTTCCTTAACAAATTCAGAAGGTATACCTTTTCTTTCTTTGTTTTTCATACTTTAGGCATAAGGTTAGGATTTATACGAAGCATCCCTTTTTTTAGCTTAGTGTCGAAATCAGGATTGTATATAGAATCATTCTTAGCCCTAGTAGACATTAATTCCAAACATGCTTTAACACTAAGTATTAATCGATCCTCCTGCTGATAAGTCGACCAACTCTCTGCTTTGAGTATTAAGACCATGGTAAAATAAATGGCAAATAGTTGATTCAGAATAGCCATGGTTTGGAATTCTATTGATCATTCCAAAGAATCTATCCTAGGCTTGTGGGTAGTTTTCTCCCATGTTCTGACTAAAGTTGCCTATATTCTTTCTAGTTTTAGTTGTCTTTTTAAAAGGATTAAACCTGTTTATGAATTTGACAATACATTTTTCCCAACATTCAATGTAATGACGAGGAAGAGAAAATAACCAGTCTAGACCTTTATCTTTAAGAGACCAACGAAAAAAATTAGACGAGAGAAATCTCTTGGTAAACCTTTTGGTCCAAGTGTTATCATCAAATCGTCAAACTCTCTAATATATCTTCCTGGGTCTTCATATTCCCTTCTACTAAAAGCTTTTTCCTGCAAATTTTTAATAATTCCACCATCAAATCAATATTCTCTAACTCTAGGGTTAGGAAATTCTATTGGTTGTTTAAGGAAAGTAGTGTTTGGAGCACTGTATTCCCTGAGACTTTTCTTAGGTTTCTTGGGAGTTGTCCTATAAATGGACATGATTTCCGTAAAATCACTCAGGTTTTCAACTTCAACTTTGTGTGATCTTAAAAGTTTTTTGACAATTTCTTCCTGCCTTTGAATAGGCACACGCTCAAAATAATCTGGTAAATAGGTCCTACCAGAGCGTGTAGACCCTTTGTCTCCTAGGGAGACCATTTTGTAGTAGTAAGACCTGAAATGTCAAGAGACAAACACTTAACGCTTACCTCCCCGGCAATAGCGCCAGAAAATAGCTTAATGTCTACAAGTGCACAGATCGTTTGTAGCTAGTTTAGAAGTACAAATATCGATCTCACAGGGAGCCCAAAGGTAAGTGTTTATGGGTGAAGTCTCTGTCACACTCAAAGTTGTCACAGGTCTTCGAGTGAATTGACTACAAGTGTGAAATAAGAATGAAATTTGGATTAAACTGGATGTATTTAAATAAAACTAAAATGTAAACTTCAGGAATAAAAAGTAGAAAAGTAAAGAATGATTCGGTTGTTTTTTGTTTTCTGCAGATGGCGAAAAAGGCGTGGGGAGCTACAGTTCATGGTGATAGTGATTGTGCCGGGTGGACGAATGATAAATGTAACAATTGTAATCTTATAAGTATATGTGTAGGCGAGCAACCCTAATTAGCCGGAACTCCTCTTGGTAGATTTCATCCCAATTTCAATAATCCTACTAGTTTGTTACCAAAACTATGGTCAGACACTAGACGATTAAGACCCTTTAGGTCGCTTAGCGATTAAGCTCCTTAGATCAGACTAATGAAATAAGCACAGGGGTTCCTCGTTATCCTTGAGTCTACTAGTTTTCCATTGATATCCCCGTGTCACTCGGGGGTCACCGGTCTGCTAGCAAACAAGATCCTTTCTATGTAGAACAAAGCATCATGTTGTCTAGGCCCTTAATTGGACAACAAGCATTAGGCATCCCACAGATAGTCAAGCACACATAATATAGTAATTAAAATCAATCACAAACTAATGGAAAATATATGGAGGCACATCACATCTCACCAATCCCTTACATCTCCCATGCCCAAGGAACTTACTCACACATGAGAGAAGAAAGCATCATCGATATATTTAAATAAAGGGAGTTCTTCTCGATATTACCGTGGAGATCCACAACAAGAATAGAAAAGTAATCCAACACAATTCAAGATAGAAAGAAACAATCTCAAACCCTTGTCTTGCAAGGTGAAGATCTCTATCTCTCTCTCGAGTACAAGTAATGGCTATGGGGGGTGATGGCTAGGAGGCCGAAGATCATGGAGCAAGATGAAGAATGTCTTCCCCTTCTTCTCTGGATCTCTTCTTTCTCCTTTCCGGATGGGATGACGGCTGTTGTGTTATGATTTCGCGTATGGCCTCTTCACGAAAGTTGTCCCTTTTGACAAGACGGAGGCAGCGACAGCTATACGGCGGAAACTATATGGCCAGAAAAATGTTCCCGCTGTATAGTTGCTCGTTAAAGCGTCTGTTTGCCTCCCTTGATTGCTTCCAAAAGGATACTTGCTTGTTTTCGCCTGAATATTGTGTTTCCCTTGTTAAAACCTTCTGTTGATGTTCAAAACCTGAAACACACATTAAAAACCAAGTTTTCTTTGCTACCGAAGTATTAGCATTAGGTAAAGCTAGAAAATGATCAAATCCAGAGGAAAACCATCAAAATATGTCGAATCTCATAGCTATCAATCACTATGGCGCCATGGCATGTAACACCGTGATGCATAGCTTCTTGTTGGTATCCTCCAGAGCAGTGATGCGGCTGTAGCACCTGCGCAAATCAGATTGCAGAGTGTCCACTTTATCTGTGAGTTAAGTCACCAATGGGAGAAGTTCATCCTTCTTCTCTATCTCCTTGAGACGGTGACGGACTTCAACACGATGGAGTAGCTCCTTCTTCTGATATATCTCTAGTGCTCGCACACGGTCCTTGGTTCTAGGAACAACTTCTTCTTCCTCATCCATAATTGATGGATCAGGGAAGTAGAAACCATTCCAACACTCTTATTGAGCTTCAACCTCATATGAGTACCAATGTTAGGCTTCAAGAGTGGCACCGTCGCTCCCTTGCTAGCACCTGCACCAATATTAGGTAATTCCTTACGCTTGTGCGGCCTGGGGTCCGTGGCGATGAACTTGACCGTCTCCACATGCCCTTTTCCATGTGGCTTATGACCTTCTCTATCTTGTTGAGCTCTCTTCATTGCCGTCCAGTTGATCTCCGAGGGATCATAGACATCACGGCAGATGTAGATGTCACTCCAATCTTCATCAGGATCGATGGTGTAGAAGCTTGGCTCGACGTACTCCTTGTACCCCGGGCTAAACCTCTCCACCTCCTCATTGTCGTCCTCCATGGACGGGCTGTGAGAGCGGTCCCTAGAAGGAGCAATGAGACCTAGGGGTTTTCCACGGCCTGGGACGGGATAAAGCATGGCTGGATTGGTTCCTGGTGATTATGATTTAGAGAGAAACACAATGGCAGTATATAAGGGGGTTAGAGGTTGGTAAAACTCGCGACAAACACCAAATTCATGCTCAAGAAAAGAATCTTAACGAAATAGGGAAAGAAAACATGGATTTGGAGAAGTCCTGCCGCATAACGACCAACTATACGGGCACAACCCGTATAGCTCCGGCCGTATAGTTGGTTCCAGGTAGTTATTTCCAAATATCTCGAGTCCAGGTCGATTAAGTTACCGACTTGGAACCAACAAAACCGTTTTTTACTCTAAAATGAAAAAGAATCAAAAATGTCTGAGAGTTTAATGACAACTATACGGCGGGAGGATTTTCTCCGGCCGTATGGTTGCGACCGTATAGTTTTCAGACATCGAAAACAATTTCGCGAAGAAGGTACTGAAAGTTTAACGACCAACTATATGGCAGGAGATTTTTCTCCGGCCGTATAGTTGTGACCGTATAGTTGGTAAAACCTTCAGAAAAATACAAGGAATTCAAAGGAAAAAAATTCAGAAGTAAACTTTGTGAAAAAAATCACTTGTTTGAGTAAGAACACGTACCTTGCACTTACCATTTACTTATTCAGGGATGACAAGATCCTCCAACAACAAAGACTTCTTATCTTTTGGAGGAATCGACCTTAGTTCATTTAATAATTCTCATAACGAAAATCACCAGGACTAAAGTTCCTTTCAATAAGATTGGTGTCTTGTTGGGCGAATATGGACACTGCATCCAATATCTTTATTTCTTGCCTCTGCATAATCTATAACTCAAATTCTTGAAGTAAAAGGATCCAACGGATCAGTCTTGGCTTATGATTTTTCCTCTCAAGGAGTTCTTTTAAACCATCACGATCGGTATGAACTCTTACTTTTGCATCAACTATATAAGTACTATTAAGTTCTACTAGCATGATGTATAATATTAAATCTGTGACCTATATGTTGTCCCAGAGTTACTCCTACAACATCATCACTAGCTTCACATATTAAGTCTAAATTCATATCCCATATAGGTGGTTTAATGATAGGAGCATGGGATAAAGCATATTTAAGTTTATCAAAGGATACAAGACATTTATCATCAAAATTAAATCTTACTCCCTTTTGTAGAAGGTTAGTCAAAGGTTTGGATATTCTAGAGAAATTCCTAATGAACCTTCTTTTAAAACCCACCCGACCAAGGAAACTTCTTATACCTTTTATATCCCTAGGTTGAGACATTCTCTCTATGGCCTCAACCTTATCTCTATCCACTTCAATTCCCTTACCTGATACCTTATGTCTAAGGACTATACCTTTTTTGACCATAAAATGGTACTTCTCCCAGTTTAGAACAAGATTGGTTTCTTCGCAATGCTACAAAACTCTTTTGAGATTATCCAAGCAACTAATAAACGAAGTTCCATAGACAGAAAAGTCATCCATAAATACTTCCATTATCAGTTCTATAAATTCCGCAAAAATAGCAGTCACGCATCTTTGAAAAGTAGTTGGAGCATTACATAAACCAAAAGGCATACGATGTTAAGCATGTAAACCATAAGGACTAATGAAAGTTGTTTTAAGTTGGTCATCAGGATGAATAACTATTTGAGAAAAACTAGAGTATTCGTCCAAGAAGCAAACATGAGTGTGGTTTGCTAACCTCTCTAAAGTTTGATCTATGAATGGTAAAGGATAGTGATATTTCCTAGTTTATTTATTCAATTTCCTGAAATCTATACACATCCTATGTCCAACAATAGTTCTAGTAGGGATCAATTCATTGTTTTCATTAGGAATAACAGTAAAACCGCCCTTGTTAGGGACACAATGAACATGATTTACCCATTCACTTTATTTTACAGGATAGATTATACGTGCGTCCAATAGGCGTACTATTTATTTTCTTACCACTTCCTTCATTTCGGGCTTCAGTCATCTATTAAATTCCGCAACTGGTTTAGCACCTTCCTCATGAATATTCGATGGACGGTTATCATGGGACTAATGCCCTTCAAATCATCCATTGAGTACCCAAAGGCCTTGCAATGCTCCTTAAGTATTTTCATGAGTTCTTATTCTTCATCTCCTGAAAGTTTAGCACTAATAATAACAGGAAATTTATTTGTATCATCTAAAAATCTGTATTTAAGATTATCTGGTAGAGTATTCAATTCTGGGGGTGGTAATTCCTTGTCCCCTCTCTTTTCTAGATCTTCGAAAGCCTTATTAGTTGGAGGCCCTATAATGGGAAGTGAATCGAATTCACCTTCTAGTTCTTATAGGGACTTGTCCTCCATAACTATTTCTTCATAATTTGAGTCTTCATTTATTTCTTCTTCTTGATCACTAAAGAAGAGAGCTACCATTTCCTCAATAGTTTTCTCTTTCTCTTCTTCTTGTATTTGTAGAGGTCTGTCTTTAAATTTGGAAAAGTGGAATTCTTTTTTCTGCTCCCCCAAGCTTAAGAGACACAATCTGCTTCTTGAAATCAAATTTGGCACCTACATCACTCAAAAAAATTCTTCCAAATATAATTGGGCAAAGAGTGTTAGCTGGCATATTAACAACTACAAAATCGATAGGAAAGTTTTTATTGCCAATTGTGACAGTTGCATCTTCAACTACTCCCATTGGAATTCTAAGAGTTTTATTGGCTAACATGATTGTCATATCAGTATTTTCAATTGTAGCCAGTTCTGTTTCTTCTTTTATTTCTAAATAAAAATCATAAGATATAACATAACTTCGGTGCCAAGATCGATAAACCATAATGCAAGGTTTCCTTAAATATGCAGGGAAGAATAGGCTTACCCACATCTTTTACCTTTGTTTTACCTTCAACCAATACAGAAGTCTCTTTATCAAGTTCAACTATGTTACAATGTGCATACATAGCCATAATTGCTTCTTTGGTTACCTCTTCATCTTTGGTTTCTTGATGTTCCTCAACTTCTGGCATACTTTCCTCTTCCTTCTTCTCCTGTCCTGCTTTGACATGTTCATATTCAAAAATATGCTTCTGTGCAGTGTTAGGGAAAGGTATCTCATATATTGGTTCTAGGAAGGCCAGTGTTGCTTTAACTTCTCTTTTCTTCTCATGTTTGGCTAGTGAATCATACTTTACCAAACCCTCTTTTAGAGCTTTGATGTGTTCTATAAAAGCTTTAACAACATGCAACACAAGATCTGAATCCAAATAAAGTTCTTTAGATAATTCATTAACATGGCCCTTTTTATTATAGTCATGAATACAATCATAATCTATTTCTATGCCTCCTTCGCTTCCTAGACCAAAATTCCATGAAACTCTATGATCGCGAATTATATTAAGTAAAGCCCAAGCTTTAGTTGTAGGAAGATTCATAAAAGATCCTCTCGCGAAAGAGTCTAGTTCAATTTTATTAGGTTCAATTAAACCGCCATATAATTAAACCGCCATAAAAGATATGCAATAAATACCATTCAGGAAAATCATGATGAGGACATTGATCAAGTAAATCTTTAAATTTGACATAAGCTCTTACTAGTCCTTCATTAGGACGGTTCCTCCAAGTCATTATAAGACGCCTAATTCCAAAAGATTTTGATAATGGATAATATTTTACTAGAAACTCACAAGCTAAATTATCCCAAGTAGTAGTGGCTTCTGGGGGTAGAGATCTATACCATGAGAGAGTTGTACTAGTCAAAGTCTGACTAAAAAGTTTAACCCTTACCTCATTAGCAGTATATCCTGACAATTGGAAAGTGCCACATATATCTTTGAAACATGAGATATGATCATATGGATCAGGATCTTCTTCATATCTAGTAAATTACTTCTTGTGTAGAATACCAAGTAGTAGAGGATTTATTTCAAACCCCCTTGTCTTCTTGTTGGAGTTGTCTCTTTTATTAATATCAGAGGGCTTCCCAAAGTGGCTAAGTGGGTTAGCACTAGCCATATGCTCAATCTCCATCATGTTGGTGGAAACCTGTAACTCAAAACAAAACTTACCAAGACAAAAATAAATAAGCAAAAACTAAAAGACCTACAGTGCTTAGCTCCCCGATAATGATGCCAGAAAATAGCTTGATGACTGCAAGTGCATAGATCGTTTGTAGCCAGTTTCGAAATAAAGATATTGATCCCACATGGAGCAGGAGTCTGAAGTCTAATAACTCTTGAATTAAATACTACAATAGAAATGCTAAATAAAGTTCTAAGTAACAAGCTAAAATGTGAGTATTGTGTAAAAAGGTGTTTTGGGGTTTTTGGTATAAGAGAACAATAAGTAAAGGAAAACAACTGAACACAGAAAGTAAGTATCGCGTATGTAAAAGAGATTCGAAACATTGGGAAAATGCGTTCTCAGGGAGTAGCGGATACACCTCTAGCATTATAAAGAGCTAAGGTAAAGATTATTATCATGAACATTCTCAACTATGTATGTGTGGGAGGAACTTCGTATTTGGAAAAATAGGCAGCAACCACTACTCACATCATCCTCATAACCACAGCAGACAGCAATCGACATCAATCGAATTACTGTGCAATTAAGGGACTGAATCCCGTAGGATGTATCCCATGGAATGGATAGTGTTCCGTGAGTTAACTCAGTTCCCAAGTTGATACGTAAGGAGTGCCAACAGCTTTATAGTCATTGTAAGTGCTAACACACCTCCGTTTACCAACAAGTAGTTCCCTCCATCAAGTGCCCACAAGAGGCAAGTATTGAGAGGTTGACTTCTCACAACATCAAGATGAAGACAATCTAACACATGGTCACAATGATGAATATCATAATAAAATTTATCTTATTTCAATCTCATACTAGGGTTTCTCCATCTCCCAAGAACTAATGATCTACTTAGACATAGAGGCAATCAACATCATGGCAATAACAATGGAATCTATCATAGATGAATAGTACTTGTATAAATCCACAACGAGTATGGAAATTACAACAAGATCTAGACAAGATGTAGATGGGATGGATGGAGATGGTGGTGATGCAGCGGTTGATGATGAAGATTGATGCCTTAGCCTCCTGGATCTGCGCAGGGCGAAGATGGATCTCCGGTGGACGAATTCCCCCTCCAGATGCCTTCCGGAGGTGAGGTTTCGGCGATTTCTGGTTGTTCTGTATGTCGTCTCTCTGATCTAGTTGCACGGAGTGAAACTATTTGCGGAGGCGGTGGCGACGCCAACTATACGGCGGGAACTATACGTTCGAAAAATTAATTCCCGCCGTATAGCTGGTCGTTAAACCTTCTGGATGCCTCGATCGCTTCGGTTTTTTCTGGTGTTATTGGTATTTCCCAAATAAGCGATTTACGTTGTTTTTGACTTTTTTTCTCCCCAATACAACTGTTCTAAGCATTATGTCCATTGTATCCATAATCTGTCCTGATCCTGGTGAAAATAGACATAAAATATGCGCGCGAACACCGTAAAATACCCAGATCCAACAACAATAGTGCAAAATAATAATATAAAACATGATGCAAATATGCACTCATTAGTGGTGCACACTAAGGGAGAACACTTTAATTGGTATTTAGATTCGGGATTATCTTATTAGGCTACCGTCGAATGTCTAATACTAGCACATAATAAGATGCACAAACAATAGATATTGAATGTAAGTGCGATGCAATATGGTCCTTCACGCTGTGATCTCCATCCCACGCCTCCGGATTCTGGCGCTAGGGTTCTGGTGCCGTAGGCACCAGGGTACCAGTGCCTCCGGTGTGGCAATACACCATCTCCATGACAGTTATTACTACTTAGCAACATAAAGTAAACTACTTTACCTTGACTACTACCATATCACATCACAACGCCCCCTACAAAACAAAGTTAGACGCCTCTACTTTATCTTTGCATGTTTTAAGTGGCTGTTAGGGCTTTCGTACAAGAACCGTTCTTACCTACGAACTTCCACCACAACGCTGATCAAGTAGTTGTCTATACTACACCCCTTTCGGGGCCCTCCTTTGTAAATGGCATACCAACCAATACGAGAGAGACAAACACCCCCTAGAGCCACTTTATACGGTACAAGACGTATGTCAAGCATGGACCAGTCTTGCGAATGAACGCGTAAAGCCGGTTGGGACCGCTTCATCAAGCATTACTGCGGTATACACAAGTATACATGGGAGGGTAACAACTAAAAGATCAATTCCCACATGCTACAACTCATATGTTCTACCCGTACTAGAAATACTACGTATAGATCTAGCTCTGATATCACTATTGGGGTTCGCGCATGAAAACAATAATTTTTCCCTACGCCAAGAATCCTAAAGCCATGGCCTATCTATTAGTAATGTAGTAATGAGAGAGGATTTTCGCGAACTTACCCTTGAAGACCGAAAAGCGTTGTCAACGCTCGGGAGAGCGTGGTTGTTGTAGTCGAACTGAAAAGCCAACCTCGAGGTCATGTTGAAGTCTCGACGACTCCTGCGGCTTCAACAACTTCTAGTGCCCCAAGTGTTGCACCTACGAGGGAGTTACACACGTTCGGTGCCTGACAATGACTCCCGCTCCTCCGATCCAGCAGAAGTTGCGGAAGTAGAGCTTCTGGATCCGAATCCCGCAATGCGACGACACTCTGCGGTGATGAAGACTCCTGCTCGCGCGATCTGGACTTGGGACCATGGTCATGGGAGAGAAAGAATCAATTGGAGGTCTCTCCAAAAGAGAGAAAACCTTTTATTAATTATTGTGTATTTAATTTGTCAAAATACCTCACAATATATAGGGGAAACCCCCCCCCCCCCCCCGCATAGCCAATTGGCTTAGCCATATGGGACTAAACAAAAGAGAGGGGAGAGGGGGGCTTGTCCGGCCGGCCAAGGACCTAGTGGGACCCACGCGGGGTGCACAAGGCCCAGCCGGCCACCCCTCCTCCTTCCTCCCTTTGGTCTTTCCCTCATGGGCACTTTTCCCTAGGGATTTTGGCCCAATTAGGTATTTCGACCATTTTAATTCTTTTTCTTTTATTGAATAAATATAAATGAATCATTAAATCAATGTTCAACATTTACTTACATATTATTAAATCCCCGTGGCTATGGAACTCCTTCCACCCCACTTCGAACATCCTCTGGACTTACTGAAACCTTTCCGGTTTTCTCTCTCTCTTTTCTTCGGTGATTCCGCCGATACCAAAACGCTCTTTGAGCATCATCAAGCCCTTAAGCGTGATACCCCACGGTTCGGGAACACTCCAAACATGGTCGGGACATTCATGTACCAATGATCATCAGAGGGATCTGGATGGCCATGTTGACCCCTATGCATTCCACGAATCTTTCATCGCTGAACCATGAACGTTGTGTCATATTTGTTTTGTCTCTCGATACTTGCATTGCCCGAGATCTGATCATTGACATCATTATGTCGCTTCAATCTCGTTACCAACAAATGCTATTTGACTCGTTCTGACAAGTGATATCCCCGTGATCAAATCACACGCTGCGCAGCTATTGGATACAACTTCTCCGAGTGGGCCCTCGAGTATCTTTCCATCACAAGGATGAACACAAATATCGCTCTTGACGCATAATGCCTCTACATGTTCCTCCGAATACCTGAACACACCTTTATGATCAACATATCATCAGATAATGTTTGATGTTGTCTAAGTATCCTCGGGTGACAGTGATTGATATGGTCTCACGGTCTAAGAAATAAGACACTAGGCCTTTTCTAATCATCATAACTTGAACTTCATGACATGATTGGGTCACGATACTTAGGTTGGGTATATCATCTCATTCTTGTAATAAGGTGACTCTATTGTCAACTAGCATAAATGCCACATGATTAGGAAACCTTGATCATCTGTTGACCAATGAACTAGTGACTAGACCTTCATCGGGAACTCCTAGTTATTTATATATCACACGTGTATTGATATTTCCTTTCCATATAGTTATAACATGATATAAAACTTAATCATAAAATTTATGAAAAATGATAATAATCCATATTATTATTTATCTCTAGGGCATATTTCCAATAGACGGAGGCCAAGCGTGTACGCCGGCTGCACGAGCAGACCGAGTGCCAAGCCGCTAGCGGCATTCGCCGCCAGAGCGCCTACCTGGGAGCATCGCTCATCGTCCTCGATGACAACAACGAGGACGAGGCCGGGACTTCATAGTCGTGGCACTGCGGCGTCGGCCAGGGCAGTACTCAGCCACCGTAGCCACCGAGCGACGATGACAATAATGACGGAGACGATGTGACCCAGGGTGCCGACTATACGTCGTTCTAGAGCCACTTTGGCTTGTGAACAGCGTCAGCATCGGCACCGACATCGGCTTTAGTTATATTTCTATGTTTTTTTAAGTTTTTCTTAGCCTACTCCGATCAAAATTCGGGTATATGTCCGAATTTGACATAGTATGTACAAACTCGTCTATAATATAATGAAATCGCCTATATTTGTTTAAATTTCGCCGTGTTGATTTAATTCGTCCAAATGCGGAAACTCGGCCTAGAAATGCAGGTGGGAAACTGGGCGTTACTAGGTCGAATATTACATCCGTCTGACGCTAAAAATCGTCGGAATTGGACCTGGGAACGCCGAACGAGTGGAGGTTCTCTTGCACGTACGGAGAATTTCATTCCACTCATTGTTTGATTGGAATGCGAGTTCAGCAGAGAAGAGAATGGAAATTGACGTTACTAAAGCTCCCTAGTAATTAAGATGGGGATTGGGAATTGTCAAAAATAATAATATGGGGATTGGAAATTAGCGTTAAATTTCCTTTTCCCTTCCCTCTAATTGCCAAACTAGCTATAAGAGCATCTCCACTCGTCCCCCAAAGGCCCCCTAAAGGCGAGATGGGGGCGTCGACACAGAAAAAACTGCCCAGCCGTTCTCCCAAAACCGAAATGGTGTCGGCGCGGCCCAACCAAACATCCGGCGCCCCCAGGCTGAACCCAGTGCGAGAGGGGTCAATCGGGGGCGCCGTTGCAGCTTGAAAAGGTTGGCGGGCCAGCCTTGTCAGCGGGACACCCAAATTTGGCCCCCTTTTCCCTCCCTTTTCCCTCCCTTTTTCCCTCTAGGTCGCTCAATCCCGCCATTTCTCCCTCCATCTCCGCCCATTCCTGTCATTTCCCCTACCCACATCTCCCCTCCCGCGCGCCACCGCCACCCCCACCATGCGGCCGAAGAGGTAGCAAGCTCCCCGAGCATTGGCGCCAGCTAAGAAAGGGAAGGCCGACAAGCAGCGTCCGGAGGGGATGACCAATGCGGAGTGCGCGTTCAACATCCAGCACCGGCAGGTGGAGAACGACAGCCGCCGGCTGAGGGAGAAGAACTCAAGGCTGCGCAGGGCAGCGGATGCGCATGCGGAACATGCCCGTGTGGCCGCTCTTGCGGCGCAGTGTGCGGCCGCCATGGCGGGGATGGCGGCACCGACTTACAACATTGGGCTCCACATCCTCGGGAGCCAGAGCAGCGTCTCGTCGCTGTCTCCGTCCAGCGCATCGTCCTCCGGCCATCCAAACACGACACCGCACCTTCCTCGTTTCTCGCCGGGCAACGGTGACTTCAACCCGCCTGGTGGCTTCGACCCCAACAACCTCACTAACGACACCTCACCGTCCCATCACCACCTCCCTTCTTACATGCAGAGGCCTGCCTTCGCTTAGTTTGTCTCGGGCAGCAGCCAGAGCGCATGGGAAGATGAGGTGTACGCAAACGTGGAGGTAGCTGACAATGAGGATGAGGTGGTGGAGGTACCGGTGACTATCGCAGTTGACTTGAAAGGGAAGAAGAATACCGTGGAGGCGGATGGGGAGAAAGAAGAAAGGAGGCGGTGGATGCGGCCCCAAGTGGAGCTCGAGGGAGGATGAGTACCTCGCCGAGGCTTGGAAGACCGTAAGCATAGACCCCTTCATCGGCACCAACCAGAATGCGGACCACTATTGGAAGAGGGTGAAGGCAGCGTACGACGAGCGGCGGTTGTTGGACCCCTACTTCAAGGACTTGCACCACGACTCCGGTATATCTCACCATTGGTCCATGATCCAGCACGCCTGCAACAAGTGGCACGGCGTCATGGAGGAGGTGCACTACGTCCATGTCAGCGACACCAACTACGACGATCCGGTA
This sequence comes from Avena eriantha, assembly GCA_910589775.1. Classification (NCBI taxonomy): domain Eukaryota; kingdom Viridiplantae; phylum Streptophyta; class Magnoliopsida; order Poales; family Poaceae; genus Avena; species Avena eriantha. Next base: position 585,464,246 of record OU342743.1, on the reverse strand, counting down.
AACAACCCCCATCGCTGCCCTGTCACGCATTTCAGGCTTGTGTCCGACTTGCGTTTTGTTTTAGATGCACGCCATGATCGCCGCCTACCGCGAGGACAATGATGACAACGAGTTCAAGTTCATCCATGTCTTCGCACGGATCGAGGGGTGCGACAAGTGGACGGAGACGCGGGCCTCTCTCACCAAGGCCAAGTCCAGCACGTACGACCCGGGGACAGCGCCATCTGCGGCATCAAAGGGCCGACCCGTCGGTCAAAGGAAGGCTAAGGCCATTGATACGTAGTAAACGTATCTATAATTTTTGATGTTCCATGCTTGTTTTATATCTATTTTCTTATGTTTTGTTCACACTTTGAGGTATTTTTATACATTTTCTGGAACTAACCTATTAACAAGATGCCACAGTGCTAGTTGCCTGTTTTCTGCTGTTTTTTGTTTCAGAAAAGCTAGTAAGGAAATATTCTCAGAATTGGACCGGACAAAAGCCCAAGTTAATATTTTACCAGAAGGAACACGGAGTCCGGAGGGGACACAAAGTGGCGCACAAGGGCGGCCACACCTGGTGGCGGCGCGACCTAGGGTTGGGCGTGCCACCAGGGGGTGTGGCCTCCCTGGTACTCCACCGACTTTGCCCCTTCGCCTATAAAAGCCTCCCGGGACGAAAACCCTAAGTACCCGATCAAAATTCCACGAAAGAGTCTGTAGCCGCCGACATCTCCATCCCTAGATCGGGAGGGATTTGAAGCTCTTCCTGGCACCCTGCCGGAGGGGAGAGATCATCCTGGAGGCCTTCTTCATCACCATGCCTGCCTCCGGTGTGATCTGTGAGTAGTTCATCCTTGGACTACGGGTCCATGTAGTAGCTAGATGGTTGGTTCTTCTCCTTTGTGCTATCATGTTTAGATCTTGTGAGCTTCGTTCATGACCAAGATCATATATATGTAATCTTACATGTTGTGTTTGCAGGGATCTGATGGATATTGAGATGCTATTTCAGATTGATTATTGATTCTATCATGTCTATGTTATTTGTGATCTTGCATGCTCTCCGTTGTTTGTAACTATCTTGGCCAAGTAGATGCTTGCAACTTGATGGCTTTGTAATGGCGCCAAGAAAATGCTGGTGCGGTGTTGATGTAGAGCTCGTTGGGAACCCCAAGAGGAAGGTATGATGAGCACAATAGCAAGTTTCCCTCAGTTATGAAACCAAGGTTTAATCGAACCAGTAGGAGCAAGGAAACACCCCAAAGGTGTTGCTAGCTGAGCCTTGGCAGGGCGCACTACCGGTGCTAGTAGCAACGTGGAGACCTGCACAACACAACCACCGAACTTTGTCCCCAACTTGCGATGAGGTTGTCAATCTCGCCGTGTTTTGCAGAAAACAAAGGATTAAACGTATCGAATGGAAAGAAGTAATAGTTTGCAGAAAGTAAACACAAAGCAGTAAACAGTTTATAGATTGTATGTAAAAGACAAGGACCGGGATCCATAGTTCACTAGATGTGGCTCTCCTTAAGATAGATAACATGCTGGGTGAACAAATTACAACGGGGCAATTGCAAACACCGAGAAAGCAATACATGCATATACTAATCATCTTGACTGCTTTGGAACTTGATTGGGCATTACAACATTATACATAGACCGCCATCCAACTGCATCTATGACTAATAATCCACCTTCAGGTTATCATCCGAACCCCCTCCAGTATTAAGTTGCAAGCAACAGATTATTGCTTTACGAATTACGTGTGAAGTAAACAATACGATTATTCTATGAACAAATGATTGTTGTTTTCTCCCTAGTAGCAACAACACATCTAGTACCCTAGAGATTTTTGTCACTTCCCAAATTACCAGAGGCATGAACCCACTATTGAGCATAAATACTAACTCTTGGAGTTGCTAGCATCTACTTGGCCAAGATAGCTACTAACAACGGAAAGCATGCAAGATCACAAATAACAAAGACATGATAGAATCAATAATCAATCTGAAATAGCATCTCAATATCCATCGGATCCCCACAAACACAACATGCAGAATTACAAATAGATGATCTTGATCATGAACAGAGCTCACAAGATATAAACATGAAAGCACAAAGGAGGAGAACCAGCCATCTAGCTACTACATGGATCCGTAGTCCAAGGATGAACTACTCACGCATCACACCGGAGGCTTGCATGGTGATGAAGAAGGCCTCCAGGGTGAATTCCCCTCTCCGGCAGAGTGCCGGGAAGAGCTTCAGATCCCTCCTGATCTAGGGATGGAGATGACGGCGGCTACAGACTCTTTCGTGGATTTTTGATCGGGTACTTAGGGTTTTCATCCCGAGGGCATCTTATAGGCGGAAGGGGAGGCCGAGGGGGTGCCAGGGGCCACCACACCACCCACTGGCGTGGGGCAAGCTTGTCCACGCGGCCAGGTGGTGTGGCCGGCCTCTGGCCCCTCTCCGTCTCGTATTCTAGCATCTGATGACTTCCGGAAAAATAGACACTTTGGCTTTTGTCCCGTCCAATTCCGAGAATATTCATTTTCTGACTTTCCTGGAACCAAAAACAACAGAAAACAGGCAGCTGGCACTGTGGCTCTTGTTAATAGGTTAGTCCAAGAAATCATATGAAAAGTACTCCAAAGTGTGGACAAAACACAAGAAAGTGGATAAAACCAAGCATGGAACATCAAAAATTATAGATACATTTGCAATGTATCACAACTCCAAGAGGGAGTATTTATGCTCGATAGTGGGTTCATGCCTCTAGTAAGCTGGGAAAGTGATAGAAATCTCTAAGGTTGTAGATGTGATGTTGCTACTAGGGAGAAAACAACAATCCTTTGTCCATGGGACAATCATATTGTTTACTTTACACACTTTGCTTAATGCAATTATCTGTTGCTTGCAACTTAATACTAGAAGGGGTTCGGACAATAACCGGAAGGTGGATTATTAGTCATAGATGCAGTTGCATTACGGTCTATGAATTATGTTGTAATGCCCAATGAAATCTCATAGGAGTCAAGATGTCTAGTATATGCATTGTATGCTTTCTCGAATCTGTCAATTGCCCCGCTATAATTTGTTCACCCAACATGCTATTTATCTTAAAGAGAATCACCTCTAGTGAAGTGTGGACCCTGGTCCATTCTTTTACCATTGATATACCATCTATTGTTATTGTTTACTATTTACTTTCTACAAGCAATTGCTATCTTCCACACTATACGTTTAATCTTTTGTTTTCAGCAAAACCAGTGAGATTGACAACCTCATTGTAAGTTGGGGAAAAGTTCTGTGGTTGTGTTGTGCAGGATTCCAAGTTGCCAACAACACCTTGGAGTTTTTTCCTTACTCCTACTGGTTCGATAACCTTGGTTTCATAACTGAGGGAAAAGTTGTTGATGTGCTCATCATGCCTTCCTCTTGGGGTTCCCAACAAGCTCTACATTTTGAGCCATCAAGCACTTTTTCTGGCGCCGTTGTCGAGGAGTTAAGGACAGCTTCACAAGGGGAGTCTCTCACAACCAATCTCTTTACTTTGTTTTTGTTTTGCTTATTTTATTTTTGCTTTGTTTGCTTGTTTCTTTCTATCAAAAACACACACAAAATAGTTCCTATTTTAGTTTCTATTTTTGTCGGCTTGCTTTAATCTAAAAAAATGATTACTCCTGAAAAAACTAAGTTGTGTGACTTCACTAGCAGCAACAACAATGATTTCATATGCACACCTATTGCTCCACCTGTTCCTGAAGCTACTTTCTTTGAAATTAAACCTGCTTTGCTCAATCTTGTTATGAAAGAACAATTCTCTGGTGATGGTACTGGTACTGATGATGCTGCTGCTCAACTTAATAACTTTGTTGAACTTTGTGAGATGCGAAAACATAGGGATATAGATGGAGATATGATTAAGCTTAAATTATTTCCTTTCTCTTTGAGAGGAAAAGCTAAAGAATGGTTGCTATCCCTACCTAGAAATAATATTGATTCCTAGATTAAATGCAAATATGCTTTCATTGGAAAATACTATCCTCCTGCTAAAATTATATCTGTGAGAAGTGAAATAATGAAATTTAAACAATTTGACAATGAACATGTTGCTCGAGCTTGGGAAAGAATGAAATCTTTGGTTAAGAATTGCCCAACTCATGGACTGACTGCTTGGATGATAATGCAAACCTTTTATGCAGGACTAAATTATTCTTCAAGAAATCTGTTGGATTCTGCTACTAGAGGCACCTTTATGACCATTAATTTGGGTGCTGCAACAAAGCTCCTTGATAATATGATGGCTAACTATTCTGAATGGCACACTAAGAGAGATCCACAAGGTAAGAAGGTAAATTCTGTTGAAGAAACCTCCTCCTTGAGTGATAAAATTGATGTTATTATGTCTATGCTTATTAATGGAAAAGCTCATATTGATCCAAATCATGTTCCTTTAGCCTCTTTGGTTACTCAAGAGCAAGTTGATGGGAACTTCATTAGAAATAATAATTTTAACAACAATGCCTATAGGAATAATTTTGGTAATAACAATTATAGGACATATCCTCCCAATAATGGTAATGCTTATGGAAATTCCTACAACAACAATAGAAGTGCACCCTCTGAACTTGAAGTCATGCTTAAGGATTTTGTTAATAAACAAACTACTTTCAACAAAACTGCTGAGGAAAAACTTTCGAAAAACTTTCGAATGCTGAAAAATATATATCATCTTTGTCTGAAGCACAATCTTCTTTGATTAATAAAATGGTTGATAAACCTGAAACTATGGAAAACCCCTTTGCTGCTACTAATGCCATACAAGTTAGAATTGATGAAAATGTTAGACTGTTAGCTAAATTGCATGCTAAGCGGGAAAGAGAAGATGAAATTGCTAGAAATAGTAGTATTTGTACTATCACCACCACCAATGTTGATGCTAGCAAATCTCATGAAGTCCCCATTCCTTTTGCAACAATGCCTAAAACCAATGGAACCTTTCCTAACAAAAATGCTGAAATTCTTCAAAATATGTGAAATAGTTCTACTTCCTTGGATGGTAATTTTGATTTTGATCTTGATGGTTGCAATATTTCTGAAGTAATTAAGTTCCTACAAAATCTTGCTAGAAGTCCTAATGCTAGTGCTATGAATATGGCCTTTACAAAACACATTACAAATGCTCTCATAAAAATTAAAGAAGAAAAACAAAAACATAAAGCTTCTATTCCTAGGAAGTTAGAACATGGTTGGGAACCCATCATTAATATGAAAGTGAATGATTTTGATCTCAATTCTTTATGTGATCTTGATACTAGTGTCTCTATTATGCCTAGAAGGATTTATGAAATGCCTGATTTGCCACCATTGGAAGATTGTTATTTAGATGTCCAGCATGATGATAATGCTAAAAAGAAACTCATGGGGAGTATTAATGATGTTCTTATTATAGTTAACAATACCTATGTCCCCATTGATTTCTATGTTTTGGATGTTGAATGCAATGCTTCTTGTCCTATTACCTTGGGAAGACCTTTTCTTAGCACAGTTTGTGCTATTATTGATATGAAGGAAGGCACCATTAAATATCAACTCCCACTCAAGAAAGGTATAGAATACTTCCCTAGGAAGATAAATAAGACACATTTTTCCTCTCCTATTAAAACAAATTTTGGTCTTAATGCTTCTTCATTTGAAAATACTTGAATCTTTCTTCCTATGCCTAGCTCAAAAGCGTTAAAGATAGCACTATTGGGAGATAACCCAAATTTCTATTCAGTAAGTTTTTATTTTGTTGAGTCTTGGAAGTTATAACCTCTGTAATAACCTCTCCTTATAATTTTTCTGTGGTTTTTGTGCCTAGAATAACCTCTAATGAGAGAGAAGTAAGACTTGGAAAAGTTGCTATCCCGAAACAGAATTTTGTGCTTCACTGTAAAAAATCGTGAAAAATCTCTGAACGTCGGATCGAGCTGTAAAGTTTTGTGCTTATGCCCTAGGTTTTTATCTAACTTTCATTAGTTCAGCACTTTTAGGTTTGAGCAACATAAGGTCTTCGAAAAAATTGGTTTTTACCTGCTGGTCTGTTTTGATAGATTTCTGCCATTATTTGCATTTGCCTCTTAATCTCTTTCTCTTTGAGTTCTCTTTGATCACTTGGGCTTTTAGAAGAAATTTCTACAGTATCTTGTGTTTTAATGGAAGTTTTTACTTGTGATTAAACTAAACCAAAGGACCTATTATCTTGAATACACTAATGTTGCTAATGAGGATTGTGTGAAGTTTTGTATGAAGGAAATTTTCAAGTGTAGGAGAAGAATAATGTGATAATATGAAGTATGGACAAAAGATCGCTTGGGGATGCCACCCGTGTCACCCCAAGAAATATTCAATAAGTACAAGTGTCAAAGCTTGGGGATGCCCAAGACATCCCCTTCTTCATCAATAAAAAACTCAGATTTTCTTCCAAAACACTTCATTTTTATTGTTTCATGCACAATTGTGTTGTTTTTGGAGCATATTTGTTTTTTGCTTTTAGTTTTCTTTAGTTTTCTTAAATAAATTGGATGGACCCCTGCATTCATATGATATTTCAAATAAGTTGATTGGTGATTGGAAAAGAGTAGAAAGTTCATGCTTATAAGTGGTATAAAAGGAGTTTTGTTTTGACTGTGGCCTAGACTTTATCATGTCATGTTTGATATTGCTTTGACTTTATGCTCAGTAATTATTGATGTAGCATGACTTGTTCCAAACATTTGAGATTGCATAATGTGCCTTGAAAGAATCATGCATTGTTTTAGCATACAAAAGCATAATATTTTGGTATTCTCCTTTGATGCTTTATTTGGGTTGACTTGGCACATGCTTACACCATGTTAAGACTATGAACAAGTAACGTTAGCCTCTATGATCATTTAGTTTTTTGACTTGTAATATCACTTTATGCTTTAATTAATAATGTTTTGTCGCTTTGCATGATTATGGCCATTAGTGCTCTCTTAGTTGGTCGCTCCCAGTCTTTTTCTAGCCTCCACATGTACCAAGTATGAGTTCCACTAATGCATCCAACTCCCAAGAAAACCAAGTTATTCCATAAAGTCCACTATAAATTCCTATGCATGGTGTTTTACACTATTCCAAGTATATTCATGCTTTTATCTACCTTCCAAATTAAACTTGTTATGTGAAAATTAGTGATTAAAGCTCTCACAAACTTGATGTCAGACTTTACTTTCTTGCATTTAATAAACTTGAATCAGTGCGTCTATCTATGTTGTGTATATGCTTGCACTTTATAAGTTGAGAATTAGCAGAACCATGCTGCCATGGGGAACACTTTCAACATTGCACTTATTATTTAGTTGATATCATGTTCTTTTGTTTATGGATCCCGGTGATGTGAAATAAAAGGGGAGCTTGTAAGCTCATGGAGTTTGTATGTGTGTTAGAGAAACGCCTGGGCGGCTAGCCTAAGACATGCCTAATCATGGCGGAAACTTACAGCATAACTATAGTGAGCATTATGTGAAGCATCCTCAATAAAACCTATGCAAATAGCAAATAAAAAGATCATTGAGATGCTCATTGTCTGTTGCCTTGTCATTTTGATATGGGATAGCTCCTGTATCATGGGGCAAGGGGTACCCCGTTGGCGGTTCTCCATGATACACATGTACTCACAATGACAAAAACTTACTCGTGACTAAAGTTGAGTAGCATGAGGTTCGGGACTCGTAGGCAAGGGGCATGAGATTTTTGTAACTTGTCAAGCATATCCTCATATTTGTTCACTTTAACCTTAATCACCTAAAGATGCTTATGACAGGGGAAATGAGAGCTGAAAGCTAATAAGTACCGTAATTTTTGGAAGCTCTTTATGAAACTTGAAATCCCCGCTTCCCTCTTATGAAGTACCTTTCTTTTTTACTTTTATGTTGAGTCTCCATCTTCTATCTTTATGCACCAATTGAGAGAGCATAGTGATCATTCTTAGTTTAATGTGCATTGTCCCAAAACTTATTGATTGATTCATAACTGTGATATTGCTTGTTCTTAAATTATTTGTATCTAGTCACCCTTATGAACTTTGAAGATGTCCTATGCATTTATGTTTTGCTATATCATGAGATACAAGCTGAATACCATTCTTATTATGTTTTCTATATGTGAAATAAACAAACGTCTTTTAATGCATTGTTATTCATGAATCTTTTGTTTGTAACTCTTCACATTGCAACATAGTTGCTATCTCTTATTGTTAGAACTCTATATTTCATGTTCATGTTTAGAGTACTTTGATCCCAGCTATCAATGCTTTACAAATACCTTGATCAAGATTATGATGGTGCATGTCACCTAAAAAAATATTCTTTTTATCACTTACCTACTCAAGGACGAGCAGGAGTTAAGCTTGGGGATGCTTGATACGTCGTAAACGTATCTATAATTTTTGATGTTCCATACTTGTTTTATATCTACTTTCTTATGTTTTGTTCACACTTTAAGGTATTTTTATACATTTTCTGGAACTAACCTATTAACAAGATGCCACAGTGCTAGTTGCCTGTTTTCTACTGTTTTTGGTTTCAGAAAAGCTAGTAAGGAAATTTTCTCGGAATTGGACCGGACAAAAGCCCAAGTCAATATTTTACTAGAAGGAATACGGAGTCCGGAGGGGACACGAAGTGGCGCACTAGGGTGGCCACACCTGGTGGCGGCATGGCCTAGGGTTGAGCGCGCCACCAGGGGGTGTGGGCCCCCTGGTACTCTACCGGCCTTGCCCCTTCGCCTATAAAAGCCTCCCGAGACGAAAACCCTAAGTATCCGATCAAAATTCCATGAAAGAGTCTATAACCGCCGTCATCTCCATCCCTAGATAGGGAGGGATCTGAAGCTCTTCCTGGCACCCTACCAGAGAGAAGAGATCATCCTGGAGGCCTTCTTCATCACCATGCCTGCCTCCGGTGTGATGTGTGAGTAGTTCATCCTTGGACTACGGGTCTATGTGGTAGCTAGATGGTTGGTTATCCTTCTTTGTGCTATCATGTTTAGATCTTGTGAGCTCCGTTCATGATCAAGATCATCTATTTGTAATCTTACATGTTGTGTTTGCGGGGATCCGATGGATATTGAGATGCTATTTTAGATTAATTATTGATTCTATCATGTCTATGTTATTTGTGATCTTGCATGATCTCCGTTGTTTGTAACTATCTTGGCTAAGTAGATGCTTGCAACTCTAAGAGGGAGTATTTATGCTCGATAATGGGTTCATGCCTCTAGTAATCTAGGGAAGTGACAGAAATCTCTAAGATTGTAGATGTGATATTGCTACTAGGGAGAAAACAACAATCCTTTGTCCATGGGACAATTGTATTATTTACTTTACACACTTTGCTTAACGCAATTATCTGTTGCTTGCAACTTAATACTGGAAGGGGTTCGGACGATAACCGGAAGGTGGATTATTAGTCATAGATACAGTTGGATTACGGTTTATGTATTATGTTGTAATGCCCAATCAAATCTCATAGGAGTCAAGGTGTCTAGTATATGCATTGTATGCTTTCTCGAATCTGTCAATTGCCCCGCTGTAATTTGTTCACCCAACATGCTATTTATCTTAAGGAGAATCACCTCTAGTGAACTATGGAACCCGATCCATTCTTTCACCATTGATATACCATCTATTGTTACTATTTACTATTTACTTTCTGCAAGCAATTGCTATCTTCCACACTATACGTTTAATTCTTTGTTTTCAGCAAAACCAGTGAGATTGACAGCCTCATTGTAAGTTGGGGCAAAGTTCTGTGGTTGTGTTGTGCAGGATTACAAGTTGCCAGCAACACCTTGGAGTTGTTTCCTTACTCCTACTGGTTCGATAACCTTGGTTTATAACTGAGAGAAAACTTGTTGCTGTGCTCATCATACCTTCCTCTTGGGGTTCCTAACGAGCTCTACATTTTGAGCCATCAGCCATGAGGGATGCGACGCCGACCATCGAGAAACTTCACTTGTCGATCCTGGCTTACATTGCCGCCACCGCCACGCACGCCGCCATGAGGGCGGAGCATGCCACCAGGTTGGAGGAGATCGCCGCGGTGAGGTGGGCATCGGTGATCGAGCGACACGACATCAAGCTCAGCCTCATCAAGGCCAACGTGGCGGCAAAGAAGAGGAGGGAGGACTTGGCGATCTTGATGGCCGACACGAAGGACATGGATGCCGAGACGAAGATGTGGTGTGTTGATCAGCGTGTCTTGATCCTGTCTGAGAACCTGGCACCGGCCCCGGCACCGACGTCTGCGACAGCACCACCGTTCCGCCGCCGGCGACCCCGGAGGTGCCTCTTGCCGAGGCGGAGGATCCCATCCCCGTTTGATTTTCATGTTTCCCCTATGTTTATTTTGATCACCGACGTACTTGTATTCCGCTGATTTGCGGCAATTGCATCGCCTGGACTATGCACTGCCCGGTAACAACAAACTATGTTTTAATTTCGGACGATCTTTTGAAACTTTGAATTTCTAATTACGATTTGGGAGGCTATTTTAGAAGACGGCTGGGAGGCGGTGATCCCGATAGGAGGAACCGGCGTCGGCGTCCCCCATACGGCCAAATGCCACGGTTGAAGATGCTCTAAGGGATAGGCTGGACAACGGGCTGATTCGTTTGTTTCCTATGCGCGAAACTGCAAAAATGTGTGTCTTGCTTTGACCGTGCGGACTTTCCGAGAATCAACTCGCGACGGACGGTGGCGATATAGTCAACATACAGCTAGAAAATCCGCACTCCCCTCGGTCGGCGCCACCGTTCTGCTAGTTTCCCTCGCTCTTCCCCAAAACAGAAAAAAAACTAGTTTCCCCTTCCCGCGACCCAACCGCGGCCTCGGCGCCATCTTCCTCCCACCGCCAAGTCCCAAACCCAAGCAGCACGCCGGTTCGCGGCAAAAGCAATCCAAGATGTGCGGCAGGGCTCGATGCACCCTCAGTCCGGCCCAGGCCGCCAGGGCTTTCGGTTTCCCAAGCACCACCGCAGTTGGGGGAGCGGGCGGGGGCGGTGGCGGAGGAGACGCCCCCGCCGTACCGACGCTCCAGATGGATAGGTAGGAGAAAAATCTCCAGTTTGAGGGGGTCGCCAAGGAAGTTGTGTTTTCCTAGTTTATTTGTTGTTGTTGTACTCAGGTTTCACCCGTCGTATAACGTGTCGCCGGGGGCGTACCTCCCGGTGGGGTTCGTGCGCGCGCTGGGCGAGGAGCATGCGCCAGTTATCCAGTGCATGAAGTGGGGGCTTGTACCCAGCTTCACAGGCAAGACCGAGAAACCCAACCATTTCAGGATGGTATGGACTGCCCGCTCTGTTTTTACAATATCTTCGTGTTACACATCAATATCAATTTGGAGAAGTTTTGGTAGATAATAGATTGCAGATTAGGCTCTACTGCGATTGGGTGTTTGTGCTTTCAATGCTTCCTCAAGTCTCTACTAGCAACTATCCCACGAACAACATGCATATCTTACACACATTATACTCTGTCAATAAACTTGTTATAATTGGAAAATTAATGGGTGATGCTCACCACTTATTTTGTTTCTGCGGCAAGGCCGGTGGTTTGTATGATTCCCTTGCATTTTTCGAAGTGCACCTTGCTATAAGCAACCGTGAAAAAAATCACATGGCAACACAACTAATAAAACTTCTAGTCGTCGTTTAGGCTTCTATGTAGCTATTTTTTCACCTTTTCAACCCCTTTTGTAACCTTTTACTGCTTTATATGAATATAAAATTTGCACTTTTACCCCCACCCACACAGATCCAAAAACTGTAGCTATGTTACATCTGCATGGCCCTGTGGGAGACATGGAGGTCTGATCGTGACGTCGGTAGCTGGTATCAAACTTATACATGAACACTTTTGATTTGGATGGATAGCTTTTTATACAACCAAAAAGCTATTTGATCCTGATAACATGCTTTCTGAAGTTTGTTAGGAATAGTGTATTTGTAATCCTGGATTTTTTGTGTGTATTTCAATGGGAATGGGAGAATTGGAAGCCCTGCCTAGAAGTTCTTTTTTACATCTACTACTTCTATCCATATCACCATATGCAATATACTTTTTTTAGTCCGTCTAATTCACGTTTGATTGTATGGCATTCATTGATAATTATGTGATTTTTATCCTGCTCTGGGCGTATCATAGGTCATCAACTATACCTGCAGTGGAGCTTGATTTTTTTCCCACGGCTCTGTTTTCCTTCCATAACTGATTGGGTTTTCAAAACATGAGTTAATTGATTTTGTTATGCAGTTCAATGCTAGATCAGAGTCTATAAAGGAGAAGGCTTCATTTCGGCGACTTATCCCGAAGAATAGGTGTCTTGTTGCAGTAGAAGGGTATGGACATACACTTGATTGTTATCATTGTTATCATGTGCAACTTTTATTTATGGATCTGTTATATCTATGTTGTGCATAATTATGTTCTGCGATGTTCTATATCTGAGGCTTATGTGCTATTGATTAATGCACTTTGTTCAATATTGACTGATATATTTTTAAGGTTGTAGTAGAATGGTTTGGACCTTGAAGTCCTTGATAACAAACAATGTCTAACCGATACGGTTTAAGGGTTCATGACATAGGAATGGAGATAACATGGTTTATGGCCCAATTAATTTACTAGTAGCCATCTTGCTCAATATTTTTGTTTCTAGCCAAAATTACTAAGCGATGCATGTGACCACTAATAAGGCGTTGCACCATAAATATACCTGAAGATGTGTGAGTATGTTGTTAAAGTTGTATATGTCCATTCCCTTTATATCCCCGTTGTGTAAGGAGTTTCTTGCACTTTACCTCACATATCTATATGTTAGCCTTTGCTCCCCTGGGAATACTAAGTTGCATATTTCCCAGCATGGTATCAGAGCCCAGCTAGGGTCTCTTCGCATACAGTGACTCCGTGCTTGCTCCGCCGCCGCCATCGAACTTTCTGGCTGCCGCTACCCGCTGCTTCTCCCCGCAGCTGCACCTAGTGGGCTACCCACTGCTTCTCCCCGCAGCTGCACCTGGGTTTCTATATATATACATATACATATATATTACTAGATGGACCTAGTGCGCTTTTGTCTGCTATTTTTGTGTGTAAATGTATTCAAGTCGAAGCTAACAAATTATCTGCTGACTACATTCTTATGTTGACCATGCTTTGATGTTTCACACTGGTGCAGGTTCTTTGAGTGGAAAAAGGATGGATCAAGAAAGCAACCATATTACATTTATTTGCAAGATCAGAGACCTCTTGTTTTGGCTGCCCTGTTTGACACATGGAAAAATGCAGAAGGTTAGGATGTTTTTTTTCTTTTCCATAGCAGGCATCATTATATTCTTAATTGGAAAGTCAGCAGGGCTTTATTATTATTATTATTATTCGTGAAAATGCATTGCGTTTCGATTCATTGATAGAAAAAGAGAGTTCTGTACACAGTATATACAAACAGGATCAGAGGAGCCAACACCCCATACAACTCAACCCACTAGACCTACGGGGCCGTGGGGATCAAGGCACGGAGGCCAATCGCACCGGCAGCAGCCCACGATCGAGCTTCAGAGCGTATTGTGTCGAGAAGGCTACTCATGCTTGGCGACACATTGTCGAAGACGACCGCATTACGCTGCTTCCAAATCCACCACGCTGTTAACATGACCAGCGAGGATGTCCCCTTGCGCATGGTACGGGGGGTAGATAGCGAAGCCTACAGCCACCAATCCACAAAGTCATCTTCTCCATCCGCATTACTATTATTATTATTATTATTTTTATTATTTTGAACCTTTAACAGTAGGGAAGGCCCCTACAGCCCTTGTTATATTAATAGGTTACGAGTATTTACATATTTACATTTGACCTTGGGTCCAGGGATATTACAAAGAGGCTACCAAAGTGAATATGATTGTGGAGCTCTATCTTAGTTCTATGGACTAGCAAGCTAAAATCCTCAGAAAATCTTGTCTTCCAAGATGTTCCAGGATTGACCCCATTAAACAGCAGGTTATTTCTTTCCTTCCAAATGCTCCAAGCTCCTATCATGAAAGTCTCCAGGAACATAGGCTTTATCCATCTCCTCCTAGCCTCTGAAATTATTTCCAGTCTATTGCCAGTATTCTGCCATGACATGCCCAAAGTGTTCCAACAAGAAACACTGAATTTGCAGTGAAAAAATAAGTGTTCAACAGTTTCCTCAGTAGGTTGCTGACAGAGTAAATAGTTATATCCCGAATTAAGCTGCATGTGCCTTCGCTTCAGCATGTTCCTAGTATTCAGTCTATCAGAGAATAATAGCCAACCGAAGAAATTGATTTTTGGAGTGCATTTGGACTTCCAGATCCAATTGAAAGCCTCATGAGGAACAATCTGTCTAAAGCAAAACTCATAATACTTCTGGGATGTAAACTGTGAAGCTCCCCAGACATAGGACCAAATATCTGTAGAGTCATTCTGTAGACTAATATCTCTAGCCAGATTTTGCAGCTGCTTAATCTCTTCAAAGGCTTCCATTGACAAAGGCAGATAAAAATTATCTCCCAGCCTTGCAGCAGTAAGGAATTCCTTAGCTGAGACATCTTCGTTAAGAGAGAAAGAGTAAGCTGTAGGGAATATTTCAGCTGCAATTTGTTCCATCCAATCATCTTTCCAAGATAGCACACTATTTCCACTGCTTATATGACAAGAAGATATCCCTCTGAAAATTGGCATGAGCTTGATCACATATTTCCACCAGAATGACCCACAAGGCCCAACAGAGTGTGGAACCTTTTCTTGGTAATAAGCTTTCCAGATCAGGGTTACCATGGAGTGTCCTCTTTGTTATAGAACTTGTGAAGGAATTTCAACATTAGGGCCTCATTTTGTATTTTCAAATTAAGGATCCCTGCTCCACCTTTCTTTTTTGGTCTGCATACTTTCTCCCAGGCTACTAGAGAGCAACATTTTCCCCCCTCCTCTGTTTTTTTGTTCCAAAGACAGTGTCTCCTGATTTTCTCAACATGATGCAGTATTTTAGGATGTATCTGAAGAGAACACATTGGGAACATAGCAATTGATTTTAATAGAGTTGATCACTGTTACTCTACCACTATATGCCATCATCATGAAAGAGGCAGTCATTTTCCTTTCAATTCTATCCCCAAGGGCATTAAATCCTTCACTGTAGGTTTTGTTGTCCCCAGATATGTAAATGGCATCTTCCCCAAGGTAAAGCCAAAATGATTAGCTAGGAACTGAGCTTTGTCCTCCTGCAGATTAATAGGGATCAAAGAAGATTTATGGAAATTAATGAGGCGTCCAGTAGAGGTGGCATAATGTTGGAGACTGTCCTAGGATAACCTGGAATATTCCCGTGAGTGTTAGTATAGTAGTGCTGTCCTAGGAGTGCCTGGAACATTCGAGTGAATGTTGGAGTCTAAGTTAGTGTCCTACCAGATTCTAGAGTATTCTTGTGTACTAGTTAAAATGTATCTAAGTTCAGCTATATATGAGGGTGTGGAGGTCCAAGGGATCTGCCCAACCAGAAACTATTTCCCAAACATCTTCATGGTATCAGAGCCGGAGGCAATGCTGGGTGGCTGCTGGCGGTGAATCGGCGGTCAGCAGCACAAGTGCATGAGCTGGAGCTGAGGCTTGTGCTGGCTGGAAGCAGTAGGAGGAGGGAGGCGCCCAGCTGCAGAAATTCTGGAGGTGAAGTACCAGTTGGTGGAGCTCCCGGTGAGGAGAATCGTTAGGAGGAACTGCAGCCGAGCACTGTCCTGCAGCAGAGTGGAAGAGCAGAGAAGAGGTGCAGCGTCTTACTGTGCAAGAAGAGGAGAGCTGATTGGAGCTAGTGTGTGTGCGGCTGTGGCCAGGAGAAGAAGCACATGGGCGTTATCTTGCTATGGCTTCTGTTCGCCATTGGTCTATGTCTCAACTTGGTGTTAAGAATGCCTTTCTTAATGGTGAGATGCATGAGGAGGCCGTTCTTATATGCAACCACCACCTGGGTATTCTGTGCTGGATGGCATGGTCTGTCGTCTTCGTCGCTCTCTCTATGGCCTTGCCCCTCGTGCCTGGTTTGAGCGTTTTGCCTCTGTGGTGACTGCCGCTGGTTTTTGCCCAGTGCTCATGATCCAGCGTTGTTTGTCCACCTTTCTGATCGTGGTTGGACTCTTCTTCTTCTATACGTTGATGACATGATCATCACCGGCGACTACTCTGAGTACACTGCCTTTGTCAAGGCCCGTCTCACTGAGCAGTTTTTTATGTCTGATCTTGGTCCTCTTCGCTACTTTCTTGGGATTGAGATTTCCTCTACCTCTGATGGTTTTTTTATTTCCCAAGAAAAGTATATCCAGGATCTAGCTCGTGCTGCTCTTAGTGATGAGCGCACTGTTGAGACTCCTATGGAGCTCAATGTTCACCTTCGTGCTTCTGATGCTGATCCCTTGTCTGATCCGACACGTTATCGCCATCTTGTTGGGAGTCTTGTCTATCTAGCTGTTTCTCATCCGGATATCGCCTATTCTGTCCATATTTTGAGTCAGTTTGTTTTCGCTTCCACTTCACTTCACTATATTCACATTCTTTGTGTTCTACTATATCTTCGTGGGATGATCTCTCGCTGCCTCTTCTTTCCCACCTCGTTACAGCTCCAGGACTATTCAGATGCTACGTGGACTTTGGATGCTAACTGATTATTGTGTTTTTCTTGGTGGTTCTCTCATTGCCTAGAAGACGAAGAAACAGGCTGCAGTTTCTCGTTTGAGTAGAGGCTGAGTTGCGAGCTATGGCTCTTTTGACAACAGAGGTGACTTGGTTACGATGGTTACTAGAGGATTTTAGTGTTTCTGTTATGACACCTACTACCCTCTTGCCATAAGTATTGCGCGTGACCCTATGAAGCATGAGCATAGCAAGCATATTGGTCTTGATGCTTCTTATGTGCACGCTGGTGTGCAGGATCAGGTTATTGCTCTTTAGTATGTGCCTTCCTAGTTATACTTGGCGGATTTCTTCATGAAGGCCCAAACTAGAGCGCAACATGAATTTTACCTCTCCAAACTCAATGTTGTGGATCCCGCATGTACACATATGTATGAGGCCTTTTGCATCCTTGTAATACAAGCAGTCTATTCGTAACATACTTCTTATAAAGCAAAACCCCACTAACTGCAATGAATATTAGTCTATCTCTACATGCAAGCCATCCACATCATCTACTCTATTAGCCAATAAAATGTCCATGTCATCCCACAAATATTTGTTAATAATAGTGTTTATTTACATGCAAGCTATCCATGTCACCTCATCTAATATTCCACATCACCAATTTATATCCATCTAATATACAGTAAGTTTATGTCAATTAAATTTAGCATCTCGACCTACTTTTATTAAACGAATCTTGAATATATTTTATAGAAAACTCCATGTTTAATACATATTATTCCATTTCATTTACACAATAGAATTTTTTTTAAATATGTCCGCTGCAATGCGCATGTTATCCTTCTAGTTCTAGCAAATCGCCAATAAAAAAAGGTGTTGAATTGTTTCATCTTGATCACAAAAACAACACTTGCTACAACCATCCCAATTTCGTTTAGCCAAATTATCCTTAGTTAGGATCACTGTTTTGTGAAGAAACCACATAAAAATCCCAGTCTTAAGTGGTACCTTAATTTTACAAATGTATCTACGAAGGAAACGTGTGTGACCATTAATCATATCGAGATACATAGATTTAACCATAAGAAACGTGTGTGACCATTAATCATATCGAGATAGATAGATTTAACCGTAAACATGTTGTTTGTAGTTAGGTTCCATTTAAAAACATCCTCTTGTGTGGATAAATGGATATGCATGAGATGCTCTACGAGATGTAACCATCTTTCTCGTTTGTTACCCGTTAGAGCCCTTCTAAAACCTATGTTCAAAGGCACAATGGATAACACATTTGCAACGGTCTCATTTGTATGGTTTACAATATTATAAAGGGGTGGGTATTGCTTGGCCAGTGACTTATCCCCTAGCCAAGCATCTTCCCAGAATCTAGTGTTCATCCCATTGCCAATTTGAAAGGTACCTCTATCGAAAAATTCACTTTTGACATTCACGAGGTCTTTCCAAAATGGCTGAAACATGAGCTAAGGTTTTAGAATGGAGGTATTTGTTACATAAAAGTTCTTGCCATACTCCCTCCTCGTTTAAAAGCTTAAATAGCCACTTGCTATGTAAACATTTATTTTTCAATTCTAAAATGCCAACTCCTAACCAACCTTGGTCCTTTGGTCTACAAATCATATTCCATTTGGTTAATCTATACTTCTTGTGGCCGTCATTTTGCCAGAAGAAGCGTGGTCTAAAAAAGTCTAATCTCTTCCTTACCCCTTTAGGTATCTATAGGAAGGATAGCATAAACATTGGTAGACTTGTTAGGACCAAATTAATAAGAATTAAGCGATCTACATAAGTGAAGGAGATACGGCCTAGAGGCAAATAATAAAGTGTTTTATTTGATATATCTCTTGTATGTTCATAATACGTTTCATGCCGTGCTATAACTGTGTTAATACGAAACCTTAATACACGTGTGGTATGTAAACAAACCGTGTCTCTAGTTACCTCTAGCAAACTAGCTCATTGGTCAAGTGGATGATCTAGGGTTTCGAGATCATGGGCATGTATGCCAATTGACAATGAGGTCATATTATTGGTTGAATGATGTGATAGACAAACACCCAATAGTTACATCATAATGAGATCTAGTTACAAACGTTCATCATTAATGATAACAAAGGAAACCTCGCAACCTGATCCTTAGACTGTGAGATAAAAATACAAATCACCGTTACTGGAGGGAGCTTTCATGGTATCAAGCATCAAGCCGTGAAAGGGTGATCAAAAAGGTGCCACTCAGGTTTCCCAAAGGAATGTGTAGAGGAGTACATATCAAGACCAGGATTTGCCAATTCAAGTAACGGATAGATGCACGTGGGCCATCTCGGTGACGTTGCATTAACGAAGCTTGCAAGCGTGTGACTAAGTCACGGAATGCAACGACATGGAAACGGGTAAACGAGTTCATCGGTAACGAGATTGAACTAGGTATGGAGATACCGAAGATCAAATCTCGGGTGAACTAGGTATCAAGTGGCAAAGGGAATAGGACATGACGTTGAAGGTTCAAGCGATGAGATTCATGAAATGCACGGGGATCATCATGGGCATCCAGGTCCTGTTGATGATCATTGATAAGAGAGGTCTCGATCATGTCCGGAGTGTTTCCGAACCGAAGGGTGTCACGCTTAAGGGTGGGGACGTATAGGGATTGGTACGGCACCGCAGGAGAAATGAGAGAGAGAAACCGGAAGAGTTCCGTGTAACACCCGATTGTGATCGGAGGGGTCCAGAAAGGAGTTCTGGAGTGGAAGATATAATAATATGTGTGTTTTATATTAATTAGTTGAATTAATATTAAAACATATATTTTTATTTTCTTTTAATAGGCAGCCCATTGCTAATGGGCCTTGCCCGGAGGGGCCCAAGAGGGCAAGGCGCCTAAGGGAGGAGGGCTAGCCGGCCTAGCCCTAGTGGGCTCCCCACGTGGGGCCCACCTAGGGCCGGCGGCTCCCCCTTGGGTGGTGCCCCTCCCCTCCTACTATAAATAGGGGTCACTCCCTCCCCTTGGAATCATCCCATTCTCTCTCTCATTTTCTTTGGGGATTTCTCCATAATATTGGAGAGAACCTCGAGGGACTTGAGTTTTCCACCTTCGCACTACCGTCTTGCGTTCTTCGGTCCGCCATCTTTCTTCTTCCACTGCTCGGCTGGATCGGAGCTCAGGAGACGTCGCCTACATCGAACGTGTGTAGGACTTCGGAGGCGCCACACTTGGAGCGCTTGGAGCTGCTTGTCTTCATCAACATACGCTTACCTACGTAAGGCGTTCCTCGGTCTTCAAGGGTATGAATACCGTTCCCCTCTCCGTTACTTATGTCTACATAGTATAGATCTTGGTTATTGTGTTCGCGTAGTTAGATTTTTTTTTGTTTTCTATTGCGGAACCCTACAATAAGAAAGTAGTTTTCCTATCCAACTACTAAACTTTTTCTCAAAGCGGCCTTCCACAGGTTTCTATTCGCCATTCTTGAGTCTACGGAAATGAATAGGTATTCCCAAATATCTAAATGGGAGAGACCCAGCCTCACAGCTGAACAAGATTCTATAATTGTCTTCCATATCCTGCTCTTCCGAAACAAAAGATTTCACTCTTGTGAAAATTAATCTTTAGCCTAGAAACTTCTTCAAAAATACAAAGTATGAGTTTCATATTAAGTGCCTTTTCTAGGTCATGCTCCATAAAAATAATAGTGTCATCTGCATACTATAAGATAGAAACCCCACCATCTACTAGATATGGTATAAGACCATCTACTTGACCATCCTCTTTTACTCTCGCAATTAAGATAGCTAGCATATCTGCAATGATATTAAATAAAATAGGAGATAGCGGATCGAACTCCCTTCTTTGTTTGGAAATAATGACCTATATCATCATTTACTCTTATCCCCACACAACCTGACTGAACATAGTGTTTTATCTACTCACACCATAAAGGATCGAAACCCTTCATTCTCAATGCTTGTTGTAGAAAAGACCATTTAACCTTGTCAGAAGCCTTTTCAAAGTCAATTTTAAAAAGAACAAGTTCATGGATGGTTTGTGTAAAATCACTACACCATCAAAGATGTGTCGGCCAGGCATGAAAGCCGTTTGGGTGGGTTTGACAATTGTGTCAGCAATAATGGTTATGCGGTTTGTCCCAACCTTTGTAATTTTTTTGAAACTTGGATCTGTATTGCATTTTCTTTCTTTGGTAACAATATAATCGTCCCATAGTTTAGATGAAACAGAGGTAGTTCTCTCTTATGAAAACTAACAAACATCTCCGTCATATCTTGTTTTATAATATCCCAAAATTATTGGTAGAACTCGGCTAGCAACCCGTATGGTCCAGGTGCCTTGTTCTTCTCCATTTGCATAATAGCATCATGGGTCTCATTCTCCGTGAAAGCAGCTGTCAAAATCTCATTTTCAACAGCTGACAATTGCGGAATATCATGGTTTTCCACCTCAATAAGAGTAACATTATTCTCATAGGGAGGCCGAACAAATTTTTATAATATTTTTTAATAAAGTGTTTCAAATTATCTTGACCAAGGATCGTGCCCTCATCTTGTTCGAGCTGAAAAATCTTTTTCCTCCTATGTTTGCCGTTTGCAATAAGGTGGAAATATTTTGTATTATCATCTCCCTCTTGAACATGTTCAAATTTTGCCTGTTGAGCCCACTTGGACTCTTCATCAGGTCTAAGCCTAGCAATCATATCATTTGCATCACGCAAATTCAATCTTCCAGTCTCATTTAAAGGGCAGCTTTCAGCTTTACGATCAAGAATATCGATAATGTTAAGAAGCCTATCTCTCTCTTGTTTGTACACACCACTTTGATTACGAGCCCAACCTTTAAGAAATTGTCAGGTGGCGAATCTTATTTTGCCATCTCTCCATTGGAGTATCTCCTTCGGAAATGGATGCCCACTCATTGGCCACCATCTCGAATAAACCCTCCTGCTTTAACCATGCTAACTCGAAAGAGGATGTGGACTTATTTCCAAGGTGTGCCTGCTGACCCGAATCTAACAAAGTGGTGTATGATCGGATCCAGAATGGGGTAATGCTCTAATGGTTACTAAAGGAAATTTTTGTTCCCAATCCACGCTAGCCAAAATGCGATCCAAGTTTTTCATATGTGGGCGTCTTTCTGCGATCCGCCCATGTGAATTGCCGACCCGATAGAACTAATTCTCTTAGATCCAAGCTTTCAATTATAGCATTAAAAATAAAAGGCCAGCGTGCATTAAAATTATCATTATTCTTCTCGTCGTGGCGCCTTATGACGTTGAAATCACCTCCAACTAGCATAGCAAGTGGTTCGTTCTCACAAAAACGTACCAACTCAGCCAAAAATTCTGGTTTATGCTCCTCTTGAGCTGCACATACGGGTACTAGCACCCACTGAAAATTATCAGACTGTGTGCCAAGGGTTGATACCTACCCTGGCTACCCACCTGGACGCGGGTAGAAGATCACTTCTAAATGTTTTGTATTAACATTTAAGTATTAGTAAACACATAGTGAGCATCAACACTACCGATATTTTTGTTCCCTAACTACACCATGTGAGAGCTGCTATTATATTTTGAAAAGCTTTCGTGGTGTTGCTCTTTAGTTTTTGTGTAATTCTTTTCACTTCCTGCTGTTTATGTATAATAACTGTGCCTAGTTTCAATTTCAGAATCATTGAAACATGAAACTGTAAATGGTCCTCACTCAAATCTCTTAAGTGATAATTTATCTGCAATTTTTTTTATATCTGCTATTTCACATGCTACTTTTGCCAGGAGAAAGCCTTCATACATTTACCATTTTGACTACTCGTTCATCAACTTCATTGAAATGGCTTCATGGTTAGTTGTCGACTCTTTCCCCCAGGATCTCAGATCTTCAATGCATTTACTAATTTGACTACTCATGCTATGCTCTCAGTTGACTTCATGCTTTTCTTGTTGAACTTGGCCTCACGGTTATTAGGATAACTCACAAGTGACAAAATCTCTGTTTGTTTTGATCTTCACACCTATATCTGGTTATTGTATTTGTGGGTGAAAACAGAACTGATACAGACGGATATTGCTCATCCTGTATCCTGAACCACACTTTTTTCGGAGTCGGAGTCAAACATGGATAGTGCTGGATACAAATACAAGTGCCAATAGTATCAGATACGACTGGATTGTAAACAGGGTGAGCTAAATGTGGATAATCTTGGTTATGAATGTGAAGATTAATCAACCATTCAAGATTCTCAAGATTCATTTTGAAAAAAAAAATTCAAGATTCTCAAAATGCGACTGCATTTGCAGTTCAACTACCAAACGTAACTCATAGATAAATGTTTTTCATTTGCTATGCATGTACTGAGAAATCTAGAAGCCA
This sequence comes from Avena eriantha, assembly GCA_910589775.1. Taxonomy (NCBI): domain Eukaryota; kingdom Viridiplantae; phylum Streptophyta; class Magnoliopsida; order Poales; family Poaceae; genus Avena; species Avena eriantha. The sequence continues at coordinate 585,441,154 of OU342743.1, read as the reverse complement.
TTGGATAACATGTATGTAGTAGGTAGGTTTTTGAAAAGTTACAAAGTTAACCTACTGAAAGAATTGTTTTTGGAAAATTATGTACAAGTACAACGTGAGCCACCTTAGATGTAGACTGAGATGTATAGTATGTGCAAGTCGGTTTGTCGGATTGCTAGAAAGCCAGAGGCACATGATATCTCCCGAGGACAAGCAATCACACGAAGATGACACACGGGATTTGTTAACGAGGTTTGCAAATATGCCTACATCCATGGGGCATGACCAGGTCCTCCCCATTGATACCGCAGAAACTGGCCACCCAGGCGCCAGCGCACGCGGCCAGCCACGCCGTTCGTTTTTGGCAGGAGGATCACTTTGTTCGTTAGAGTAAACCCCACGCCTAAGTCATGCCCTCTTGTTTTGTTCTAGCAAGGTGGTCAAGTTAGTTTGTTACCGAGATGTATCACTTGTGTCTTAATTTGTAGTTCTTCATTGGATAATTTTGTGGAAGATGGACAGGGGAGAGGGTGCTCAGATAGTCTGTTGGCTACTTCTTGTCATAGATTTTTTAGGGAGAGGGAAAAGAGTGAGGGCGATATGCACTATAGGAGGAGGTGAAGTACCGCAGACACCGACTCCCAATCTTCAATATACATCAATTGTAAATATATTTTCGGCAAATGACAATACCGTTGAGGAATAATACCATACTTTTTGAGAGATTGTTGTGTCATGACTATGCAAATTATTCTGTTTACAGCACTGTGAAAATAACTAAGGCTTGTCCTTCAATTTAACGGCGATAAAGGAAACATGTTCGCGCACAAAAAAAGCGTGCAACTGATTAGCGAGGTTGCTTTTGCAGTCACTTATGATTTGGTTTGGCTCTTTTTGAGACTCCTGTGGGGACACATAAAATGCCACTATTTGAGATTTCTCTGTGATTTCAGATAGAATGCCTGTAATCTTGGGTGATAAAGACTCTGTTAATGCTTGGTTGCACAATGCATCTGTGAAGCTCGAAGAAATTACTGTACCCTATGAAGGAGCTGATCTAGTAAGTCCATGCTATACATTATCTTATACGTACACACTAATCTATTGTTGTTTATAGCATTTTTACATCAAAGAACAGTATTGTCTGGGAATCTTTTAGTTTAACTTTGTTAATGATTGACGGACAACAAGGCATTAGGTTGATAACATGAGTATACACTGATATTTAAGGGATCCCTTCTGCAGGTTTGGTATCCAGTGACAACTTCAATGGGCAAAACTTCTTTTAATGGCCCCGAGTGCATCAAAGAGGCAGGTTCACTACATTCTGTTGATAATTAATTGCAGTACAGTTTAAGATATAGGACTCTGTTTTGGTTCCAAATTAAATTGAATGTTGCTTGTCACACGATCTGCTATGCTCAATTTATTGCTGGCCTTGCCTAGAGTTGGCAGGGTAAAATGCAGTGGAACTGCTCACTTTACACTTTACACATGTCATGGTTCTATCATTGCTTTTTCAAACATATTTATTTTATGTTTTTCAGTATTGATGTAAGTATCAACCGAACTGATTCTCAATATCTACTGTTATGAATATCAGCGAAGTATTTCATCGAAGTAACATGCAAATGTGGGTTTCACTGTTGCACCTTGAACATCTAGAAAAGGATGAATATCTGATGACGTTATAATGAAACATGCATGGTTTTCTTATCCACTATAAATTAAGACACTTGATCAATGTTATTTTTTTTTCCTTCTGTTGCATATTATACCTGAAGGTATAACTGTTGAACTGTTTGATCGTCAAAACTACGAGATCGTTGAAATATTGAATTTAATGGAAGTACAATACTACACTAGCTAAATTTTTTCCAGTATCCACTTGTTGGTGGTATATGTTGACAGATTCTGATGATAGTTTTCCTTTGTATTTTTCAAATCGCAGAGAGACAAATGCTTTCTTTTCTACTGCTTGCGCAGGTACAAATACGGCCTGGTGAAAAGCCTATTTCAGAATTCTTCACGAAGAGATCAGCTACACATGGGCAATCATTGAAGCCCAATAAGACATCACCAGAAGTAACACAAGCCTTCAGAATTGCAAAAGAGGAATGTGATGAATTGGGAGAAAATCAACTAGATAAAACAGACAAACAGCAGCCTGCAGAGGAGTGTTCTAGTGCAGTTAAGGATGAACCTGCTGCTCTGGAACCACAAACTTTTTATACTGCTCATAGCATCAAAAGAGAAGACGATTTGGAATCAAACCAGAAACGAGATATTTTTGGGATCAAGAGGAAGATCGAGCACGCTGAAGTCAATGCAGAGATGAAGACAGAGAACAGCGGTAGATCGCCCACTGGTCCTGTTAGAAGGAAGGAAAAATGCCCCAAAACTGCTTCAGGTGGACAAGCGTCACTGCTATCGTTTTTCTCAAAGTAGCTTCCCAGGTGTTTTAGTTTTCTGCATTTTGCCGTCAGTTGTTAAGAGCCTACCTAGTAATCTTTGTTACTTTGAAGTGTTGAAGCATGCTGCGTCGTTCGGATGTTCTAAATTTCTGCATTTTGATATCTCTGTTAGGCACAACAGTGCTAATCTGGTCCTAGTTACCATTGGTACCGGGATGTTAGAGCATCTCCAGTCGTGTCCCCCAAACGATGCTCGGCGAAAGTGTCGGATTGGTCGTTTGGGGAACAATGCGGAGCCGTGCCGTGTTTGGGCACGCCTGTTTCTATTTGCGTGCCCCAAACGGCGTTGTTCAACCAAACAAAATTCATTTGAAGTATGGTGAAATTTTACAAATCGGTTAAAATTTAACTAAGCTATGGTGGAGGCTGCTGGCTCGCATTAATGCCGCCGCAGATGGCAAAGCCATTACGGTGATGAGACGACTCTTTGCGCTGGCCACACGTCATTACGACGATGAAGTAGTCGGAATGACATCGGACACGCTATTGGACGCTGTGTCAGACAAGCTATTGGGCCATGCCGGACGAAAACGGTCTTTGGAGCACTGTCCTGCTCGCCCCGAGCTCTTTGGAGGATGGTTCGAGGGAGCTGAGGCTGCTCCTCCATGTCGTCTCCACGTCCATCGTCAACATGGTGGCGACAACTTTGGCCTTTAGACCAACTAGCTGGGTACGGCGCGGCGTGCACGCCGCGCGAGCTATGGCTTCGTATGTTTGGCCGATTGCTGTATTTTGGTGGACGGTAGTTGCATAGTATCAGGAAAAAATATTAAGAGTTAATTCATCACGGTGAATCTTGCATCCTCGAGTCATTTGTTCACTTCAGATAGTTTTTAGTAGCTTAAGAACAGACATAATCTTTGTATACAATTAGATCCGGCAGGTTCATATAAAATTCTGCATATTTGAGACAAATATGGCCATACCAATAGAACCAGTTCTTTCAATGAACACAAAGAACCCTTTCTCAAGGAATCCACAACAATGAACCCCAGTATACATTATAGCGCTTTTGGTAAATATTTTCCCTGTTGTGGCCAATACGTGCAAGGATTTCCATTCAAAAGATTTGGGACTTATGTCTCTGACGAATAAAGTTTACATGTTGCATTTCTTTTGATCTGCACACATAGGAAGCTATTCAGCACATGACACCAGACGAAGTAACAAAGATTAGACAGCGGGCAATAACATTTACAGGAAAACCCGAGTTGTTGCAGAAAATGCACAAATAAAATATATATAACAAGGAGAAGAAAGCTCATCAATAGAGATGAAAGAGGAAAAAGAGAAATAAAGAGTAGGAAAACACATCAAACAAAGCAACACTCTGAAGGACCATGCCTGCAGAAGACAAAATGGGCAAAACAGGGAAGTTAGCACAGGCAAAACTGATCCGAGCCGACACGGCCACACCCACGTCCATCAGCGAAATAAACCAATGCAGTATAGAGTGAGAGGATTTACATACTTGCTACTTCCTTTTTTACTCATTCTGATGCTAGAATACTTTGTAACTCAATAAGCTTTGCCAAAGATCTTCATTGTGAGAGAATATATACTGCTATGGCTAGCAGTAGAATAACGTGCTAGCTTTTGTAGCGATAACGCCGTGGTAAACAATCTGCACAACACGGAGAAGAAGCCGTGAGGAAGAGAACTAGAGGAGTTGCAGCAGCCAGGAACAGAGAGGAGAGAGGCCACGTACGGCTACACCACCATATCAAAAGGAAAACAACCACATAAGATCTGGAGAGAGAAGAAGCTACAGAAATCAAATCACCAGAGCAAAACTCCCAGAAACATAGAGACTAATCGTAGGTGTCCAATGAGCTTGACCCGGCGTTCCTCGATGCCACCCCATCGTCGCCTCGGTGGCCGGCGGTCTCCCGCGCCTCGGCGCGTCCTCCTACTTCTAGTTCTAGGTGTGGCCGACTCCTCGCCCGGCTCTCCAGTCGGATGCGTTAATAGTAGATCGGCAAGCTCTAGAGATTTTCCACTGAACTCTTGCTTCTGATGTAGCCTTTTCAAAACCAGCCCAGTATCTTATCTATTGCTAATTGTCTCGAAATTGATGATCCATTGAAATCCTTGTCATGAATCTGTGGTTCACTTATTGCTTTTCATGATCGTGGACGAAATTCAGTGGGAAGGCTTATCACCTGATCTATTCAGTAGTCCAAATTTTCTGTCAAAAATTTAGAGATTAAGTAGTTTTGCTCTTGTAGGAACTGGGCGTCACTAATAATTGACAGGAATTCATTGTCCGTCCTACCCCTCCAACAGAAACTGCTTCGGACCAGAACGCTAAAAAACCAGATAAACCTGGCACAAAACCGGCCTACCGACTAAAACCTGGAGACTAAATCGCACACACCCACGAGCGACTCTCCTCCATCACAGTCAAAAGAAAAAGGAAAATGATTGCACTCCCCGGGACGATAACACTCATCGCATCGTCCTGGTGCGTCGCCGTTGGATGCGAGTCCATCCCGTGAACCGTGCCCCACCAACCGACCGCCCCGAACAAGAAAAATCACTGCATTATCCGTTCGCTCCACCAGACGTTCCTCTCCGCTCGCCCCGCTCCAGGCTCGGCCGTCTTCGACGCCTCGCCGGACGCTGTCCCCGCTGCCTCGCCGGCCGTCCCAGCCTCCCGCACACTGGAGCAGGACTCTACCGGGGCCCACCGCCGGTTCCTCTCTTCACCCGATGCGGCGATGCAGCCAAGCTCGTGCCGCCCCGTTCTATGGCACCTCGCTCCCCAGTTATCCCAGGCCCTCCGCTTCCGCTGCCGCTCCCAAGCACCACTCCTTGAGCCCTGCGCCCCAAACCCCCTCCTGGCTTGTGCTGCATCTCTGCCATGGCAAGGTCGAGGTCCATAGCCGCGGGGCCTTGGCAGAAAATTCGACCGGGGCTGGTACGAAGGCGTCGCTGCTACAAGGGGGCGACGCCGCTGCTAGCCTGCTGCTACAAGGGCACGAAGCTGCTGCTACAACGGCGAGGCGGCGCTGCTACAGGGGGGACGACGTCACTGCTGGCCTGCTGCTACAAGGGCGCGGCGCATCTGCTATACGGGCAAGGCGGCAGGCTACAACAGCGAGGCGGCGCTGCTACAATGGGGCGACGTCGCTGCTGGCTTGCTGCTCCAAGGGCGCGACCCTGCTGCTACATGAGGGCACCAGCGCTGCTACAAGGGCGCGACGCATCTGCTATAATGGCGAGGCGGCGCTGCTATAATGGCGAGGCGGCTCTGCTACAAGCGAGCACCTGGGTTGCTACAAGGGGCCAACGGTGTTGCTACATGGGACACCGATGTTTGTACAAATGGCATCGGAGTTTGCTACGAGCGTTTTTGCTACCTTAGCGTATTATTTTTGCTATGTATTCAAATACTTTTTGCTACTTTCGCACAATATTTTTGCTACAAGATTACCGACGATAGTCTTTGGAGAAGTCGTTTTGCTACATTAGTAAAAAAAATGCTGCATGGTCTCCGGTGAGGTTTCTGGTGAAGTCTCCGGCGAGACGTTCTATTTCTAAAACGAACCGTTTTTTTGCTTCGGAAGCAAAAGCGGGAACATATGTAGCAAAAACGACATGTTCTGCAGCAAAAGCGGGATTTGAAGGGACACGTGGCGCGCGGGGAGGAGGACGATGGGAAGCCCCATCGTCCGGGGACACCTAGCGTTTTCCAAAGAAAAATCCCCTCAGATCGATTCCCTTCTCCGTCGTCGATGCGCCGCCTAGCTGCCATCCCCCATCGCGCCACCTCCGCTGTCCCGCGCGTCGCGCTGCTGATGACGCCTTCCCCGTTCCACTGAATCCTGGCCCATCCCCAGCCCCACCGCCTTCCTGTCTACCATGGTCAGCAGAAAACCGTCGGTCAATAATAATTGACAGTATTGAGGTGGAGGATCTTGGGTGGGTGCTCGTCGTCAGAGGCACGCAGGCCGTGGAGCTCCACCGCGAACTGCGCCACGATCACTGTCCCGGTTCCATTCCCGGTCCACTCCAGCGCCTCCATGTATTCCGCCTGCGCCGCGCGCCCCGTCGCCACCAGCATCGCCGACCCCACCGCCAGCCCTCACGGCAGGAACACGGTCGTCTCGCCTCCTCCGAAAGCAAGCGAGCCAAGGCACTCGCCCTCCGCGCCGTCGCCCGAGAGAATGGAGACCACGTCGTCCGAGAACGGCGCGGCCTCCTCCCACGCGCCCACGCCTCCCCGGCCATGCGCTCGAGCTCAGAGAATTCCCCCGCAGGCCCACCTCCTCCTCGTCCCGCCTCTCCCGCCGAGAGCCTAGGGGCGCCGGCTCGAGGAGCTCGCGCTTCAGCGGAAACTCGCTTCCCGCGGAGGCGGTGGTGTCCGGGCGGCTGATGGACGCGGCGCCCTCGTCCTAGTCGTCGAGGCCGTCGAGCTTGGCGGAGACGGTCCGCCAAGGCGAGGAGAGGCGCTAGGCGCCTGCGCGCCCCGGGCCGATGAGGAAGGCCTCGGAGCTGCGCACCCGCTTCATGGCGGCTGTGGAGGGGCGCCGGCGAGGAGAGCGAGCGGGTTACCGGGTCTAGAACACGGGAGTAGCCGATGAAGTAACGTGGAAGGGGAAAGTGATGGGGGTAGTTGCGGCTGACCCGGAGGTTAACCGAATATTTGTACAACAACGCGGGAGTCTCTAGAATACTCGGTTCCGTCACACGTATCACACAGCCACACCGCGTGGCGCACACAGTCTCTGAGAGATTTCTAGATTGATCAAAGCGGTGATTTGTCGATAAGATCAAAGCTAGCGGATCAATGACGATAAAAACAAAATAGCATGATGCCAATGCCATATAGGAACAAAACATGATCAATGGAGACAAAATAACATTATGAATGAACCAAAATAACATAATGAGATAGACAAAATAACATGATAAATGAGCATCAAAACAAAATAGAGCTTATAATATTGATGGAAACAAAATAATATGATGAGCAACAAACAAAACAAAATGATGATAAAATCAAAATAACATGATGAGATGGACAGAATAACATGATAAAGGAGAATAAGGCTTATAATATTGCATAGAAACAAAATATCATGATGACCAAAAACAAAATAGTATGATGACAACTTATAATAATATGCAACGGAACAAAATAGCATGATTAGCAAACAAAATAACATGATGACATCAAGAAGAAAACAAAATGAATCTTTTAATATCACTAAATGAATGGTGCTAGAGCCACCCAAAAATGTACCAAGAGAGAAAATATACATTGCAAGACCAACAAACTTAATCACTATGGGTACACAAGAATGCACACAGAAGAAGAGGGGGCACGTGTCGCCACACAAAAATCCTCATGGGAGCCCAGAAAACCCACAAAAAAGAGAAACTTGTAGCTTTAAAAGCTTTAGATACCAACCACCAGCCAAAATTTGAAAATATAATATAGGTGTCAAATATGGCCTTTAATAAAATATTGTTTTGAATTTTTTTATTAGGAAGATAAGTTTTGAAATTTTTGGATAAGAAAACAAATAAACTTTTTTGGAGGCAAAGAAATTATAGAAATACCTTTAATGATTTTTATCTTAAAAATAGATGAGCGCCACATGATGTAGAGGGCTCATTTATAAACTTTATGTTTTAAAAATAAAACCATTATTTAAAGGAACAAAGATGTAGAGCTTTTTGAGAGAAAACCATTTAAATAGGTTTTGATCAAAACAAAAGGGTTAATAGATACTCTAAATATTTTCCCTAGTCGTCGAGGCCGTCGAGCTTGACAGAGACGGTCCGCCAAGGTGAGGAGAGGCGCTAGGCGCCTGCGCGCCCTGGGCCGACCGGGAAGGCCTCGGAGCTGCGCGCCCGCTTCATGGCGGCTGTGGAGGGGCGCCGGCAAGGACAGTTCCGACCGGGTTACCGGGTCTAGAACACTGGAGTAGCCGAGGAAGTAATGTGGAAGGGGAAAGTGATGGGGGTAGTTACGGCGGTCAGAGGTTAACCGAATATTTGTACAACAACGCGGGAGTCTCTAGAATACTCGGTTCCGTCACACGTAGCACACAGCCACACCGCGTGGCGCACACAGTCTCGGAGAGATTTCTAGATTGATCACAACGGTGATTTGTCGATAAGACCAAAGCTAGCGGATCAATGACAATAAAAACAAAATAACATGATGTCAATGCCATATAGGAACAAAACATGATCAATGGAGACAAAATAACATAATAAAGGAACCAAAATAACATAATGAGATAGACCAAATAACATGATAAAGGAGCATCAAAACAAAATAGAGCTTATAATATTGATGGAAACAAAATAATATGATGAGCAACAAACAAAACAAAATGATGACAAAACCAAAATAACATGATGAGATAGACAGAAAAACATGATGAAGGAGAATAAGGCTTATAATATTGCATAGAAACAAAATATCATGATGACCAAAAACAAAATAGCATGATGACAACTTATAATAATATGCAATGGAACAAAATAGCATGATTAGCAAACCCAAATAACATGATGACATCAAGAAGAACACAAAATGAATCTTTTAATATCACCAAATGAATGGTGCTAGAGCCACCCAAAAATATACCAAGGGAGAAAATATACATTGCAAGACCAGCAAACTTAATTAGTATGGGTACACAAGAATGCACACAGAAGAGGGGTGCACGTGTCGCCACACATAAAATCCTCATGGGAGCCCAAAAAACCCACAAAAAAGAGAAGCTTGTAGCTTTAAAAGCTTTAGATACTAGCTACCGGCCAAAATATGAAAATATAATATAGGTGTAAAATATGGCCTTTAATAAAATATTGTTTTGAATTTTTTTATTAGGAAGATAAGTTTTGAAATTTTTGGATAAGAAAACAAATAAACTTTTTTGGAGGCAAAGAAATTATAGAAATACCTTTAATGATTTTTATCTTTAAAATAGATGAGCGCCACATGATGTAGAGGGCTCATTTATAAACTTTATGTTTTAAAAATAAAATCTTTATTTAAAGGAACAAAGATGTAGAGCTTTTTGAGAGAAATCCATTTAAATAGGTTTTGATAAAAACAAAAGGGTTAATAGATACTCTAAATATTTTCCCCACTTGACATTGTCCTTTGATTGATCTTTATTTGAGTTGTTTTAGATGCACATGCTTAACAAGGTATTCATACAAGCAAAAGCCCGCAAGTCAAATAAAGTCAACATAGAGATAAACAATTCAATCTTCACTAAAGAACATGTGTTTCAAGGATGATCATGTCATTTTATTAATTTATTCTTTGAAAAGAATTCAAATATGAAAGTAGATCTTTGGTAAATTCCTTTCCATAAAATAAATTGGAGATATTATATCTTCCGCTTTTCTTATAGCTTACCAAAGATGTTTTGGAAAACCTTTTCTTCATTTTTTTACCAGGAAAACCGTACCCTTACTGTGTAATTTTATATTAAAGGGTTTAAAAAAGAGAGTACACAAGAGAAAATATCTAAATGTCGAGGGAGGAAAAAGGAATGAAAATATAACCAGAATTTTTTTTTAGAAAAAAAACCCTTACGTGCCGAACATTGCTGGGGCAGAACAGCACACGTTAAGCCCAAAAAAAATATGAAAAGAAGGAAAAGAAAATAAAACCAACATCGACGGTGCGAACAAGAAAGAAGGTAACTCGCTACCGTTGTGTCCACCGAAAAAGTACCACCACACGTCTAGCATTTCAAGGCGCCGCGTACCAAGCAGCACCTCCAAGAAGGGGAGTGACGACAACGACACCGCTGCCCGGACATGTCCTAGGGTTTCCCCAGGTACGCCCCGGAAGGACGGTAATACCTGCGTGTGTCACCGTGTCGGAGTCAAAGAAACAAGGATTTCTCCCGACCTCTCATCAAGCCCACTCCCGAACCCCTTGTACTGCTCCACCAAACTCGCCGCCCACGTGCACGCGCTAGTACGGTCTTGAGTTCCCCACCGTCGTCACACCGTGAGCCATGTAGCGAGGCCAGTAAGACTGAGAGAGAGGAAACTTTGGCGAGGGTCGGCATGACAACAACACTCGGGAGGGAACTACCTCCACCGCCAGAAGGCAATAGCCGACCGGATGTAGCAGCAAGACAAACCAGGCCCTCTGGGCCCGGCCTAGCCCGAGTAGGCTCGTGAAGTCTCACCGCCGCACTGCAACAAGGGTGCCACCCTACACGCCAACCCCAACACTAGGTCCAACTCCATCGTCCCCCAAGGGAACCGCCACCTCGGAAAGTCCCAGCCATCAAGCACAAGCTTCATCGCCACCGAGCTCACTCGAGCTTGTCAGACCTCTGCCGGTCTGAGGATCACCATCGCAAGTCGCCTCTCGGAGCCACCTCGGCCGAAGGGACACCTTGCAGACCACCTTCTGGGGCCGTCGCCCCGACATCCGCGGACTCGCACCCACTGAGCCAGGTTCATTGCGTGACCTGCAAGGCGGGGGGAGAACTGGTTGGCATAGGATGGCGGCAGCGGCACAGCCGCGCGGAGGAGACCTACCACCACCGCTGATGGCGTTTGCCGACCGGGCGTGGCAGTAAGGGCACGCCAGGTCTCGGGCCTGTCCGGGCCTAAAAAGGGCCCGTAAAGTCCCCGCCGCCCCGCTGTTGTAGTGCAGCCGCCGCCGCCACCCTCCTACATGCTCCACATCGCCATCCCACCTCCAGAGGGTGTCAACACCGCGCGGGGCCAGCCTCAGACCTAGATCAGGCGCAAGTGGATCTGGGCTAGCCGGAGCTGCCCGAGGGGGCAATCCCGCCGGTCGCCACCCTGCCAGCATCACCTCGCCGCCACCACGGCACCCGTGGAGCCGAGCCAAATCCCGTGCCGCGCACCGCTGCTGCTACAGGAAGCAGCAGCCCCGCCGCCGCGGACGCCGCAGAACCCCGCCACCGCTGCAGACTGAGACAAGCGCCCGCCGCCGAGCAGCAGCACCACCACCAGAGAGAGCCCTCCGCCGGAATCGCTCGCCCCCGCCACCGGAGCCCCCCCCGAAGCCCGGCTTCCCGCCATGGCCGGGCCGCCCCGCACTGCCCGCAGCGCCACGCCGATAGGAGGAAGTGGTTCCCTGCCGCCGCCAACGCTGCACGGGCTTTGCCCGGCCGCGTCTAGGGTTGAGAGGGGGGAGGAGCGGGAACCGGCGGCGGCGTCTAGGGTTGAGAGCTTATTCTCGTGGGGGCTTGGTACCCAAACGAGCAAATATAATCGCCATCAACTCACTGCTCCATTTATCTTTCCAGAATAGAAAGGATGCTCCATGCCCCCATCACGAGGTGAACAGCTAGGAATAGCTCTAAAATTGGTGAACACATTGGAGACGTCTCGCCAGTAGAATCGGTCGGACCCTACCGGCAGCCTGGGGCGGTACATTTTGATAGTAGGCTTGCCATGACATTTGCACCCATGGGGTGTCGGCATGATTAAAGAATTTGAACAGGTATTTCAGCAGTAGAGCATCGTTTTGAATTTCCAGGTTTACAATTGCAAGACCCCCTTGTTCTTCGGTTTACATACAATTTTCCACGCTGCCAAAGAATTATGCCGTTCCTTGTCCTGCTTATCCCATAGACAGTTTCTCATGGCTCGATTGACAGTTGTAATATTCTTTTTTGTTCAACTTCAGCATACACATAAAGAATGTAGGGAGCGCTGATAAGACTGAATTAACAAACGGTGAGCCTCCCTCCATAATTCAAGAACCGCGAGTCCGCGAGCATGCATTTAGACGACGTTCAACACAATCAGCTAAAGGTACAAGTTCGAGCACAGTTGGCCTGGTAGTGCCCAGTGGCAGACTCAAGTAGGTGAACGGCATTTTCCCCACTGTACAGCCAAAAAATGAGCAAGAGCTGTAGCATGAAACACGTCCACATTAATTGGGACCAAACAAGATTTCTGAAAATTAACCTTCAGACCGGTGGCAGACTGAAAAGTGAGCAGCGCTTGTTTCAGAACCCCGAGATGTTCAAAACTGGCTTGCCTGAAGTGCGGTGTGTCATCCGCATATTGGAAGGGGTAGTCTACTAAGTCTTGACCGGCAAACTGAACATTTTTTCGAGAAATACAGTACAAACGCAGACGCTCACAATGCGTACATACACTCACCCCTATGAACACACGCACGCACACCCTACTCCTATGAGCACCTCCGAGAGCCGGCGGGTCTTGAGATTGACGAAGTCATCACAGGCGCCTCGCTATCGACGGAAACGTCGTCTTCTACTGAAAGAATATTCCGCCTTTACGAGACACCAAAGCGTCAAACCTGGGATTTAAACTCTGATGGACTGGAAGTACCACTGCCCTCCTAACCATCTAACCACGGGATGGTTCTCACCGGCAAACTGAACTGGTTGGACCAGGCAACCATCTTCGCAAAGGTTATTAACTATGGACTGAATGAGATCAGCAGTAGAAGAAAAGAGAAGAGGCAACGACGGATCACCTTGACGAACGCTACCTTTACATGCAAATGTTTTTCCGGAAACGCCATTTATCAAGACGGCTGACGTACCCGAGTGTAAAATATTTTCTATCCAAGAAATCCAAACTTCGTCAAAGCCTTTTTTCCTGAGGATCTGAATGATGGCTCAAGATCAAAAGCTTTTTCGAAATCTAGGTTCATTATAATTGAACCATTAGGAGAAGACTTGCAACTATGGAGATATTCGAAGGACCACGTGAGGCAGTCCTGAACGGTACGAGATTTGTTGAATCCATATTTGTTTCGATGCACAACATCCACAATCCTTGACTGAAGTATATTGGCGAGCTGTTTTGTGAGCAACTTCAGACATGAGTTTAACAAATAAATTGGGCGAAAAGCATTTGGAGTTTCAAGGGAGGCCTTTTTTGGATCAGAGTGATGACCGAGTCATTTATGCTTTGCAGAGAATTTTTTCCTTCTTGAAAATGTTTACAAAGATTATAAAAATCGGACTTGATTATCGGCCAACAACTCTTCAAAAACTGTCCATTAAAACCATCGGGTCCCAGCACCTTATCAACAGGCAAACATGCGACCACGATTATCGATCTCATCGTTAGTATTGAAATAAATTGCCTAACCCTTTCTATCAGTTCGGACTGTTGGTTGCGTTGGCTAGCACATGCAATTCAATATGGTATTAGAGCAGGAGGTTCTAGGATTAAATCCTGGCCAACGCAAGAATTAAAAAAATTGCGGCTCCCCAAAACACGTCACAATAGGCTAAAGGGCAAAGATGTATGGTGAGTGTTGAAATAAATTGCCTAGCCCTTCACATCAATTCGAACTGTTGGTTGCGTTGGCTAGTGCATGCAATCCAATAAGCTCTGAAGTTTTTTGCACATGCCGAACAACTCCAAGCACCTCCTGGGACACAAATGTATTAGCCGACACTCCTAATATGTCTTTAAAGGAAGTCCACAGAAGAGCAGCTTTATCTTGGTGATCAGAAATTTCAGTACCATCAGCTAAAGTGAAGCGAGCAATATTATTCTTCAAATATTTGAGAAATGCTTTGGAAATAATGTGGAAAAAATATCTTATAAGTTGCCATATATTCTTGTAAATACTTTGCTTTGGTAAATAGATGGTTTTGTAAAAATATATCCGGGCTCTTTTTCTTTTGGAATAACCAAATCACTAAAAATTGTAAATGTAACCAAGACATTCTTTTTGGTAGATAGTTTTAGTAATTTATTGACATGATGGCATGATCTTCTTGAATACTTCAAACACACAAGCAAGGCAATCATGGCAATCATGCATACAAATCTAATTCATCTAATTTGTCAACAAAAGTTTTTGTTGATTCTAAATTTCACACCATAAAAAGCTAAGTTTATCTTATTATAAATTTTTGGGGTGTTACAATACCTATCTGGTAAAGCAGTTCAATAGTGGAGAGGCACGCGATATGTTGCATCCACATTATCCTGATACATGTTATGTGGTTTCATCGCTTAGAGATTTATTGAATGGTCAATATGTGACAATTTGAAAGCATTCCATGCCTTGATACTGACATCAACTATAAGTAGTTACATTGAGGAATTTGAAAGGCTATTCAATGTAGTCAAAAGGCATAATCCTACATTGCCCAATGATTATTTCATCAATTGTTTCATCTCTAGCTTAAGTGAGTATATTCAATGCCACTTGCGATGTCATAAACCTACCACTATGCAAGAAGCTACATGGATAACAAAAAGAATTGAGAAAACAGTACCAGTCAGAAAGCCTGTGTACCAACCACCTGCTAAGCAACCTGTTCAACAAAAGTGGCACACTCCTGCAAACATTATACATCAAGCAATAATTGAAGGCCTATGTTACAAATGCAAAAAGGCTTGGTTCCCAGGAATAAGAAAGTGTGCAAATTGGAAAATAAGACACAAATACAAGCATAAGAGGAGGAATAACCTGAAATTATTTATGTGATTAATATGACGAGGAGGATGATGAAGAAGAACCACCTTTACCAAGACCAGAAACTGTCGTCAAAATATCCTTGCATGTAGTACAAGGGATTGGCAAGGAACATTGCACTTCTACTATAACAGTCAAGCTAGAAATTATGTTGGAAGTGTGCCCAAGAGGTAATAATAAATTTGTTATTATTATATTAAATGTTCATAATAAGTGTTTATTCTCCATGCTATAATTCTATGTACCGGAAACTAAATACATGTGTGGATATATGAACAACATCGTGTCCCTAGTAAGCCTCTTCTAGACTAGTTCGTCATTTAAGTGATGGTTAAGTTTCCTAACCATGGACATATAATTCCACTTGATAATGAGATCATGTCATTAGGAAATGATGTGACTGACAAACCCAATAATAAGCATAGCCATTGGCCGTGTCACTAAGTTTGATTGCTATAGCTTTCGCAAATGTCAAGTACTATTTCCTTAGGCCATGAGATTGTGTCACTCCCTGGTACCGGAAGGATGCCTTGTGGACATCAAATATCACTTCTTCATTGGGTGATTATAAAGATGGATTTTAGGTATCTCCAATGGTGCTTGTTGAGTTGCATGAATCAAGGTTGGGATTTGTCCCTCCAAGTGATGGAGAGATATCTCTGGGCCCACTCGGTAATGAATCATCCTAAAGATTGCAAGCATGTGACTAATGTGATTAGTAATGGGGATCCTATATTACGGAACGAGTAAAGAGAACTTGCATGTAACGAGATTGAACTAGGTATGGCGATATCGATGATTGAATATCAGGATAGTAATATATCGTGAGACAAACATAATTGGATATCAAATGAATTGAATCCTTGACATCGCAGTTCAACCGAGAAAGGAAATTTGTTGAATGTGTGGGAATCAATATGGACATCCCCGGTCCCGCTACTAGGGAAAACAAAGAAGATCAATCCTCAAAAACTAAGCAATAAAAGCTCAGATGCATTGGGGAAAACTTACATAGAATCTTTTCGCTCGCCTGGGAAATTTCTTCCAAGAAGTATGCCTCACGATCTAGGGCCTTGTGCATTTTTGACTAGGACACGTCTACCATCGCTTGAACAACCCGAAGAATTCCCTCGAGCCTCTTCACCCGCTCAATCTTTTCTACATACAATGGTGGATCGATCACGTGAACAACGACAGTCTCGGATGTGCCCACCCCATATGAAGATGGATGTGCATCCAAAGCCTAAGTGGGCACATGCAGAGCCGCTGAATCACAGAGTATCTGGCAGAGCAGACGAAGAAATACAAGACATTCAGTACACGAAGGGCAATTCACACACACAACAAAAATATGCAACAGATCTTTCTCAGCAAAGGAGGAATTAAACAAAAGGAGCCACGTTCATTACGGAAGCAGAATAAAAGACCCCTATAACTACAAACTAAACTAAGGGGCGGTTTTCTCTGCAGACACAGTGGAACTAGCGGATGGAGTGTCAATCGAAGGAGGAATGATTGGGGCAGAACTCGCCGAAGGGGTGTCAGCCAAAGAGTGGGCAGCAGATTTTGTCGGACCTGTACCTATGCCCAGCAGCAGCCGATAGTACTTCTTGGCCTTCTTAATGAACGGTTTCAAATCGACTGCCTGGCCATTGGGGTGACTGGAATAGAAGAGCTAACCTTCTGCCAGTCGCCCTTCTCGCGTGCGCCATTGCTAAAGCCATGAAGGTCTCGGCTCTGCTCTTCGACTGTGTCACGCTATAGCCCACCAGCAGATTTGGATCAGCACTAAAAATAGCGACAAGATCGTTTAAATCCGCCGGCACCTCCTTGATCGAAAAAATCTCGGCATGGAGACTTTTGAAGGCGCGATGTGAGCGGATCAGAAGATTGTACACACAAACACTATTGGCTTCTAAAGTTCCAACAACATCCGATAAAGGGTCAACCCTCGTATCCTCGTCCAGCACCAAGTTTTGACCAGTAAGCTCTGAAAAATAGAGACATATAAGACCAAGAACCAAAGGAAAAACACCAGAAGACAAAACAGAAATTATATCTTGAAGGCAAGAAAAATCATAGGTCAAAGAAGTGTTAAGGGCCTCCAAGCGTTTCCAAAGATTTTCATCTCGTTCGGCAAAAGCAATGGCTTGTTTTTCTTTCTCTTCAGCATCAGCCTTGGCCTTCTCTTTGGCCTCCTCCAGAGCTTTCTCAGCAACGCGCAGTTTGGCCTCCAAGTCGTCAGCACGCTTTAACGCCTCGTCTCGGATAAACCCGGATTCTTTGGCAGCGGCTGGACAATTGAAAGGGGGCAGATAGTTAGTACAAGAATACAAAAAAATTTAGGGACAAAGGAAACAAACCTTTTAATTCTCCGGCTTCATTGCGGATCTTGATAAAGTGAGAGGCCATATCAACCATCTCACGCATCAAAGGCTGTCAAATGTAAAGAGCAGGAAGTTAGAAAAATAAGAGCAAGGATGCAACCACAACTGCAATATCCAAAAAATACTTACGTCCTGCATGTCAACCTCGATGGGGTCCTCAAATATTACCACACCTTTGCTTGCAAGCTTCCTTCTTTTCTACGGCGGCAGCTTCGGTGAAGTGGTAACATCCTTTTCGATAATCTTTTCTGCAGGAGACACATGTGTTTTCTTTGGATCCACTGATGGTTTAGAAGATTTAACCAGAGGAGGAGTGATGGCCTGCAAGTGCACATGTTCATCAGAGAATGTTTTTGTGGAAGTATTAATTCCAGTTTTTATATCGATCCCAACGAGGAGCATAGAAAAGTGTTTTTATGCGTCATTTCTGTCGCACCCAAGGTGTCACAAGTCTTGAGTGAATTGACTACAAATGTTGACGGTGAAAGTGGTTAAATAAAAGATAGAGGAACTTACTTAGGAAATAAGTAAATTGCATAAAAGTAAAGATGCGTAAGATGTGTAAAGGTCCTACGGATGAGAAGTTAGGCACGGAGAGAATCAGTTCATGGTGATTGTAGAAGTACCAAATGGAATAAGCGGAATAAGTGATAATGATAATTCTTATTTAGAAGTGAGTACGCAAGCAACCCATATACAGACTAGGAATCCTCATGGCCAATTCTCCCTAATCTCAATGATCCATCTACCTGTTACCACGGCCATGGTCAGCACATTAATTAAGGTCTTTCCACCAGATCAAGGCTTTAATCTTGGTGGTTCCTTGTTGTCCTCGAGTGATTCTATCTCTTCTTTGATATCGACCGTGTCACTCGGGAGTCGCCGAATTACTAGCATACAAGTTCATACCTATGAGATCTTTGGATCATGTTACCTAGGCCCTTAAATTAGATAACAAGCATTAGGCAAACATAGATATTCGTTCTCACTGTTTAAATAAATATTGCAACAATCAAAAATGGATGGAAATAGAATAGACACATCACATCTCACCAATCCCCTACATCTCCCACGCCTATGGGGATTTACTCAGACATGAGAGGTAGATAGATCAAAGGCATAATTGTATTGCAAATAGAAATCATATCAAAGTTATTGTAGCAAAGCACAATAGCGATTTAAAGATCCGATCAAATACAAACCAAAGGTAGATCAAAGCATCAAACCCTAATTTTACAAGTGCCAATCTCTCTCTCTCTAAGTAATGATGGAATGATGGTGGAGTGTATGATTTTGAGGTTGAAGATCATCGAAGAATGAGGGGAAGTTTTTCTCCTCTTTCAAATCTGATCTCTCCCTCCATATGGCTTGCGACGGCTGTAACTTCTGTTATGTGGTTCTTCTCGTCTCCCCCTTTTACGAAAGTTGCTTGTATTGATATAGGGAAGGCGCTAGTGGGTAGTACGGGCGGGCGGTATGGGTGCATCCCGACCGTACCGTTGGTCGTAATGCGTGCTGACACCTCCAATGAAAATGGCTTTAATTGGGGATTTGCTTATTCTGGTGTAGTTAGCCTATAAATTCTATTAGATCCTCAATAAATGTTCATTGCTAAAAACCATCACAAGAAAACAAAGATTCGCTAATTGCAACATTAACGTTAGTGAAAAGGACAATCCTCAGGGAAATCCGACAATAAACAAGAGGAAAACCAATGGTAAAAAGTGATGAAATTTGGAGCTATCAACATCCCCAAGCTTAGCGGTTAGTAACCCTCGAGTGACAAAGCTATAATAAATAATAGCGAAGAATTGAATCAAGATAAAGACTTACAAGTTCTAGGTTGTATCATTTTCCATCATCTCAAATCCTACAGCCTTGAACATGAGCACAATATATCTGAACAGTTGCACTTAAGCTTGATCCCTAAATGCAAGTAATTTGCTAGCTAATAGTTCTTGTAACTCAAATGAGATTGTTCAAAGTTTGGTGAAGATTTACAAATCAATTTCTTTCAGTGCCTCTCTTGTTATGAGAGTAAAAATATTCTTAAGCCATGATGCTTGAATCAAAATTAAGGGTGCACATGTAGATGTCAAAAGAAGGATAAACTTAGAGATTTTTCATTAATCACCCATTTCGATAATTGCGGCTATCAAATACCTCATCTTTTCCTTACTTATCAAGAACTCTAATTGCACATTTTAGGTAGTGAGGTGATGCCAAGAATCAAAAGGTATCGAAAGTTTTTCAGCTCATATTTTGACAACGGATCTTTTCTTTTTTCCTTCACAAGGATCAACGAATATTTCTTTTGTAAACTCCTACACAACCTATTGGGAATACCAATAATTTTTCCCATATAGACACATGTATTCCACTCATGCCATCAACTCATATATAATATCTTCTCTTTTTCTTTTTCTTTTTCTTTTCTCTCTCCTCTTTTTTTATATAATAAATTAATACAAATTTTGGCATCTCCCTCTCCTACTCTAAAAAAGTTCGTTTCATCAAGTAATTCTTTTTCAGAAGGTATCATCAAGTCAACGATCAGTATGTGGGGTTGAGCACTACTAAGGTTAAGCCCTTAAGACAAAAACATGGCACCAAAGTTGTCATTGACACTTTCTCTTGTTCTAAAAAGTTTGGAATAAAATTCCAAGAGTTGTTTTTCAAACTGATTTAATTGTCGAAATTCTTAACCAAAGAGATGACAAAAGCCTTTGAGCTCAAACTCTAAAAGATAATGAACTAAGTGTGGAATCGAGATCAAGTGCAACCGAACGGACATCAAATGTTCATGAATAAGCTTACATGAAGAGGGGAAATAGGAATGTGGTACCTCCTCTTACTCGTTCATCTTTTACTTGAGTCATCTCTTTGCGTACGTCCCATAGCTCGATCACTAGAAATGAGTAACCTGCAAAAAGAATCAACAAGGGTCAAGAGAAATTTGCAAAAAATAATGCTAGAGAATAATCTAATATTTTTGGGTTTTCCTTTATCGAATGCAAAACTGAAAGTATACATGCATTGGAATGCAAACAAATAAAAATAAGAAAGAAATATATGAATGCAAAAAGGTGGGAGGATTTAAACCTCCCCAATCTTAGGCTCTTGCCTAACTGGAATCAGCTGTCGCTACCGTCAGGTCGGCTGCTGATACGGGAAGTTTGGGTAGCAGTTTGGAAAGTCGGTCATTGATACGTTGCTAACGTATCTATAATTTTTGATGTTCCATGCTTGTTTTATATCTACTTTCTTATGTTTTGTCCACACTTTGGAGTATTTTTACACATTTTCTGGAACTAACCTATTAACAAGATGCCATAGTGCTAGTTGCCTATTTTCTGCTTTTTTTGGTTTCAGAAAAGCTGGAAAATAAATATTCTCGGAATTAGACAGGACAAAAGCCAAAGTCAATATTTCACCGAGGGAAACACGGAGCCAGAAGACGAGACAGAGAAGGGCCTCGAGGGGGCCACACCACCTGGCCACGCGGCCAGGCCTGGCCCGTGCCTGGGGGTGGTGCGGCCGCCTCGGGCACCCTCGGCCTCCCTCTTCGCCTATATATTTCCTCCGATACAGAAACCCTAAGGACCCGATCAAAATTCCACGAAAGAGTCTGTAGCCGCCGTCATCTCCATCCCTAGACCGGGAGGGATCTGAAGCTCTTCCCGGCACCCTGCCGGAGGGGAGAATTCACCCTGGAGGCCTTCTTCATCATCATGCCCGCCTCTGGTGTGATGCGTGAGTAGTTCATCTCTGGACTACGGGTCCATGTAGTAGCTAGATGGTTGATTCTTCTCCTTTGTGCTATCATGTTTAGATCTTGTGATCTCCGTTCATGATCAAGATCATCTATTTGTAATTCTACATGTTGTGTTTACGGGGATCCGATGGATATTGAGATGCTATTTCAGATTGATTATTAATTCTATCATGTCTTTGTTATTTGTGATCTTGCATGCTTTCTGTTGTCAGTAGCTATCTTGGCCAAGTAGATGCTAGCAGCTCCAAGAGGGAGTATTTATGCTCGATAGTGGGTTCATGCCTCTAGTAATCTAGGGAAGTGGCAGAAATCTCTAAGGTACTAGATGTGTTGTTGCTACTAGGGAGAAAACATCAATCCTTTGTTCATAGAACAATCGTATTTTTTACTTTACACACTTTTATTAATGCAATTATCTGTTGCTTGCAACTTAATACTGGAGGGGGTTCGGATGATAACCGGAAGGTGGATTATTAGTCATAGATGCAGTTGGATTACGGTCTATGTATAATGTTGTAATGCCCAATCAAATTTCATAGGAGTCAAGATGATTAGTATATGCATGTATGCTTTCTCGATGTTTGTCAACTGGCCCACTGTAATTTGTTCACCAAACATGTCATCTATCTTAAGGAGAATCACCACTAGTGAACTATGGACCCCGGTCCTTTCTTTTACCATCAATCTACAAAATTGTTTACTGTTTTCTGTTTACTTTCTGCAAGCTATTACTATCTTCCACACAATACGTTTAATCCTTTGTTTTCAGCAAAACCAGTGACATTGACAACCTCACTGTAAGTTGGGGGCAAAGTTCGGTGGTTGTGTTGTGCAGGATTCTAAGTTGGAAACAACACTTTGGAGGTGTTGTCTTGCTCCTACTGGTTCGATAACCTTGGTTTCATAACTGAGGGAAAACTTGCTACTGTGCTCATCATACCTTCCTCTTGGGGTTCCCCAACGAGCTTGAATATATTTTGGTCCATCAGTCATAAAATATGTGAAATCTTGAGTGAGATTGACCATGTGGGTGTTCGCATCATGCAACATGTTCTCTATGTTGTCAATGCGATGCACCACCTAGTCAAAATCGCTCCTCGGGACATAGTCGAATCCCGGCTGTGGTGGAGGCATACCTTGTTGTTGATGCTGGTGGTAAGGCTATTGGTGGTGGTGTTGCTGGCCGAAATCATCCCATCCTACGCCATGCCAGCCTCCCCTTCTTCATCTTGCTGCTGTTGGCCAGGTGTTGCGTCGTCCTAGTTAGGGTGGCCACCCGATGGCATAGTCCTTCCTGAGAGGATCAGTGCCTGCTTGAACTCCTCCTGAGTAAGGACCCAACTCTGTTTACCTGGCAAACCAAAAGCTTAGACAAAAGGAAACAAGATTTGGTGGAGATCACTGTTAGGAGCAAAATAAAACTGGTAAGCATGGAGGGAACGCTCTGGCCTATAGACACCCATGAACTTGTTGCTAGCCATATGGATGTCATCTAGGTCCTTACTGTCAGGTACAACTCTTTCCTGTAGTAGGACAAATTTGTTTGCGTAGGCGATTTGTGTGATCAACCCACCACAACGAATGTCCCCTGCGGAAGCTGACCTTTGGCGGCGAAAATGCTGGATGAGCAAAGCTCCCAAGTTTACCTTGTGCTCCATCTCTAGATGCAAGGCCATATGGATTACACTCATTTCGGGGCCTGCCATTGCCCCAACATCCCCCTTTCCAAATAAAGAATTAACAATGGAGGTATGAAAATAACATATAGTAGGATTCTGAATATTGGCGCTCTTCCTATGCAGACAATCATTGTCCCTATGGACAAAAATCTTCCCCCAAGACTGCATTTCCTCCACATGCACTATTTCATTGATATCGAGCTCTCCCTCGTGGGAGAATCCTAAACTATCACAGAATTCATAAAAGGTCAAGTTGTGGAGTTGCCCATTGAGCACAAAACTTACAGTGCAATTTTGCTCCTGGCTTTCGAGATCATCGTGGAACGATAAAATAAACTCGAACATGGCAGGCTTGTAGGTGTCGACAGAGAGATAGGAGAAATCGACCATGCCAGCCTACACGGTCATCTGCTCGAAGTCCTCCAAAAGACCCTAGCAGGAGAGGAACTGGCGGTCTACCCACTTGGTGGGCAAAACCTTGCGGTTGCTCACCCTCTCGTAGTCTCGGCTCATGGCAACCCTCAAGCTATCCACCTCTGAGCGTCTCTTCTTCGAACCCGGTGGCTTGGCAGAGCCTAAAGGTCCCGCCGTACCCGAGCCCTTGCCCGAGCGAAACATCCTTCCAATGTTATGTGCTGCAATTTTTTGAAGAAAACTATAGGCATCAAGTTTCTATCACATAAACAAACAATTACAGGTAGAAGTTACAAATCCTAACGTGAGAAATCAATAATAATCTCAAAATATGATGAACTCATCTAAATAGCCAATGTGATGAATTCAACCATGGATTTCAGAAAATAGAGTATGGATTAGATGAGAAACTTACTGATGTGAAGATTCCCCAACACAAAAACATGAAAACAATGAAGAATTAAAGGTTTGAGAGGCTAGGGTTTGAGGTGGAAAGAGAAAGAACAAGGAAGAAAGAGGAAGAAAAAGAAAGGGGCTGGCTGCAAGCCAGTCGCCGTCAGCCTTTACCTAGTGACGCACGTGGTACATGCGAGCGGTACGGGCACATCCCGCCCATACTGGTGGTCGTCACTGTTGGATCATTAGGGTTCGAGATCAAACCTGGTCGACCTAGTACGGGCGCGCGGTACGGGCGTTCCCCGACCGTACCAGTGGTCGTTACCTATTCGGAGACCGCGTCGATTTTCGTCGATGTGTGGTACGGGGACGGGGTACGGTTGTACCCCGACCGTACCACAGGCCATTACCGACGATGTTCCTATCGTAGGTTTTGTAGAGACATGGTACGAGCGTGCGATATGGTCGTACTGCGGCCGTACCGATGCTCGTTACCTATGCTGAACTCACTATCTTCTCTTCGTTTTTGCCTTGCTTCTCAACTTCATTAGGGTAAGTTCTTTGAACAAGCTAAAAACTCAAAATAAACTTATTAAATGATATAGATTGTAAAGTAGTATATGCAAAATAAAATAAAATCTTAAATTAAATTTATTAAGAATGGGTTAACTCCCATTGAGTGTTTAATTCTAGAGATTTGACTAATCAAACTCCATATCATCGGCGTTCATCTCAAGCGACGCTTTTTCTTTAGCCTTTGCTGCTTGATCACGCTTAGGTGACGGGACGTATTTTCTAGTATGCTTTTGTCTCTTAGGAAAGTATCTAACAGTTTGTTCATCATATATATTAAAGACAATCTTGCCGCTACAACAATCTACATTAGCTCAAGCTGTACTAAGAAATGGTCTTCCGAGAATGATAGATAGTTTGTCGTCCTTAGGGACATCAAGAATAATGAAATCAGTTGGTATCACATGATGATCTATTCTAAGTAAAACATCTTTGATCATTCCCACAGGTTGTTTAGTTGTCTTATCCACCATTTGTAGTGTTATTGAAGTAGGAGAACATTCTCCAAGATTTAATTTCTTAAATAGGGAATAAGGCATAACACTAACACTTACTCCTAAATCACAAAGAGCATTGAATATATTAGTTTTCCCTATGGCACAGGAGATGGTTGGTATGCCAGGATCTCCAAGCTTGGTAGGAAGTTTTTATCACCAAAGCTTGTCATAACTGCTATAGTCTTGGTTACTTTCTTTTTTCTATTAAGTATATCTCACATAATTTTTTTATAAGTAGGAACTTGAATAACATCAGTTAAAGGAAGTTCTAAACGCAGACTGCTTAGTGCCTCAGCAAAAGAATCATAAATAGCCATATCTAGTTCGTAGTGAACATGGTTAGAGTAAGGAATTTCCTTTTTGGTAGGTATTACCTTTTCTTTTACCTTTATCACTGGTTCAACACTCCTTTTATTTTTCCTTGCAACTGATTTTTGCTTATTGGTGCGTTCTTCACGTGGGACATCAACTTGCTCTTCTTACTCATTTCTGAGATCGACTTCTTCCCTTGAATTGATAGTCTTAGCGTCTAAATCATATGATTTGTGCTTATCCCCCACTTCCTCTTCTTCTTGAGCGTTAAAAGCTTTATTTTCCCTTTTCTGGGCTTCATAGTCAATATCATCCTGGAGGTCTACCAGATCATCTTCTCCTTGACTCATCTCCTAAGTCTCTCTTGCTTTTCGAGCTTGCTCTTCTTGATAACAAGGTGGCCCTTGTGGTTCCTGGGTTTCTGTACCACGCCTAGTAACAATGTTAGTATAAATAGTGTTGAAATTTCCTTGGTTCAAAATCAAAGTTTGTGTTTCATTTATCTGCTCACACTGGGTTTTAACCATACTCACATATCCATCTAAATGTTTCGTGGCTTAAACCAGGTCATTAAAAACTTCTGTTAGGTCTTTTATATTCTTTCCTTGTGTCATACGGCGTTTATAATTTTTCTCACGGAATTGATTTTGTTGATATTTAAATTTTTGCATTACAAGATTTAAATCATCTTCTATTACATAAGTTTGAAGAACGTCATATTGTTTTCTCTTACAAGTTCTGAAGCTATACCTTTTTCTTCCATGGACTTTTTGACTTCAGATGTAAGATCTTGTGGTATGTGAATCATACATTTTTGTGGTACAATATCCTCAACTGGATTGTATTGTTCATCATTAAAGGATCTTACCTCAAAAAACTAAACACATTCTGACAGTGTCAAGTTGCATATTGCTCCTCCTACAGATAAATCAATCATATATTTTGTTTCGTCATTAAGCCCATTATAAAAATATTGGATAACTAGACTCTCGTGAAAACCATGATTCGGGACTTTCATAATCATTACATAATATCTATTCCATGCTTGATAAAAGGTTTCTCCAATTGTTTGCATTTTTTGTTATGCTTCGTTTGATCTACATGATTTTAGTAAATGAACAATATTTATGCATGAATTCTCGGATGCAATCCTCCCAGTTTTTTATAGTATGATTATATAGTGATTGTAACCAACTTAAAGCATTATCTTTCAAAGACCAGCGAAAAAGTTTAAGAATACAAACTCTATTGGAAGACTTGCTGGTTTAAGAGTGACACAAAGGTCGTATACCTTTGTTAAGTGGTCACTATGGTCTTCCTTTTCTTTCCCTATGAAAGCAATTTCTTTCATCATATATATTAGCTCAGGATATATTTCAAATTCCTGGCCCTCTAGTTTAGGATAAAGAATAGGCATTTTCCTCAAGTGCCTAGATGGATTCCCATACTCTCCCAAAGGTAGCTCAAGTTCGGCTCCTCGAGTGATGGTCAAATCAGCCATCAACAGAATCAAGCTATTCACATCTACAATACGTGAATTAGTAAATCTTTCAATAAATTCTAATCGTATCTTGATTGGAACACGATCAATATACAGAGGTAAATAGGGTTTTCCTAATCAAGTGGTACCTCTGTCTTCAACGGAGATTATGAATGGTATCAACGGTTCTTATTGTCAAGAAATAACACTTATCGCTTAGCTCCCCGGCAATGGCACGAGAAAATATCTTGATGGCCTGCAAGTGCACAGGTTCATCAAAGAATTTTTTCGTGGAAGTATTAATTCACATTTTAATATCGATCCCAACAAGGAGCCTAGGAAAGTGTTTTTATGTGGCGTTTCTGTCGCACCCAAGGTGTCACAAGTCTTGAGTGAATTGACTACAAATGTTGACGGTGGAAGTGGTTAAATAAAAGATAGAGGAACTTGCTTAGGAAATAAGTAAATTGCATAAAAGTAAAGATACGAAAGATGTGTAAAGGTCCTGTAGATGAGAAGTTACGCGCGGAGAGAATCAGTTCATGCTGATTGTAGAAGTGCTAAATGGAATAAGCGGAATAAGTGATAATGATAATTCTTATTTATAAGTGAGCAGGCAAGCAACCCATATACTTACTAGGAGTCCTCATGGCCAATTCTCCCTAATCTCAATGATCCATCTGCCTATTACCACGACCATGGTTAGTGCATTAATTAAGGTCTTTCAACCAGATTAAGGCTTTAATCTTGGTGGTTCCTTGTTGTACTCGAGTGATTCTAGCTCTTCTTTGATATCGGCCGTGTCACTCGGGGGTTGATACGCCCAAAATGTATCTACTTTCCTGAACACTTTTGCTATTGTTTCCCCTCTAAACTTGTGTGATTTGGATGCAACTAACACGGACTGACGCTGTTTTTAGCAGAATTGCCTTGGTGTCTAGTTTTTGTGCAGAAAATCAACTATCAGGAAAAATCCCGGAAAATATGCCAAAAATCAAAGGCAAGCGATATACTACTCTATCATACCTTGTTATGAGCATTGTAATGTTGCTTATATTTATACTTCATGCTACTTATTATTTTTAAGTTGGAATCTATTCATAGCTTGGAATGCCTATTAAGTAAACTTAGTTGCATACTCCTTATTATGAATTGTCTAAGTAGTTGATCACATGCTGAAATATATACATCTTATGAAGAAAATGTGTTCGTGAAAGTTTCTTTTATCGCACTCAGTTTTCAACTGAATTGCTTGAGGACAAGCAATAAGCTAAGCTTGAGAGGAGTTGATACGTCCAAAACGTATCTACTTTCCCGAACAATTTTGCTATTGTTTCTCCTCTAAACTTGTGTGATTTGGATGCAACTAACACGGACTGACGCTGTTTTCAGCAGAATTGCCTTGGTGTCTAGTTTTTGTGCAAAACATCAACTATCAGGAAAAATCCCGGAAAATATGCCAAAAATCCTATTTCACCAGAAGACTCCCGGAGCCAGAATACGAGACGGAGTGGGGCTGGGGCCTAGCCACACCACCTGGCCGCGCGGGCTGGGCCTGGCCGCGCTAGGGGGTGGTCTGGCCACCCCAGACACCCCCTCGATCTCCCTCTTCGCCTATAAGATGCCTTCTGACCTAAAAACTCAGGGGGGTTCGGCGTTTTTCAGAAGGAGTTCTGCTCTACCGCCACCACTAGATTCCACAAAACAGCACCAGAAACTCCGTTCTGGCACCCTGCCGGGACAGGGAATTGGAGGAGATCATCGTCATCATGATCACCATCGCTTCTCCATTGACCATCCATGTTTCCCCCATCTATGAGTGAGTAATCCCCCGCTGTAGGCTATGGGGATGGTAGGGATTGGATGAGATCGTTCATGTAATGGCATCGGATTGTTAGGGCATGGTGCCTAGTATCTACTATTAGTGCTTTTTGACTTTGTTGCGACTTGTTATGCTTAATGCTTGTCACTAGGGCCCGAGTGCCATGATTTCAGATCTGAACATGTTATTGATTCATTATGATAGTATTGTTTATGGTCTTACCTGCAAGTTGTATACACACGTTGTTGTCCGGAACCAATGGCCCCGAAGTGACAGAAATCGGGATAACCGGAGGGAATGGCTTTGATGTGAGGATCACATGTGTTCACGGAGTGTTAATGCTTTGATCCGGTGCTCTATTAAAAGGAGCACCTTAATTGCCAGTAGTTCCCTTGAGGCCCCGCTGCAAACGGGCTGGCAGGACAAAAGATGTTGTGCAAGTTCTCATTGCGAGCATGTATGACTATATATGGAACACATGCCTAGGATTATCTAGTACTTGGATGCTTTATCTTATTTATCTGCAATTGCCCTTTGTTCTGATTGCCATGTGAATTGTCTTGTCCATGCAACGCCCGTCCATCCATCCCTATGCCTACCGCACTCGAATCCTACTGTATGCAGCAATTGTTATTATTGTCTTTACTTTTACTACGGCGATTACTTTACTACTCCTACTACAAAACTGTTGCTACTGATAAACTGCTGTGAGCAAGATTGTTTCCAGGTGCAGCTGAATTGACAACTCAGTTGTTCAGGCTTATAAATATTCTTTGGCTCCCCTTGTGTCGAATCAATAAATTGGGTTTCACTTCCCTCGAAAATACTGCGATACACCCCCTATACTTGTGGGTCATCAAGACTATTTTCTGGCGCCGTTGCTGGGGAGCATAGCTTTATTTATCAAGTTCACTTGGATTCATTATTGTTCGCTGCCATCCATCCATCATGGGTAAGTCTCGTGATGGTAAGGTTCCTTTTTACCATCCACTACAAGAAGAGGTACGGTTATGAACACCTCTGTTGCTCTTGATTCACCATCTGTTATGAGTAAGCTCGTTACACCACCACATACACATGCTACACACACTGCTACTACTGCTGAATTTGAAACTTCTGATACTTATGATGTTGCTTCTACTGTGCTTGATAAGAGTGGTTCATTAGGTTCTTTCCTAGATGCTACGATTGCTAGAACTATAGCTAGAAATACTGAAACTCCTAATGAAGACACTACTACACCTGTTAGTTCACCTGAGTCTAGTGAGAGTTATGATATTGAAGACTGTTATGTTGAGATGACCGATGAATTTATTAAGGAATGTAAAAACACCCATGATAGGAGCGCTGCTAAGAATCTCCTTGAGAGGCGTACTATTAGACCCAAATTGTCTCCTATTGCTAAGTTTGCTGTTTCTCCCATAAACATTAAGGACAAAGATTATGATTTCTCTCTTGATCTATCTTACATAGCTATTGTTGAGAAAGAACCTTTCTGTGGGACTAAGAATGAAAGTGCGGTAGCACATATGTCTGAGCTTTCTACCATGAGTGGCATGTTTTCTAATGATATTAAGATGCATACTTACTTTGTTGCTAAGATTTTCCCCTTTTCATTGAAAGGAGAAGCTAAAACTTGTTTTAATAATTTACCTCCTGGATCTATTGATAGCCCTGATTGCTTGATTAGTACTTTCCTGCAGAAATATTTTCCTCCTAGTGCTAGACATGCTATTTTGCAGGAACTTTTTGATTTTAAACAGGGAGGAAAAGAGATATTGCCTGAATCATGGGCAAGGTTTTGTGCTTTGATTCATGCACAAGATGGAAGTCCATTACCTAAGAATGAGCTTCTTGATATATTTTATAATGGACTAACTGAAGAATCTAGGACATACCTAGATAGTTGTGCTGATTGTGTTTTCAGGAATAGGACTCCAAAGGAAGCTGAGGAATTAATGGCTAAAATAAGCAAGAATTATGAAGATTGGACTCCTCCTAAACAAGCTATACCTGCAACAATTATACCTGAACCAGCTATACCAACGACTATACCATCATCTAAGAAGAGGGGAGTTATTGAATTGAATGATGAAGTGATCAAGGAAGCTAAGAAATGTCAAGGAGAAGGGAATTAAAGCTGCAGATGTCAAGAATTTACCTCCTATAGAAGAATTATGTAAGCCTATCCCCTACTCATCCACTATTGAGGTACACTCTCTCCAACACTTTGATGAAGGTGATATCCCTTACTCTAAACCTCCTGATCAATGCTTAGAAGAATTTGATATGTTTATTGTTAAGCAAGATAATTTTAATAAAAGGGTGCAAAATCAGTTAATGGAAAACACTAGAGCTATTGTTGAGTTAAAAGATATTGTGGAAAGAACCTCTAATGATGTTAAAATGATTGTTAAACATTTTCAAATGGTTCAAACTCAAATAGATCAACTTATTAAAGTGCAAAAAGACCTACTAGTTAATGCTGCTAAAGAAAAACATGCTTATGAAATTAGAACTAGAAGTGGTGCTGCTACCCAGGATCCTCTATAACCTGAGGGCCATCCCAAAAGAATTGAGCAGGATTCTCAACAATATGAAAATAGTGGTACTACTCGTAAGGAAAGAAAAAAGAAACATAAAACTATTGTAGAATCCTCTGAACCTGCTATAGATCCCAATAGTATATCTATCTCTGATGATGAAACGGAAAGTGGTAATGAAGAAAATGATGTTCCTGATAAAGAAAAAGTTGAAGAAGAACCTGAATAGCACACTAAGAATACTAAATACATTAAAGAATATTTTGTTTCTAAGAAACATGGCAGTGAAAGAGAGCCTTGGGTCCAACAACCTATGTATTTCCCTGATAAGAAACACAAGTCAAAGGAAGATGAACACTATAATAAGTTTTGTGACTGGATGAAACCTTTATTCCTGCAAATTCATTTGACTGATGCTATTAAACTGCCTCCTTACTCAAAGTATATGAAGGATATTGTCTCGAATAAAAGGAAGATCCCTAATGAAGAAATTTCTACTTTGCTTGCTAATTATTCCTTTAATGGTAAGGTTCCAAAGAAACTTGGAGACCCAGGGATTCCAACTATTCTATGCTCTATTAAAATTAGTTATGTTAGAACTACTTTGTGTGATTTAGGAGCTGGAGTTAGTGTTATGCATTTTTCTCTCTATAAGAGACTTCAACTAGAAAAATTAATACCAACTGATATATCTTTGAAAATGGCTAATAAATCTACCACTATTTTTGTTGGTATATGTGAGGATGTACCTGTTCAAGTGGCTCATAATTGCCTGATATTAACTGATTTTGTTGTGCTTGAAATGCCTAAAGATGATAATATGTCTATTATTCTTGGGAGACCTTTTCTTAATACTACAGGAGCTATTATTAATTGTAATCAAGGAAAGGTGACTTTCAATGTTAATGACAAGGAACATACTGTCTATTTCCCCAAGAAGATTGATAGGACTTCTGGTTTGAATTCAATTGAATATGTTGAAGGCATTCAAGTTGGAGAAATATATTGTCCCATACCAAGAGAAAATTTTGAAACTATTATGATTGGGACCATTGCTATCAAAGTTGAGGTAACATAATCATTAGTGGAATACAAAGTTTTGTCTCATATGAAATTGTTTTGGTAACAAGACCTGACCAACCTTGTTAACAAAAGGACTTCATTGAACAAAACAATGTTTTCACCATGATTATCTCTGCTTACTTCTATTCTATCTATTTTAGTTTTCGCTTTCGTTTAGTTTTCTTTTCTGTTGTTAGTTGCTTGCATATTAGGTTGTCTTAGAACTTCTGTAGTTCTAGCCTTGTTTTGCTCATGCATCACTCCAAAAACCTTTTTCTGTCAAAAAATCATTCATCTATACCTGAAAAATGCCCAAAACTAAAAGTGTCTCGAAAAATTCCAGAAAATTCATATTAAATTTTTACGTGAAAAAGGGGCAGAGGAGTGCCTGGAAGGCACCAGGGGCCCACCAGGCAGGCACACCACCTGGTAGCGCGGCCAGCCCTAGGGCGCGCCTGCCTATGGTGTGGGCCACCCTGGCCCTCCACTCACTCTCTCACTTGCCACTTTCTTCTCTCTCCCGAGTAGACACCAGTTCATTGCTCAAAATCGTGTTCTTTCTGTGCTTGCCCTCGATTTTTCGATCTCCTTGGTCATCCCATCTTTGCTGCTAAAGTTTGGAGCATTTGTTTTCCGGTATGTGACTCCTCTGCTTGTCCAAGTAGATTTGTGTTTAGTGGTTTATATCTTGAGTATTTTGCTGCTATAGGTGACAGGTTATGAGAGCTTGTAAGCTTGTTTGATGCTTAGAGATATAGTTTTGATGCATGTTTAGGCCTCTTACAAGTCCCTATGAGTAGTGCCCTTCATTATATATTCAGTTTGCAATCACTTGTCTAATAG
This sequence comes from Avena eriantha, assembly GCA_910589775.1. NCBI lineage: Eukaryota > Viridiplantae > Streptophyta > Magnoliopsida > Poales > Poaceae > Avena > Avena eriantha. The sequence continues at coordinate 585,408,470 of OU342743.1, read as the reverse complement.
ATGTTTAAATTTCAGAATATCAAACATGAACAACCATACCTTTGGAGAAATATTTGAGAGGGATGCACCTAGGAGGTCAAGGCCCTCAAGATCAGCCTCTCAGTTTAGGCCATCATACAACGAAGATCTCATTGCACCTCGTATTGGTAATGAAGGAGATGATGGGAATGCTCACCCATCTACTTTTCCTTGTTTTACTTTCTTACAAGCTGCAGGGATTCTTGATGATTTCTTGCTACTGATTCAGAGGGTTGGTTTGACTCATACATGCAAGATGAGAGTGAGCAATACACTATGCTCACCAAGACTTTTGTTGAGAGCTTCGTGTTTACTAACACGCCCTATCAGTCAACTATCTCTTTCAGAATTTATAATCTGCCCTTTACCATGTCATTGGAAAGATTTTGAAGTATTATAGGTGTAAGCATGACATGGACCGTGAAGAAGATTCAAGGGAGACCCGCTGATTTGCTGGAGCTCTACCGAGGGGTGACCAATGATGATGACCGCGTAGCTCAGTGCGGAAAGATAAGAAACATCCAACTCCCTACTCTTAGATACTTTGCATATTATCTTGCTACTAGCGTTCTGGGTAGAGAGAATACGAGTAATATCTCCAACTATCATTTAGCCTTCCTTGCTGCTGCGCTCAACAATGATACTCCGTACAACCTTGGCTCGCTTATTGCTCGCCGCCTAGCTGTTAGGGGGCCTATCTATGGGGACATCATTGCTTCACGTATGTTCAATGCATTAGAGCTTTCTGTGGATCCCAATGATACTATATTGGCACCACAAAGGCTTGACCTTGCTGCTATGAAAACACATCACTTTGTAACTGCTGATTCTGAGTTGGACAATTTAGTATATAGGATGTTGTTTACTGACGGGGATGAGAGGGAGATCCCTTTGCCGCAATCTACTTTGTTCAGTGTTCACACGAGGCCATGGTCGTGCTCCAAGGAGGAGGTGGACGAGCAGCTCCGCTTGCTGGGTTTCCACATGAAGCACCAGGAGGATGTGCCCTCCTACGATTACTCTGCACACTACGGAGGGACGTACTCGAGCTTGCACCAGGATGAGGGTACCTCCTTGTCGTACCACGGAGACACTTCATCCTGGCCAGCTTGGGATTGATACCCACTTAGGCCAAAAGCCTAAGCTTGGGGGGGGGGGGAGGTATGCCGACATCGCACTCATCTCCATATCATTTTGTGTCGGTACTTTGTATATTCACTTTCGTTCTCTTTTTAGTTTTTGTTCTTTCTTTGCTTTTGCTTTCTAAAACACAAAAAGACCAAAAATATTTCTATTGTTTCTCTTTGGTTTGCTTCTTTCTTTTTGCCTTGGTTTGCTTTTTCCCTTTTTGCTTTGTTTGAGCTATTCGAAAAACCCAAAAAGATTTTGCTTTGCTTGTTCTCCCTTTTTGGTTCTTGTTTTGAAAATCGAAACACCAAAATATTTGTTGTTCTTCTTTGGTTTTGTGAGTTTGTTGCAGGGTTCAACTGTTCTCAGTGGAATTTGGTTTCATATTATTATTATTCAAGCCACACAAGTGAAGGGCAATAATGAGGATTAATGACAACTTGAGGTGTGGTAAGAGGCTGGTAACGAACTCTATTTGTTTTCATTTTTGTACATATACTCATCATTGTGGGCATTCTTAGTCTGTTCGTGTAGGGTGTATGTTATTCATGGATGCTTAGTAGTGCTTGCTTTCTTATGATTAGTTCTAGCTTGCTAATAGTTTGTAGCATGTCATATGAATTTTTGCTTGCATTACTCTATTCATAATTTGGTATGACACCGTGGTATCCTCCTCTGAATGTTTCACTTGAATTGACTTGGCACATGCTCATGCATGCATATGACTGAAGAAATCAGTTAAGCCTCGATGAATTATTTTGCCTTGAGGGTCTTGAATCACTTTCATGCCATGATTAGTCATGTTTTGTTGCAAGCATGATTATGACAGCTATTGCTCTCTCGTTTGTCGCTCCCTTGCTATTGCTAGCGTTCACTTACACCGGGTATGTTGTACTCGTGTTTCCAATTCCCTAAAACCAAATATTGCCAAAAGTGTCCACCATACCTACCTATTAGCATCATTTGATATTCCGTGCATATTCAATATGCCTTGTTTTCTTCCGAATAAAATGTTTGCTTGTTATGAGAAAGTTAGTTAGTAAAGCTCTCACGAACTTGATGGCACACTTTATTTCCTGCACTTAATAAACCTAAACCATTGTGACTGTCCATGAAAGTTATATGCTTGCAAATTATAGGCTAGGGATTAGCAGAACCGTGCTATCACGGGGAACGCTTTCAACACCTGTAAATATATATCCAGTTGATACCATGCTCTTTTGTTTGCGGATGTCGTCGGTGTGAAATAAAAGGGGAGCTTGTAAGTCCATGGAGTTATGTATGTGTGTTAGAGAAACGCCTGGGCCGCTGGTCGAATCCAAGCTGTAATGGTGGAAACCTGCAGCGTAACCATAATAAGTATCTATGACGCATTCTTCTTACAAAAAAGAGAGAGATAGCTATTGAGAAAAAGGAAAAAAAGAGATTTGAGAAAAGAGGGAAGAGAAAAATGCACCATTTTCCCATGGTAAATAAGAAGATTTCTGAGATACTCATTGTTTGCTTGCCTTGTCATTTTGATATGGGGATTCTTCCGTATCATCGGGCAAGGGGTACCCGTTGGCGGTTCTCTATGATACACATGTATTTACGATGACAAGAACTTACCAGTAACTAAAGTTGAGTAGCATGAGGAGCGGCCCTCGTACTCAAGGGACATGGGATTTCTAGTTTATAGTCTGTCAAGCATATAACTCAGATTGGACCTCACTTTCACCTTAACCATATTAAAGATGCTTATGATAGGGGCAATGAGAGCTCAAAGCTAATGAGTACCATACTTTCAGCATTTGGAAGCCTTTCAAACTATTCAAAACCTTTTCATTTCCTTGTTGAGTCTCCACATACTCTATGAGCACCTTCTTGAGAGCATAGTTGTCATTCTTAGTGTAATGTGCTTGTCTCAAAACTTGATTAGTTGTGTTATGACTTTGATGCTTGTATCTTTGATATCTTTACTTCTAGTCTTCACCTGAATTTCAGAGGTGCCTTGGCATTCATAATCAAAGGCAAGCGAGATACTACTCTATCATACCTTGTTATGAGCATTGTAATGTTGCTTATATTTATACTTCATGCTACTTATTATTTTTAACTTGGAATCTATTCATAGCTTGGAATGCCTATTAAGTAAACTTAGTTGCATACTCCTTATTATGAATTGTCTAAGTAGTTGATCACATGCTGAGAATATATACATCTTATGAAGCAAATGTGTTCGTGAAAGTTTCTTTTATCGCACTCAGTTTTCAACTAAATTGCTTGAGGACAAGCAATAAGCTAAGCTTGGGGGAGTTGATACGTCCAAAACGTATCTACTTTCCCGAACACTTTTGCTATTGTTTCTCCTCTAAACTTGTGTGATTTGGATGCAACTAACACGGACTGACGCTGTTTTCAGCAGAATTGCCTTGGTGTCTAGTTTTTGTGCAGAAAATCAACTATCAGGAAAAATCCCGGAAAATATGCCAAAAATCCTATTTCACCAGAAGACTCCCGAAGCCAGAATACGAGACGGAGTGGGGTTGGGGCCCAGCCACACCACCTGGCCACGCCAGGGGGTGGTCTGGCCGCTCCAGACACCCCCTCGGTCTCCCTCTTCGCCTATAAGATGCCTTCTGACCTAAAAACTCAGGGGAGGGGTCGACGTTTTTCCAGAAAGATTTCTGCTCCGCCGCCACCACCAGATTCCATGAAACAGCACCAGAAACTCCGTTCTAGCACCCTGCCGGGACGGGGAATTGGAGGAGATCATCGTCATCATGATCACCATCGCTTCTCCATTGACCATCCATGTTTCCCCCATCTATGAGTGAGTAATCCCCCGCTGTAGGCTATGGGGATGGTAGGGATTGGATGGGATCGTTCATGTAATGGCATCAGATTGTTAGGGCATGGTGCCTAGTATCTACTATTAGTGCTTTTTGACTTTGTTGCGACTTGTTATGCTTAATGCTTGTCATTAGGGCCCGAGTGCCATGATTTCAGATCTGAACATGTTATTGATTCATTATGATAGTATAGTTTTTGGTCTTACCTGCAAGTTGTATACACACGTTGTTGTCCGGAACCAATGGCCCCGAAGTGACAGAAATCGGGATTACCGGAGGGAATGGATTTGATGTGAGGATCACATGTGTTCACAGACTGTTAATGCTTTGCTCCGGTGCTCTATTAAAAGGAGCACCTTAATTGCTAGTAGTTCCCTTGAGGCCCCACTGCAAACGGGCTGGCAAGAGAAAAGATGTTGTGCAAGTTCTCATTGCGAGCACGTATGACTATATATGGAACACATGCCTAGGATTATCTAGTACTTGGATGCTTTATCTTATTTATCTGCAATTTCCCTTTGTTCTGATTGCCATGTGAATTGTCTTGTCCATGCAACGCCTGTCCATCCATCCCTATGCCTACTGTGCTCGAATCCTACTATTTGCTGCAATTGTTACTACTGTCTTTACTTTTACTACTGCTATTACTTTACTACTCCTACTACAAAACTGTTGCTACTGATAAACTGCTGTGAGCAAGATTGTTTCCAGGTGTAGCTGAATTGACAACTCAGTTGTTAAGGCTTATAAATATTCTTTGGCTCCCCTTGTGTCGAATCAATAAATTGGGTTTCACTTCCCTCGAAAATACTGCGATACACCCCCTATAGTTGTGGGTCATCAGGGGTCACCGAATTACTAGCATACAAGTTCATACCTATGAGATCTTTGGATCATGTTACCTAGGCCCTTAAATTATGTAACAAGCATTGGGCAAACATAGATATTCATCCTCACTATTTAAATAAACATTGCAACAATCACAAATGAATGGAAATAGAATAGGCACATCACATCTCACCAATCCCTACATCTTCCATGCCTATGGGGATTTACTCAGACATGAGAGGTACATAGATCAAAGGCATAATTGTATTGCAAATATAAATCGTCTCAAAGTTATTGTAGCAAACCACAATAGCGATTTAAAAATCCGATCAAATACAAACCAAAGGTAGATCAAAGTATCAAACCCTAATCTTACAAGTGCCAATCTCTCTCTAAGTAATGATGGAATGATGGCAGAGTGTATGATTTTCAGGTTGAAGATCATCAGAGAACGAGGGGAAGTCCTTCTCCTCTTTCAGATCTGATCTCTCCCTCCATATGGCTTGCAGCGGCTATAACTTCTGTTATGTGGTTCTTCTCGTCTCTCCCTTTTATGAAAGTTGCTTGTATTGATATAGAAAAGGCGCTGGTGGGTAGTACGGGTGGGCGGTATAGGCGCGTCCCGACCATACCATTGGTCGTTATGCGTGTTGACGCCTCCAATGAATTGGCTTCAATCGGGGATTTGCTTATTCTGGTGTAATTAGCCCATAAATGCTATTAGATCTTCAATAAATGTTCATTGCCTAAAAACCATCACAAGAAAACAAAGATTCGCTAATTGTGACATTAATGTTAGTGAAAAGGGCAATCCTCAGGGAAATCGGCAATAAACAAAAGGAAAACCAATGGTAAAAAGCGATGAAATTTGGAGCTATCAAGGAGCAACAGAAGTATCAAGTGGGACATGGTAGGATCTTCCCCCTCATCGCCACTATAGAAGCAACACCAAAACTCTATAAATTTACCACCCGCAAAAATAAAAAAGGACAAGGAATACTTACAGAGAAACATCCTGCATAAAGCGAAATAGATTCATCAGTGGTTGAGCCGACGAAATAGTAGGAGCACGTAGTGGCTTTGAGCCAATTGAATTATCAGAGACTTCAATAGTTTTCGTAGCATTAGTATGCTTCCTTTTTTCACCAGCCGGCACCACACAAAAATCTCCGGACTGAGGCGAAGCCACAGACTGGGTATGCGACGAAGAATCAGCGACAGAGGTCTCCATTTCTTCATCAGCAGCAGTCCCAGCCCCAGTGAAATCTTCAGATAGAGAGGGGCTTGCTAGAAGCTCTTCACTTTCCGGAAGAGGAGGAAGTGTAGAGAGATGATCGTAATCCTACACCATCAAGGGATAGATAGCGACAAGGTACGTCAGCATGAAAAAGAAAGAAAAAGTCAACAAAAACTTATTTCTTGGAGACAATTTTTCTTGCCAAAGGGCGCTACCCTGCAATCCAAAGGATCTGCGCTTTTCTTGGTCAGCGTAGTGAAGGAGCGAACTCTCTTTTCATATATCTTAGTAGTGAGGTCATCTGGTGAAATCCGTATAGGATCCTTATTGCTAGTGTAAGCCCACATACCAAATAACCTTGCTTGTAGAGGCTGAACACGCACCCAAAGAAAGTATGCCATGATCTGCAGACCCGACAGTTCCTTGCCTATCTCGGTTCGCAACTTCTCTATCCGAGTCAGCAAACGCTCAATCTCCGTCATTTCTTCGGGAGTTGGGCGCTGGTCCCATGAGTCAAGCCTTCGGCAGGTTTTTTAGGGTAAAAAGGGGCCAACCCGAAAGTCTGGTCCTCACTTTTCTGATCCTTGATGTAAAACCACTTGGTTTTCCACCCTTGGACAGAATCTGAAATTTTGAAGTCGATATAGTCAATGTCAGATCGAACAGAGAAAATAGCACCACCAACATCATGAACAAGAGTATCTGTGGCATTGCGGCGGACATAAAAGAAATACTTCCATAGGCCCCAATGGGGATGAACCCCAAGGAAGCACTCACAAAGAGTGGCAAAACAAGCAACATTGAGAATGGAATTGGGTGTGAGCTGGTAAAGCTTCACGCTGTAAACAAAGAGGAGACCATGGAGGAACTCATGAACAAGAAGGGAGAGGTCGTGATACAGAAAGTAAAGAAACATTACCCGCCAGCCAAATTCGGGGGTTGGGGCGACCTCGTCCCCTGGAAGCTTGTAGGAGCCCTCCTCAAGGAGATTGTTGTTGCGTGCCTTGCGCAGATCCCGTGGAGTACACTTAGTGGGAGGCCATCCGGGATCCCTCCTCTTCATGGTCTTGGCAGCGGCAGAGGAAGTTCCGACCTTGCTTTTCCCCATGGTGGTTGGAGAGCAACGAAGGCGCGACACAAGGAAGAAGGTAGGGGTGAAAGCAGCAAACATAGGAGCAGCACAAGGAATAAGAAGCAGGAAGCAAAGGGGAAGTAGTAAAATAGTAAAAAGCCTTTACCCCCATTTATAAAGAGAAGAAGTGCAAAGCTTAGCCGTTTGATAAAAACGTGAACCATCAAAGCGCACAGGATGATGACACGTGTCAAGGTCTCACAGGAGGATAAAAATCATGGATAGTTATTACCACGGTAAACACGGAGAAAATCCCCACGATGCCTTGATCTTCGCGCGTAAAGGGGGATGTGTGGTCAAAAAATCTACGCTGACATGCCGCTCAAGCGTCATCATTACCGCAACATGGGACCACAATTGAAATGTCCCATCGGGTTTCGTTTCTCGGAAGCCACGGTGTAACAACTTTGTCAGTAATGACGTCATAAAAAGAGCAGTGACACAACATCGACTCCATTTCATATAGACCTGAGTTGAAGTAAAATTCCTCAGCCAAAATCCTTGAGCCTACAGTCAAATACAAAAAATCGACTGTAGCCTCGGGGGCTACTCCTATCAGGAGCGTTGGCTGCGCACCCGATAAAAATAACACAACAGTCTTGGAAAAATAACTGAAAGTGAAGGTTTCTTGAATGGCTAGAAGCTTCGAGCCTATGTCCTAATACAGGCATCCGAACATAGCCTCAGGGGCTACTCCCATTGGGAGCGCTGACCGCACATCTGATAGAAAACTGAGATTTATACGCACCAAAGAAACATTATCCTCGTTTGTAAAACACACCCAATAAAACTAAAACCTATGAGTATTACATTAGTGTATCCTCAAAACGTTACTCCTATCGGGAGTATTTTTAGATATCATCCATAAACTTCAGTAATTCCAGCGGCCAAACAAGGCAGCCGACAAAAATCATACAAAAACCTCGGATCATGCCCGACGCAATAAAATTCCGAATGTCATGTCCACGACATGAAGATACGACTCCGGGATCTGTCCTGTGTGGCCTGGTAATCGTACAAGAATGTGCTCCCCCAGTAAAATATCCGTATCAACGATACGGTGAAAAATCCTGACGGACGCGTTGGGTACCCGATAAAATAGAACTGGAATTCAGTATTCAATAAGACCTCAATGACTCGAACTGGATTACGCCAGTAAAATTCCGTTTTCAAGCCCGGGGACTTAAATTTGATGTAGGTCTATAGTGTTTTTTCCCAGGAGCATTTAATTGATTCCCGGTCCGTCGGATGCATCAGGCATGTTGTACCAAATCCCTACAAAACCAAAAGTGAATATCTCATTAATACCAAAAAATATCTTTGTGACTCAACCCGAATCTGCGATTCAAGTAGAGTCTTGGGGACTACTGACATGGGTATGATTACTCGGGTACTTATGTTTGGTTACCCCAGCTGCATAAAGGCTCACGACCCATGAAGATCCAAGATGAAGGCCCAAGAAGTATCCAATAGAAGTTTTAGTTTAGCTAAATAAGTAAATAGAAACCAACATTGTGTTGGTGTTGTAATCGTGAATATGTAACCTGACCGTATATGGCCCCGAGACCCAGCCTATTATATATAGGCTGGGAGGGGTCAACAGAGAGGTACCGAAAAACCCCAAGCAATCTGTAATAGCACTATCCATCGATAATCAGATGACTTCGACTCCCTTGTTTGTCTAACATCCGACGAAATCCCCAACATTCTCTTTTTCACAAAACCCTAAGTCCATAACCATGGACATTGCTAAGGTCACCCCTCGTCAACCGTCGTACCTAGATCTATGAGAGCACCATCGCATACGAGGATGTTTTTAAGTCAATAAACCAGGTTGTCGCAAGCGACGAGGCCGGGACTTTGTCGCATGTCGGCCGGGGATCTTCCCCATGGTCACCAGATCCCAACACCGTCATCTTCATCCAGCACAGTCAAAGAAGAGAAACACCACCGCCTACCATCTTCCACGCACAGAGATACTAAACGCTAAACACAACTGCAACAAGACGCGACCCGCCACCCATGAGAGTGTCGAACGTCGACCACCATACATGAATCTCACCAGATCCATAGACCGGCTAGACAATCGGGCCACCCCTCGATGCCATCGATTAAAGTGACACCGAGATGGAGGATGAGCATGGGCAAATTTTCTGGCATGATGTAGTCTTTTCCATAGAAGCCACACCCCAAGGAAGAACCAGGCTAACCCTAACTACAGATCGGAGCCTGGTGTCCCCACTTGACATGGGAATACCTTACATGTACTCGAGTTTGGCATACACAGTCCAGGTATGGTAGAAGCCCACGGCGTTATCAGGGCCCAATACAGGATTCAGGTGATTCAAGGAGACTCTGATTGCTTGCAGCACGAGACAAAGCTTAAGATAGAAAGTTTAAAGGGACAAACCCTAATCTATAACTGACTCGACCTGTTACCCGAGACCTAGCCTATCTATATAAAGGCTAGGAGGGGGCGACGAGGAGGACAATCACAACCCTAGTTTCCATAACCATCGCCGGATTGCATCTGCGCACCCCCTGTAACTTTCGACTCTCTCGATAATTCCAAGAGCAGACAAGCAGGAGTAGGGACCTCTATGAGGCCTAAACCTGGTTAAATCTTGCATCCCTATGTGCTTGTTTGCTAGCCGATTGATGCCTCCAGCGCCCCTCCTTCTCCAAAACCCAAGTCCATAACAATGGGCATTGATGAGTTAATCACTCATCAATTGGCGCCGTCTGTGGGAATTGGGATTGCTGACGTCGCGGCTTCTTCGGCCCTATCAACCGTGATCTACAACTCTGCAACAACAGAGATTCTCCAGTTCTTTGGCGCTTTCGACTTCACCATCCACATGCCGGCCACTCGCCCAACTTTCGAGTCCGTGGCGATGGGATTGGCCTAGCAATTAGGAGCTTACGCTTCCAAGTTGGTCAGCTAGGCACACTTCGCCTCCCTGACCAGCCGACGCCCCCCGCGATTTCTCCAGTATCATGGTTTCCACCACCAATCGGCACCCTCAGCGAGCTCAACGCCCCGACACAAGTTGGGAGCACGGACAACGACAGCAGTCGTAGATCCGATCTGGGTGACCTGGCCACAGAGGATGGAGCCTTCGGCTCTGGATCTGAAAGTTGTGGGAGCAACAGCTTCCCCAATCACTTCATGTGCGCCGTCATCAACACAGGTGACACCGGTGTCAATCGCGACAACACCGATACTGGGCCAACCAACGGTGAAAACGGTGGCCACGCCAACGGCGTGCCCACCAACAACGGGACAAAAGGGAACCCGAACCTCATGGCGAATGAGCGCACCGAGGAGCGTGTGCTGATCAAGCTCAACGACAACGAGTGGGCCTGGTGCCGAGAGGCTCTGTGGGGCAATCCTCTCCCCTTGAACTCATAACAACAGATGTTGATGGGTTACCATTGGCTGCTCAAAGAAGAGTACAAGCGCCAGCAACAGGTAATCGCGCAACTCGACGCGCGTAAAAAGACGGCGGACGAGTCAAGCCTTTGACGAGCTCAACTCTCCATGGGAGGATCCTCCTCCAGATGCAACGACTACGTGGCCGCCAAATGGCGATCTCGACTGGCCTACCTCACTGGCAAGGAGCGAGAAGAAGCCATGAAAGTCCTCGACTTCGGCTCCATGACGGTGGACACGCGGGGCAACGTGCTCCCAAAGACACCACAAGCAGTGGTGACAACAGCCACCATGTACCTCCTCAACAACTAGCCACCGGCTGGGGATCCACGAGCTGCCAGGCACTGATCTACGATTGTAGGCTTGGGGCTAGTCGAGGCTGCCCTCGTCAAAGAGCCAACACTGGAGCCGAAGAAAACTAAAGCTATGGACAAGTACTACTATTCATACTCCTCCAGCGACAACAGCCACGATCTGTCACAGCGACGTTGCTCACGGTGGCATGACCATGACTACAACATGTGTGATGACATTACGCAGTCCAAGGTCGACAAGATGCATGCAAGTCATGCTCATTCGACTAACTCGGAAGACGACAATGTAGAGCTCTGCGGCTCCAGATGCTTTAGCAGAGCCATCAGGTAGAAGTGAATGCCTAAAGGGTTCAAACTCCCATCGGAGAACCCGAAATTTGACGGCCTACAAGACCGGAAGATTAGGCTAGAAGACCACATCTCCTCCGTCGGGCTGTCTTTTCTGGCGCCGTTGCCGGGGAGGTAAGGTAAAAGGTACCCACATCCTCCGGTGTGAGTGCTCGAAGTTATATCCTTTAGATTCTGCAATTTTGTCTTTTTTTTCTTGTTTTCACTAGTTAGGCTTAATGGAAAACAACAACAAAATTAGAGAGCTTTATAGTATTTATCTTGAGTTAGGACATGAAGTGTTTGAAGAGAAAATTAAAAACCTATGGAACTTTATTTGCATGCTAATAGCAATGTTGTTAGTATGAATTGTTTGGACACTATTATTGCTAATGCTATGGAAAAGTCTAAGCTTGGGGAAGCTAGTTTTGATGAAAATGATCATTTTAGTTCCCCGGCTTTGGAAGATAGCTATTGTATTGCTTATGATGATACCAAACCTCCAATATATGATGATTACAATGATGAATATGATATTTTCAGTCCACCTACTATTGAGGAGGAAATTAATTATGATTACAATATGCCTCCTATATTTGATGATTATGGTGATGAAAATAATAATGATAGCTATTTTGTTGAATTTGCTCCCACTACAATCAATAAGAATGACTATGCTTATGTGGAGATTAATAATGATTATATGCATGTGGCTCATGATAAGAATGTTTTATGTGATAGTTATATTGTTAATTTTATTCATGATGCTACTGAAAGTTATTATGAGAGAGGGAAACATGGTTTCATGCATTTCAATAATATTAAGTTTCCCCTCTTTATGTTAAAAGTCTTGAAGTTGCACTTGTTTTGCTTTACTATGCTTGTTGATTTGTGCTTTCATGACTTGTTTCTTTACAAGATTCCTATGCATAGGAAGTGGGTTAGACTTAAATGTGCTTTGAATTTGCTTCTTGATTCTCTCTTTTACTTCAATTCATATTTCTTATGTGAGCATCTTCTCGAACTATCATGCCTAACTTGAAGGCGTTAAAGAAAAGTACTTATTGGGAGATAACCCAAAAGTTTTAGATGAGTCTTGGAAGTTATTACCTCTGTAATAACCTCTCCTTATCCTTTTTATTTGCTTTTTGTGCCAAGAGTAACCTCTAATGAGAGAGAAGTAATGATTGGGAAAGTTGTTGTCCCGAAACAGATTTGTGTGCTTCACCGTAAAAATTCGTGTAAAATCTCTGAACGTCCTTTTGAAGCGTCAATTTTTGTGCTTCTGCCCCAGGTTGTTATCTAACTTTAGTTAGTTCAACACTTTTTGATTTGAGCAACATAAGGTCTTCTAAAAAAATCATATTTACCTGCTGGTCTGTTTTGACAGATTTCTGCCATTTTCTGCATTTGCTTCTTGTTGGTTCCTTTTTGAGTTCTTTTAGGGAATTGAGCTTTTTGAGGGAAGTGCTACAATAGCTAGTGTTCTAATGGAAGTTTATTTGGTGTTATAACTGAACCTTAAGACTTATTTATCTTGAATGCACTAATGTTGCTAATAAAGATTGTGTGAAGTTTTGTATGAAGGAAAAATTCCAGGTGTATGGAAGGAATGAGTAATGACATGAAGGATGGACTAAAGCTCAAGCTTGGGGATGTCACGCATGTCACCCCAAGAAATATCCAAGAAGTACAAGCATCAAATCTTGGGGATTCCCAAGGCATCCTCTTCTTCATCAATAAAAATCTCAGGTTTCTTCCAAACGCTTCATTTTTATTGTTTCATGCACAGTTGTGTTTTTCTTGGAGCGTCTTCTTTTTAGTTTTCGTTTTGGTTTTTCGTTTGCTTTAGTTTTCCTAGTTTTCTGAATAAATTGGTTGGACCCTCTCTTTCATACATTGGTTTGCAAATAGTTTGGTTTGGTTTGGAAAAGAGTAGGAAAGTTCATACTTATGTGGTAAAAAGAGCTTGTTTTTGACTGTGGCCTATGCTTTGTCATGCCATGCTTGATATTGTTTGGCTTTATGCTTAGTATTCTTTGCTGTAGCATGAATTGTTATAAACAATTGAGATTGCTTAATGTGCCTTGGATGAATCATGCGTTGTTTTAGCATATTAAAGCATAGTATAGTGGTATTCTCCTTTGATGCTTTATTTGGGTTGACTTGGCGCATGCTCACACCATATTATGACTATCTCAAGTCACCATAGCCTTTATGATCCTTTAGTTTTCAACTTGTAGTATCACTTTATGCTTTGATCAATGATGTTTTGTCGCTTGCATGATTATGGCCATTATTGCTCTCTTAGTTTGTTGCTCCCAGTCTTTTGCTAGCCTCCACAACCAAGTATGAGTTCCACTCATCCATCCAACTCCCTAAACCAAGTTTTTCCAAAGAGTCCACCATACCTACCTATTAGCTTATGCTATTCCAAGTATATTCATGCTTTTGTTTACCTTCCAAATTAAACTTGTTATGAGAAAACTAGTGATTAAAGCTCTCACGAACTTGATGGCACACTTTACTTTTTTGCATTTAATAACTTGAACCATTGGGTCCTTATTTGTTACGTATATGCTTGCGCTTTATAATTTGAAATTAGCAGAACCATGTACCATGGGGAACGCTTTCAACTTTGCACTTGTACTTTGTACCCCGTTGATATCATGTTCTTTTGCTTATGGATCCCGGTGGTGTGAAATAAAAGTGGAACTTGTAAGATCATGGAGTTTGTATGTGTGCTAGAGAAACGCATGGGCCGCTAGCCTAAGCCATTCCTAATCATGGTGGAAACTTGCAGCATCACCATAAAAACCTATGCAAAGAGCAAATAAAAAGATCGCTGAGATGCTCATTGTCTGCTTGCCTTGTCATTTTGATTATGGGATAGCTCCTGTATCATGTGCAAGGGGTACCCCGTTGGCGGTTCTTAATGATACACATATACTTACAATGACAAGAGCTTACTCATGACTAAAGTTGAGTAGCATGAGGATCTGTCTTCGTAAGTATGGGGCATGAGGTTTCAGTTTATAACTTGTCAAGCATATCCTCTTAGTTGTGTCACTTTAACCTTAACCACTTCAAGATGCTTATGATAGGGGCAATGAGAGCTGAAAGGTACAAGTACCATAATTTTTGGAAGCTCTTTATGAGACTTGAATCCCTACTTCCTTTTACAAAGGCCTTTTTTCCACCATTATATTGAGTCCCCACCTTCTATCTTTATGCACCTACTTTGAGAGCATAGTGGCCATTCTTAGTTCTATGTGCATTGTCCCAAGACTTGTTGATTGATGCATAGCTTTGCTATTGCTTGTTTTCAACTATTTGTATCTAGTCACTCTTATGAACTTTGAAGGTGTCCTATGCATTTATATTTGCTACTCTATGAGGGACAAGCTGAATACTATTATGCTATGTTTTCTTTATGTGAAACAAACAAACGTCTTGCAAAGCATTGTTATTCATGAATCTTTTGTTTGTGCCTTTTCATGTTGCATCATAGTTTCTTTGTCTTATTGCTAGAACTTTGTCTTTCATGTTATGATTGAAGTACTATGATCCCAGCTTTGAATGTTTTACAAATACTTTGATCAAGTCTTTGATGGTGCATGTCACCTCAAAAATTATTCTTTCTTTTTATCACTTACCTACTCGAGGACGAGCAGGAGTTAAGCTTGGGGATGTTGATACATTGCAAATGTAACTATAATTTTTGATGTTCCATGCTTGGCTTTATCTACTTTCTTGTGTTTTGTCCACACTTTGGAGTACTTTTTATATGATTTCTTGGACTAACCTATTAACAAGTGCCACAGTGCCAGTTGCCTGTTTTCTGCTGTTTTTGGTTCTAGGAAAGTCAGAAAATCAATATTCTCGGAATTGGACCGGAGAAAAGCCAAAGTTGATATTTTCCCGGAAGACTCCCAGAGCCAGAAGGAGAGTTGGAGAGGGGCCACAGGGTGGCCACACCACCCCATGGCACGGGTCCCCCAAGGCCACGTCAGGGCATGGTGTGGGCCCCCTGGCCGCCCACCGACCTTGCCCTTTGGCCTATAAGAAGCCTCCCGATGCGTAAACCCTAGATCGTCAATGAGAAATCCACGAAAAGTTCCGCTGCGCCGCCACCACCGAAGGAAAGATTCGGGGGACAGAAAGTCTCTGTTCCGGCACCCTGCTGGGACGGGGAAGTGCCCCCGGAGCCATCTCCATCGATCTCCACCACCATCTCCATCACCGTTGCTGATTCCCATGATGAGGAGGGAGTAGTTCTCTCTCGAGGCTAAGGGTTCCACCGGTAGCTATGTGTTCATCTCTCTCTCTCTCTATGCATGATCATATCGAGATCATGAGCTTGTAATCTATAGATCTACCTTGCTACTCAAGTGCTTTAATGAATCTCTGCTCTCCCCAAGTGTGTGAAAGTGACAGCGTGCTCACCATGGTGGCACTTAGGCTAGAGATTACAAATACTTGTTATGAGTTATATTTGGAGTTGGATGTCTTTATGAAATTGTGGTGTTTGTTGGACTCATCTAGTACTCAAGGTGACAGTGTGGGGTTATCTAGATGGGAAAGGCTTACTTTGAGGTGTGTTGTTATAGCCCTACCATCGATTAGAGTGTTCAACCAGAGAGTAGTTAAGAGTAGTATCATAAAGAGAGGATATATTTATGAGAGAGTGTTCACTAGTGAATGTATGATCCCTAGGCCTTGTTTCTTAGCATTGAAACACTGTTTGCTATTAGATCTGTTACATGTTTGCTTGCTTCCATCTTTATTTCAGTTTCCTTTAGTCTCTTCCACGCCATCAAGCTGTTTGTTGGCACCGTTGTCTTATATCCATACCACTTGTATTTCACTATCTCTTCGCCCTAGTGCACATATACACCTGATAAGTGTATTGGGTGTGTTGAGGACACAAGAGACTTCTTGTATCTTGATTGCAGGGTTGCTTCAGAGGGAATACCTTTCACCACTTCCTCCGTGAGTTCGATAAACCTTGGGTGATCCACTTAAGGGAAAACTTGCTGTTGTTCTACAAACCTCTGCACTTGGAGGCCCAACAACTATCTACAAGAATAGCAGTGCGTAGACATCAGGCTGCATGGTGGAAGCTCAAGCATGGCCATGCAATGCCTACAGCTGCAGCTGCAAGGCGCTGCGTACACATGGCTCAACAATCTCCCGCTCGGATCAATTCGCGGCTGGGAAGAGCTGGTCTACAGCTTCATGCGCAACTTCAAGGGCACTTACAAAAGGCTCGCATCAATCGAGGAGCTAAGAGGCTGCCACCAGAGGTATGGCGAGTCGCTGCGCTCGTACATCCAGAGATTGTCCTTAATCAAGACCTCTGCGGAAGATATCTCTGAGGATCGCGTAATCGACGCGTTCAACTGCGGCGTTCATTGCAGAGACTCAGGGAGGAGCTGGGCCGCTCAAAGCCCAAGACAATCGACGATTTGATGGAGATCACGAATTGGTGGGCTGACGGAGAGGAGTCGGTGAAAAATCGTGTCTACTCTGATGATGATGACCTCAGGCGTAGACATGAACGCCGAGGGAAACATCGAATGCGCATCTACGAGGACCGCGAAAAGGTTGACATGGTCGCAGCCGGCTACACCGACAAACGCGACGACAACTGCAACAGCGGATACCATGACAGCGGGAAAACCACGCAAGTGTGGTAGCGTGATGACCCACAAGTATAGGGGGTGTATCGCAGTATTTTCGATAAGTAAGAGTGTCGAACCCAACGAGTAGCAGAAGGTGCTGGCTAGTGGTATGGATCAGGAATTCTGTGCAAATACTTAGCAAACGGATTTTTAGGGTTTTTTGATAAAGCAAGTAAATAAAGTACGAGTAAATAAAAGACAATAAGAATAAATGTAGCAAGTGGCCCAATCCTTTATGCAGCAAAGGACAAGCCGGTTGTATTACTTAAGATGACCAAACGTTCTCGAGGACACATGGGAAGACTGTCAAGTGCTTTCGCTTCATATAGTCAATTAATCTTCTTTAGTTTGCTAAGTGTTGTGTGGGTGAACATGTGCTAATGTACCGACATTCCTAGGACTAATACATACTTGTGATTATACCCCTTGCAAACATCCGTAAGTACAAGAAAGTAATTAAGGTAGAAACCTAACCACAACTTTAAACTCTAAGACCCTTACGTCCCTTGTGCAATGGTTTCCTAATAGGGGTTTAGGTTTCTGTCACTCCGGAAACCCCTACGATTAGTAGCCAAATACACAATGCATTCCCCTAGGCCCATATAGGTGAAGTGTCATGTAGTCGACGTTCACATGACACCACTAGAAGAAATACACCACAACTTAAATATCAAACTATTGAATCTTTCTCAACACAATTCCACTAATAACAACATGACTTCTCCCATGTCCTCAAGAACAAAACAAACTACTCACAAGACATCATATGGATCATGATCAGAGATGGAATAATGATGTATAACAATCTGAACATAAACAATAATTCAATGGTTCCACTCAATAGCATCAACTACAAAGAGTAATCAACACCGGGAAAGTTTCCCCTAAGAACTATGCAAGATTCAAACCAATTATTATAGAAATATGGAGATAGTGATGAGGGTGCTAATGGTGATGATGATGATGATCTCGATGAAGTCCAGGTTGACGGTGGTGTTGATGGTGATGATCTCCCCTCTCCGGGAAGGAATTCTCGCGGCAGAAATCTGTCTGCCGGTGAGATCTTTCTCTCTCGGTGTTTTTCGCCCCGCAGAGGCGGCGTAATCTTTCTGTGGTCGCTCCCCGAGTTTAGGGTTTCGGGAGGATTATATATGCCAAAGGGGAGAGCCAGAGGTGGGCCAGGGCGGCCATACCACCTGGTGGCGCGGCCTAGGGTAGCCCCTGCGCTAGGGGGTGGTGTGGGGCCCCTGTGGCCCATCTCCACTCCTCCTTCTGGCTTCCTTCGTCTTCTGGAAAAATATGATTTTCCGTATATTTTCCTGGATTTTCTGATCTTCGCGAATTTTGCCTCCAAACAGCACCTTTTCCATCAGAATCCTGACTGCAGCGGTCCATGCTCCAAAAGTCATCAACCTTGCAAAAACAGATGAAATAACATAAGTATCACCTCTTAATATGAAATATATCAATGAATAATAGTAAATTATGATATAGAATAGTGATGCAAAATGGACATATCAACTCCCCCAAGCTTAGACTTTGCTTGTCCCCAAGCGAACCTGAACTCAATAACATGACCTCAGGATTATGGAGTGAAAAGTCGATAAAAGAATACGGACAAGAAGCATCACATTCATCAATACATAGATCATAATAGAAGACAACTCACTATTATATAACTTAACTTGCAAATAGTAAAGGAAACACAATAAAGATACATAAAGTGAATCATAATTGATGATGGCAAACTTAGCTCTTGGTCGAAGAATAGTTGATAATTTGCTAGAGTTCACAAATAACTGGTTTTCAATGATAGCTTTCAAAGTAGTAATCACCAAGATAAGAGCAATGTGCAAAACAAGGAACATAAGAAACATGATTGATTAAATCATCATATGAATGAATGAAACACAACAACTCAAAATACTTGCTGAGATTGAAGGGAATATGTTTACTGACTCAACTAAAAAGTAAAAGAAAGGCCCTTCGCAGAGGGAAGCAGGGATTTCAAGTTTCATAAAGAGCTTCCAAAAATTATTGTACTTATTAGCTTTCAGCTCTCATTGCCCCTATCATAGGCATATTTAGGTGATTAAGGTTAAAGTGATCAAATATGAAGATATGCTTGACAAGTTGCAAGTTGAAAATCTCATGTCCCTTGAATACGAGGGCCGCTCCTCATGCTACTCAAGTTTAGTTACCGGTAAGTTCTTGTCATAGTAAGTATATGTGTATCATAGAGAACCGCCAATAGGGTACCCTTGCCCGATGATATGGAAGAATCCCCATATCAAAGTGATAAGGCAAGCAGACAACGAGCATCTCAGCAATCTTCTTATTTACCATGGGAATATGGTGCTTTTTTCTCTCTTTCCTCTTTCCTCATCTTTTTTTCCTTTTTCTCTTTTTCTCAATCTCTATCTCTTTTTTATAAGAAGAATGCTTCATATATGCTCATTATGGTTACGCTGCAGGTTTCCACCATGATTAGGCATGGATTAGACCGACGGCCCAGGCGTTTCTCAAACACACATACATAACTCCATGGACTTACAATCTCCCCTTTCATTTCACACCGACGACATCCGTAGACAAAAGAGCATGATATCAGCTAGGTACAAAGTACACGTGCAATGGTGAAAGCATTCCCCATGATAGCATGGTTCTGCTAATTCACAACTTACAAAGCGCAAGCATATACGCAACATAGATGGGCACAATGGTTCAAGTTTATTAAGTGCAAGAAAGTAAAGTGTGCCATCAAGTTCATGAGAGCTTTAATCACTAGTTTTCTCATAACAAGTTTAATTTGGAAGGTAGATAAAAACATGAATTTACTTGGAATAGCAATAGTGCTAGTAGGTAGGTATGGTGGACACAAATGGCATAGGTTTTGGTTTAAGGATTGGATGCACGAGAGGCATTCCCTCTCAGTACATGTTTTTGGCTAGGAAGGCTGGGTAACAAGCATAAGAGTTGAAGGAAATAAAGAACATACAAGTGATAAAAACAAACATGCAATCTTCCTTGGAAGCACAAAAGATCTTAACTAGAGAATACTAAACTTATGAGCAAATCAAGAAAGAAAGATGATGAAATTATATTTTTTTAGAGTACTTTTATCTTTTTCACTCAATTCTCAAAATAGGGTTGCTACTGACCGAGCTAGGTTTGCCAAAACCAACTAAATTAACTCAATGGTCCCAAAGTGATACCAATACTAATGACAAGATCAATCATATAACCAAGAATTGAAAACTAATATAAGATATTCAAAAGAGTAAATGATAGAACTTCTCATTAATATTCCATAACGGCAACTCACACCAAGGGATACATAGATATCTAATGAGAGGTGGACACTTCCATAATTCAAACCATCCTACATGATAACTTCTCTACTCATGATAATGACTCTACTAAAAGGGTAAAAAGATAGAAGATAGTGATGTGATACCGCGGCACTCCCCCAAGCTTCTAACAAACCAAGGGGATGCCAAACCCGATGACGAATTACTCCTTCGGTGGTGGTGGTGTCCTCTTGATGAGCTCTTTGATCAGTTTCCCCAAGTCCTCAATCTCGAAGGTGAGATTACGAATAAGCTGTGAGTTTTGCTCAATGCGGCTCATGATCATGTCGGGTTGAGAATCCCATCTCTTGCGATTCTTTCCCCACTCTACCTCCTTGAAGTCTTATTTTCCTGCATGGCTAGAATGAGGCAAATCCCAATTGGAGGGTAATTTCTCCTTGGGCATATTCCGGTATTGATGCTCATGGATAAGGGTATGGAAAGGATTCTTGGCGCGTGGAGGAAGTGACCATGGATCTGAACAGTGATGAGTAGGCTTCCCTCCAATTGACATAGTCCTGGCAGGGATTGCCACCACTCCAATGCTTGCAATGGTAGTGCCAGTGTGTGGATGTTGGTCTTGCTTTATATCTGCTTCACCTTCACTCTTGATCTCCTTCTCCTACCCGGGGTCTTGGAGATCTTCCTCCATAGGCTCCTTCCCCTTATCCTTGGCGGACACCATTGTGCTTCTAAACTTTCAAGAATAGTTCTTGGTAGAAACAGATCGAAACAAAAACACGACGAAAACACGATATACGAACCTCGGGGGATCCGGGGGATTATATATTACAAAGTTTCATACCAAAAGGAAGGTACTGGGAGAAAATGGGTCGGAGACGGAGTCCGGAGTGGCCACACCACCTGGTGGCGCGGCCAGGGTGGGACCCCGCCACAGGGTGGTGTGAGCCACCCTGGCTCCGTTTCTGTTCCTCTTTCGCTTCGTAGCTTTCCTTATTGGCTAAAAACTGCAAAAATATAATTGGATAGTATTCTCGTGGAACTTTTCTTACCAGAACTGTTACCTATTTGAATACGAACTCTGCAGGTCTCTGAATTTGGTATTTACTAAATTCTTCTGGAGTCACCACTTGAATAACATCAATATCTTCATCTTCATACACATATTGCTTGAGTCCTAGGAAATCTTCATCTTCATCGAATTCCTCTATGAGCGCTGGGAAATCTTTGCTTGGTGTCCAGCGGACATGCCAGGAGTTCCCAGGGAATTCGCTGAGCACTCACTCAACGTGAATCCAGACGCAAGGCTAGTCAAGCAGACAATACGACGACTATTCGAACCAAGAGAAAAAGCGGTCGGTATGGAGATCAACAGACTCCTCGACACAAAATTCATACACGAGATCAAGGAAAGCACCTGGCTCACAAATTCAGTGCTTGTGCCTAAAAAGGACACGGATATCCTGCGGATGTGCATGGACTTCAGCTCCTTGAATAAGCAATGCCCGAAGGATCACTTCCCATTGCCACAGATCGGTCAAATAATCGACTCCACTACAGGATGCGAGTGCCTCTACTTCCTCGACGCCTACTCAGGCTACAATCAGATTCGAATGAAGGAGAAAGAACAAGAGAAAACAACGTTCACAACACCCTTTGGTGTGTTCTGCTACAACACGATGCCCTTCGGGCTAAAAAACGCAGGAGCCACCTATCAGCGGTGTATGCAGGCCTGCCTCAAGAACCAACTTGGTCACAATATACAAGTCTACGTCGACGACATCATCGTCAAAACAAAAGAGGAAGCCGCGCTACTCGACAATCTCCGTGAGACCTTCGATAACCTCGATCGATACCGGATCAAGCACAATCCGGACAAATGTGCCTTCGGCGTACCGTCTGGGTAACTGCTCGGGTATCTCATCTCCGCGAGAGGGATCGAAGCAAACCCGAAGAAAATAAAGGCCATACTAGCCATGGAGAAGCCGAAGAACGTAAAAGGCATCTAGCAACTGGCTAGGCGAATCACGGCGCTCAGTCGAATGGGCGAAAAGGCACTACCCTTCTACCAACTTCTCCATAAAGCTGACAAGTTCGAGTGGACAGACGAAGCCCAAGAAGCATTCGAAGACCTCAAGCGTCTGTTATCCACCTTGCTAGTACTAGTGACGCCTCGTGAAAAGGAGCCGTTGTTGCTATATATCTCGACCACCAACCAGGTGGTAAGAATGGTGCTCGTGGTGTAACAAACTGAAGAAAACAAAGTCCACGGGGTACAACGCCCAGTCTACTACCTCAGCGAGGTGCTCACGCCAACAAGACAGCAGTACCCGCATTATCAGAAGCTAGAATACAACATCTTCATGACCGCCAGGCGACTGCACCACTACTTCCAGGAGCACCCAATCATAGTGGTGAACGACGCCCCGCTTGGGCACATACTCAATAATCCTGATGCCACTGGACGAGTAGCGCTCTAGGGAATCAAACTATCTCCACGAGCCATCACATATGAGAAGCGCGACGCGATCGAATCGCAAGTTCTCCTGGACTTCCTCGTGCACTGGATGGAGAACCAGCTCCCCGACAAGCCAGACATGTCCTACCTATGGACAATGCACTTTGATGGATCCAAGCGAAAGGAAGGAGCTGGCGCAGGCGTCATACTGACATCACCCCAAGGTGACAAGATGATATACGTTCTACGAATGCAGTTCACCGCCTCCAACAACGAGGCTGAGTACGAAGCCTTGATCCATGGGATGCGGATGGCGAAAGCCTGCGGCGCCAAGCGACTTGTCATCTATGGCGACTCCAAACTGGTGGTCAACCAAACAATGAACGAGTACGATACTCTGAGCGACAACATGATCGCCTACCGCGACCTCTACTACACACTCGAGGGAGACTTCGATGACTCCGAGCTGCGGCACGTTGGCCACGAAAGCAATGAGGAGGCGGTCATACTCGCCAACATCGGCTCCACCTGCACCCTAGTACCACCTGGAGTATTTCTAGAGCGCATCTACGAACGCTCCATCAAGCCCAAGGCTCCAGAGAAGAAGGAAAGCACGCCAACGGACTCGAGGGCTACGCCACCCAACGAGCCAAAGGCACTCGATGACACGGAGCTAGACACGGGACTTAAAGGTCCCATGGAGTTCATGATGATCGAGCCATCTTGGACACAGCCATACATTACATACCTGCTCAGCAAAAGGCTGCCAGATGACCCGACTGACGCGAAGCACGTAGCGCGACAATCCAAGGCATTCACCCTCATCAACGACGAACTGTACAAGCACAAAATCACATGAGTTCTTTAGCGGTGCGTCTCCAACGGGGACGGAAGAGCCATCCTCCTCAATAATACACGAATGCACTTGCGGGTGATACGTCCAAAACGTATCTACTTTCCCGAACACTTTTGCTATTGTTTCTCCTCTAAACTTGTGTGATTTGGATGCAACTAACACGGCTTGACGCTGTTTTCAGTAGAATTGCATTGGTGTCTACTTTTTGTGCAGAAAATCAACTATTAGGAAAAATCCCGAAAAATATGCCAAAAAATCCTATTTCACCAGAAGACTCCCGGAGCCAGAATACGAGATGGAGGGGGGCTGGGCCCAGGCCACACCACCTGGCTGCGCGGGCAAGCCCAGGCGCGCCAGGGCGTGGTCTGGCCGCCCCGGACTCCCCCTCGGTCTCCCTCTTCGCCTATAAGTTACCTTTTGACCTAAAAACTCAGGGGGGTTCGACGTTTTTCCAAAAGGAGTTCCGCTCCACCGCCACCACTAGATTCCATGAAACAGCACCAGAAACTCCGTTCTGGCACCCTGTCGGGACGGGGAATTGGAGGAGATCATCGCCATCATCATCACCATCGCTTCTCCATCGACCATCCATGTTTC
Source organism: Avena eriantha (assembly GCA_910589775.1). Taxonomy (NCBI): domain Eukaryota; kingdom Viridiplantae; phylum Streptophyta; class Magnoliopsida; order Poales; family Poaceae; genus Avena; species Avena eriantha. The sequence goes on along the minus strand of OU342743.1, from coordinate 585,384,316 downwards.
CCCCATCTATGAGTGTTAATGCTTTGCTTCGGTGCTCTATTAAAAGGAGCACCTTAATTGCCAGTAGTTCCCTTGAGGCCCCGCTGCAAACGGGCTGGCAGGACAAAAGATGTTGTGCAAGTTCTCATTGCGAGCACGTATGACTATATATGGAACACATGCCTAGGATTATCTAGTACTTGGATGCTTTATCTTATTTATCTGCAATTTCCCTATGTTCTGATTGCTATGTGAATTGTCTTGTCCATGCAACGCCCGTCCATCCATCCCTACGCCTACCGCACTCGAATCCTACTGTTGCTGCCATCCATCCATCGTGGGTAAGTCTCGTGATGGCAAGGTTCCTATTTTACCATCCACTACAAGAAGAGGTACGGTTCTGAACACCTCTGCTGCTCTTGATTCACCATCTGGTATAAGTAAGCTCGTTACACCACCACATACACATGCTACACACACTTCTACTACTGCTGAATCTGAAACTTCTGATGCTTATGATGCTGCTTCTACTATGCTTGATAAGAGTGGTTCATTAGGTCCTTTCCTAGATGCTACGATTGCTAGAACTATAGCTAGAAATACTGAAACTCCTAATGAAGACACTACCACACCTGCTAGTTCACCTGAGTCTAGTGAAAGTTATGATATTGAAGATGGTTATGTTGAGATGACCGATGAATTTATTAAAAAATGTAAAAACATCCATGATAGGAGCACTGCTAAGAGTCTCCTTGAGAGGCGTACTATTAGACCCAAATTGTCTCCTATTGCTAAGTTTGCTGCTTCTCCCATAAATATTAAAGATAAAGATTATGATTTCTCTCTCGATCTATCTTACATAGCTATTGTTGAGAAAGAACCTTTTTGTGGGACTAAGAATGAAAGTGCGGTAGCACATATGAATGAACTTTCTACCATGAGTGGCTTGTTTTCTGATGATATTAAGATGCGTACTTACTTTGTTGCTAAGATTTTCCCCTTTTCACTGAAAGGAGAAGATAAAACTTGGTTTAGTAATTAACCTCCTGGATCTATTGATAACCCTGATTGCTTGATTAGTACTTTCCTGCAGAAATATTTTCCTCCTAGTGCTAGACATGCTATTTTGCAGGAACTTTTTGATTTTAATCAAGGAGAAAAAGAGGTATTGCCTGAATCTTGGGCAAGGTTTTGTACTTTGATTCATGCACAGGCTGGAAGTCCATTACCTAAGAATGAGCTTCTTGATATATTTTATAATGGACTAACCGAAGAATCTAGGACATACCTAGATAGTTGTGCTGATTGTGTTTTCAGGAATAGGACTCCTAAGGAAGCTGAGGAATTAATGGCTAAAATAAGTAAGAACTATGAAGATTGGACTCCTCCTGAACAAGCTATACCTAAAGTAATTGTACCTGAACCTACTATACCAGTGCCTATTCCAACATCAAAGAAGAGGGGAGTTATTGAATTAAATGATGAAGTGATGAAGGAAGCTAAGAAATGTCTTAAGGAGAAGGGAATTAAAGCTGCAGATGTCAAGAATTTACCTCCTATTAAAAGAATTATGTAAGCCTATTCCCTACTCATCCACTATTGAGGTACACTCTCTCCAACACTTTGATGAAGGTGATATCCCTTACTCTAAACCACCCGATCAATGCTTAGAAGAATTCGGTATCTTTATTGTTAAGCAAGATAATTTTAATAAAAGGGTGCAAAATCATCTAATGGAAAACACTAGAGCTATTGTTGAGTTGAAAGATATTGTGGAAAGAACCTCTAATGATGTTAAAATGATTGTTAAACACTTTCAAATGGTTCAAACTCAAATAGATCAACTCGTTAAAGTGCAAAAAGACTTGCTAGTTAATGATGCTAAAGAAAAACATGCTTATGAAATTAGAACTAGAAGTGGTGCTGCTACCCAGGATCCTCTATATCCTGAGGGGCATCCCAAAAGAATTGAGCAGGATTTTCAACAAGCTGAAAATAGTGGCTCTACTCGTAAGAAAAGGAAAAGGAAACATAAAACTGTTGTAGAACCCTCTGAACCTGCTATAGATCCTAATAGTATATCTATTTTTGATGCTGAAACTGAAAGTGGTAATGAAAAAATGAAGTTCCTAATGAAGAAAAAGTTGAAGAAGAACCTGAAAACCACACTAAGAATACTAAATACACTAAAGAAGATTTTATTGCTAAGAAACATGGTAGTGAAAGAGAACCTTGGGTCCAAAAACCTATGCCTTTCCCTGATAAGAAACACAAGTCAAAGGAAGATGAAAACTATAATAAGTTTTGTGAGTGGATGAAACCTTTATTCCTGCAAATTCCTTTGACTGATGCTATTAAATTGCCTCCTTACTCAAAGTATATGAAGGATATTGTCTCGAATAAAAGGAAGATCCCTAATGAAGATATTTCTATTTTGCTTGCTAATTATTCCTTTAATGGTAAGGTTCCTAAGAAACTTGGAGATCCAGGGATTCCAACTATCCCTTGCTCTATTAAAAATAGTTATGTTAGAACTGCTTTGTGTGATTTGGGAGCTAGAGTTAGTGTTATGCCTTTCTCTCTCTATAAGAGACTTCAACTTGAAAAACTGATACCAACTGATATATCTTTGCAAATGGCTGATAAATCTACCAGTATTCCTGTTGGTATATGTGAGCATGTACATGTTCAAGTGTCTCATAATTGCTTGATATTAACTGATTTTGTTGTGCTTGAAATGCCTGAAGATGATAATATGTCTATTATTCTTGGGAGACCTTTTTCTTAATACTGCATGAGCTGCTATTAATTGTAATCAAGGAAAGGTGACCTTTAATGTTCATGACAAGGAACATACTGTCTATTTCCCCAAGAAGATTGAAAGTACTTATGGTTTGAATTCAATTGAACATGTTGAGGGCATTCAAGTTGGAGAGATATATTGTCCCATACCAAGAGAAAAATTTGAAACTATTATGATTAGGATCATTGCTATCAAGGTTGAGGTAACATAATCATTAGTGGAATACAAGGTTTTGTCTCATATGAAATTGTTTTGGTAGCAAGACCTGATCAACCTTGTTAACAAAAGGATTTCATTGAACAAAACAATGTTTTCACTATGATTATCTCCGTTTACATCTATTGCTATCCATTTTAGTTTTTGCTTTTGTTTAGTTTTATTTTTTGTTGTTAGTTGCTTACATGTTAGAGTTTCTTAGAACTCCTGTAGTTCTAGCCTTGTTTTGTCCTTGCATCTTTTTCCAAAAAAATCCGGCTGTCAGAAAATCATTCTTCTATACCTGAAAAATGCCCAAAAATAAAGTGTCTCGAAAAATTCCAGAAAATTCATATTAAATTTTTACATGAAAAAGGGGAAGAGGAGTGCCTAGAGGGTACCAGGGGGACCCACAAGGCAGGCTCACCACCTGGTGGCGCGGCCTGCCCTGGGTGGCGCCATCCATGGTGTGGGCCACCCCTGGCCCTCCACTAACTCTCTCACCTGCCATTTTCTTCTCTCTCCCGAGTAAGCTCTAGTTCATTGCTGTGCTTTCTCTCGATTTTTTCGATCTCCTTGCTCAGCCCATCTTTGGTGCGGAAATTTGGAGCACTTGTTCTTTGGTATGTGACTCCTCCCCTTGTCCAAGTAGATTTGTGTTTAGTGGATTATATCTTGAGTATTTTGCTGTTGTAGGTGACAGGTTATGAGAGCTAGTAAGTTTATTTGATGCTTATAGATATAGTTTTGATGCATGTTTAGGCCCCTTACAAGTCCATATGAGTAGAATCCTTCATTTTATTCACTTTGCAATCACTTGTTTAATAGGTGTTTAAATTTCAGAATACCAAGCATGAACAACCATACCTTTGGAGAGATATTTGAGAGGGATGCACCTAGGAGGTAGTGGCCCTCAAGATCAGCCTCTCAATTTAGGCCATCATACAACAAAGATCTCATTGTGACTCGTATTGGTAATGAAAGGGATGATGGGGATACACACTCATCTAGTTTTCCTTGTTTTACTTTCTTACAAGCTACAAGGATTCTTGATGATTTCTTGCTACTGATTGAGAGGGTTGGTTTGACCTCATATATGCAAGATGAGAGTGAGCAATACGCTATGCTCACTGATACATTGCAAATGTATCTATAATTTTTGATGTTCCATGCTTGGTTTTATCTACTTTCTTATGTTTTGTCCACACTTTGGAGTACTTTTCATATGATTTCTTGGACTAACCTATTAACAACATGCCACAGTGCCAGTTGCCTATTTTCTGCTGTTTTTGGTTCTAGAAAGTCAGAAAATGAATATTCTCGAAATTGGACAGGACAAAAGCCAAAGTCAATATTTCACCTAGGGGAACACGGAGCCAGAAGACGAGACGGAGAGGGGCCAGGGGCCAACCACACCATAGGGTGGCACGGGTCCCTCTTGGCCGCGCCACCAGGTGGTGTGGGCCCCTCCGGCCTCCACCGACCTTGCCCTTTCGCCTATATATTCCTCCCGATGCGAAAACCCTAAATCATCAAGCCTCTAGCCACGAAAAGTTCCGCAGCGTCGCCGCCACCGAAGGGGAGATTCGGGGGACAGAAAGTCTCCGTTCCGGCACCCTGCCGGGACGGGGAAGTGCCCCCGAGCCATCTCCATCGATCTCCACCACCATCTCCATCACCATTGCTGATTCCCATGATGAGGAGGGAGTAGTTCTTCCTCGAGGCTAAGGGTGTTGGAGATATGCCCAAGAGGCAATAATAAAAGTGATTATTATTATATCTTTGTGTTTATGATGAATGTTTACATCCCATGCTATAATTGTATTATTAGGAAACACTAATACATGTGTGTTTTGTAAACATGTAAGAGTCCCTAGTAAGCCTCTTGTTGAACTAGCTTGTTGATTAATTGATGATCATGGTTTCCGGATCATGGACATTAGGATGTGATTAATAACAAGGTTATGTCATTAGGAGAATGATATGATGGACACACACCCATAGTAAGCGTAGCATAAGATCAAGTCATTAAGTTCGTATTGCTGTAAGCTTTTAAATGCATAGTAACCTAATCCTTCGACCATGAGGTTGTGTTAATCACCATCACTGGATGGGTACTTTGATGACATCAAACACCGCTTCGTAACTGGGTGGTCATAAAGGTGTCATTGGGTATTCTGAAAGTATGTGTTGAAGCGCATGGACCAAGATTGGGATTTGTCCATCCATATGACGGATAGATATGCTCTGGGCCCTCTCGGTGGAATGTCATCTAGTTAGCTTGCAAGCATGTGACCGGGTCACAAGGGATGGCATATCACGGAACGAGTAAAGAGTACTTATCAGTAACGAGGTAGAACTAGGTATGGAGATGCTGACGATCAAACCTCGGATAAGTATAGTATCGCGTGACAAAGGGAATTGGTTTCGTATGTAAATGGTTCAATCGATCACGAAGTCATCGTTGAGTATGTGGGAGCCATTATGGATCTCCAGGTCCCGCTGATGGTTATTGATAGGAGATGTGTCTCTGTCATGTCTATATATTCACGAACCGTAGGGTGACACACTTAAGGTTCGAAGTTGTTTTAAGTAGATATGGAATGTGCGTTGGAGACCGAATGTTGTTCGGAGTCTCGGAATGGATCCGGGACATCACGAGGAGATCCGGAATTGTCCGGAGAATAAGATTCATATATTGGGGATCATTTTCTGAGTTAGGAAATGTTCCGGAGTGTTTGTATGAGGATTCTAGAAGGTTTTGGAATGTTCCGGAAGGTTCTAGAAGATTTCTTGGAGTTTGCTTGAAAACCAAGGAAGGGGTCAAGGAGTCCTGGTGGGTCAAGACAAGGAGTCGTGGGGGAGGAGGACTCCTTCCCCCCTCCCCAATCCGCCGGCCCAAGGAGGTGGGGAGTCCTACTAGGACACCCCCTCCCCAGGCGCCCTCCCTCCTTTAAATAGAAGGGGGAGGCGCCACCCCTTGCCTCCTCCTCCATAACTCCCAATCTCTGCCGCCTCTCTCCTCCTCCTTTCTTCTGCACATGCATAGGCGAAGCCCTACAGAATTCTTTAATCCACCACCACCACCACGCCGTCGTGCTGCTGTGATTCCGTGGAGAAGATCTACTACATCCGCTGCTCGCTGGAACGAGGAGAGGAAGGTCTGCTTGGACTCCGCACGTGTGACCGACTGCGGAAGCGCTGCCGAAATGCGGCGCCGGAAGGATCGTCCACTTGACCGACTGCGGAAGCGCTGCCGGAACGCGACGCCGGAAGGATCGTCCACACGATCTTGACATCGGCAAGTGATCGACTACATCAACCACGAGATCTAATCTCGTTAACGCTTTCGGATCTATGAGGGTTAGTTCCTATCTATCTCGTTGCACATGTCTAATAGATTAGATCTTGGCTTTTATCTAGATTAGATCTGGGTTTTGTTCGTTCTTGCGGTAGAAATTTTTTGTTTTACATGCTACGAACCCATCAAAGGGTTCTACCGGTAGCTATGTGTTCATATCTCTCTCTATGCATGATCATATTGTGATCATGAGCTTTGTAATCAAGTAGATCTACCTTGCTACTCAAGTGCTTTAATGAATCTCTGCTCTCCCCATGTGTGTGAAAGTGATAGCATGCTCACCATGGTGGCACTTAGGCTAGAGATTACAAATACTTGTTATGAGTTATATTTGGAGTTGGATATCTTTATGAAATTGTGGTGTTCGTTGGACTCATCTAGTACTCAAGGTGATAGTGTGGGGTTTTCTAGATGGGAAAGATGAACTTTGAGGTGTGTTGTTATAGCCCTACCATCGATTAGAGTATCCAACCGGAGAGTAGTTCAGCGTAGTATCATAAAGAAGAATATATTTATATGAGAGTGTTCACTAGTGAAAGTATGATCCCTAGGCCTTGTTTGTAAGCATTGATACACCGTTTTCTACTAGATCTGTTACACGTTTGCTTGTTGCCATCTTTATTTCAGTTTGCTTTTAGTCCCTTCCACGCCATCAAGTTATTTTCTAGCACCGTTACCACTTATAATTATCCATACCACTTGTATTTCACTATCTCTTCGCCGAACTAGTGCACCTATACACCTGACAAGTGTATTCGGTGTGTTGGGGACACAAGAGACTTCTTGTATCTTGATTACAGGATTGCTTGAGAGGGAATACCTTTGACCACTTCCTCCCTGAGTTCGATAAACCTTGGGTGATCCACTTAAGGGAAAACTTGCTGTTGTTCTACAAACCTCTGCACTTGGAGGCCCAACAACTGTCTACGAGAATAGAAGTGCGTAGACATCACTCACCAAAACCTTTGTTGAGAGCTTCACGTTTACTAACACGCCTTATCATTCAACTGTCTCTTTCAAAATTTATAATCTACCCTTTACCATGCCATTGGAAAGATTTTGCAGCATTGTAGGTGTAAGCATGATAGGGACCGTGAAGAAAATTCAAGGGCGACCCGCTGATTTGCTGGAGCTTTACCGACGGGTGACCAATGATGATGACCGCGTGGCGCTTAGATACTTTGCATATTATCTTGCTACTAGCATACTTGGTAGGGAGAACACAAGTAATATCTCCAACTATCATTTAGCCTTCCTTGCTGCTGCGCTTAACAATGACACTCGGTACAATCTGGGCTCTCTTATTGCTCGCCGCCTAGCTGCTAGGGGGCCTATCTATGGGGGCATCATTGCCTCGCGTATGGTAAATGCATTAGAGCTTTCAGTGGAACCCAATGATACTGTATTGGGACCACAAAGGCTTGACCTTATTGCTATGAAAACTCATCACTTTATCACTGCTGCTTCTGATTTGGACAGTCTAGTATATAGGATGTTGTTTACTGACGAGGATGAGAGGGAAATCCCATTGCCACAGTCTTCTTTGTTTAGTGTTCATAGGAGACCGTGGTCACGCTCCAAGGAGGAGGTGGACGAGCAGTTTCGCTTGCTGGGTTTCCACGAGCAGCACCAGGAGAATGTACCCTCCTACGATCACTCCGCACATTATGGAGGGACGTACTCGAGCTCGCACCAGGACGAGGGTACCTCCTCGTCATACTACGGTGACACGTCATCCTGGTCGGCTTGGGATTGATACCAACTTAGGCCAAAAGCCGAAGCTTGGGGGGAGGTACGCCAACATCGCACTCATCTCCTTATCATGTTGCGTCGGTACTTTGTATATTCATGTTTTGTTTTCCTTTTAGTTTTCGTTGTTTCTTTGCTTTTTCTTTCTAAAACACAAAAAAGACCAAAAATATTTCTTGTTTCTCTTTGGTTTGCTTCTTCTTCTTTTCGCCTTAGTTTGTTTTTTTCCTTTTTTTGCTTTGTTTGAATTATTCTAAAAACCCAAAAAGATTTTGCTTTGTTTGTTTTCCTTTTTGGTTCTTGTTTTAAAAATCGAAAACACCAAAAATATTTGTTGTTCTTATTTGGCTTTGTGAGTTTGTTGCAGGGTTCGGCAGTCTTCAGTGGATATTGGTTTCATATTATTATTCAAGCCACACAAGTGAAGAGCAATAATGAGGATTAATGACAACTTGAGGTGTGAGGCTGGTAACGAACTCTATTTGTTTTCATTTTTGTACATATACTCATCATTGTGGGCATGCTTAGTCTGTTCGTGTAGGGTGTATGTTATTTATGGATGCTTAGTAGTTTTTGCTTTCGTATGATTAGTTCCAGCTTGCTAATAGTTTGTAGCATTTCATATGAATGTTTGCTTGCATTACTCTATTCATAACTTGGTATGACACCGTGGTATCCTCCTCTAAATATTTCATTTGAATTGACTTAGCACATTCCCACGCATGCACATGACTGTAATAATCAGTTAAGCCTCGAAGAATTATTTTGCCTTGAGGATCTTGAATCACTTTCATGCCATGATTAGTCCTGTTTTGTTGCAAGCATGATTATGACAGCTATTGCTCTCTCGTTTGTCGCTCCCTTACTATTGCTAGCCTTCACCTTCACTGAGTATGTTTTACTCATGTTTCCAATTCCCCAAAACCAAATATTGCCAAAATGTCCACCATATCTACCTATTAGCATCATTTGCTACTTCCCTGCATATTCAATATGCCTTGTTTTCTTCCGAATAAAATGTTTGCTTGTTATGAGAAAGTTAGTTAGTAAAGCTCTCACAAACTTGATGGCACACTTAATTTTCTTGCATTTAATAAACCTGAACCATTGCGTCCTTCTTTGTTGTGTATATGCTTGCGCTTTATGAGTTGAAGTTGGCAGAACCATGTATCATGGGGAACGCTTTCAACATTTCATTGGTACTTAGTACCTCGTTGATATCATGTTCTTTTGCTTATGGATCCCGGCGGTGTGAAATAAAAGTGGAACTTGTAAGATCATGGAGTTTGTATGTATGTTAGAGAAACGCCTGGGCCGCTAGCCTAAGCCATGCCTACTCATGGTGGAAACTTGCAGCATAACCATAATGAGCATTCTATGAAGCATCCTTAGTAAAAATCTATGCACATAGTAAATAAAAAGATCGCTGAGATGCTCATCGTCTACTTGCCTTGTCATTTTGATTATGGGATAGCTACTATGTCATGTGAAAGGGGTACCCGTTGTCGGTTCTCTATGATACGTATACACTTACAATGACAAGAGCTTACTTGTGACTAAAGTTGAGTAGCACGAGGATCGGTCTTCGTAAGTAAGGCGCATGAGACTTTGATTTATAACTTGTCAAGCATATCCTCTTAGTTGTGTCACTTTAACCTTAATCACCTTAAAGATGCTTATGATAGGGGCAATGAGATCTCAAAGCTAATGAGTACCATACTTTCAGCATTTGGAAGCTTTTCAAATTATTCAAAACCTGTTCTTTTACTTGTTGAGTCTCCACATATTCTTTGAGCACCTTCTTGAGAGCATAGTTGTCATTCTTTGTGCTTGTCTCAAAACTTGATTATTTGTGTTATGACTTTGATGCTTGTATCTTTGACATCTTTACTTCTAGTCTTCACCTGAACTTCAGAGGTGCCTTAAATCAAAGGCAAGCGAGATACCACTCTATCATACCTTTTTATGAGCATTGTAATGTTGCTTATGTTTATACTTCATGCTACTTATTATTTTTGAGTTGGAATATCTCATAGCTTGCATTCCCTATTAAGTAAACTTAGTTGCATACTCCTTATTATGAATTGTCTAAGTAGTTGATCAATGTTGAGAATATATACATCATATGAAGCAAATGTGTTCGTGAAAGTTCTTTTATCGCACTCAGTTTTCAACTGAATTACTTGAGGCAAGCAATAAGCTAAGCTTGGGGGGAGTTGATACGTCCAAACTGTATCTACTTTCCCGAACACTTTTGCTATTGTTTCTCCTCTAAACTTGTGTGATTTGGATGCAACTAACGCGGACTGGCGCTGTTTTCAGCAGAATTGCATTGGTGTCTACTTTTTGTGCAGAAAATCAACTATCAGGAAAAATCCCGGAAAATATGCCAAAAATCCTATTTCACCAGAAGACTCCCGGAGCCAGAATACGAGACAGAGGGGGGCTGGGCCCAGGCCACACCACCTGGCCGCGCGGGCAAGCCCAGGCCACGCCAAGTGGTGGTCTAGCCGCCCAGACTCCCCCTCGGTCTCCCTCTTCGCCTATAAGTTGCCTTCTGACCTAAAAACTCAGGGGGGTTCGACGTTTTTCCAGAAGGAGTTCTGCTCCGCCGCCACCACCAGATTCCACGAAACAGCACCAGAAACTCAGTTCTAGCACCCTGTCGGGACGGGGAATTGGAGGAGATCATCGCCATCATCATCACCATCGCTTCTCCATCGACCATCCATGTTTCCCCCATTTATGAGTGAGTAATCCCCCGATGTAGGCTATGTGGATGGTAGGGATTGTATGAGATCGTTCATGTAATGGCATCAGATTGTTAGGGTATGGTGCCTAGTATCTTTTATTAGTGCTTTATGACTTTGTTGCGACTTGTTATGCTTAATGCTTGTCACTAGGGGCCGAGTGCCATGATTTCAGATATGAACATGTTATTGATTCATTATGATAGTATTGTTTTTGGTCTTACCTGCAAGTTGTATACACACGTTGTTGTCCGGAACCAAAGGCCCCAAAGTGACAGAAATCGGGATAACCGGAGGGAATGGCTTTGATGTGAGGATCACATGTGTTCACAGAGTGTTAATGCTTTGCTCCGGTGCTCTATTAAAACGAGCACTTTAATTGCCAGTAGTTCCCTTGAGGCCCCACTGCAAACGGGCTAGCAGGACAAAAGATGTTGTGCAAGTTCTCATTGCGAGCACGTATGACTATATATGGAACACATGCCTAGGATTATCTAGTACTTGGATGCTTTATCTTATTTATCTGCAATTGCCCTATGTTCTAATTGCTATGTGAATTGTCTTGTCCATGCAACGCCCGTCCATCCATCCCTATGCCTACCGCACTCAAATCCTACTATTACTGCTATTATTACTATTGTCTTTACTTTACTACTGCTGTTACTTTACTATTCCTACTACAAAACTATTGCTACTGATAAACTGCTGTGAGCAAGATTGTTTCTAGGTGCAGCTGAATTGACAACTCGGTTGTTAAGGATTATAAATATTATTTGGCTCCCCTTGTGTCGAATCAATAAATTGGGTTTCACTTCCCTCGAAAATACTGCGATACACCCGCTATACTTGTGGGTCATCAGCGGGCACCATGTCGGCAGTCGCTCTCTCATCGCCAAAGCTCTACGAGCTGGATTCTACTGGCCAACAACCATGCGTGACGCCAAGGACATCGTCCAGCGCTGCAACGCTTGCCAGCGATTCGTGGACAAACCGCACACACCTAGCGCGGAGCTCAGACCAATACCAGTGGCTTGGCCCTTTGCACAATGGGGACTCGACATGGTCGACAAGCTCCCGAGGTCCTCACGAGGAGGATACGTCTACCTACTAGTCGCGGTCGACAAATTCACCAAGTGGATCGAGGCCATGCCGGTGAAGAATTAATCAGGAGCCAGCGCCGTCAAATTCTTCGAATCCATCGTCTACCGTTTTGGGGTGCCACATAGCATCATCACGGACAATGGAACAAACTTCACCTCCAAGGAGTTCCAGGAATTCTGTGAAAACCTGGGAATAAACATTAGTTATGCCTCGGTGGCCCACCCTCAGACCAATGGTCAAGTCGAAAAGGCCAACGGCCTCGTCTATAGCGGAATCAAGAAAATGCTCCTCTGACCACTCAAACAACCTTTTGGGTGCTGGCCAGACGAGCTACAATCAGTACTTTGGAGCCTACATACAACTCTAAACAGTGCCACAGGCTACACTCCGTTCTTCATGGTGCACGGTGCCAAAGCGGTACTACCCGCAGAAGTGCGTTACAAAGCCACGCGGGTGGTTGCTTACAGCGAGAAAGAATCAACTCTCGCACTCGAAGACTCCGTCGACCTCCTCGACGAGGCACGCAAGATTGCAGCGGAGATATCCACGATCTATGAGCAGAGCCTCCGCAACTACCATAGCAGAAGGCTATGCCCTAGATCCTTCGTCGAAGGAGACCTGGTCCTACGACTGAAGCAGCAAGGGCACCTCAAGTTCGAGTCCTCTTGGGAAGGACCTTACGTGATTACTGAAGTAATCCCAGGTGGCGCCTATCGCCTTAAAGATTTCAAGAGTGGAGTCTCCTCCAACCCCTGGAACGTCACACAACTGCGCCGTTTCTATCCTTAGATGTTTTTACTTTATAAATAAGGCTATTCAGCTAGGCTACTTAGCCACACATTGTAACTCATGATATTCTACGAATAAATAAAGCTAAGTGCCCCAAACCTTGTGTCTTTTCGTTTTACCTACAATTACATCACTCGGTGGCTGCGCCACCCTTTACAACTTGTTCCACGAACAACACAGTATCCTAAGTAGATGACGCACTACCAATCTAACCCTTGATAACACCAACCTAGCTGCAACACACCTGACAGATTGGCAAGTTGCTGAGATGAACACACGTCAGGCTAACGGAAAGGAATTGTACCTTGCAATACACTCGAAAAATATACAAGCTAGCAAGATCTTTACACATTAATGGGTATCAAACACACCCGCCAAAATCATATGAATTTTACAACACTTATACATCTATGTGCAGGGATACAAACCACACTACTGCTGCAAAAGGAGAACATGTGTTTGCTCTTCGAAGAAATCTACAATATCCTCAGCTAGCTGGTCAACCGCCTGATAGTGCGGCACCATATTCCAAGTCATCCCTTCAGGCAGCAGCAGTGGTCCAGCGGACATAGACGTGACATCCACATCTGGCCGATGCAGTCGAACCAGTGACAATGCAGCCTTAGCACCTGCGACCAGCTACTTACGCACGCACTCGCGGACCGCGCTGATATTCTGAAACTTTGCCAGAAGAGCCAATAGGCTTGAGGGCACAACGTCCAGCGGAAACATCGTTTGATAAATACACTTCAGGCACGACTGCACCTTCTTCAAACACTGAAGCACCCGCGACGCACGATCCTGCGACATCGCCAATGCGACTGCATGATCGTGGTCCACCCAAAAGTACCCACTAGCCTGCAGCTGCTCCTGGGTTAAGTCATTCATTCGAATGGCAACCCGGTCCTTTTCATCCTATGGATGACGAGTGCTCATAACTACAAAAAGCAAAGACCAAAGTATAAGACAAGACATCGTCTCGAATGACTAAAGAAAGGATAAGAAGATAAAGAGCTAACATTTAAATTGCTCGTTCAATTTCACAACTTCATCCAGGGGATACTTTTCGCGAGCAGTGGCCTTCTCAGCTTTGACTTCCACACATCCGTGTTACCGCGGATAATGGGCAATTCACGCTCCGACTGCTTTATATGGTCGCACAATCGCGAGAGCAGCGACAACTCCTCCACCTTTGAACGCGGTTGCGCTGCAGTTTCATTGGTGGGAGGAGAGTCAGGAGGACCACTCGAAGGACCCTATTACAGCCAAACAAGAGGCGAATAAGACCAAGCATACATTAACAAGGAGCGCATTCACATTTGGCACAAGTATCAACATGGTCACCCCCAACAAAACATGGTTCAACAAAAGGGAAGCTACACTATTACATATGGCAGCTAAGGCGTGCTCTGCTTCTTTGACTTCGACTTCGACCTCGGGGGCTTCCTCGAATCCGTGGTAGTATCTGATGCCACAGGTTTCCCAGTGGTAGCCCCAGACGCCGCAGCCTTTGCCACCTTCACTCGCCGCAACTCCTTAGAATATTTGGCGACTGTCTCGATGAGACGAGGCCCATATTTACTGCATCTAGTGGCGAAGGGAGCGAACACTACCTACTGGCCATCTGCATCGATAGGCATCGCCTCGGAGATTGTGCTTGGGTCCAGCTCAGCACCATGTGCTTGCGCCATCGCGGGTGCCATGATAGCACCAATAGACCGATGCGCATTCTTGAAGTCCATCGAGATGCCTTCTGCGAAGGATTCCACCAAGCCATCAAGAGTATCGATTAAGCTGGCCTTGGGAACCATATCCTCACGGAGGCGGCTCGGCACGCCTTTGGCCTTCCCGAGCGTATCTTGGAGGGAGACACCGCGGTCCTCAACTGCGGCCACGGCGCCAGCCAAGGCATCCGCGCGGCGCAAGGCCTGGGCGTCGAAGCTTACGCCAGCAGCATTTGAAAACACAGGGTATCAGCACAGTGACATGAAATCAAATAGGGAAAAATACAAGTGAAGCTGAACAATACCTGAGAGAGCTTTCGCAATCGAGAAAAGTTGTTCTTCGAACAACTTCTCCCTTTCGACAGTAGAAGCACGCAGGTCTTCCTCGCACTTTTGTGACTCTTCCAGAGCCGCGAACACCTCATCGCGTTTCTTCTTCGCTGCGGCAAGTCCCTTTTCAAGGGAAGTAATGCGACGGAGAAGTTCATTGTGCTCACCTACAAGGGACAGAACACGACAACATATGAGTTTACAAATCTCTACACAAGTAGAGCGAAGAGACAAGTTTAGCACAAACCTTCGACTGCGCGGTGGCGGCTGTCCAGCATGGCATGCTGTCGACCCAAGGCAAGGATCTGCTCTGCAAGGCGAGTGGAATCCTTCATGATAGGCTACACCAAAAGAAACGATTTGTCAGCACTGACAAAAGGCAAAAAACTCAAAATTTGACTGCCAGCAGCAAAAGACACTTACATGCTCCTCCAGGGACTCCGAAGGTTCCTGTCGAGTGGGCGTCCGTGCAACCATCTAATGCCCCCCATCGTGGGGGGAATTCGAAGAGTTGGCGCTGGAGTGGGCCGCCACCGGAGGAGAAGGAGACCGTATGGGCACTTCCTTGTTCTTGGAGTCCGCGACTCCAGATTCTTTAACAAATTGGCATTCATCAAAAGACGACGACACTATTTGACTGCAAATATCAAGCACTACTTCAGAAGAAAGAACTTTGAAGAAAACAAGACAAAACTCACGAAAAATAAAGACTTACCATCAAAATTTTCGAGGTCGAAGGAATCTCCCGATGACTCCTTTGGCAACCTTAGCTTCTTCCGAGCGAGAGGAGCCATAGCGTGTACAGGCATGGTGGGGATTGGCTCCTCCGTAGCAACAGGAGGGCCGTCCAGCATCGTCAGCGAGGAGGCATCCGAATCTTCGCTCCGGGAGCGCTTGCGAGTCCCATGATCGCTAGACTCAAGGGCTTCCTCCTCTCCCTCCACAGGGACAGTGGAGCCCGACTCGTCCTCTTCATCCACCTCGTGGGGAATAACTCCTTCAGGACGAGGAGGAAAGTTGGCAGCCACGGCCCAGTCCTAACAACAGGATAGGCATTAGTATACATAAACACCTACAAGCAATCAAAAATGCAAGAAACTCCAAAAAGAAATCCACCTTAGACAGAGGATTGCTGGCGTAGAATGGAGGCACGACTAAGTCACCCGGGAGATCCTCCTTGGCGGTGTACTTGGTCACCAGTCGCAACCTCCTGTCCACTTCACCCGAAGAAATGCCCTCTATAGAGATGCGAGTGACATCACCGGCACCGGTCCAGCGGAACATTGGGTGTACCCTAGCCTGCAGAGGCTGTATACGGCGACGCCTCCAAGTGTAGATGAGTTCTACGCCACCTATTTCCTTGCCAATGTAGCGTTCGAGGTCATAGACATGCTGATACAACATCTCTATTTCTTCGACTTTGCCAGGCATCACGATGTTCTTCCAAGATCGCCTCCTCTTGCAGACTGCTATCGGATCGAAGGGCGCGAGTCCGTAGTGTTCCCCGTCGACCTTCTGGTGTGGACGTAGAATCACTTATCCCTCCACCCTTGGACAAATGCGGTGAGTTTGATGTTGAAATAAGTGGCATTGGAGTTGACATGGATCCCGTAGCCCCCTACATCGTAGGCTATATAACCCGACCCTGACTAACGTTTGAGCTTGAAGAGTTTCTTGAAGAGACCGAAGTGTGGCTCGATCCCGAGCCAGCACTCGCAAAGAGTGATGAAATAGGCGATGTGGAGAATAGAGTTTGGGGACTGATGACCCACAAGTATAAGGGGTGTATCATAGTATTTTCGATAAGTAAGAGTGTCGAACCCAACGAGGAGCAGAAGGTGCTGGCTAGTGGTCTGGATCAGGAATTCTCTGCAAATACTTAGCAAACCGATTTTCAGGGTTTTTTGAGAATGAAAATAAATAAAGTACGAGTAAATAAAAGACAATAAGAATAGATGTAGCAAGTGGCCCAATCCTTTATTCAGGAAAGGACAAGCCGGTTGTATTACTTAAGATGACCAAACGTTCTCGAGGACACATGGGAATATCGTCAAGTGCTTTCGCTTCATATAGTCAATTAATCTTCTCTAGCTTGCTAAGTGTTGTGTGGGTGAACCTGTGCTAATGTACCGACCTTCCTAGGACTAATACATACTTGTGATTATACCCCTTGCAAACATCTGTAAGTACAAGAAGGTAATTAAGGTAGAAACTTAACCACAGCTTTAAACTCTAAGACCCTTACGTCCCGTGTGCAATGGTTTCCTAACGGGGGTTCAGGTTTCTGTCACTCCGGCAACCCCTATAATTAGTAGCAAAATACACAATGCATTCCCCTAGGCCCATATAGGTGAAGTGTCATGTAGTCGACGTTCACATGACACCACTAGAAGAAGTACACCACAACTTAAATATCAAACTATTGAATCTTTCTCAACACAATTCCACTACTAACAACATGACTTCTCCCATGTCCTCAAGAACAAAACGAATTACTCACAAGACATCATATGGATCATGATCAGAGATGGAATAATGATGTATAACAATCTGAACATAAACAATAATTCAACGGTTCCACTCAATAGCATCAACTACAAAGAGTAATCAACACCGGGAAAGTTTCCCCTAACAACTATGCAAGATTCAACCAATTGTTACAACAATATGGAGATGGTGATGAGGGTGATGATGATGATGATGGTGGTGATGATGATGATGATCCCGATGAAGTCCAGCTTGATGGTGGTGTTGATGGCGATGATCTTCCCTCTTCGGGAAAGAATTCCCCTGGCAGAAATCTGTCTGCCAGAGAGATCTTTCTCTCTCGGTGTTTTCCGCCCCGCAGAGGCGGCGGAATCTTTCTGTGGTCGCTCCCCGAGTCTTAGGGTTTCGGGAGGATAATATATGCCAGAGGGGAGAGGCAGGGGTGGACCAGGGCGGCCACACCACCTGGTGGCGCGGCCTAGGCTAGCCCGCGCCAGGGGGTGGTGTGGGCCCCCTGTGGCCCATCTCTGCTTCCTCTTCTGGCTTCCTTCGTCTTCTAGAAAAATAAGATTTTCCGTATATTTTCCCGAATTTTCTGATCTTCGTGAATTTTGCCTCCAAACAACACCTTTTCCATCAGAATCCTGACAGCAGCGGTCCATGCTCCAAAAGTCATCAACCATGCAAAAACAGATGAAATAACATAAGTATCATCTCTTAATATGAAATATATCAATGAATAACAGTAAATTAGGATATAGAATAGTGATGCAAAATTGACGTATCAACTCCCCCCAAGCTTAGACTTCGCTTGTCCCCAAGCGAAACTGAGCTCAATAAACATGGCCTCAGGTTTATGGAGTGAAGAGTCGATAAAATAATACGGATAAGAAGCATCACATTTATCAATACATAGATCATAGTAGAAGACAACTCACTATTATATAACTTAACTTGCAATAAGTAAAGGAAACACAATAAAGATACATAAAGTGAATCATAATTGGTAATGGCAAACTTAGCTCTTGGTCGAAGAATAGTTGATAATTTGCTGGAGTTCACAAATAATTGGTTTTCAATGATAGCTTTCAAAGAAGTAAACACCAAGATAAGAGCAAATGTGCAAAACAAGGAACATAAGAAACATGATTGAATAAATCATCATATGAATGAATGAAACACGACAACTCAAAATACTTGCTGAGATAGAAAGGAATAGGTTGACTAACTCAACTAGAAAGTAAAAGAAAGGCCCTTCGCAGAGGGAAGCAGGGATTGCAAGTTTCAAAAAGAGCTTCCAAAAATTATGGTACTTATTAGCTTTCAGCTCTCATTGCCCTATCATAGGCATCTTTTGGTGATTAAGGTTAAAGTGACAAAACTAAGAGGATATGCTTGACAAGTTATAAATTGAATTCCCATGCCCCTTACTTACGAAGACCGAACCTCATGCTACTCAACTTCAGTCACGAGTAAGCTCTTGTCATTGTAAATACATGTGTATCATCGAGAACCGCCAACGGGGTACCCCTTGCACATGACACAGGAGCTATCCCATAATCAAAATGACAAGGCAAGTAGACAATGAGCATCTCAACGATCTTTTTATTTGCTATTTGCATAGGTTTTTATTGAGGATGCTTCATAGAATGCTCATTATAGTTATGCTGCAAGTTTCCACCATGATTAGGCATGGCTTAGGCTAGCGGCCTAGGCGTTTCTCTAACACATATACGAACTCCATGATCTTACAAGTTCCCCTTTTATTTCACACCGCCAGGATCCACAAGCAAAAGAACATGATATCAACTAGGTACAAAGTACCAATGTAGTGTTGAAAGCGTTCCCCATGATACATGGTTCTGCTAACTTCAACTCATAAAGCGCAAGCATATACGCAACAAAGAAGGACCCAATGGTTCAGGTTTATTAAGTGCAAGAAAATAAAGTGTGCCATCAAGTTCGTGAGAGCTTTAATCACTAATATTCACATAACAAGTTTAATTTGGAAGGTTGATAAAAACAAGAATTTACTTGGAATAGGAATAATGCTAATAGGTAGGTATGGTGGACACAAATGGCATAGGTTTTGGTTTAAGGATTGGATGCATGAGAAGAATTCCCTCTCGGTACAGATTTTTGGCTAGCAAGGCTGGGTAGCAAGTATAAGAATTGAAGGAAGCAAACAAACATATAAGTGATAAAAAACAAACATGCAATCTTCCTTGGAAGCACAAAAGATCTTAACCAGAGAATACTAAACTTATGAGAAAATCAAGAAAGAAAGATGATGAAATTATATTTCTTTAGAGTACTTTTATCTTTTCATTCAACTCTCAAAAATAGTGTTGCTATAGACTGAGCCAGGTTTGCCAAAACCAACTAAATTAACTCAATGATCCCAAAGTGATACCAATACTAACAACAAGATCAATCATATAACCACGAATTGAAAACTAATATAAGATATGCAAAAGAGTAAATGATAGAACTTCTCATTAATATTCCATAACGGCAACTCACACCAAGGGATACATATCTAACGAGAGAGGGAACACTTCCATAATGCAAACCATCCTACATGATAACTTCTCTATTCATGATATGACTCTACTAAAAAGGTAAAAAGATAAAAGATAATGATGTGATACCGCGGCACTCTCCCAAGCTTGGAACAAACCAAGGGGATGCCAAACCTGATGACGAATTACTCCTTTGGTGGTGGTGGTATTCTCTTGATGAGATCTTTGATTAGTTTCCCCAAATCCTCAATCTCGAATGTGAGAGTACGAATAAGCTATGAGTTTTGCTCAATGCGGCTCATGATCATGTCAGGTTGTGAATCCCAGCTCTTGCGATTCTTTCCCCACTCTCCTTCCTTGCGGTCTTCTTTTCCTACATGGTTATGGATAGAGGTATGGAAGGGACTCTTGGTGCTTGGAGAAGGTGTCCGTGGTGCCAAACAGTGACGCAGAGGCTTCCCTCCAGTTGACATCCATGCAGTCCTTCTAATCCTGGCAGGGTTCGCCACCACTCCAATGCTTGCAACGGTAGTGCCGGTGTGCTTTGCCTCCTCTTCACCTTCACTCTTGATCTCCTTCTCCTGCCTAGGGTCTTGGAGATCTTCCTCCATAGGCTCCTTTTCCTTATCCTTGGCAGACACCATCGCGCTTCTAAACTTTCAAGAATAGTTCCTGGCAGAAACATATCGAAACAAAAACACGACGAGAACACGATATCTGAACCTTGGGGGATCCGGGGGATTACATATTACGAAGTTTTATAGCAAAAGGAAGGTACTGGAAGAAAACGGGTCGGAGACGGAGGCCGAGGTGGCCACACCACCTGGTGGCGCGGCCAGGGGTGGGCCCACGCCACAGGGTGGTGTGAGCCACCCTGAATTCGTTTCCGTCCCTCTTTCGCTTCATAGCTTTCCTCGTTGGATAAAAACTGCAAAAATAGAATTGGACAGATCTTTCGCGGAACTTTTCTTACCAGAATTGTTACCTATTCGAAAACGGACTCTGTGGGTCTCTGAATTTAGTATTTAGTAGATTCTTTTGGAGTCACCACTCGAATAACATCAATATCTTCATCTTCATACACTTATTGCTTGAGTCATGAAACCTTTTCAAGGGAATATGCCCGAGAGGCAATAATAAAGTGGTTATTATCTTATTCCATGTTTATGATAAATGTTTATTTTGCATTCTATAATTGTATTGATAGGAAACATCAATACATGTGTGTTTAATAAACAAAAAGGGTTCCTAGTTATGCCTCTCTTATAGACTAGCTCGTTGATTCACAAGATGATCAAAGTTTCCTGGTCATGGACATTGGATGTTGTTAATAACGAGGTCACATCATTGGTGGAATGATGTGATGAACATTCATCCAAAGTATAGCATTACGATCAGAGTCATTATGTTTATATTTCTATAACATCATACGAAGTAATCTTAGTCCTTGGACCATGAGATCATGTTAATTACTAACACCGAAAGAGTATCCTGATAACATTAAACGTCACACCATGACAGGGTGACTATAAAGGTGGGTTCAGTGCTACGAAGGTGTTATGTTGAGGCTTATGGATCAAGAGTGGGATTTTTCCATCCCGATGACAGATAGATATACTTTGGGCCCTCTTGGTGATATCACATTGAAATAGCTTGCAAGCAAGTGATGTGATCACTAGAATGTTATATCACGGGAACGAGTAAAGAGTGCATGTCGGTAACAAGATCAAACTAGGTATTTGGATACTGATGATCGAATCTCGGACATGTAATATATCACGAGACAAAGGGATTTAGTTACAACGTTAAAGGTTCACACGATCACAAGGGTCATCGTTGAATATGTGGGAGTCAGTACGGATCTCCAGGCCCCGCTGCTGATTATTGATCGGAGAGGGGTCTCGATCATGTCTGCATTATTTGCGAACCGTAGGGTGACACACTTAAGGGATACCGACACCATTTAGGAGAAAATATGTTTCAGGTAAAGATTTAAGAAAGCACTGGAATCATTTCGATGGAAACCGGAATTGTTTCGGGTGAAATTGCAGAAACTGGTTCTGCATGTGATATTGAAATGTTGCAGGGGGTTTTATGTGAATGTTTGTTAATTAATGTAATTGACAAAATTCTGAATAAAATAAATAAAATAGTTTTATTTAATGAGAGCTTGCATTAAATTTGGTGGAAATTTAATGCATGTGTGAGTGGAATTTTGAGTGGAGGCTTTTTATGGGAGTGGGAGCTCCACCCACATGAATGTGGAAGAGGTGAGGGCACCACCATGGCTGCCACGCCATGGCCCTTGGGTGCCCCCCTGTTCCCTATAAAAGGCTCCCCTCTCCTCCTCACAAACCACACCCCCTCATGAAGGATGTCTCTCCCCCTCTAGTTATTCCCCATGGTCTCGGATTAGCAAGATACATGTTCCCGGTGGCTTTATCTGGAAAGGAGTTGTTGCTTCCGCTGCTTTGCTGGAGCGAGGAACGGAGGTTGTCGGGGTAAAGGACGTGTGTGCGATCACGGATGCACCGCTGCTTTGCGGTGCTAGACTTGGTGGTGCTGGACTTGCTGGAGCTGGATCTGATGGACGTGCTGGAGCCGGACCTGCTGGACTTCATCACGATCTTGAGATCGGCAAGTGTACGACTACATCATCCACGAGTTCCAACTCGTTAACAAAGCTTTGTTGTCTTCGAGGGTAAGTTCTCTATGGATGTATATCCACCCATTGCTTGTATCTAGTAGATAGATCTTGGCGTATAGTTCCCATCATAGGAATTTTTTTGTTTTCTATGTTGCGAACCCAACAGTGGTATCAGAGCCTGATCTATGCGTAGGTGCTTTGCACAGGTAGTACACATATGTTTGTATGTGGGCGATGATGATCATGTTATTTCATCTTCTATGTATTTTGGATATTGGTGGCATAGTGGGATGAAGCGGCCCGGACCAACCTTGCATGTCATCGCACATGAGACCGGTTCCACGACTGACATGCAACTAGTTTTGCATAAGTGGCTGGCGGGTGTCTGTCTCTCCTACTATAGTCAATATCTGATTTATAACGAGTTGCTAATAACTTGGTTATCCTCGTTGTGGTTCCATGTTCGTAGGTAAGACCGGTTCTATCTCCGAAAGCCCTAAGCCACATAAAACTTGCAATGGATAAATTAGAGGCGTCTAGTTTAGATCGTTGTTGGGCTAGTGTCATGATATGGTAATGTTGTAAGTAGATGTATGATAGATACTCTTACAACACACCTAATGTGTAAGTTCCATAGACCTTGGCCTTACACACAAAGGAATGATAGAGATCATACCATGATGCATATGATAGAGCTCAAATGCATGGACCATATCATCACACTTTACACATTAGATGTTTGCATCTTATATTGCTAGTTTGGCGCTTTTAGTAGCATTGTAAGATGATCCCTCATTTAAATATCAATATAAAATGTGTTCTTCCTTAAGTATGCACCATTCTATGGATCGTGTTTCGAGACATCACGTGATGATCACGTGATGATCGGGTGTACTCGACTCTACGCTTTCATACAAAAGGTGTAAGACAGTTTTACACACGCGAATACTGAGGTTCTTACTTGGCGAGCCTAGCATGTACAGACATGGCCTCGGAACACGGACCGAAAGGTTAAGCATGAGTCATATAGTTAATGTGATGACCATATTGATGCTCGCCTTTGAAGCTACACCGACTCACGTGATGATTGGACTTGGTGTAGTGGATTTGGTTCATGTAATCGCCAAAAAGGCACGAGGGATGTCGTTTTTGAGTGGGAGTTCATTTCTAATTTGGATTAGTCGAACTCAATTTGTCATAAACTAAATCTAAGTGAATTTGCATAAATTGTTGTAGTCATTGGCATCTGTTCACTACCTTATGCTTAGTTTTAATTGAGATAATAGAACTATAGAATTCTAGATATTTACTTTACAAACTGGTATCGTATTGTTTTGAATGTCAATTTAAAGTTTAGAAGTCCTATTGAAACTTTTAGCAAACTCTATTTTCTCCATGAAGTTTAATAAGTAGTATTAAATCAAGAGTAAGAATTCCAATGTTAGTATCTAAAGTATCATGTTTGCCTCCATGATTCTTGATATTCAAAAGTTGCTTTAATATCGAGGTTATCTAGGAGCTGAAATAATTGTTTCAGAAACCATCATGTGTGAAAGATATTGTGATATCTGAAACAAAGTTTTTGGTTGAATTATGATAGAGTATAATTTAGCAAAATACATGTTCTCATATTGTATGAGAATTTGTGAAGGATGGAGATGCTAGGCATCCGGATCTCCTAAAAGGGTTTTGGAACTAACACTATACTCGCAATTCTTCCTTATAGGCTATAGTAGCCTGATCATTAAAGTTGTCATGATAAGGATGAATAAAAGATGTAAGTAAAATGTTTACTACACTAATAGATTACTAAAGAATGGATTTTTGAAAGAACACCAAACATCTGATGATGGTGATCCACTTCAAAGTGCAAGTCCAAAGGTATTAGTATTTGACTATATACACTTTCTACTATGTGTCATGTGAATGACACCACTATTGATGTTGATAGATTCTTTTAAAAGAAAAGGAATTGTTGACAGAGAATCTATAAAATATTTGGCAGAAAAGAAAAGGTTGGAGATGTCCAACTTAGGTATATAGAAGATATACATGTTATGGCTACATTCCTTGCTTGTTAAATAATGTGGTTCTGAGTTATTGGATACCAGTATTGGATAACGAATTGGTTGGTGTGAAGTGTCATACAGAACAACACAATTCATGAACTACAACGGCCTAAGTAACTGGCAAAAGAATAAGTGATGATGTTCATCAAAAACAAATAAAGTGTTATTGTGTTTTCATTGTCGTCAGAACTAGCCTTAAAGATTTGTTTTAATAATTGTTATTTTGTTCTGGTATTACGAGAACAATGGTTGTTCAAATAATTACCGTATTCCATGAAGGATGGATGAACTTTTACAAGTCTAGTTGGAGAAATCACATCCATAAACATTATTGCTACAATGTCATCAGACAAATGATTGGAAGATCACTTATGAAGTGACATCGCTGTTTGAATTATATTGGAAAGTAAACTTGAAGAAACTCCATGTTGATGGGTTTTTGGAGTCTTTTGATTTTGATCAATTGACGCTTGTGAAACTTTCCTCGAGATAATTGAAACTCCGTCCATAGGCCAAAGAGGAACGGATGACTAACTTATTGGATATTATGCATGTTGATGTATATAGTACATTATGTGTAGCCATATGCGATGGATCTTTTTGCTTCATATGCTTTCTCCAGAAATTTGAGTGAATATATCTATATATTTACTTAATAAGGAAGAAGTATGAAACATTTGAAAATTGTTCAAAGACTTTCAAGATGAAGTAAAAAATCATTGTAACAAGAAAATAAAAGAGTTTATGATTTGATCACAAAGGAAGATATTTGAGTTACAGGTTTAGCAAAACACCTAAGGTTTCAAGAATTGTTTCATGAATTTGCATTTCCCGATAAACCACAGGAGTATGGTATGTTCGAGAGATCAAATCAAACCTTGTTTGACATGGTAAGATCAAAGGTGTCATTTATAAAACTGCCATTATGTTTTAAGGATTAAAGCTTTAGAGACTACCTCTTTTACACTGAAAAGAGCACCATCGTGATCTGTTGAAATGACACCATATGAGTTATGGTTTGGGATAAAACCCGAATTGTCTTTTCTTAAATTTTGGTATGCTATGCATAAGTAAAATGTTTACAACCAAAGTCGGATAAGCACGTCTTTGTAGGTTATCCCAAAGAATTTATTGGGAATTCCTCCATAACACCGAGGACAAAAGAGTTTGTCGCTTGGAACGTCAAGTTTCTTGAGAAGGAATTTTTCGCGAAAAGTTAAGTGGGAGGACACTAGAACTTTGATAAGGTTGTTGAACCTTAGCTATATGTGCTAAGTAGCGCAACACCGAAAAGTGTCCAGGTGGCGGCCACAATGCTCATGGATCCCGTGATTACAAAGGGTGCGATCTTGGAGATTAGAGTTCTTATTTAACCATGTGGGTCGGTAAGAATCAAATAGTAAGATTTGAAACAGAAGTCGTTATTGTTTTGACAATGATGAACCGACTGCATGCAAAGAAGCGATGATGGGCCCTGACTCCATAAAATTACTAGAAGTTGTAGAATCCGTGATAGTATCCATACACGAGAAATCAAGTTTCTGAACTTGGAAGACCCTCCGGAAAGGCGTGAAGCCTATCGGTCGTGTTTGGATCTAAAAAGAAATAGACATGGATGTTTAACATCTATGAAATAGTCGACATGTCGGAAAGAAGTTTATGGCAATGTTGAAGGAGTTGACTATGACAAGATTTGATCTTTCATAGCGATATTTAGTCTTAACGGATTAATGTAGCAACCACTACATATAATTTGGTATATGATAGTTGAATAAACAAAACAAGGTTCTTCTAATAGAATGGTTACCTAGGACGTGTACATGACACGGTCCGAAGGGTTTTGTTAATTCAAAGGGTGCTAAAAGGACATGCAAACTTCAATAGTTGAAGTGAGCATAGCGAAGTTGGAATCTTCACCATGATGAAAATGTTAAAGGAGTTTAATTTCATCAGAGATGATGAAGATGCTTGCATTTGCAAGAAATTAAGTGGGAGCGCTGAGAAAAATTTCCAATACATTATGCAGAGTACATATTGTTGATTGTAAATGATGTATCTTTTAATGACACAAGCTAAGAATTTCATTAAAATAGGATTTCCATGAAAGACTTGGGCAAACCGGAATATTTGGCATGAATGTCTATATGGATAGATTGAGGCGCTAATATGGTTATGCCAGACGTACATATATGAGATATTGAAAGGGTTCAATATGGAAACAACAAGAAAGATTCTTGCTACATGGAAAGGATTGTATCAAGATTCAAGTGTTTCAACTCTTGGTGAGTAAAATCACATGAATATTTTGATCGATTATACCATGATATGTATATATCCAGATATGTCCTATGCTCTAAATGTTATGAGCACATACCAGAATGATTCATAAGATGATCATTAGACGATAGTAAAGATATTCTTATGAGATTTGGAAGAACTAAGAATATATCATGTATAAGTGACAAAAAAAGTTAAAGGTAGTTCATTGTAAAGTGTTACATTGATACTACTTTTGTCACAAGATACAAATTAAATTTATCTCAATTTAGACTATAGGTGGCATAATGTAATGGAAAGGATGTTCCATGATGGATTTGGATGAGTTCCAAAGTTGAGACATTATGACGGATACTACAACAAAAGGCTAAGTATCTGACTGCTATAGTAGGAGCAAAGGAGTGCATTTGTGTTAAGTAGTTTGTTATCAAACTAGGTGTGGTTCAAATTGGGCTAATACTATGAAGATATATTGTATGACAATAATATCAACATATTTTAACCCGAACGAACTAAAGGTCTCACCAAAGGACCAAATTTGTACAATGCCATCTCATTTGAGAATGAGTGATGCGTAGAGACGCAAAGACATGCAAATACACACGGACCTGAAACTGTCAGATCCGGAGATTATGTTAACCACTAGCGATCGCGTATATGCAACACCAGAAAGCCATAGGTGTTCAATACGCAAAGTTTTTCAAACTAGATTATTGACTCTAGTGCAAGTGGGAGACTGAAGGGAATATGCCCGAGAGGCAATAATAAAGTGGTTATTACTTATTCCATGTTTATGATAAATGTTTATTTTGCATGCTATAATTGTATTGATAGGAAACGTCAATACATGTGTGTTTAATAAACAAAAAGGCTTCCTAGTTATGCCTCTCTTCTAGACTAGCTCATTGATTAACAAGATGATCAAAGTTTCCTGATCATGGACATTAGATGTTGTTAATAACGAGGTCACAACATTGGTGGAATGATGTGATGAACATTCATCCGAAGTATAGCATTACGATCAGAGTCATTGTGTTTATATTGCTATAACATCATACGAAGTAATCTTAGTCTTTAGACCATGAGATCATGTTAATTGCTAACACCAGAAGAGTATCTTGATAACATCAAACATCACACCATAACAGGGTGACTATAAAGGTGGGTTTAGTGCTACAAAGGTGTTATGTTGAGGATCATGGATCAAGAGTGGGATTTGTCCATCCCGATGTTGGATAGATATACTCTGGGCCCTCTCGGTCATATCACATTGAAATAGCTTGCAAGCAAGTGATGTGATCACTAGAATGTTATATCACGGGAATAAGAAAAGAGTGCATGTCGGTAACGAGATCAAACTAGGTATTTGGATACCAATGATCGAATATCGGACATGTAATATATTGCGAGACAAAGGGATTTAGTTACAACGTTAAAGGTTCACACAATCACAAGGGTCATTGTTGAATATGTGGGAGTCAATACGGATCTCTAGGTCCCGCTGCTGATTATTGATTAGAGAGGGGTCTCGATCATGTCTGCATTATTCGTGAACCGTAGGGTGACACACTTAAGGGATACCGACACCATTTAGGAGCAAATATGTTTCAGATAAATATTTAAGAAAGCACTGGAATCATTTCGATGGAAACCGGAATTGTTTTGGGTGAAATTGCAGAAACTGGTTATGCATGTGATATTGAAATGTTGTAGGGGGTTTTATGTGAATATTTGTTAATTAATGTAATTGACAGAATTCAGAATAAAATAAATAAAATAGTTTTATTTAATGAGAGCTTGCATTAAATTTGGTGGAAATTTAATGCATGTGTGAGTGGAATTTTGAGTGGAGGCTTTTTATGGGAGTGGGAGCTCCACCCACATGAATGTGGAAGAGGTGGGGGCACCACCATGGCCCTTGGGTGCCCATCCTCTTCCCTATAAAAGGCCCCCTCTCCTCCTCACAAACCACACCTCCTCGTGAAGGATCTCTCTCCCCTCTAGTTATTCCCCATGGTCTCGGATTAGCGAGATACATGTTCCTAGTGGCTTTATCTGGAAAGGAGTTGTTGCTTCCGCTGCTTTGCCGGAGCGAGGGACGGAGGTTGTCGGGGTACCGTACGTGTGTGTGATCACGGATGCACTGCTTTGCGGTGCTGGACTTGGTGGTGCTGGACTTGCTGGAGTTGGATCGGATGGACGTGCTAGAGCCGGACATGCTGGACTTCATCACGATCTTGAGATCGGCAAGTGTACGACTACATCATCCACGAGTTCCAACTCGTTAACAAAGCTTTGTTGTCTTCGAGGGTAAGTTCTCTATGGATGTATATCCACCCATTGCTTGTATCTAGTAGATAGATCTTGGCATATAGTTCCCATCGTAGGAATTTTTTTGTTTTCTATGCTGCGAACCCAACACCTTTCACTTCCTTTTTACACCATTATCTCCACTAACTGGAAATTTCTTTCACACAAAACTTCACACAGTTCTCATTAGCTACATTAGTATAAGTGAAGTGATAAAACCTTTTGAGTTCAACTTCAACTGAAAACCATCAAAACATAAGCTACTGTAGCAACTCCTTCTGAAAACCCAAAAAGAATTCAAAAAGGAAATCGAATAAATAAGCAAATGCAAAAGTGGCAAAATCTGTCAAAACATACCAGCAGGTAAAGATCAATTTTTTCAAAAATCTTCTGTTGCTCAAATCAAAAAGTGTAAAACTAATGAAAGTTAAATAACAACCTGGGGCAGAAGCATAAAACATTACAGCTCAATCCGACATACAGAGATCTCTCACGAATTTTTACAGTCAAGCACAAAAATCTATTTTGGGACAACAACTTCCCCAAATATTACTTCTCTCTCATTAGAGGTTGATCTTGACACAAAAACCAAACAAAAAGGATAAGGAGAGGTTATTACCGAAGTAATAACTTCCAAGACTCAAATAAATAAAAACAAACTGAAAGCACAAATAAATTGGGTTGTCTCCCAAAAAGCTTTTTCTTTATAGCCATTAAGATGGGCATGATAATTTTGATGATGCTCACATAAGAATATGAATTGAAGTAAACGGGAGCATTAGGAAGCAAAAATACACATGTTTAAGTCTAACCCACTTCCTATGCAAGGGAATTTTGTAAGCAAATAAGTTATTGAAACCAGAGGCTGCAAGCATAGGAAGGCAAAACAAGTGTAACATAAAAACTTTCAGCATAAAACGAGGAAACTTGATATTATTGAGATGCTTAAGAACACTTTCCCCTCTCTCATAGTAACTTTCAGTATCATGCATAAACTTAACAATATAGCTATCACAAGAACCATCATAGCAATGATCACTTATTCTAAAAGAAAACACACGAATACTAGCTCTCATAACACTACTTTGTGAAACAATATTAGAGGTATCCTTACAAAGGATAGTGTATCCCTCTTCTACATATTTAGTGACAAAGTCTTTCACATTTGTAATTATAGGTTCATCATCCATTTGTTTATCAGGTTCAACAACTTTACTTATACTTTCACTAACCATACTAGCTATCATAGAATGTTCCTTTATCTTAACTGGGAAAGACATTTTATCAATATAAGGTTCAGGTAAAACATGATTAGCAGTATAAACTTCAGTATTTCTTGCAGGAACACTCTTAGCAACATCTTTATAAGGTTCATGATACTTATTCCACTTCTTTTTAGGCACTTCAATGTAGGAAGCAAAAGCCTTAAAATAAGAAGCAATAGCTTGAGGGTCTAGACCATAAGCATTTTTAATATTTTGAAAGTCATCAGTTCCCATAAAAGATTCAATGCATTCATAATCATAATTTATACCTGACTTCCTACCTTTGTCATTCTCCCAAGCTTTAGCATTGTCTTGAATACGGTCCAGAAGATCCCATTTAGCTTCTTCTTCCATACGAGTGAATGATCCAGCACAAGAAGCATCCAATAAATCCTTATCATATAGAGGGAGCCTTGCATAAAAGTTATTGATAATAATATTGTTGGGGAGCTCATGAATGGGACATTTGAGCATTAGTAACTTCAGTCTCCCCCAAGCTTGAGCTGTACTCTCTCCATCAAGAGGACAAAAGTTGTATATTTGATTCCGATCTTTATGAATCTCACTAGGAGGATAAAACTTTGAATAAAGGAGAGGCACTATTTCCTCCCATTCAAGAGCTTAACCATTCTTCAGCAGCTTATACCATTCCTTAGCTCTTCCTTTCAGTGATAATGAGAATAACTTCTTCTTAACTTGATCTGTGGTAATACCTCCACACTTGAACAACCCGCACAATTCATGTATAAAGAGCAAATGATCACCAGGATGGACAGTTCCATCCCCAACATAGTAGTTATCCATAACACGATCAATAATTCTCGTAGGTATTTTAAAAGCATCATTCTCAGCAGGTGGTGGTTCATCTACTACCTTAGCAGTGGTAGTAGCATTACCAAATAAGAAACTCAACGAATTATCCATATTGGAAATAAAGCAACTAACAGCAGTAAACAATACTCACAACAGAAGTTTCCTTTATCAGTTCCACTCTCCAATAGCGCTTCACTCCCCAGCAACGACGCTAGAAAATAGTCTTGATGACCCACAAGTATAGGGGGTGTATCGGAGTATTTTCGATAAGTAAGAGTGTCGAACCCAACGAGGAGCAGAAGGTGCTGGCTAGTGGTATGGATCAGGAATTCTCTGCAAATACTTAGCAAACGGATTTTTAGGGGTTTTTTGATAATGCAAATAAATAAAGTACGAGTAAATAAAAGACAATAAGAATAGATGCAGCAAGTGGCCCAATCCTTTATTCAGCAAAGGACAAGCCGGTTGTATTACTTAAGAGGCCAAACGTTCTCGAGGACACATGGGAATATCGTAAAGTGCTTTCGCTTCATATAGTTGATTAATCTTCTCTAGCTTGCTAAGTGTTGTGTGGGTGAACCTGTGCTAATGTACCGACCTTCCTAGGACTAATACATACTTGTGATTATACCCCTTACAAACATCCATAAGTACAAGAAAGTAATTAAAGTAGAAACCTAACCACAACTTTAAACTCTAAGACCCTTACGTCCCTTGTGCAATGGTTTCCTAACGGGGGTTCAGGTTTCTGTCACTCCGGCAAACCCTACGATTAGTAGCCAAATACACAATGCATTCCCCTAGGCCCATATAGGTGAAGTGTCATGTAGTCGACGTTCACATGACACCACTAGAAGAAGTACACCACAACTTAAATATCAAACTATTGAATCTTTCTCAACACAATTCCACTACTAACAACATGACTTCTCCCATGTCCTCAAGAACAAAACGAATTACTCACAAGACATCATATGGATCATGATCAGAGATGGAATAATGATGTATAACAATCTGAACATAAACAATAATTCAACGGTTCCACTCAATAGCATCAACTACAAAGAGTAATCAACACCGGGAAAGTTTCCCCTAACAACTATGCAAGATTCAACCAATCGTTACAACAATATGGAGATGGTGATGAGGGTGCTGATGATGATGGTGGTGGTGATGATGATGATGATGATCCCGATGAAGTCCAGCTTGATGGTGGTGTTGATGGCGATGATCTTCCCTCTCCGGGAAAGAATTCCCCTGGCAGAAATCTGTCTGCCGGAGAGATCTTTCTCTCTCGGTGTTTTCCGCCCCGCAGAGGCGGCGGAATCTTTCTGTGGTCGCTCCCCGAGTCTTAGGGTTTCGGGAGGATAATATACGCCAGAGGGGAGAGGTAGGGGTGGACCAGGGCGGCCACACCACCTGGTGGCGCGGCCTAGGCTAGCCCGCGCCAGGGGGTGGTGTGGGCCCCCTGTGGCCCATCTCTGCTTCCTCTTCTGGCTTCCTTCGTCTTCTAGAAAAATAAGATTTTCCGTATATTTTCCCGGATTTTCTGATCTTCGTGAATTTTGCCTCCAAACAACACCTTTTCCATCAGAATCCTGACAGCAGCGGTCCATGCTCCAAAAGTCATCAACCATGCAAAAACAGATGAAATAACATAAGTATCATCTCTTAATATGAAATATATCAATGAATAACAGTAAATTAGGATATAGAATAGTGATGCAAAATTGACGTATCAGGGACAGCTGGTGCAGCTGGAGCCCGTAGAAGCAAAGAAGACCCCTAACAAAAGGATGCAGGGGGAGAGAAAGACCGCGAATGATGAACGCAAGGAATATCACTCAGAAACCCGCAGGAGGACTCGGGATTACCTCGTCGCCAGGAACGCGTGAGTCCTCCTCCATGGTGGAAAGTGTCCCATCCTAACGCTGGGTGAACATCTCTGACGGCTTGATGATGGACTGGCGCCACGACCCATTGGTGACGCGAGTCCCCACACCCTTCTTCTTCCCGGCGCCGGTGGCGCCTCCCTTCTTCTTGGCAGCGACAATGGTAGCCGTAGATCCAACGGTGGCGGAACCTCCCTTCTTCTTTCCCATCTTGCGCTGGCGATGTGAGTGCAGGAAGTAGCTGGGGAAGACACGAAGTTGGTCCAGTGCCATGGAGGAGAGGTGTGCAAAGGAGCATCAAGAACAACAATGGCGAAGGAGCGCAAGCAAGAAGAGAGATGTGGGGAAATTACCGCATGGCGTGCCCCTACTTAACCTCCTAGCAGATGCCATCCAACGGCCAGAAGAAAATATATCGGACACGTGGCATACATCGACATTGACGCGTGGCAAGGGTAAACCACGAACCGTCCCCCACTATTCCCATTACGCGCAGAAATCAAGGAGGTGTAGTTAAAACAAAAGATTACGCACGCCCGGTCAAATCCAAGTCAGAAAGTGGGACCCACTACTTATCACATCCCGTCAAAGCCGCTCACACGGGCAACTGAGGTCATCCCATTGTCAGCACTGACGTCATCAACTCCAACAGAGAACACTTTGATTACTTTAGTCCTTACTTGAGTCTTCGACTCAACCAAGCACTCGGGGGCTACTCCTAACAGGAGCACTGGCCGCGCACCCGAAGAACATACTGAAGATATCCAAGCATCATTAAAAACCCTTCACTCGAATCTACGATTCGATTGTGGACTTCGGGTTACTCCCATAGGGAGCGCTGAAAGCACATTCGACTGAAACAAGCAAAAAAAAGACGACAGTAGTCGCAAAACACTTATAGTCCCCACTCGAGTCTACGACTCGAATAGGCACTCGAGGGCTACTCCCATAGGGAGCGCTGACCGCGCACCCTATCATTATTTTTCTTATACGTTACACCGTATGTTGATAACATCCACATTCGAATGCTATGGCGACTCGTCCTCATATCTTTCCCTTCAAAGAGACTGCATCTCTTGTGTCACCCGAATCATCTCTGCAATGAAAAAAATTCGGATGCCGCGCTTACAGCGTGAAGAAAAGACCTGAATAAGGCCTGGCAACGCATCTGCTGCGCTCTACCAGAATATATCCGTGCCCACATGTACGATGAAATATGCCTTGATGGACGCGTCGAGTGCTCACACTTATACACTGGGATTCGACTCCTGTAAGACCTCCACGGCCTGAGTTGAATTACACCAGCACTTTTCCGAATTTGAGTCTAGGGACTCGAATTTGAGTAGATTGCGTTGTTTTTCCCTAAGGAGTTAACTGATCCCGATGCATCAGATGAGTCGGGCATGTATATCAACAATCCCTATGACATCAATCAAAGCACTCAAAACATGCTCAGCTGTGCACTCGAAAGACTTCATAAAGTCTCCACTCGAATCTATGATTCCACTGGACACTCGGGGGCTACTGACGTGGGCATACCTTACAGGTACTCGAGTTTGGCATATACGGTCTAGGTATGGTAGAAGCCCACAACGTTATCAGTGCCCAATACAAGATTCAGGTGATTCAAGGAGACTCCGATTGCTTACAGCACATGACAAAGCTTAAGATAGAAAGTTTAAAGGGACGAACCCTAATCTGTAACCGACTCGACCTGTTACCCGAGACCTAGCCTATCTATATAAAAGCTAGGAGGAGGCGGCGAGGAGGACAATCACAACCCTAGTTTCTACAACCATCGTCAGATTGCATCTGCGCATCCCCTGTAACTTTCGACTCCCTCGATAATTCCAAGAGCAAACAAGCAGGAGTAGGGACCTCTACGAGGCCTGAACCTGGGTAAATCTTGCGTCCCTGTGTGCTTGTTTGCTAGCCGATTGATGCCTCCAGCGCTCCCTCCTTCTCCAAAACCCAAGTCCATAACAATGAGTATTGATGAGTTAATCCCTCGTCACCACCCCTCCCATCGCTGAAGTGACGAACAGAGGAGGCAGGGACCAGCAGTTGGCGGCTGGTTGTAGTCAGGGGGAGGGGGAGGGAAGGGGCATATCACCCGATCCCTTTTCCATGAAGAGTGGTGGGCGAATGAGGTTTTAAAGTCTAGAGGTTCCATGTGCATACATGGCGCCCAAAAGTTTGCCCAACGGAGTTCCTCCCAACTGCACACTAATTTTCTTGTGAGCTGGCAAAACTCAGGTACCGCTAGAAAAGGGAGACCTCCAGGAAGGTTTGTTCCCGTGCGCGCGAGCGCTTCTCCGTACGACGCGTGTCGCACTCTCAAGAGACCAGCTTCTAGTCTGTACACGCGGTCCGACCTTCCTAGTTTAATTAGAGTATACGTGTGTTCGTTTTTTTCTTTTTTTCTTCTTTTTTCTACACGTCCTACGGCTCAGCTTCGTCTGACGCATCAAATTTTCATAATCATCTTGAAGAGGTGCATTGGTACAAATGTACCCACGAAGCATCAAATGTACCTTAGCAAATGTACCCAGCGCCCGTCTATAGCGTGTTTTACGACTCAGTTTCGCCTCGAATCAAGGCACCCACCAAGCATCAAAGTATAGAAGTACAAGTGTACTAAGAGCCAAATTACACGGAAGAAGAAGTATATACAACTTCAAAGTACGCATAAGTACAATATGCTCACAGACAAAGTACAACAGAAGTACAATTATACTCAAAGTCGAAATACATGAAAGTATAACTCTTCTCAGAACCGAAGTACACGAAAGTACAAATATACTAAAAGTCAAAGTACGTGGATCAACAACTGTATTAAGAGGCAAAGTACACGGAAGTACAAGTATATGCAAATCTAAAGTACACGAAAGTACAATTATGCTCACAAACAAATACAGCAGAAGTACGACTGTATTCAAAGTCTAAATACACGAAAGTACAACTCTACTCAGAACCGAAGTACGCAAAAGTACAAATATAGCAAGAGTCAAAGTACGCGGAACAACAAGTGTACTAAAAGTACTCATTGCTAAGTACATGAAGTACTACTGTACTAAGAGCCAAAGTAGAAAAGTACATATACTCACTCTCAAAATACGCGGAAATACAAGTGTGTAGTAATCCAAGTACAAAGTACACTAAAAATTCAAAGTACAAAAAATACAAAATTGAAGTAGTCTAAAGTACGAACACAACGGTTTGAAAAGTATAATTTTTTTTTTCAAAACCTATCAACATTGATCTATTTTTGAAGCTCTCGATACAAGGAGCTTAAAATTTAAAACGGTTTATAATTTGAACAAACGATTTTTAAAATATTTTATTTTTAAACCATCGAATTTGGAAAATAAAAGAAAAATATGTATTCTCACCCTCTTGTATCTCCCTCTCTTTCGTTCTAATCTAGTTTTATTTTGCGATACTTGTCAAGTATGCCGAACCTCGCTAGGCGGATCGCATGAAGTAGAAGGCCAATTGGTGTGATGACAACGCACGGGTGAGAATGTCGGCTTTTTTAAGGATTTCCGGCAAAACTCGTCAAATTTACAGGATTAGAGTTGTGTTTTGGTCGGTGTCGGGAGATTAAGTGGATTTGTACGGTGAATTGCAGCAAAGTGTTGTGATCTAGTTGCACGGGCAAGGAGTGATGGCTGAGCCCACGGCCCAGTTATGAATGGCAAGTATGAGAATATCCAGAGCAGCCTAATCCCCGAGCATCTTCTCAAGAAAAGGGAAAAGGGAAAATGCCTAATCCCCGGCCATGCACGCCGGCCTCCATGGCTGCACAAGAGTAGACCCGCCGGCCTCCCAACCGTCCCGTTCCATGGCCCCGCCGCTCCAGCAGTTCCACCCGCGCCGCCTCCTCCTTCGCCTCCGCCTCCCCACCTCCGGCCGCCTCTTCCTGCGCCTCCACCTCAGACCCCTCTCCTGCTCCTCCTCGCAAGCCGCGCAAACCCAGCCTCTTCAGGCGATGCCTCTGCACGGCCCCTCGCTCCGCCGCGGCAGGCGGACCGCTCCAGACCACCCCAAAGAGGACCCCCTCCTCTCCTTCGCGCGCACCTTCGACCTCGCCGCCCTTCGCGTGCCCGCCGCCGCCTGCGCGCCGCTCGAGCGCCGCCTCCGCGGCCACCTCCTCAACTGGCCCCGCGTCCGCAACATCGCCCGCCTTCCCAACGACGACGGCCACCCCCTCCTCCTCTCCCCCTCCACGCCTGCGCTCCCGGCCTCCCCGCTGACCGCGGTGGCGCGCCGTGACAAGCTGGCTCGCCAGTTCAACGCCCGCGGCTTCGTGCAGTTTCCCAACCTCGCCAAGATGTCACGGCCGCCCCCGCGGAATCAGAGGGACAAGAAGGGGGAAGGCAGAGGCGGCGAGAAGGAGACCAAACGAGAGAAGAACACGGTGTATGTTGTGAAGGTGCCAGGGGAGGAGGATGATGGCGACGAATGGAAGGGCTTGGTCGGGGAGGAAGGGTTTGGGAGGGGCCCATGGAGAGGGGAACCCACCAGACTGCTGCTGCTGGACGAGAGCTACGCCAACAGGAGGGTGGACGACCTCCCGGAGGCTGTTAAGGTACTAACCACTTCCATAAATAGCAGTTGTTCAATTAGAGAGATGGCTTCCTGGTTGATTGAAGATTGGAGGACTATATTGTTCAGCACTTTGGTTGGTACCCATAACTGCAGTCTAGACCAGAATCGTTGATTGCATAGTGCAAAATCTGTTTTCAACTA
Source organism: Avena eriantha (assembly GCA_910589775.1). Classification (NCBI taxonomy): domain Eukaryota; kingdom Viridiplantae; phylum Streptophyta; class Magnoliopsida; order Poales; family Poaceae; genus Avena; species Avena eriantha. Next base: position 585,346,501 of record OU342743.1, on the reverse strand, counting down.
GAAATCAGGAAGATCGCAGTTGGGCAGTTCTTGAAACTGAAGATAAATGCCCAATTCCTAGTTGGTAGTATCATATTTGATTTCAACTCAAAAATGTGTGGTTTCTGATGAACTACCAGGCTTTAGAGCTGTAGATAAATGCTATATCAAGAATGTGTGGTTTCTAACATACTACATTATGGAACAGAGGGAGCAGTGTTTTACTCATTTATCATGTACTCTTGGTGTTGACTACACATTTCTGCTCACCATGTAAGGCCACAACTTGATGATAAGTTAGGAGAGCATTTCAACCTTTTATGTCTGTGAATTTATTCTGATCCTATAATTAATTTGTATGATTGGCAATCTGTCCCCCGTCTGTAAATATGCACCTTACATCATCCAAGCGGCAATTTCTTTACTGCTTTTGATTACTTCTCCAGGTTGTGTTAGACGATGAAACCGAGCAGGGAGGATATGAGCTTGTACAGTGTCAGTTAACTTTGTTCTATAATTACTGGCCAATGAATGAGGTACCCATCTGGTTGCCTTTGTTATATATTTGTTTTTTATTTGTAAGTGACAAATATGACTTACTCGAATTAAAGAAACAAGAGGATTCTCATAACAATCCACATTCCGTACCTTGCAAAAAACAGAGTATGATCATGGTTTTCTGAGCCTGAAACCACCTTAAGAAACATGTTTGGTTGCCTTTTGATCACAATTCACATTTTTTATACATGCAAGTTAATACTTACAAATATGCGCCAGAATCAAACAAATGTAGGGCAAAATTAGTTTCTATGGGCAGTGTTACCTAGACCTGGCAACTTGTTTGAAATGCGTGAAAACTCAACAAATCCACTTTTTTTTTTCCTTGTGAAGACTTTTTATTCGTTAGTAAAAGAAAACCAGAGTTCTACGCTGATAATTTTTTTAGCATATTTACATTTTTTTAAACTTGGTTTATTCCGAATTCTTTAAGTTTTATGAGATTCTAGTGCCCTAATTCCTGGAACCTGATTTGTCGGACCTCTAATTCACGTTGGTATCTAATGCTTGTGCTGTCCAGGTAACACTGCCATTGCAAATTCAGGATTCTGGCAAATAAATGAATCTGTCCAGGTTAGATTGAAATGTTGTAATACCCGTGTCTGTTTCTAGTTCTGGTAAAATTAGTGTTCATCTTGTTAAGAGATTGATCCGAGAAAATGGCATCAATATATCCTTTTGTGTCGTTGTATTGACAGCAGAAAAGATACAGTCAGATGGCGACCACTTATAAACTGTTTTATTCCTAACATTTTGCTGCAAGTCTGCAATAATTTGTTTCCTGTTTACAAGTTAATGCACTGTGACAGAAACATCTATCAATATAGTCTGTTAGCACATCATTAGTCTGTCAGATATCTTGATCTACGTTGGTCCAAATGGAAGAATCTGTGTAATGCTCTTATATATTGTTTTAGCTACTTTGATCCCCAGCTTATCTTCTGTAGGTTTTAGAGGCGTTACTTCCTGAAGGAATAATCATTCCTGCAGGCTTTGAGACAGTAGGGCATATTGCTCACTTGAACTTGAGGGATGAACACTTGCCCTACAAGGAACTTATAGCTCAGGTAATATCTAATTACATAATATGTTGGTTTCTCAACCTTGTTTTGAACAGTTTTTCTTGAATTGTAATATAACATAATTTAACGTGCAGGTTGTGCTAGACAAAAACAAGCCAAAGATCCGAACTGTTGTCAATAAGACTGATGCTATTCAAAATGATTACAGAACAATGCAACTTGAAATCTTAGCTGGTCATGATTCCCTTGTTACAACAGTCATTGAGAGTGGCCTTCGTTTTAAAGTTGATCTTGCAACAGTGTATGTTCTTATCCTTATCTGCCTTGTATTTTTTCTGACAACATTTCAGATTATTTGCCATCATATAGTCACCAGAGATTTTCAGTGTTAGCGTACAAAGAAAAAATCATATACATCTCTTATTGTTGATCTATTATTGTGCCATAGTTTAGTGGCTAAGAAACTACTACTCCCTCTGTCCCGAATTAGATGTCGGAGATTTGTCTAGATTCGCATGTATGCTAGACAAATCTCCGACATCTAATTCGGGACAGAGGGAGTACTTATTTTTTCTAGTAACATTCTTTAATGCTGTTCCAGTCTTGTACTTTGCCAGTTTTCCTTTTGATCCATAGCGATCGATAAACCAAAGCTTAATCAAATCAACACTAGTGTTCTCCAGATAACGTTGGAGTAATAGCCATAACACCAATAATTTTTAATAAATACATAATTCACGAAAAAGAACTGCTATCTGATGCAAAACATTACTAGGAAAAAGGGGAACAATAAGAAAAAGTTCCACAAATGCAAATATTAAATTTTAATCATGATCTAAGAATAATATTTCAAGAAACAGGAAATTTCAGCTATGTAAAGAGTATTCTTAATATCTGGTTTGCTTTGATCATGACACATGCAGATTTAATTTTTTGGTTAAAAGCTCTGAAGTAACTGTAAGGATTTTGCTTATCCATGACTGCATATGAACAATGATTTGGAGAGATCTGTTGACACATCTGTCTCTGGCTCCCTAGGTATCATATTGCTATTTTCTTATCCAAAACTTTCCACATTGAACTAATTTCAACAAAGACCAGGTCTTGCTGGGACAAACTGCGCTGGCCAGCTAGGCAGTAAACAAAACCCTTAACAGTCACGTAAATCGCAACAGTAGTAAGATATGCTCTTCAGTGATTCACCAGTCTGCACCTTCACGTTTTTCCTGGTTCATGTCGAATTATCATCAGTATGTATCATTCATCAAGCATGAGTGCGAGAAAATGATAGCTTCCTAATTATGAATAAGAATAATAATGCAATGTTCCTTAAAAGTTTGTTTAGATAAAATTAACAAATGCTGGTGAAAAGTTGCATTACATATTATTGAGAAAAAGGATGTCTGGGTCTCAGTATCCATGTGCATAAAGCGTGGGTCCCAGTTTTGCTTGAGGTTGAGGAGTGATGGCTGATAAACTGGAAACACAATGCTCTATGTTGTTGGACACAATTCTCAATCTCAAAACTGGGCACTATAGTCTTGGTTATTATTTGTGCTTGTAGGATTTCTAGTATCAAGTATGTTTTCCCTTTCTTCAGTATGCTTTGATGGTTCAACTGTTTCTTTGATCTCTTATGTAATGATTATCTTGTGCAGCTATTGGAATTCTAGATTAGCAACCGAAAGGCAGAGGCTTGTCAACAGCATCTTTAGAAATTCTGATGTTGTCTGTAAGTTTCTCTGCGCACCTTTTGAGTACTACTCCCTCCATCCCCATTTACGTGGTGTCCTCGTATTTCGCTATTTAACTTTGACCATTAGTTAGAACAATAATATATGAAATCGCATATCATAAAAATTATACCATTAGAAACTTCTTTCAATACGAATTCAACAGTATAATTTTTATGGCAAATGACATGTTTCATTGGTCAAATTGATGGTCAAACTTGAACCTCGAAATACGTGGGCACCACAAAAATGGGATGGAGGGAATAGATAATGTTGCTGCATTTCTAACCAGGGGCATTGTGTATTTTGCTTATTTTGCTTTGTGTTAACATATTCATTTTAGATTCTACTGATTCATTCCATTTAGAGAAACTCGTATAATGATTTATGCTGAAAGGTTATACACCCCATGTTTTGCTTCTTGGTGTTGAAAGTATTTTACGCAAGCACCGTGAAAAGCTTGCTTGCCTGCACACCTAACACAAGATATTTGACATCAATATATCATCAAGCTTGTATGCCATATATTTCCTTGTAAAATCATGTATAACTGTGATAATATATCTGAATTTGTACTCCCTCTGTCCCAAATTAGTTGTCCTAACTTTGTCTAGATTCGCATGTATCTATACATTGAAACGTGTCTAGATACATGCCTATCTAGACAAAGTTGGGACAAGTAATTTGGGATGGAGGGAATACATTAAGTTCTGTCAACAAACCAATGTGCCAATTAGGAATCAATAGACTTGTTAATTGTGGAATCTAGACTGACAAGCTTGTACTCCCTCCGACCCATATTAGTTGACTCAACTATGTCTAGATACGGATGCATCTAGACTAGATACTTAACTAGATACATATGAATCTAGACAAACTTGAGTCAACTAATATGGGTCGGAGGGAGTAGATCAATACTGGTGCTTGTTTGCAATGGTCTTGCATCTAAAGCTACTAGTATGGTCTACATCTGTATTGAGCCTAATGCATTGTGTGTTCATAGTTAACCAGTGTATAGCAATCATCAACAAATTTTAATGTTTCTAATGTCATGTTTTGTAGTTGCCCGTTTTGTATAACTCCGAAGGTTTTACTTAACCACAAACTAACTGTTCGTTTCCATCCGGATGCAGGTGATGTGTTCTCTGGTGTCGGTCCGATAGCAATTTCAGCTGCAAAAAAAGTCAAATATGTTTATGCAAATGACTTAAATCCAACTGCAGTTGAGTACCTTGAAAGAAACATTGTTCTTAACAAACTTGAGAGGAAAATTGAGGTAATTTGCCAATCAAACCTCAGAATATACAATTATCAAGCAAGTTATAACTGAACATTCCGAAAAGCTTGCATTTTCTGTGGAAATATAATATTCCCTCCGACTCAAATTAGTTGTCTTAGATTTGTCTAGATACGGATGTATCTAGTTATAAAACATGTCTAGATATGGATGTATCTAGACAAATCTAAGACAATTAATTTGAGACGGAGGGAGTATCACAGTTCCCTCGTGTTTATGTTGGCTTTTAGCGCTGGAATGTGCTAATGATATTTTGTTAAACCAGGTTTTTAACATGGATGCTAGAAGGTTTGTTAGTGCAATATACTCAAGCCAACATGTGCATCCTGTCACACAAGTGGTAATGAATTTGCCCAAGGATGCTGCAGAATTTTTAGGTGAGTATGGTTGCTATTTTCCTCTCAAATGGCCCTTGTCGCTGGGTTGGCTTTCCTTGGTGGCACTTTCTTTTCGGCTTTGTACTGCAAAGGATCATATCCCACTACACAGTACACACAGATGCAGGTCCAGTAAACTAAATTTTATGGAGGCACAGGCATATAATTCACCACTGAACACACGTGTGTGTGCTCTGCTTAAATTTGTATCATGCTGTAGAAAATTCAGTCCTCACTTTACTGGTGCTATTAGCATACTATAATTTCTACCTCTGTTGGCTCCCTGCTCTGCTTTCTGCCTAGTTACAAAAGAAAAAAACTGGAGCAGATATTCGGATGAGATACCTAAGGGGTCGTTTGAATTCTGAAATATCTGTATCCTAAAAGGATGCCATGTTAGAGGATTATGTATGTTGGTTGTTGATTCTGGTATCATCAGTGTCTTAAAGTTGTATGGGCTGACTTGTACCAGCACCAATTCATTCCCGAGAGGGATTGAATCAAGCAACTGAATATGTTAGATGAATTGATTTCAAAATGAGCTGATTAAATAGACAGGAGATGGTATTCCACTCTGAGCAGCGATTGTGGGCACGGCGATCCCTGTTTTAGAGCAATGCTAAATAAGTATGTTTATTTAGAGTCAAAGAAGATGCCATACTGTCGGAAATGCTATCATAAAGAAATAACTAACCAGTCTTTTACTATTTCACCAGGCCCAAATATTTTTTTCTAAACTTTTTTTCATTCCAATGAGAGAAATTTGTTGATGATCTTCATCTCCTTTGTTTACTAGATATATTCAGAGGAATTTTAAGAAACCGGCAAGCAGGACAACCTTGTGTCATGCCAAAGATCCACGTGTATGGATTCTCCAAGGCTGAAGATCCCGAATATGACTTTAATGAGGTACATGTGATGTGGTAATAAAACATTATTCTTTCTGTTGGAATCACTTAATTCTATTAACCAAATTAACACATATACCCAAAACTGCAGAGGATAAATCTAGCATTGTGCGATAGTGTGGGCAACATAGAAATGCACAGAGTACGGCTTGTTGCTCCTGGGAAATGGATGCTCTGTGCATCTTTTACTCTTCCAGAATCGGTTGCAATGGCGAAACCGAATTACATTATGTGTTGAGTATTTCTATCTGCTTACGACCTAGAAAACTCCCCCTTCCTTGTAACACTGCATGTAAATTGAGTTAAGGTTAGCGTTTATGTTTGCAAGTTTTCTCTGACTAAGGCCCTCAAGGTAAGAAGCAGAATTAGAGGAATTTTATGCGACTATTTTGCAGCCAAGAAGGAACATTTGAGTATTGTTTTTAGGATGCCCTTTTTGCACGGCAGTGCTGTATGGAAGTGGAGCAGTGTTTGTGTATATGTCCAATGTTAGACTGGCAACAGCTAGGAGGCTGCTCACCTGAAGAATCAGTCCCTGGGCACCCTTGCAAGATTAGGTGATGACCGCATGTCTTGTGGTGCTGTATGACACCTGGCAGTCACTGAATCACGCAACGCTGTTGTGCATGGTGCAGTACATCCAAGTTCTGTGATGTCAAGGGCTTTATCGCTGGTAAGTCTATGGTAGGAGTTGTCAGGGCACTCCAGGATCCAGGCTCGGAAACGGATGGAGAAGTGTAAGAGCATCTCCACTCGCGTTGCTGTTCGGCATTTTTTTTCGTCCGGACGTTGTAAATTGGTCTAGCCGCGTTTCTAGGACACCGGTTTCGTCCAGATTTGGCCTAAAATACGTCTGGCCTTCCCAGCCGAATCCTAGGCTCTGGGAACGTCGGACGAAGCGATTTCGACGGGAAAAAGGCGCATGGACCCACCCAGTCCGTCTGTCATCATCCTTCCGCCTCGGCTCCCGCGAAGGACCGTCGGGCATTAACTGTCCGTCTCGTCGACCACGCGTCCGTGTAATGGCGCGCCACCGCCGTCTCGGCTTCTCGCCGTTTCCCTTTTTTCCGCCACGTCGCTACACCCCTCCCGCCCTCGCTGCCTGTGCTTGGTCTATAAAAGTCGACCACCGCACGGGTCACGACACACACTCCCTAACCCCTCTCCAACTCCGGTGAACATCAGAACTCGGCGAAAACACCCATGGCGGAAAGGTTCCCAGGCTGTTGGGGGGTTACCTCCGGGTAGGGTCACGCCGGGGTAGATAGGCCGAGTTAGCCAAGGTACGACACGATCAAAGCAAATGCAGGCCGGGTCAACTCAAGGCAGGCTGACTTCGGAGTAACCCGGCCCGTGGGGCAACTCCCAAGCATTAACCCGACTGGCATAAAATATATGTCGGTCATGTTTGTCTATCTATTACGCATGTACCCTCGTAGCCGGGTTAGCCATGTGCTAGCCGGACTACCACTTGGCTTCCAAGAGAAGGAAGAAATCTCCCGCTGGTCAAAAGGTGGCTTTTGCTAGCTGTAGCGTGAGCGAAGCAAAGCAGAGGGAAGGACCAGCGGGGCAGGGGCGACCAAGATGGCGCGGGCTGTGTCGGCTGACGTAGCCCGTGTCTGGTGACGCTTAAAGGCAAGTATTACGCGGTGGGTTACGTCCATAGTCCGGACGAACCGTTAAAGAGAATAAAGAAGCATCTAGCTTTAACCAAGGGGCATATTCGGGGAATATGCTGCCACATGTGCCCTAACTTGTAACCCGGGCTCCCCTATATAAGGAGCACTGGGGCCTCCATAGAGGGAGATCGATCATTTCTCTGCCTAAGATAGAACTCTAGAGCTAGGTTGTGGGGGAGGGGGGGGGGGGGGTAAGAGACACAGTCTCCTTCTCATGAACAGCTCGAAGAGCACTTGTAACCACCATTGATAGAGGAAGTACAACAACATCTGTGCATGGAATCACCATGTTTTCCCTCCCTGGATTCTCCTAGCGCTCATTGGCCCCATCTTTAGCCTATCCATGGCATCTGCCGTGCCACCACCATGACAGTTGGCGCCCACCGTGGGGCAAGCGGTGTTAGCAGGGGCTAAAATCTGGACGGGAAGCATCTCCAACACCGGCGAGCACATCGTCTTCGGCTTGGTTCAGTGCTTTGGAGCACCGGACTATGTTAGTGACAACGTAGGGAGCTTCGGCAGGCGTCCTCCTCCGCGCAATGGCATCTTCATCAAGCTTGGCGCGCACAAGATCTACGTCGGCGTGGACGAGTCCTGTGTTCATCCGCGACACGTCATCGAGGGAGGCGAACCACCTCTCAGCGCAGCTCGCGGTGTGCGTATCACTCGCCCCGCTAGCAGCATTGAGGTCATGATGGCCGCGCCAGATGCGGGAGCAAGCACGGAGCCAGCGCCAAACCCAGAAGTCACGCCAAAACCGGCAAGATCTAGGTTTCCTCCACTAGAGAGGCCAGAGAATGTACTCTAGCAAGCAATAGATAGCCTAGCGACGCCAATAGCTCCTGTGGTAGACCCGGCTCAGGCGTAAGCTGAGTTGGAGGAAACTAGGTAGAAAATGTTAGCTCGCGCGAAGAAGGTAGCGGAGTTACAGCAGTCTTTGAACATCACTTTGAGGGAATATGCAAAGGCAAACCGCTTAGATGGAGCGTGAGTCCGAGGTAGAAACCTGATTACTGAGATTGACAAGGAGTATGAGCCTAGGCCGGGTCAGACAGCCACAATAGTAACAGGAGGGCTGGAGAGATATAGTACCCTGGCAAAGAAACTCAGGGCGGCAAACACAGCTGTATCCGAGTTAAGAGGGACTGACAGGAGAAGCCAGAGAAAGGCAACAGGAAAGGGTAAACCACTTGTTGAGAGTAGCTTGCTAGCAGAACGAGGAACTGAATAAGGCAAACCCGGCGCAACTCGGAGCATCTCGCGTAGTTCCTTCGGCAGGGAATAACCCGGTGAAGTCTGCTGGAGCAGCATCGTCTCCGGGTCATGCACCTAGGAGAGAGGAGGTGGTAACCTTGGCGAGAAGAGATAAACAAATGGTTCCATATGACCCGGCAAAGGCAGGAAAAGGAAAAGTAGCGCAAGTTGATGAGGATCGCCACAATGCTAGTCGAGGTGAAGCTGGCCGAGGTAACCGCGACCAAGGAAATGCCGGTCAAAGGAACGCTGCCAACGGCAATGCTGGACAACGTGATCTAGCGGGAGTAGGGAAAAATGTACCTCGGCAACAACAGCAGCAGTACACGCCTAGGCAGGAGAGAAGCGCAGGTCAAGCTGCACAACAACAAAATGTTTGTCTGGGTCAAGACAGGTACAATGATGGTTACTTAGCAATGGTATATGCCGGATTTCCTAGGCCGGAGCACCATGTAATTGGATCGAGGTTGGGAAGTAGGAACCTACAACAGGATGACGCTAGGTTGAAGCTTGACCGGATCTATAGGTCAGAGTTAATTGAGATACAAGGTCCCCCGGGTCCGGCGTGTTTTTGACTCTGGATCATGAGAGAACCACCCGTGCCGAGTTTTCAGTTGGCAAGAGGAACAAAGACGTATGATGGCAGTACAAAGCTGGATGATTGGATCATTGATTATGCGACAACAGTAAACATAGCAGGAGGAAACCTGAGATGGGCGGTGAGGTATGTGCCCCAGGTGCTAGAAGGACCCGCGAGAGTTTGGCTAAACAATTTGCCACCAGGAAGTATCAACTGTTGGTTGGATTTTGAGGAGTTATTCATAAGAAACTTCTCAAGCACCTACAAGAGGCCAAACATGCCACAGACTTTGGCATTATGCAAGCAAAGACCGAACGAGCCGGATCGAGAGTTTCTAACCCGCTGGTGTAACGTGCGCAACTCATGCGAAAGGGTAATTGAATCACAAGCTATAGCGTGGTTCGCCCAGGGGTGTAGGTACGGAAGTATGTTGTGGCAAAGGTTACAGCGGGATATGCCAACTACTTTGGCTGAGACGATCCGGATCGCAGATTCGTATGCCCTAGGAGATCCGACACAACCTCGGTTAACGTCGAGTGAGTCAAATGAGGAATATTACAACAGAGATGGTTCCAGATCATCTAGAAGGAATGATTTCTGAGGTAAAAGACGGGATGAACGTCTAGATTACCGGTATAGCTCGCAGCAAGTGGTAGCTGTGGACCGAGATCAGCCTAATGCCGGCGCAAATCAGCGTCAAAAAACTGGAGGACAACATTGGTAACAAAGGACTGAAGGAAGAAAGCCCTAGACCCCGGAGCAGAAGAAACAGTGGCAAGAGAGAAATGATTGTCCGAGGTATACGTTTGAGTCTATGCTGGACCAACCTTGCAAGTTCCATACGCCAAGTCCAAATAGCCCGGCGAACCATACAACCCGACAATGTGAGTGGATGAGGAAGTTAGAACAAGATAGTTCGGGGAATGCTCAGGCACCTCGGAACGGAGCACCTCGGCAGCCGTTGCTCACTGGGGGGAACCAACAACAACTTATGCTACCTCCGCTGCCGCCGAGGTATGAAAATCAGGAAAGGAGGGATGTTGTACATCAGGTGAATAACCAACAACAACAGGATCAGGGATACCGTGGTAATGAGGGGAGAAATGAATATAGAGAGCATCATCAAAGTTATTGCGTGTTTACCACAGAAGACAATGATATAAAGAGTTTGCAATGCCGGCATATGGAGGTAAATGCAGTAATGCCGGCAATAGTGAGGTACATGCCTTGGTCGGATCAGGAGATTACGTGGAGTATCATAGATCACCCAAAGCTTATGCCAAGCCTAGGGACCTACACACTGGTCCTGGATCCGATGTTCATCGGGCCAAATCTTAATGTGAGGTTCTCCAAGGTGCTGATTGATAATGGTAGTAGCATTAACATCATGTACAAAGATACCATGCACAAGTTGGGGATATCAGAGAATATGCTTCAAGCTACGAGGACCACTTTTCATGGCATTATGCCTGGCATTTCCTGTGAGCCAATTGGTAAGGTCCGGGTTGATGTGCTGTTTGGTACAAGGGATAACTGCCGGACTGAAAATTTGGAGTTCGAAGTGGTGAATTTGGAGAGCGCCTATCACGCGTTGCTCGGCAGGCCCACACTGAACAAGTTCATGGCAAGTACTCACATCAACTACCTAAAGATGAAATTGCCCGGACCAGGGGGGGTGATAACCATATCAGGGGACTTCAGGCGTTCGATCGAGTGCACTTCTATTGGATCTAACTTAGCCGAGTCACTTGTGATAGCTCAGGAGAAAAGGAGAATCATGAAAGTGGTGGCATTGGCTCAGTTCGCGCAGCAACATATGCCGGCCCTGACCAACCCGCATGGGAGTGTCTCATTCCAAGTGACCAAGGATACTAAGAAAGTGCCAATTGATGATCAATTCCCAGAGCGCACCGTAACCATTGGTGCCGGGTTAAGCAGCAAATAGGAAAGCGAGCTCGTCAACTTCCTCCGTGAGAATCGGGATATCTTTGCTTGGTCCACACAGGATCTGCAAGGTGTGCCGAGGGAGTTGGCCGAGCACTCTTTGAATGTAAGACCCGGTGCTAAGCCGGTGAAGCACCTCTCTGACGTTTCGTCGAGGACAGAAGAAAAGTTATTGGGGATGAGATAGCTAGACTCCTCGCAGCCAGATTTATCATGGAAGTACTTTACCCGGATTGGCTTTCTAATCTGGTGCTGGTGGAAAAGAAAAAGGATGATCTGAATGTGGCAGTGGTATGGCGCATGTGCATCGATTACACGAACCTGAATAAGGCGTGTCCAAAAGACCCATTCCCATTGCCAAGGATAGATCAGGTCATAGATTCAACCACCGGATGTGAATTGTTGTCATTCATCGACGCATATTCTGGTTTCCACCAGATACCCTTGAATCCGGATGATCAAATAAAGACTGTGTTTATTATCCCGTACGGGGCTTATTGCTATCGCACTATGCCGTTTGGATTACGTAATGCTGGAGCAACGTACCAGCGATGCATGCAAAAATGTTTACATGACCAAATAGGCCGAAACGTGCAAGTGTACGTGGATGATGTGGTAATAAAAACTAAGGAAAGCAATACGCTCCTTGATGATATCCGACAGACATTCGCGAACCTGAGACGGTTCCGGATGAAGCTTAACCCGAAAAAATGCACATTTGGCATGCCTTCGGGGATATTACTCGGTTTCCTAGTATCAAGCTGAGGTATCGAAGCTAACCCGACATCCGGGCCATTGAGAGAATGGAATTGCCAAAATCCCTTAACGATGTGCAGAAGTTTACTGGGTGCCTGGCATCATTAAGTCGGTTTGTATGTCGGCTGGGAGAGAAGGCACTGCCCTCTACCAGTTAATGAAAAAGGCAGACAAGTTTATGTGGACACCGCAAATGGATAACACGTTTCGAGAATTTCAAAAGATGCTGTCTACTGCACCAATATTAGCCGCACCACTACCCAAGGAGCCAATGTTGCTCTACGTAGCCGCGACCAACCGAGTCATAAGTGCAGTAATTGTAGTGGAGCGCGAAGAAGAAGGAAAGTCGGTGCAAAGGACGGTGTATTATTTTAGTGGAGTGTTATCGGCTTCAAAATAGAACTACCCTCACTATTAGAAGATGGCATATGGTATGTGTATGTCGACCAAGAAACTCAAGCATTACTTTGAGGAACACCCCATCAAAGTGATATGTGAGGCACCCATATCAGAGATTATGAGCAACAAAGATGCTAGCGGTCGAATAGAAAAGTGGGCAATCGAGCTTGCCCCATATGCACCACAGTTCGACAGAAGAGATGCGATCAAGTCACAGGCTGTGGCGGATTTCTTTGTGGATTGGGCCGAGATGCAGTACGAACCACCTCTGTCGGACTCAAATTATTGGTGAATGCACTTTGACGGATCAAAGATGAAAGAGGGACTGGGCGCCGGAGTAGTACTTACCTCGCCCAAGAAAGATCAACTAAAATATGTCCTCCAAATCCACTTCAGCGCCTCGAATAATGTCGCGGAATATGAGGCACTAGTGCATGACCTCAAAGTGGCAAAAGAAGTAGGAATATGTCGGATACAGTGCTTTGGAGACTCGGATTTGGTGGTGCAGGAAGTATCTGGCAACTGGGATGCCTTGGATGCCAACATGGCCCTGTACAGATTTCATGTGCAAAAGATAAGCGGATTCTTCGAGGGGTGTGAATTCCACCACATACCTCGGACTGAAAATGAGGCAGCCGACACACTGTCCAAGTTGGTCTCATCCTGGCAAGCAATCCCGCCAAACGTTGCCTTGGAGCACTTAAGGAAACCATCTATTACCCCGTCACCGAAGTCCGAGTCAATTTATATCCCGGCCTTCTCCGGGTCAAAATCTACACCAATGGAAATAGATTGGGGAGGCACTTCAGCAAACCCGGGGACTACTTCGGCAAACCCGGGGACTACTCAGCCAAACCTGGCAGGAGTTATGTCGGTGGAGGCGATGGAAATTGACGAGGAACCCTTTCCCGTCCGAGCTATACCTACTTGGGCCAAGCCAATATTTGACTTCCTGGAAGAGGGAATCTTGCCGAATGATGAGGTGCTCTCAAGGCAAATCCAGAGAAGATCAAAGGCCTATACCATTATCAATGCCGAACTATACAAGAGAAGTGTAACCACGGTGTTGCAGCGATGCGTTGATCCGGAGGAAGGGCTTGACATACTCCGGGATATCCACCAAGGAGAATGTGGCCACCATGCATCTTCAAGAGCATTATTGGCAAAGACTTTCTGGCAAGGATTTTATTGTCCAAGTGCTTTGGAGTAAGCAGAAGATTTGGTGAGGAAATGCAATGGCTGTCAGAGATACGCCACAAAAACCCACCTGCTAATGTCGGAACTCAAAACTATCCCCATTACTTGGCCATTTGCTATATGGTGCCTAGATATGGTAGGACCATTTAAGCTGGCTAAAGGAGGAATGACCCATATCCTAGTGATGGTGGACAAATTTACCAAGTGGATTGAAGTGAAGCCAACCAGGAAATGTGATGGGGCAACAACAGTAAAGTTCCTCAAGGATATAATATTGAGATACGGCTACCCACACAGTATCGTAACCGATAATGGCACAAATTTTGCTGAAGGAGCATTTGCGAGGTTTTGCCGAGAGAAGAAAATCCGGTTAGATGTAGCCTCCGTGGCCCACCCCGCATCGAACAGACAAGTGGAAAGATCCAACGGACTAGTTCTATTCGGGATAAAACCCCGGCTCATAGAGCCGCTGCAAAGATCAGCGGGGTGTTGGATAGAAGAGCTACCAACGGTATTGTGGAGTTTAAGAACAACTCCAAATCGATCAACACGCTATACGCCATTCTTTCTGGTATATGGGGCAGAGGCTGTACTACCAGTCGACATAGAGCATGATTCGCCAAGGGTCACCCAATACACAGAAGCCGAAGTGCGAGAGGCCCGGCAAAATGATGTTGATCTGCTGGAAGAAGCGAGAGAACTACCCTTGTCCAGATCCGCCATATATCAGCAAAATCTCTGACGCTACCATAGCCGGAAAGTAAACCCCCGAGTTTTCTGGGAAGGTGATCTGGTACTCCGGCTGGTGCAGCGCACCGCTGGCATGCATAAGTTATCCCCTCCATGGGAAGGACCTTTCATGTAAGCAAAGCTTTGCACAATGATTCCTACTACCTTATTGGTGCACAGCCACAGGAAAAGAACAAGGCGGATAGGTCCGGAGAAGAATCTAAGCGACCATGGAATGTAGCACTACTTCATCCCTTTTACACCTAGCAAAGAGGTGAATGTATCCGAGTCACTCGTATGTCGGTATGTATGTCGGCAACGAGCTTATCAATGAAACTTTAGCACCCCCAGCAGAAACTCGGTGACTGCCATAATATCTGTCTTTCTCGTTTATTTGTTCTTTATATGTCGACTGGCTTATATTACTTGTACCTTAGTTGAATTAGTAGTGTGTGAGCACCAAAAACCCAACTCTTCGACTTTGCTGCTGTCCAACAAGAATTGGCTTCATGGCAAGCAAGAGAACAAGTTTGGAATTGCAAAGCACATGAAAAACAACTAAGAGAAAGAACCTAAGTGATCTGACGTATGTTATTTGGACTAACCTCTATTTACTTTTTTCGTCTACCGTCGGATTATCTTGAGCTAATCTCAAAGTTTCAAGTATTTGTTAAGTCGATTTTTTGAACCTCGGACTTGTAAGTCGAAAAACAGAATCAAGGTAGACGCGAGCCAAGTCAAGAATTGGGGGAACAAGAAAAGGAAACTCGGGGACTTCACCCACGATAATCCGATATTAAAAACTTAGTAGCAAACAACAATAATTGTAGAGAAACCGAACCACGGTACATAAATACATCTTCAGCCGGCATTCCAGGGATTTAACAAATTTGGTTAAGTGTTTTTATGCTCAAGTAGCAGGGGTAGAAGCCGAATCATCGGCCAACGGTGGAGGTACTTCAGAGTTTGTGGGCGGGGCGCTAGCCTCGGCCTCATCTTCGGGGTTGGCCTCTCCATCTTCCGGATCTTCAGCTTCGTCGCCAAGTTCGGAGGCCTCACCCTCGCTTCCCTCGTCTTCCTCACCCTCAGAAGCATCAACATCATCAAATGCATCAAGGTAGCTCGGCCCCTCATTCCAAGCATGGCAAAAGGAGTACTGGATAAGCTTGTTAGCACAGGCTTTGCGACGAGCAATGCACTCCGGATCATCAGACCACTTTGATCCGGTGCACATGCGGGTAAGCAGCCCCAAGTCTATTCCTTCGTACCACGAGAGGACGAACTGCAGTGCTATGTCAGCCCCGGCTCGTGCAGCAGATTCTCGCCACAAATGTAGCTGAGTCTCGCACTCCATCAATTTGGCTATAAGTGCTGCATTTCCTTTGGGAGTGGGCTCACTAGGCCAGAGGGAGTTCAGCATCCGCATCGCCACCGGCATGATATCCGCACCATAGTTCTTTACCAGATCCATGTGAGCAATGAGGCTCACCAGCAGATCCTCCGTCTCGTAAGGGATTGACCCGGCGGCAGGATCTGTGGCAATACCATGTTGCTGGCGAGATTTGGCAACAACATTGGCAGCAATGGAGTCACCTTCTGGAAACTTGTCTGAGAACAGAACCACAGAAAATAGTAAGCAAAAGCACTAAATCTGGAGA
Source organism: Avena eriantha (assembly GCA_910589775.1). Taxonomy (NCBI): domain Eukaryota; kingdom Viridiplantae; phylum Streptophyta; class Magnoliopsida; order Poales; family Poaceae; genus Avena; species Avena eriantha. Next base: position 585,330,431 of record OU342743.1, on the reverse strand, counting down.
AGATGGAAATTGAGCAGGGGAAAGGAACTCAGGGGCAATCTGGAAGAGGAGACGCTAGAGCTCGGCATGAACATTGGCGTTGTTGGCCTGGAGTTTCTCATATTCTGAGGTCACCGACGTAAGTTTTACGTCGGCTTCCTGTAGTAAGTCTTTATCCTTGGAAATTTGCGTGGTTAGACGATCCTTTTCCTCGGCAAACTCCTAGTCAGCCTTATCTAGCTCGGATTTATGGAGGTCCTTAAGCCTCTGGATTTCGGCATTCAACCGAGTAATCTCTGAGTCCTGAATGCGCAACCGAGCTATCTCGTCATCCTTCTTCTTTAGTTCAGCTTGATGCTTGCCTGCTTGTTCGAGAAAATGTGTCATCATTAGAGGCATAGGTACGCGGTGTTCAAGGGAAACTGCAGTAATAGGTTAATACGGCGGAGCCGAAGTATAAATGTCTACCGAGTCAAGGAAAGAAGCGCAGAATGGTCAAGTGAACAAGACAAGTTACCTTGGATTTCACCCAGATTTTTCTGCATGATAATGTTCTCAGCCTCAACCTCGGCTACATAATTCAGGTAACAAGTTAATACGGATCATGGATAACTCGAATGAACGCAAGTGGAAAAGGAAAAGTCTTGATTAAAGAAAGTTACGCTTCCTCTGTTGATCCTCTAAGAGCTTGCCATAACGGGCGTGAACATCTTTGTAGGAGTCCAGCAGGCGCTGGAACTCAGTAGTTCGGCGGTTAGTGGTAATCTGAAAAAACAAGACAATATTAGTTCACAAGCAAAGTGAGAGTAATTCGAAGTATTCAAGATCTGGGCCAAGTGGAACTTAACCCGACTCTAGGTGTGTGGATATTTGAAGTCTACAAGATCCGGGCCAAGTGGAACTTAACCCGGCTCTAGCTGTGTGGATATTCGAATTCTACAAGATCCGGGCCAAGTGGAACTTAACCCGGCTCTAGGTGTGTGGATATTCAAAGTCTACAAGATCCGGGCCAAGTGGAACTTAACCCGGCTCTAGGTGTGTGGATATTCAAAGTCTACAAGATCCGGGCCAAGTGGAACCTAACCCGACTCTAGGTGTGTGGATATTTGAAGTATTCAAGACCCGGGCCAAGTGGAACTTAACCCGGCTCTAACTTTATCACTATTAGAAATTTTTAAAGATGTAAACTAAATTCTCTAGGAGCATCTGACCGAGTAACAAGTTGCTCCCTCGGAGGCTCGGGGACTAGGGGATATGTTTATAAGCATTCATATACATAGAGCAGCACAATAGAAGAAAAGATTTACCTCCATCATGTAGCCAGCCAAAGAGATGGCCGTGGTGGCGGAATTCATCTGGGCGCTGAATTCGGCTGGGCCGAATTTCTCCTGCAGATCATCCTTTGGATCAATAAATTTGGCGTTGTTCCAGTTGTTCACGTACTCTAGGAGCAGTGGGTTGTAACTTTTGCCGCTGGGAGAATGGCTCGTCACCAAGCCTTTGGTATGGGCCTCTCGCCTCGCGGATTGATCAGCAGCAGGACTGGTATATAGGACCAGTTGCTTACTGCCTTCTGATTCGGCAGCGGGAGACCCGGAAGTGGTGCCCTTAGCTGGCCCGACAGCTTTCTTGAGCTTGCTGGATGACGCTGGACGCTAGAGAAGATCCAAGGCTGCAGACCCGGATGGTGCCTAGGAAGCTGGCTGGAAGATGTCCGTGATGGACACCATAGATCCGGGGGTAGCAGATTGAGTTTTCTTCTTGGGAGGCTTGGTTGCGGATATTGCTGCTGCTGCTGGCTTTGGTGCCGAGGTGGTGCTGGGGCTGATGCTGCTGGTACTGTTGTTGCTGGTGCTGCTGGTGTCACTAGTGCTGCTGGTGCTACTGATACATATATTGTCGATGCTGAGGAAACATAAGTCGAAGAAGAAACTGGTTGGGGCGGTGCCGGTGAAACTGGCACCTCAGAACTGGGCGGTGGCACCGAGGCAGAGGAGCTGGGAAGATCCGGCATGGCCGTATCCTGGGCTGCCCCGCTACCCCCACGTCAACGTTGCCCCACTCATGGTGAGGTGGGCTCTGATCAGGCGCAGCCGTGGAGTCCTCGTGGATAGGACTGAGAGGGCGAACGTCGTCGTCATAGGGGGGAGGGAGAAGGACTACTCCGGAGTGGAGAAGCAATGACGTAGCCGCTCTAGGGAATGACCCTAGGAGCTCTGGAAAATAAAAGAGCAGCAAGTCAAGAAGAGAAAGAAAGAACAAATAAAAGGCAAAGGCAAAGGCAGAAATGGAAAGACCCAAAAGCAAACACAGAATGACTTACTCATCCGAGGTTGGAGGTGCCCGAGGTTTGGGTGCCCTCCGGACCGTGCTCTTGGCCGCTGGCTTAGCCGAGGCTTTCACCCCGAACTTCTTATGTCTCTTCTTAGGCGGTGGCGCCTCCGAAGCTGCGGCCGAGGTAGCCGCGCGCTTTTGGGAGGGGACAGGGAACATACCACCCATGGTGAGGGGGGGGGGGACCTCGTGGACCCGACCGGCCGGGTTAGCTGAAGATTCGAACATAACCAGGAATGCGTAAGAGATGGGCACCGGGTCAAGTACCTCAAGAACCTCAACATCCAAGTCATCGTCATCCGACCAATCCCTTAAAGAAGAGGCCTTACTAGAGGTGCGTTTGACGATGTCCGGGGTGGGAAAAAAACTCTCCAAATCAGGCTCCACCTTGTCCGGCTCGGTACGATCCGGCACCCACTTGCTCGCCAGCTCCTGGCCATCCTCTAGTGGCTGCTAGAGGAATCACTGAGAACAAAGCAGAAGTGGTTAAGTTAAAAAAGTTGTCCGACATACCAAGAAGACACGGAAAAACAGTAAGAGAGAAATTTACCTTTGGAGGTGGGTTGTCCTGGGTATAGGGTGCAAGCCCCCATTCCCAAGCCTCGGAGAATTCCTTCTCCATGTTGAAGATGGCCTTAACCCAGTGGAACACCGCCGAGTTATCAAGCTTGAAGGAGGAAGTCCGGTGGGGATCGAGGGGGCCACTCAAGTAGCCGATCTTGTGTGCGCGTTTTTGAAGGGAGGGGGGAGACCTGACTGCGAACGAAGGTGATCATAATATCCTCCCCCCATAGCTTCTCCTTGAGCAGCTCCTTGATCCGGCAGTCAACCTGATTCGCTAGAGCTGTGGGTCGCTTCGGAATGCTCACCCAAAGAGAGGTGTCCGGGACTCCGAGCTTGAAGGGGAGGAGCTGGATCAAGTCCTTGTTCGTAGTATTCCGGACGTAGAAGAAAGTCTGGGCCCAGCCTTTGCAAGACTCGAGCCCGGTGACCCAGGGAAAAGCGGAGCCCTTGCGGGGAGATATGGAGGCTGCCCCGCATTGGGTCAGGTGCTTCTCGCCGGGGTAAGATGCTTATCCGGAACAACGTTCTTCCGCAAACCAAAAAACTTGATCCACATCTCCTTGGATGGCCAAAGGCCGATGTAGCCCTTAATGCCGGAGGCAAAAGAAGAGAGAGAGGTGATGGCATTGGCCAGGAGATGGTGCGGTTGCAATTGATAAGTGGAAATAAAATTGAAGAAGAAATCAGAAACAGGAAGGCAAAGCCGCATTGGAAGTGGGAGAGAAAAACTACGAACTCCCCTGGATTTGGAGAGGGGTAAATCTCGTCGGCGGCGAGGCGGCAGATGACACCCGCAGGGATGCGGCGCGTGGCGTATAGACAATCCAAGTCGTCTTCACAGACGAAGGCACCGTCCCAGCCACCGCGCTCGCGGGCCTCATCTTCCTCCTCCTGTTGAGCGACCACGGCGGCCTCTTCCTCAGTCATGGTGAGGTCGAGGTCCTCAAGGACGAAGTCGGAGTAGAGGTAGCCGCCCACGGGGAACCTAGAAGCACAGGGCCCCATGGCGAAGATCTTGAAAACAGAGGCGGCGACGCGGTCGCTGGAAGCGTCTGGACATAGTTGCGGCGGCGCGGCACTAGCCAAGAAGCGGTGATCGCGGTGGCGTCGCAGCGAAGAAGAAAGAAGGCAGGGGAGCGCACAGTGGGTGGGGAACCTCCCCAAGATTTCCCCAGCCCCCTATTTAACCGCGCGGTGAGAGCGCGTAGTGGGATCCTTTGTGGTGGCCCTGCCGCACGCTGTGGCCGTGTATGCGACAGAATCAACCAATCAGACGCTAGCCACAGCAAGGGGCACATGGAGCAAAAGATCCGTGATGCGACGTGGTGTTACGGTTAACGAGGCGCTGCTGCGAAGGGACGTGTGTAACGGTTATTCCTAACATTACAACGGTAACCGACGCAGTAAATGGGCGTGGCCCTTAAAATGAGGCAAGGTGATGATTACCCTCCACGTAGGATGTGGGGAAGCGTATAAGAGAAGGAAAGGTAACCCGAATATGTGAGCAAAGACCCAGCCAACAAGAAATAACTCGGAACGTGCCAAGGGAACATAGAAGTAAAAAGGCTGGGGCATAGAATAACTCGGCTGAAGAGGCAAAGATCCGGATAGGAGAACTTGTCGTGGCCTTAACAACAAAAGTTGCTAAGACCACACCAGCTTCCGGGACTAATGTTGGGGGGATACCCCCGGGTAGGGTCATGCCGGGGTAGATAGGCCGAGTTAGCCGAGGTACGGCACAGTTAAAGCAAGTGCAGGCCGGGTCACCTCAAGGCAGGCCGACTTACGGAGTAACCCTGCCCGTGGGGCAACTCCCTAGCATTAACCCGGCCGGCATAAAATATATGTCAGCCATGTTTGTCTATCTATTACGTAGGTACCCTCGTAGCCGGGTTAGCCATGTGCTAGCCGGACTACCACTTGGCTTCCAAGAGAAGGAAGGAATCTCCCGCTGGTCAAAAGGTGGCTTTTGCTAGCTGTAGCGTGAGCGAAGCAAAGCAGAGGGAAGGACCAGGGAGGCAGGGGTGACCAAGATGACGTGGGCTGTGTCGGCTGACGTAGTCCGTGTCTAGTGATGCTTAAAGGCAAGGATTACGCGGTGGGTTACGTCCATAGTCCGAACGAACCGTTAAAGAGAATAAAGAAGCATCTAGCTTTAACCAAGAGGCATATTCGGGGAATATGCTGCCACGTGTGCCCTAACTTTGTAACCCGAGCTCCCCTATATAAGGAACACTAGGGCCTCCATAGAGGGGGGATCGATCATTTTCTCTGTCTAAGATAGAACTCTAGAACTAAGTTGTGCGAAGGTAAGAGACACAGTCTCCTTCTCACGAACAGCTCGAAGAGCACTTGTAACCACCATTGATAGAGGAAGTACAACAACATCTGTGCATGGAATCACCACGTTTTCCCTCCCTAGATTCCCCTAGCGCTCATTGGCCCCATCTTTAGCCTATCCGTGGTATCTGCCGTGCCACCACCACGACACAGGCGATCCCGCGGCGGCCAACGGTTTCGGTCGGTGCACTCTGCAGCCGTGGGAGGCGCGGATGCTATACGACGCTGGTTACATGGCGCTGCCGGATTTCCGCTGCCCACCTGGCTGGAAGCTCAGCGCCGACAGCATACCGATACCGCCGGTGCTGGAGGGCGACCAAATGGTCGAGGCGATCCAAGAGGTCATCGCGGCGATGGAGGACCCGGAGCTCGCCGAAGACCCCGACAACCTCGTCTACTGGGAACAGTTTTTCGCCGAGGGGCAGCTGCGCGAGCTCACCGCCCACGAGGGACCGCCCGACACGCCACCAAAGCGCCACAACTCGGCCGGGCTCCGTCAGTGGTGGAGTGAGACGGGATGCACGCTTGCCGCCGTAGTCGAACACATCCACGCCGGCAACAACCCTCACCTCGGCTTCCCACGCTCTTCGGCGCCAGCACCTTGCCGCGGAAGCCGACCTCCGGCGAACTGGCTGCCCAGGAGGATGGGTACCTCACCTCCTCCTCCGCGTCGTGTTCGTCCTCGGCGGAGCCGGTGCAGTCGTTGCAGAGCAGCGACGAGTTCTTTCGGCCTCCCAAACGCGAGGCCACCACGCCCAGGAACTCTCCGCCGAGGACACGCGCGCGGGGCATCATCATCAATGAGCCGCGCACGGCGACACGCCGACATGCCGGCTCCGCCTGCGGCAGCTGAAGCCGGAGCCGGCGGACTGGACCGTGCTTGTCGATGAGGACTCCTTCGCCATAAGAATGGCAATTGAACGTTCTCTACACGATGCCGCGCCTCCATCGGCCGTCGATGTCGACTAGCTGAACATCCTCGCCTGGTCCAGGGCGGACTGGGAACAAGAGGAGGCACGCCACGTCCAGCGCCTGCAGGAGCAGGCGGAGCGCTAGGCCGGCATGTGCCGCCAGCCGGCCTACCAGGGCGCGCCTCTCGTCGTCCTCGACGACGACGACGACGTCGGCCCTTCCTACCAGCCGTGGAGGTGCGGCAACGCAGGCCAAGGCAGCTCGCGCCCTCCGCACGGCGGCGATGACGACGATGACGATGATGGCGACGACGACGGCACGGCGGACCCGGACTACACCAACTTCTACCACAACTTCGGCATGTAGACGACACCACCGACATCGGCATCGGTATCTGCTTCGGCTTCGGCCTTTTTTAATTTTTTTAAAGTTTTTTTTAGCCTAGGTGAAGTCAATTCGGGTGCCCACCCGAATTCGAGGTAATATGTACGAATCGTTCATCTATTAATGAAATCCGCCTATATTCGTCTAAAACTTGCCGAGTTTTGCTAAATTTTGTCCAAACCCGGGAACTCGGCCTGGGAACGCGACTGGAAAATAGGCCGTTCCCAGGAAAAAACGTACACCATCCGGCGCTATTTATGTCCGGATTTCCAGGCAAAAACGTACTCCATTCAGCGCTATTTATGTCCGGATTTCCTGGGAACGGCCAACGAGTGGAGATGTTCTAAGCCCCTGGGAGCAGCCTGGGACTGGTTTGCCAGTAAGAGCAACTCCAACCATCCCCTAAACCCCTTTTATACAAGCTCCCTACCTTCCTATTCCTTTTTTCCTTCCTTTTCTCATATCTAGCCTACATAAACTTTAACCACGAGTCGTATTGATATAGTCTAACAAAAACTGCCCGAGGCACCATTTTACTTTAAACATCTATATTCTACCATGTATATTTCGACAACGTTTCAAATATTCAAACATCATAGTTCAAGTTTGATTTTTTTGAGCACACACAATACAAAGCATGATGGTCAACATAGTATGAACCAAATAGTTCAAACACATTCAAAACACATTGCTCCATGGCGTCTCGAAACTGAGAATAAACCTCTTTGCTACAAATACAGCGATGCATCTCAGGAAACTACAAAGTAGGATCATGCCGAGAGTTTGATCTAGAGCTGCTGGAGATATCATCACTATCCTCTTAATCTTGCTCTTGCTCTTCATCCCCATCTAGAGCTGGCAAGTGAACATGGTTCACCAAAGGGGTGATACACTTTGAAACAAGGAATTTAATGTTTAGGGAAAGCTAAAACATGTTATATTTTGAAACGGAGGGAGTATGAAAAGCAATAGTCTCCTGGTGGCCATGGAGAGCATATTAGAGGTAACCTGAAGCTCGTCTTTAGTTCATGACGCCGGACAGCTCGGATTCACCTCCAAGCCGGTAACCTCAAGTTCGTCGTGTTCGATGATTGACAGCAAGTCGAGGAGGCCTACGTCGATCCGGATATGTCAGTCTGGACCCAGGCCGCTGAACTGGGAGACGAACCAGCACTGGAGGATTTCCCCTTCCAAATTTGACTCTTTTTCCAGAACAATTTCCAATTCCACTAGAGAATCCCAAATATTCCTAGCGGGCGCGTTTCCGTTTCCCCCGATCGTGCGCAGGCAGCGCAGCGAAGCTCGTGAGTTCAGGTCAGGTTCAGCCATCCTTCCATCATTGTTCCTGCCTGCCTCTTCTGTGACTATCCGTGCTGATCACGCATTAATCCCCGTTACCGTGGTATACTCGTTTTCGTAGCGGGCGCGTTTCCGTTGCCTCCGACCATATATGTACGTCGAGAGCAGCGACACGGTCAGCAGCGTCAAGACCAAGATCCAGGACAGGGGAGGCATCATCGACTCCGACGACGATCGGCATCAGCTGCCGTCTCTCGTCTTCGCCGGGAAGCAGCTAGAGGAAGAAGACGACCGAACCCTGGCCGACTACGGCATCTGCAAGGAGTCGACGCTGCACCTCGCGCTCGGCCTCTGCGGCGGCCATCGGGGCACCTACGCCCATTGCATGGAGCCCAGTCTCCGAGATCTTGCGCTCAGCTACAACGAGAACAAGCTAGTATGCCGAAAGTACGTGCATATATATATACATGCTTGATTTCTTTCATCTCGGTCTGACATATATGTATATGGCCTGACTTTCTTCTGCCATTGATTCCTTCTCGATAAAATTAGGTGCTATGCACGCCTTTCTCCGAGGGCTACCAACTGCCGCAAGAAGAAGTGCGGCCGCAGCAGCGACGTAACGTCCTCTCTTCCAATTACTACCACTACTCCAGTTTTTATTGCCAGTAGTATAATCTAGTACGTGCTCATTCTCACTTTCTGTCATCTGATGTATTTCCCTTTTCTTCCGGCTGAGGAAGAAGAAACCGTTTGGACGACATCGTTGGTGAGGAAACTTTAGCAGGACAGCAGTGACATGCATACTAACTACCCTGCAGAAGCGACCGGCCTCACATAAGGACCGGTGGATTGATATTGATAAATATGATCGTTCGTTGGCTTTTCTCTGCGCAAATGATCTGCGTTTTTTTTTGCTTGGCATGCATATATGCAGAATTAGTGGTGTAACATGGTGTCCATAGTTCTATGTTTATATGCCCCAAAGCATACCGATTTTTCACATGGGGTAGTGTGGCAGTACAGCTTCATCTTCTGAATTTCGATGACCTTTATAGAAATATTTGATGGAGGGGCGAGGATGACGGTGTCTCCTCGACTCGTGCTAATATTTGTAGTTATCGCTAAGCGGTCTATAGATCTATTTATAATTTTTATTATTTTTAGAATTCTTTGTACCGCTGTTGTTGATAATTGTTAATAGATCGGTGGAACTTTCCAAACAAAGCCTACTCAAGTATACTCCCTCCGCTTCAAAATATAAGATGTTTTATCTTTGTAAAGCAAATGTATCTAGATATCTCTTAGTGTATAGTTCGTAGTGAACCTAAGCACTAAAAGAGTCTAGATATATTCGCTTCACAAAGCTAAAACATCTTATATTTTGAAACAGAGGGAGTAGTTTGAGACGCTAGTAGCATTGCTAGGAGCATCACCCGTAGTGCATCAGTTTTTTCGAATTTAGGGCACAACCCCAGCTTTAATAAAGAAGCCGTAAAAGTAGCGCGCTTATATTGTTACAAAATTCAAAAGATTACAAAGTATAGGAGCATCACCACCCCATAGGGTAACAAAGACGTAAAATTTGCCTACTCTGCATCTTCACTAAGCAACAAGCAACAACTAAAACCCAAGTTTTAGCCCTTGGCACAGTCTTCACAACATCACATACACAAAGGGTCAAAGACATCAATCATTCTCCAATCTTTTAACTCCAAACATCCATCCACGGCTCTTGTGGAAGAACTCATTGGCCACCAAGCAGTCGTTTGGCGCCTTCCCCGCTACATGCTTCGCATGTTTTTCTTTTGCAAACCAACCTAGAAATGTAAATTGTGCAAAATAATAGATATGATGCTAACTGGATCCACATGGAAGATACTTCTAAAACATCTTCCTACCCTTAAGTTTTCCAAATACCCCATAAGATTCTAGCTACACGAGTTGCAAAAAGGGACCGCATCTTCCTACCCTTAAAGTTTAGAACCCAACTCCATAGCTCCTCCACTCTAGAAGGCATCCTGGGGAGATCAAAAGCAACAGAAACTACTCTGTATCTAGCCACAACACATTCATAAAAAGAATGATCTATATTCCCATTCTTATTACAGAAACTACAAGTCTCATCTCCAATCCATCCTCTTTTAACTAGTATATCTTTAGTAAGAATACTCCTCTTAAAAGTAAATCACAAAAAATCTTTACTCTTAGGATGACGCTAGGCGTCCCCCGGACGATGGGAGGCTCCTGGTCCTGCTTCCCCACGCGCCACGTGTCCCCCCAAATCGCCCAAATCCCGCTTTTGCTGCAGTAGCAAAAAAGGCCCGTTTTTGCTGCAGTAGCAAAACACGGTTCGGTCCAGAAAAAAGAAAATTGCCCCCAATCCCGCTTTTGCTGCAATAGCAAAAAAATCCGCTTTTGTTGAAGTAGCAAAAAAATAGGTCGGTCCAGAAACCTCGCCGGAGACGATGTAGCAAAGAATTTAACCTATTGTAGCAAACCCAGTAAACGGTGGTAGCAGATTTTTTTTGCTAATGTAGCAAAAAACCTACTTCGCCGAGACATTTCTGGGCACCTCGTCGGAGACCTCACCGGGGATCTGATCTCATCCTGGCTGTCGGTATCAATGACATTAGCCATCGGTTGCAGCTACGTCATACCCTTGCAGCAAAGGCGGCGCCCGTCGGTAGCAGAGATGACGGTCGTTGGTAGCAGCGACATCATACCCTTGCAGCAACGAGGGTGACCGTCGATAGCAGATCGGCTCGCCATTGGTAGCAATGACTCCCAGCGTTGGTAGCAACAACATCGGGCATCGGTAGCAAATCTGTACTTCAGGATGCGCCACCTTGAATCATCGGAGTTGGGAGAGAGAGGTACTCCCACCGACGATGCAAAGTCTGGTGCGGGGCCCCACGATAGAGGAGCTAGGCCGAACGCGAGGGTTCACAACATTTTGGAGGAGGTACTCCCGCCGGCGACACGGGATCACATTGTTGCGCCGGCGTGGATAGTTCGGAAGGTAGAGAGGGCACGTCGTGGTGGGATGGCTGGTCTCGGTGGCCGAAGGGACATGGGGAGGCGTGGATGCGGAGCATCGGCGAAAAAATGTCTTGGACGTGATGCGGAAGATGCAGAAAAGATAAGGAAACCAAGGGAAGTTGTGGAGTGCTCATGTCCATGCTCAGTCGCGACCCGAATGATGATCATCCGGGGATCCAGATCATTTTCCATACTCTCAGAGGAATCTTAATAAACCAAAATCTCCTATACCGCACATCTACTTGATGAGTTTTTAGAGCTAGATACATGGACTTAACTGTAAAAGTACCCTTTTTCTGTAACATCCATCTATAGCCATCTTGCTTGTCATTCAAAACCACACTAGCATAAGGATTTTTCAGATCACACCACATCTTAGTTGTCTCACCAAAGAGAACTCTGGGGAAACAAATAACACCCCACCCTTCATTAAAAACTTTATCTAGTGTTATATTATCACTAAAGGTTAAAGGTATAATCTAGGAAAACACTCTCTCAGAGGTTGTCTCCAATCCATACATCCTCCCAAAAGAGTGTTCTCTCCCCATTAACAATTATCTTCCTACATAAACGATAAACAGGCTAGAGACATTCATCAGACCTTGCCAAAAATGAGATTGATTAGGTTTTCTTGAACCCTAAGCCAAAGTACATCTCTTAAGATATTTCGCCTAACTAAATTCTACCAAATCCCTTTAGTTTTCTCAAGTTTCCACAACCATTTACTTAAAAGACACTTGTTCATAATATTCAAATCTATCACTCACAACCCTCGCATTTCCCGAGGTTGACAAATATCTTCCCATTTAAGTAGATGAATCTTTCTAACACTCTCTTTTTCCTACCAGTACAATCTTTTCATAAAAACTCTATCTTCTTCAAAGGATCTTTAGGTATTTCTTATAAGGAAAGCATGTATAAATAAACATTACTTAAACAAGATCATAACAAAGCCAGTGTCCCACCATATGATAAAAAATCCCCTTGCCAAGTATGAAGTTTGATCTCTGCGTTCTCCTCATAAGGCTTCCAATCACTATTACTAAGCCTCTTATGGTGCACTAAGACTCCCAAATATTTAAAAGGTAATTCACCTTATACACAAGTAAAGATAGTAGCATAATATTTACTTCTATCCTAGGCCTCTCCCAAACAAATAACCTCACTTTTATAAAAAACAATTTTAAGGTCAGAAATATGTTCAAAGAGACATAAAATAAGTTTAAGATTCATGGCACTTCCCAAGCAATCTTCAAACAGAAAAATGGAATCATCAGCATATTGTAACATACTCACACTACCTAGTATCAGTTCAGATGTCATACCTTTAATTAGACCACTCTCTTATGCTCTATGTACCAAAACAGAGAGAACATCTATGGCTACACTAAATAAAATGGGAGATATAGGATCTCCCTGCCTAATCCCTCTTTTTGTCTTAAAATAACTTCATATCTAATCATTCACAATCACAACTACTTTGCCACATTCACAACACTCATAATCCAGTTCACAAATAAAGAAGGGAAACCTTTCATCAAGAAAACTTTTTTCAAGAAAGGTTTATCAATCTTATTATATGCTTTTTCGAAATCTACCTTGAAGATAACAACATTAGACTTATTTTGTTTTAGTTCATGCAAGGTTTCATGCAAAAGAACAACACCATATAAAATATATTTACCCTTAATGAAAGCAGTCTTTATAGAGGAAACAATCTTATCATCAACTAAACTAGTTCTACTATTCAAAACTTTTGTGAAGACCTTAAAGATCACATTCAACAAACATATAGGCAAACAAACTGAAATATCATCAAGGATTAGACAAGAGCAATCAAAGTTGGTTGAGGTGGCACATTATGGTCAGCTGCATACATACCAGAAACAACATTCAAAATTTATAATGAATAGTATACAAATTCATTTAGAATACTTGATTTGCCTAGTTATGATATGGTGTTGGGTTGTGATAGGAAGGCTAAATATAGTCCTGTAGCAGTAGGAAATTACTCCTTGTCAGGATGGCCAACAACAAGTGTACATACTAGCCTGTGCTACTTTGCTACAAGCAATAGAATTGAATCTACATAGGTAGACAAGTTACTAGCTAAAGGTGCTACTGGTGATGTTGTGAATCTGATATAGAATATATCCAGTGGAAAGGATAACACCCCCCTGAAATAGAGATTATGATCCAACAATTATCTTATGTCTTTGAGGAATCACAGGGTTTGTGACATGGGTATGCCCGATAGGCACTCAACTACAGTGTACCTAGTGCGGCTCGACGGAAGACCCACTCGACGAATTGCCAAGGTCCATGACGCCTATGACGGTTCGAGTGGTATGAAGCCCATATGGACACGAACTCCCAAACATACAAGACAAGGAAAGCTCAAGACTAGAGTTCTAATCTAACTTGTAACCAACTCGTATCGGTACCTGAGACCTAGCCTCCCCATATATAAAGGCTAGGAGGGTCCAACGAGAAGGTATCCTCTCCCCCAACAGGCAATCCCACATTGCGACTCCCACAATAGACAATAGATATAGACACGCTACGACACATAGATCTAGACACCGCGACTCCCACAATAGACAATAGACAGATCTACGATCTCCCATACACCAGATATAATCTGCACGACACTGCCCTCGGCGACATTATAATCCTTCGGATCATCATCAATCAAGAGCAGACAAGCAGGAGTAAACCTTGCGTCCCTGTGTGCTTGTCTGTTAGCCGATCGAGACTTCCAGCGCTCCCTCCTTCTCCAAAACCCAAGTCCATAACAATGGGCATTGATGAGTTAAACCCTCGTCAATTGGCGCCGTCCGTGGGGACTGGGAGCGCTGATATTGCGATCTCGACGGCCTCATCACCAACAATCTACGATTCGCCTTTTTTGTGGAACTGGTCTACATCGGCTCCCACACGTCATCATCCGGGCAGGATTCCTCACCGTTATCAGCGGGCAGATCGATCTGGCCGATTCATCTGCATCGGCACATGCAATTTCAACATCAACGACGGTGATCACAACGCACGAAGGATCGACATCAACGTTGCCCTTGCGCTCAGCTGATCAAGTCCAAGACCGGTGGTTTTCTACTTTTCGTCTACGGAGCCACGCAAGTCAGAGCACGGCGAACAAATTCCAATCAGTCGCAGAATCAATCTCTACTGCTATCCCACATGAAGACAAGAATCAGTTGATATAATTGATATCCAAGAAATTAGGCCAGGCGACTTGTCCACGAGATTCAGCCAAAGGCCAAATAAAAAAGATGGATCAATCAAAGATAGCTAGCCTGGCTCCTTGCATTGGAGCTTCTGTATCAGATTTATGGATCGAGTCATTGCAAAAATCAGTACGAAAGAGACAAAAACTCACACGGCGCTGGATTACTCGTGACTATTGATCGCGATGGAGGACGCTGCCAGCTCAAAATTTGAGAATCTACCTAGACTCGAACTAATCGGCATCTTCCTGAAATTATCGGGATTCTCCAGCGAGCTATGAGTAGTCTGTGGCTCTCCTGTATGAGTATGTCTCGTTAGCACCTATTAGGTCAATTCAACGGAGAAAAAAAAGAAGAAGGAGGAATATATCAATCAAAGCTATTCACATGACACGGCGACGACTCTACCAACTACCCCGACCACGTCCGTCACGCGACTCCGATCGTGATTTGACTCCGTATGTAGCTCCACGCGAGTCTGACAGTGGTTCGACTCCTGTCTGAGGACCGCGACAATACGTCCGCCGTGTAGACTCAGTGTCCACCGCGTGACCACTCGTCCGGAGGGCCACTCGCCGTCCTATCGACTCAATCCAAACAAAAATCCAACGGCCCACTGCAGCCTCCGACTCCGCCGCATGACCTTCCGCAATTTTCAGTTGCGACAACACACTACCGTCATCGGCATCGGCGACCCGTTGCCGCGTCGACTCTCGAATGCCGCCTCGACTCCATCAACCACCTTGACGCTACACTCGGGGGCTCCTTTAGATCCAGTGACCCGCTGAGGTCTTCGGATCCACCGTCCCGCATTGGTCTTCGACTCCAGCGACTCGCTACGGTTTTCGACTCCGGTGACCTATTGAATCTTCGACACCGGTGACCCGTTGCTGCATCCAATCTCTATGCCACGCGACCCGATAAAGTCTTCGAGTGCGACGATCCACCGAGTCTTCGACTCCATTCATCACCACGCGACTCCGATCCGCCGCGTCGACTACGTCCGCCGCGTGACCCGCTGCTACGTCAACTACATGACCGCTGCACAACTCTCGACTGCCACGTTGACTACTCATCCAGTGTCGATCCCGCGACCTGCTGCAGTCTTCGACTCTAGCGATTCACTGCGATCTTCGGCTCCAAACGACTCGGGGGCTCCCTCCGCTTCGGCGACCCGCCACGGTCTTCGAATTCGATAACCCACTGCGGTCTTCAGCTCAGGTGACTCGGGGGCTCCCTCGACTCCCACGACTGCGAGCCGCTACTATCTTCGACTCCCTCGACCTGCCGATCACATTGGATCTTGCGCCTCGTTCACCACGACAACTACCCATAAAGCTAAGTTCTATACTTAGAGATGATTTCTTTCTTACTTTAATCGCACTCGAAACACTCGAGGGCTGCGCCCTCTTCGAGTAACCTAATGTGCCGTCGACTCCATGCACTCGAGCACCTCATACGTGATAGCCCGAGTAGCTGATTCTGCCTGATCGTCGAATCCTTGAACTCCGAGTACCTCGGCAAGGTACTGAGACTAAGGGTAATCAGGCTTATGAAAAGGCCTAGCATACAGTGCAAACGTGTCGATTCGATTGGCACCAGAATTTTACTTCACAAGCTGACAGGCAAATATTCTTTACAAGATACAAGTACTTCACAATTCTTTGCATTTTCTGCAGCTTACAAAGATGTCGACTGCATCGAGCTATTTTATTGGGTCCTCCAACAGGAGTCGACAAAACAACTGGCTACGACATACACTCAAGACCCGAGTCGAGTCCCTCCTCGGATGGTTGCATCGCTTGATGCTACACACATGCGACATTGGGACCGCACTTGACAGAAGCGACTACTTTGACTCCATCTGCATCATCGACTCACCTGGCTAATCGCCGCATAACTCCGCTACATCGAACTCGACTTCATCGTCAACTCGAGCTCCTTATGCATGAGACGTTGACCCGATGCACTTACGGTCAGTGGTTTCTCCTCACATGATTTTCGACTGCGCCTACAAGATACAAGTCTCGAGTCTCTGCCCGAGTCTACGACTCCGCCAGACACTCGGGGGCTACTCCAAACTGGAGCGCTGGACGCACATATACAATATCCTCAAGTGGCATGCCTTGAATCCTCACTCGAATCCACGATTCGACTAAGGACTCGGGGCTACTCCCATAGGTAGCGCTGGCCGCGCACCCGAAGAAATTTGTGAAGATATCCAAGCATTATGAAAACCCTTCACTCGAATCTACGATTCGATTGTGGACTTCGGGTTACTCCCATAGGGAGCGCTGAAAGCTAATTCGACTGAAACCAGCAAACAAAAAGACGACAGCAGTCGCAAAAGTTCTTTAGTCCCTGCCTGAGTCTTCGACTCAACCAGGCACTCGGGGGCTACTCCCATAGGGAGCGCTGGCCGCGCACCCTATGATTATTTTTGCTTGTACATCGTACTATGTGTTGATAACATCCACACTCGAATGCTATGGCGACTCTGCCTCATATTTTCCCTGCAAAGAGATTCCGTCTCCTGGGCCACCCGAATCATCTCCACGATGACAAAAATTTGGATGCCGCGCTTATAGCGTGAAGATAAGACCTGAATAAGGCATGGCAACGCATCTGCTGCGCACTACCAGATATATATCCGTGCCTGTAGGTACGATGAATATGCCTTGACAGACACGTCAAGTGCTCACACTTATACACCGGGATTCAACTCTATAAGACCTCCGCGGCTTGAGTCGAATTACGCCAGCAATTTCCGGATTCGAGTCCGGAGACTCGAGTTTGAGTAGGTGACGTTATTTTTGCCCTAGAGCAATTAACTGGTCTCGATCCATCGAGCGCACCAGGCACGTTTACCATCATCCCTATGAACTACTATAAATTCGACTGGCCCGATGAACTTCCGGGTGAAGTGCTTCGCACTCGACATAATTGTCGACTCCGACATCCTAATGCAAGACTCAAGACTTCCGAGTCTCCATCCGAATCTACGATTCACATGGACACTCGGGGGCTACTGACATGGGTATGCCCGATAGGCACTCAACTACAGTGTACCTAGTGCGGCTCGACGGAAGGCCCACTCGACGAATTGCCAAGGTCCATGACGCCTATGACGGTTTGAGTGGTATGAAGCCCATATGGACACAGACTCCCAAACATACAAGACAAGGAAAGCTCAAGACTAGAGTTCTAATTTAACTTGTAACCAACTTGTATTGGTACCTGAGACCTAGCCTCCCCATATATAGAGGCTAGGAGGGTCCAACGAGAAGGTATCCTCTCCCCCAACATGCAATCCCACATCGCGACTCCCACAATAGACAATAGATATAGACACGCTACGACACATAGATCTAGACACCGTGACTCCCACAATAGATAATAGACAGATCTACGATCTCCCATACACCAGATATAATCTGCACGACACTGCCCTCGGCGACATTGTAATCCTTCGGATCATCATCAATCAAGAGCAGACAAGCAGGAGTAGGGTCCTCTACGAGGCCTGAACCTGGGTAAACCTTGCGTCCATGTGTGCTTGTCTGTTAGCCGATCGAGACTTCCAGCGCTCCCTCCTTCTCCAAAACCCAAGTCCATAACAATGGGTATTGATGAGTTAAACCCTCGTCAGTTTGCCACCTCAGAGAAATTGTGATCACAATACCACTGCAAGAAAATGCTATCCTACCAAACACATTGCCATACAGGGTACCACACAAGCATATAGAAGAAATGGAAAAAATCCAAGAATTGTTGAGGGCCAAGGTAAATAGACCTAGAACGATCCCCTTTGCCTCACTAATTATTTTGGTAAACACAAAATATCATAGTTGGAGGTTATGTGTGGACTATAGGAAACTTAATGCAATCACAGTGAAAAATAAGTTTCCTATTCCTATCATAGAAGATTTCCTTGATGAGTTACTTGGTGAATTTTGATAAATTCCTCCGGAGTCACCGCTTGAATAACATCAATATCTTCATCCTCTTAAACATATTGTTTGAGTTCTTTAACCATTCACCATCTTGTTACACCATTTTCTCCTACAACTTGGAAATTTCTTTCACACAAAACTTAACACAATTCTTATTAGCAACATTAGTGCATAAAAGATAATAAACCTTTAAGTTCAATTTCAACTGAAATCCATCAAAACATAAGCTACTTGAAAAAACTCATCTTCAAAGCCCAAAAGAAATTCAAAAAGGAAATCGATTTAAGAGGCAAATGCAAGAGTGGGAAAAATCTGTCAAAACAGACCAGCAGGTAAAGATCAATTTTTTCAAAAATATTCTGTTGCTCAAATAAAAAAGTGCAAAACTAATGAAAGTTAAATAACAACCTAGGGCATGCACACAAAAAATTACAGATCAGTACGAAATTCTGTAATTTTTAACGATTTTTTATAGTGACGCACAAAAATCTGTTTCGGGACAGCAACTTCCCCAAAATCTTACTTCTCTCTCATTAGTGGTTGATCTTGACACAAAAACCAAACAAAAAAGGATAAGGATAGGTTATTACCGAAGTGATAACTTCTAAGACTCAAATAAAATAAACAACTGAAAGCACAAATATATTGGGTTGTCTCCCAAAAAGCTCTTTCTTTATAGCCGTTAAGATGGGAATGATAATTTCAATGATGCTCACATAAGAATATGAATTGAAGTAAAAGAGAGTATCAAGAAGCAAAAATACACATGTTTAAGTCTAATCCTCTTCCTATGCAAGGCAATTTTGTAAGAGTAGCATAGGAAGGCAAAACAAGTGCAACAGAAAGACTTTCAGCATAAAGCCAGGAAACTTAATATTATTGAGATGCATAAGAACAGTCTTCCCTCTCTCATAATAACTTTCAGTATCATGCATAAATTTAACGATATAACTATCACATGAACCATTGTAGCAATGATCACTTATTCTAACAGAAAACACAGGGACACTAGCTCTCATAACACTACTTTATGAAATAATATTAGAGGTATCCTTACAGAGGATAGTGTGTCCATCTCTTACATATTTAGTGACAAAGTCTTTCTCATTTGCTATTACAGGTTTAACATATATTTGTTCATCAGGTTCATTAGCTTTATTTGTACTTTCATTAACCATACTAGCTATCATAGAATGTTCCTTTATCTTAACTGGGAAAGGCATTTTCTCAATGTAAGGTTCAAGTAAAACATGATTAGCAGTATAAACTTCAGTATTTCTTGCAGGAACATAATTAACAATATCTTTATAAGGTTTATGATACTTATTCCACTTCTTTTTAGGAATTTAAATATAAGAAGCAAAAGCGTTAAAATAACTTGCAATAGCTTGAGAGTCTAGACCATAAGCATTACTAATATTCTGAAAGTAATCTGTTCCCATAAAAGATTCAATGCATTCATAATCATAATTTATACCTGACTTTCTTCCTTTATCATTCTCCCATGCTTCAGCATTGTCTTGAATACGGTCTAGAAGATCCCATTTAGATTCTTCTTCCATGCGTGTAAATGATCCAGCACAAGAAGCATCCAATAGATCCTTATCATGAAGAGGAAGTCTTGCATAAAAGTTATTGATAATAATATTGTTAGGGAGCTCATGAATTGGACATTTAAGCATTAGTAACTTCAATCTCCCCCAAGTTTGAGCTGTACTCTCTCCATCAATAGTCCAAAATTTGTATATTTGATTCCGATCTTTATGAATCTCACTAGGATGATAAAATTTTGAATAAAAGAGAGGTACTACTTCCTCCCATTCAAGAGCTTGACCATTCTTCAGTAGCTTGTACCATTCTTCAGCTCTTCCTTTAAGTGATAATGAGAATAACTGCTTCTTGACTTGATCTGTTGTAATACCTGCACACTTGAACAACCCGCATAATTCGTGTATAAAGAGCAAATGATCACCGGGATGGATAGTTCCATCTCCATAATAGTAGTTATCCATAACACGATCAAAATTCTTGTAGGTACTTTAAAAGTATCATTTTCAGCAGGTGGTGGTTCATCTACTATCTTAGTAGTGGTAGTAGCATTACGAAATAAGAAACTAAGTGAATTATCCATATTGAAACAAAGTAACTAACAAAAATAAACAATACTCATAGTAGAAGTTTCCTTTACCAGTTCCACTCTCCAATAGCGCTTCACTCCCCGGCAACGGCGCTAGAAAATAGTATTGATGACCCACAAGTATAGGGGCTGTATCGCAGTATTTTTGATAAGTAAGAGTGTCGAACCCAACGAGGAGCAGAAGGTGTTGACGAGTGGCTTGGAGCAGGAATTCTCTGTAAATACTTAGCAAACGGATTTTTAGGATTTTTTGATAATGCAGATAAATAAAGTACGAGTAAATGAAATACAATATTAATAAATGCACCAAGTGGCCCAATCCTTTCTTTAGCAAAGAACAAGCCGGTTGTATTACTTAAGATGACCAAACATTCTCGAGGACACACGAGAATATCGTCAAGTGCTTTTGCTTCATATAGTTGATTAATCTTTTTTAGTTTGATAAGTGTTGTGTGGGTGAATCTATGCTAATGTACTGACCTTCCTAGGACTAATACATACTTGTGATTATACACCTTGCAAGCATCTACAAGTACAAGAAAGTAATTAAGATAAAGACCTAACCACAACTTTAAACTCTAAGATCCTACACTCCCTTGTGCAAAGGTTTCCTAACGAGGGTTTAGGTTTCTGTCACTCCGGCAACCCCTACGATTAGTAGCCAAATACACAATGCATTCATCTAGGCCCATAAAGGTGAAGTGTCATGTAGTCGACGTTCACATGAAATCACTAGAAGAATAACACCACAACTTAAATAACAAACCATTGAATCTTTCTAAACACAATTCCACTACTAACGACATGACTTGTCCCATGTCCTCAAGAACTGAACGAACTACTCACGAGACATCATATGGATCGAGATTAGAGATGAAATAATGATATGTAACAATCTGAACATGAATGATAATTCAATGGTTCCACTCAATAGCATCAACTACAACAAGTAATCAACACCGGGAAAGTTTCCCCTAAGAACTATGCAAGATTCAACCCAATTGTTACAACGGTATGGAGTGGTGATGATGGTGCTAGTGGAGATGATGATGGAGATGATGATAATGATGATCCCGATGAAGTCCAGCTTGATGATGGTTTTGATGGCGACGATCTCCCCTCTCCAGGAAGGAATTTCCCCGGCAGATTTCTGCCTGCCGGAGAGCTCTTTCTCTCTCTACCGTTTTCCACCCCACAGAGGCGGCGGAATCTTTATGTGGTCGCTCCTCGAGTCTTAGGGTTTCGGGAGGAATATATACGCCAAAGAGTAGAGCCAGAGGTGGGCCAGGGTGGCCACACCACCTAGTGGCGCGACCTAGGATGTCCCACGCCAGGGGGTGGTGTGGGCCCTCTGTGGCCCATCTCCGCTCCCCTTCTAGCTTCCTTCGTCTTCTATAAAAATATGATTTTCTGTATATTTTCTAGGATTTTCCGATCTTCACGAATTTCGCCTCCAAACAGTGCCTTTTCCATCAGAATCCTGACTTCAGCGGTCCATCCTCCAAAAGTCATCAACCATGCAAAAACAGATGAAATAACATAAGTATCATCTCTTAATATGAAATATATCAATGAATAATAGTAAATTATGATATAGAATAGTGATGCAAAAATGGATGTATCAACCAACACTGCTAGTTTAAAAGAATGCTATAACATGCTTAGAGAACATCATGAATATGTTCCAATAAATTCTGAATCTTCAAAATGGCTTCCTACAGTAAAAGTTGTTATAAATAATGAAACTTTTCATGCCGTTGTGATATCATGTATGAATTGTGCCTTATGCCCAAAGAAATCTATGAATCTTTAAATCTTTAGGGACTTTCTGAAGGAGGATAAGAAATATCTCTTACTAATAATGCCACAATATTACCCATTGGAATAGCTGAAGGAGTGTTTACAAAGATCCTAGGGAAAGTGGTGTCTACTGATTATCTTGTTATTGAATGTGTAGGAAAAGGACAAATTACACTTGGAAGATCCCTACTAAAACTCCTTGGAGCAATAATAGATGTGGAAAAAGGTATCATGCATTTTTCTTCTCTACCAAACAATCATACGTTCCCTAAAGATAAGAATAAAGGTAAGAAAGGTAGGGGCAAGAAATTTGGTCTTAATGCTTCTTCATTTGAGAATACTTGAATCTTGCTTCTTATGCCTAGCTCAAAGGCATTAAAGAAAAGCAATTATTGTGAGATAACCCAAATTTTTAGTCAATAAAATTTTCTTTTGTTGAGTCTTGGAAGTTATTGCCTCTGTAATAACCTCTCCTTATCCTTTTTGTGTGGTTTTTGTGCCAAGACTAACCTCTAATGAGAGAGAAATAATGCTTGGGAAAGTTGCTGTCCTGAAATAGATTTTTGTGCTTCACTTTAAAAATTCGTGAAAAATATCTGTATGTCGGATTGATCTGTAATGTTTTGTGCTTCTGCCCCAGGTTGTTGTCTAACTTTCGTTAGTTTATCACTTTTTGATTTGAGCAATAGAAGGTGACGAGGGTTTAACTCATCAATGCCCATTGTTATGGACTTGGGTTTTGGAGAAGGAGGGAGCGCTGGAGACATTTATCGGCTAGCAAACAAGCACACAGGGGACAAAGGATTTACCCAGGTTCAGGCCTCGTAGAGGTCACTACTCCTGCTTGTCTACTCGTGGAATTATCGAAGGAGTCGAAAGTTACAATGGTGCGCAGATGCAATCTGGCGAGGATTGTGAAAACTAGGGTTGTGTGTGTCCTCTTCGCCGCCCCCTCCTAGCCTTTATATAGATAGGCTAGGTCTCGGGTAGCAGGTCGAGTCGGTTACAAGTTAGGGTTTTTCCACTTCAAACTTTCTATCTTTAACTTCTTCTTGTTCTTCAAGCAATCGAGAGTCCGTAGGCCACTGGAACCCCTTGTTTTGGGCCTTGGCGACACCGTGGGCCTGTACGTATTTGGACCGTATATACCAAGCTTGAGTACCTGTAGGGTATACCCATGTCAGTAGCCCCCGAGTGGCCAGTGGAATCGCAGATTCGACTGGGGACTTTTTGAAGTCTTCGAGTGCCTGAGTGCATTTCGACTGCTTTCATTTGTGTCATAGGGATTATTGATATACGCACCTGATATAACCGAAGTATCGATATCAGTTAACCACCTTAGGATGAAACAACGCAATCTACTCGAACTCGAGTCCCCGGACTCGAATCCGGAAAAGTGCTAGCGTAATTCGACTCAGGCCGCGGAGGTCTTACAGGAGTCGAATTCCAGTTATATGGGTGTGAGCACTCGACGCGTCCGTCAAGGCATGTTCATCGTACCTGTAGGCACGGATATATTTCTGGTAGTGCACAGCTAATGCGTTGCCAGGCCTTATTCAGGTCTTACCTTCACGCTGTAAGTGCGGCATCCGAATGTTATCATCGCGGAGACGATTCGGGTGGCCCAGGAGACGCAGTCTCTTTGTAGGGAAAATTATGAGGCGGTGTCGCCATGGACTTCGAGTGCGGATGTTATCAACACACAGCTTTTTGTATAAATAATTATAGGGTGCGCGACCAGCGCTCCCTATGGGAGTAGCCCCCGAGTGCCTGGTTGAGTCGAAGACTCAGGCAGGGACTAAATAGCCTTTGCGACTGCTGTCGTCTTTTGCTTGCTTGTTTCAGTCGAATTTGTTTCCGGCGCTCCCTATGGGAGTAACCCATGTCCATAGTCAAACCGTATTTCAAGTGATTGGGTTTACATAGTCAAACCGTAGGGTGCGCGGCCAACGCTCCCTATGGGAGTAGCCCCCGAGTGCTTGGTGGAGTCGAAGACTCCAGCTAGGACTAAAGTATTCGAATTTTTCCACTGCGTCAGTGCCGACGCTTGCATGACCTCAGTTGCCCGCGTGAGCGAGTTTGACGGGACGTGATGAGCGGTGGGTCGCACTTCCTGACTTTGATTTGACTGGGCGTGCGTAATCTTTATTATAACTGCGCCTCCTCGATTTCCGTGCGTAATGGGAGTAGTGGAGGGACGGTTCGTGCTTCCTCTTCTCCACGTGTCCACCGCGATGTGTGCCTCGCGTCTGGTAGGGTTTTTCTGAGCCGTTAGATTGCATCTTCCAGGGGTTAAGTAGCGGCGTTGCGACGGTAATTTTCCCATCTGCGCTCTTTCTTCCTTGCTGTCATCGCCATTGCTGTTGCTCTCTGCTTCCTTGCATTCTTTCTTGCTGCGGTGCTGGACCAGCTCCGCATCTTCCCCAGCTACTTCCTCCGTTCTCACCGCCGTCGCGCAATGGGAAAGAAGAAGGGAGGCGCTGTTGTTGATTCCGCGGCCACCGCTACCGCGGCGAAGAAGAAGGGTGGCTCTGCTGCTGCGGGCACCAGCACCGCCGCCAGCGGGAAGAAGAAGGTCGCGGGCACCCGCGTGACAAATGGTGTGTGGCGCCCTTCCATCATCAAGGCGTCGGATCTCCATTTTCTTCGCTAAGACGGAGTTATATCCGCAGCAGTCGCCGACACGCGTGTCCCCAGCGGTGAGGCCATTCCTGCTCCTCCCGCTGGTTTTCGAGTGATGTTTCTTGCATTCGTCATTCGCGGTCTTTCCTTGCCTCTCCACCCCTTTCTTAGGGGTCTTCTTTGTTTCTACGGTCTCCAGCTCCATCAGCTGTCCCCAAATTCGATTCTCTACATCACCTGCTTCATCACTCTTTGCGAGTGCTGGCTCGGAATCGAGCCACACTTTGGTCTTTTCAAGCGCATTTTTAAATTGAAGCGTCAGTCCGCATCTGGCTCTTTAGTTTACGACGTAGGTGGTGGCGGAATCCACGTCGACCCATCCGCCACCTACTTCGACATCAAGCTCACCAAGTCCGTCCAGGGATGGAGGGATAGATGGTTCTATGTCCACGATCAGAAGTCCAAAGATGAGCACTTTGGACTCGTGCCCTTCGATCCCGCGACTCCCTATAAGAAGATGCGTTCCTGGAAGAACGTAGTTATGCCTGGCGAGCTCGTGGAAATAGACGTGTTGTATCAACGCGTCTGTGACCTCGAGAATCGCATAGGCATAGAAGAGGGAGGCTGCGCCCTTATCCGAACCTGGCTGCGCCGTCGCGTCCAACCCCTTCAAGCTAGAGTTCATCCCATGTTTCAATGGGCTGGCGCTGATGATGCCACTCGCGTGTCTGCCGATGGCATGTCCGCGAGTGAGGTGGATAAGAGGGTTCAACTGGTCACGAAGTACACCGGCAAGGATGTGCTTCCGAATGAGCCAGTTGTTCCTCCTTTTGATGCTTCGAATCCTCCTCTTGAGGTACAATTGTGCTACGCAGTAGCTTATTTTCTCGATTACTTTTCTGTTGCTTACTTGATTTTTGCTGATTTTTGTTGTCTGTATGCAGGATTGGGCGGTGTCGCCGTGTATGCCTCCTCTCCCTGAGTGGGTTATTCCTTGAGAAGCTTTGGAAGAGGACGAGTTTGAGTCAACTGTCCTTCTGATGTGGAGGAGGAAGCCCCCGAGTCCGGGAGTCCGGACACTCGCAAGCGTTCGCGCATCGAGGATTCGGATGCGTCGTATCCTTCGACTCCAGAAGGTATGGGTGGTGGTGCGGAGTCGCCAATTCCTGCCATCCCTGTGAGGACTGTGGCACCGTCTTCTCGCAAGAAGATGCGATTTCCTAAGGAGTCTTCGTCGGAGTCGGCGGAGGCCACGTTTGATCTTGACAAGTTTGACTGGTAAGTTTTCAAGTTCATTTGCTCTTCTCTAATTTCTTCTTGTTGACTTGCCCTGGAGTTTGCCTTTGCTCAAGGTAAGTTTTGCTCTTGTAGTCAAGAGGCGTCGTCATCTTCTGGCAACGTCGAGTTTTTGAAGGAATCTGGAGTCGCGACCTCAAAGGCCAAGAAAGAGGTCGAGCGCGCTCCTTCCCCTCCAGTGGCGGCCCACTCCGGGCACAACTCTTCCAGCTCTCCCCACACAGGGGAGCATCGAATGGTTGCCCGGATGATGGCACAACAAACATCTTCGGAGTCATTGGAGGACCATGTAAGTATAGTTGTTTCCTCCTTTGTAGTGTTGCAGTCAATGTTATATATTTCCTCTGATGGTTCTTTGGTTGTGCGACAGCTCCTTGTAAAGGAAGCCGCGCAAGTGGCATAGCAGGTGATGGCGATGGGTCGCCAGCATGCAATGCTGGAGACGCGTCACCGCGTGGTCGAAAGTGAGTGTTCTACACTTATTCTTTTTCGTCTTCTCCTTTGTTTGTATAGTCGACTGATAGTCAACTCTTTATTGCCATGTAGCTGAACATAACGCTTTACTGCGCAATGTCGCCACCTTGGAGAAAACCCTTGCCACGGCTGTGAAGGGTCGCGATGAGGCACTCGCGGCTCGTGACGAGGCACAGAAGCGTGAGGAGGATCTGCGTGCCTCCTTTGTGGCCAGGGAGAAGTTGTTTGAAGAACAACTGTTCTCAGTCGCCAAGGCTCTCTCAGGTATTTTTGCTTGTGGATATTGTTGTCCTTCTCTGCGTCGAATGTTTTTGCTGGTGACGTTGAAGTTTTGATCCATGTGTGGGTTCATGTACAGATGCTGGCGATTTGAGCTTCGACCCGCAGGCTCTTCGTCATGATGACGCTCTGGCAGGTGCGGTGGCTGCAGTCGAGGATCGTAGCGCCGCCGTCCAAGATACACTTTCCAAGGCCAAGGTAGCCCTCAGTCGCCTCCAGGAGGAGTTGATGCCGAAGGCGGAGATGGTCGATAATATGGACGAGTTGGCGGAGTCACTCGCCGGGGGTGTGCCTTCCACCTACAAGAACTCCCTCCGCGCGGCTGGCGCGACCATGTCACTCGCCATGGTGCAGGCCCACGGAATCAAGATCGATCCCTCTGCGGTGTCAAAGGCGATGCCTGTTGGCGCAGATGGTCATCAGGTAGTCTTCGCTCCTTTTGCGACTGCCTGTGGCAAATATGGGCATCACTTGATAAATACTGTCGCGAAGTACTCAGAGGAGCTCCAACGTGCGAAGAAGGCGGCGAAGGCTTCGGCCTCAGGGGCTGGCGGAAAGTCAGTGGCATCTGACACTGCCACGGATTTGATGAAGCCCCCGAAGCCGTCGAAGTCGAAGAAGCCAGCTGCTCCGTAGTTAGCTTTTTGTAATAGTTGATTAATTGTCCTTTTGTTTAAGAACATGCCTGCTGGCGAGTGTGTCTGTTGATACTTATGCCGGTCTTGAATGCATCTGACCCTTTTGCCTTTGTGCTGATTTAGTCGCCTTATTTGCTTCTATCTTGACTTGTGGTAGGGTACATCAAGTGATCCCGTGGGGGGGAACCCAGTACTCGCCATCTCTTGGTGATACAGTGGCACCACCGCGCTCTAGGTAGAGGAGCTATCCTTGCTTTCGCGACTTCGTGACCGCGTGAAGAAGCTGGAGCGTGAGTTGCCCGTGATCCGCGGTAGTGCAGACGTGTGGAAGTCGAAGGCGGAAAAAGCCGCCGCCCGCGAGCAATATCTTCTTGGCGAGGTGGCGCAGCTGGGCGACCAGTTTAAGTGTTAGTTTGCCTATTCTCATCTTTTCCTTTGTAGTTTCTCGCACCGCTACGTTGTACTCATGCTATTGATGCTGCTTCGTGTAGTTGTTAGCGCGCGCCATCCGCAGGAGGAGAAGGATAGAATTGCCATTCGCCTTCATGATCTCACCTAGGAGCAACTTCAAGAGAGTGGATACTTCTGGGTAGATCATGATCGTGCGACTATGTTGGCGACCCTGCAGGATCGCGTGTTACGAGTGCTGCTTTTTCTGAAGAAGTCACAGTCGTGCCTGAAGAACATTTATCGGGTGATGTTTCCGCTGGACGACACTCCATCAAGCTAGCTGGCTCTTCTTGCCAAATTTCAAGATCTGTCCGCGGTTCGCGAGTGCGTGAGGTAGCAGTTGGTGGCTGGTGCTAAGGCTGCCCTCTCAATGGTGCGATTGCACATACCTGACGTGGATATTGCCGCCATTGCCTCTGGGCCGCCAGCGCCACCAGCAGGATCTGCCTGGAATATGGTACCGCACTATCAAGCAGTGGACCATCCAGCAGAGGAGATCGTCGACTTCTTCAAGGAAGAAACCAACGTTCATCTGTTGCAAGAGTAGCCAAATTTGTATCCTGCACATAAGTGTACTTGTGTTGTAAAGTTCGTATAGATGTTGTAGATAATTAATTATCGAATGTGTATAAAGAGCTCTGTGAGCGTGAGGTGTGTTGCACTATCCGAGTCCTTTTCGTTAGCATGGCCATCTTTTATCTCGGTCCCTTGTCAACCTGTCAGGTGCGTTGCAGCTGAGTTGAGGTCGTGTTTTAAGGGTTTCGATTGATGTACCAGCTACTCAGGATACCGCGTTTTGGTTCGAAGAACAAATGTGTATAGGGTGGCGCAGCCCCCGAGTATATAAATTGAAGAAGTAAAGGAGAACACAGAGTTTTGGGGCACTTAGCTTTTATTTATTCGAAGAACAGTGTGTGTGTGGCTAAGTAGCCTTGGCTGAGTAGCCTTATTTGCAATGTAAAAGTAAAAACAAACTAAGGGTAGAAGCATCGCAGCTGTGCGACGTTCCAGGGGTTGGAGTATGCGACTCCTGTCTCTAAATCTTTAAGGCGATAGGAGCCACCTGGGATTACTTCTGTAATCATGTACGGTCCTTCCCTGGGGGACTCGAGCTTGAGATGCCCTTGCTGCTTCAGTCGCAAGACCAGTCACCTTCGACGAAGGATCTGGGGTGAAGCCTTCTACTGTGGTAGTTACGCAGGTTCTTCTGGTAGATCGTGGATCTTTCTGCGGCGATTTCCCTTGCTTCGTCAAGGAGGTCGACAGAGTCTTCGAGTGCGAGGGATGATTCCTGTTCGCTGAAGGCGACCACGCGTGGCGCTTTGTTCCATACTTCGGCGGGTAGCACTACCTCTGCTCCGTGCACCATAAAGAATGGCGTGTAGCCCGTGGCGCTGTTTGGAGTTGTACGTAGGCTCCAGAGTACGGATTGCAGTTCATCCGGCCAGCAGGCCACGGTTTGTTCGAGTGGTCGGAGGAGTCGCTTCTTGATGCCGCTGCAGACGAGCCCGTTTGCCTTTTCCACCTGACCGTTGGTATGTGGATGCGCTACTGAGGCGTAGCTGATGTTGATCCCTAGGTTCTCGCAGAATTCTTGGAACTCCTTAGATGTGAAGTTCGTCCCATTGTCGGTGATGATGCTATGTGGCACCCCGAAGCGGTAGACGACGGACTCAAAAAATTTGACTGCGCTGTGCGCGGATTGGTTGGTTACTAGCATAGCCTCAATCCACTTGGTTTATTTGTCGACAACGACTAAGAGGTAGACGTAGCCTCCTTGGGAGGACCTTGGAAGCTTGCCGACCATGTCGAGCCCCCATTGCGCGAAGGGCCAGGCCAATGGGATTGGCCGTAGCTCTGCGCTCGGTGCGTGCGGCTTGTCCGCGAATCGCTGGAAAGCGTTGCATTTTTGGACGATATCCTTGGCGTCGCGCATAGCCGTAGGCCAGTAGAATCCAGCTCGTAGAGCTTTGGCCACGAGGGGGTGACTGCCAGCGTGGTGCCCGCAGGTCCCTTCATGGATGTCGAGGAGAACTGCTCTTCCATCGGCCATGGAGACGCATCGTTGTAGCACTCCTGTGATGCTGCATTTATACATTTCGCCATTGATAACGGCGAATGCCTTGGAGCGCCACGCGATGTGCCGTGCATCTTTCGGATCGTCTGGTAGCCTCTTGCTGAGGAGGTACGTGATGTACGGCTGCGTCCATGATTGCTCAATCAGCATGACGCTCATAGGTCCTTCGAGTCCGGTGTCCAGCTCCAAGTCATCGAGTGCCATGGGCTCATTGGGTGGCGTAGCCGCCAAATCCGTTGCTGCGCTTGTTTTCTTCTCTGCGGCCTTTGGCTTGATGGAGCGTTCGCATATGCGCTCGAGAAATACCCTAGGTGGTATGGGCGCGCAGGTAGAGTCTATGTTGGCAAGTGCGTCCGCCTCCTCGTTGCTTTCGCGACCTACGTGTCGTAGCTCGCAACCATCAAAGTCTCCTTCGAGTGTATCGTAGAGATCGTGGTACGCGATCATGTTATCGTTTAGTGCGTCGCACTCATGCATTGTTTGGTTTACGACCAACTTGGACTCGCCATATATGATGAGCCTCTTGGCGCCGCAAGCTTTGGCCATCCTCATCCCATGCAACAGGGCCTCGTATTCAGCCTCGTTGTTTGAGGCTGTGAACTGCATTCGCAGGATATACTTTAGCTTGTCCCCTTGAGGTGATGTCAGTATGACACCTACGCCTACTCCGTCTTTCCGCTTGGACCCATCGAAGTGCATTGTCCAGAGGTAGGACATATCTGGCTTGTCCGGGAGTTGGTTCCCCATCCAGTGCACGAGGAAGTCAGGGAGAACTTGCGACTTGATTGCATCGCGTTTTTCGTACGTGATGTCTCGTGGAGACAATTCTATTCCCCAAAGCACGACTCGCCCCATGCCGTCGGGGTTATTGAGGATATGTCCCAACGGGGCGTCGCTGACTACCACGATTGGGTGTTCCTGGAAGTAGTGGCGCAGTCGCCGGGCGGTCATAAAGACGCCGTACGCCAGCTTCTGGTAGTGCGGGTACCGCTGTTTTGTTGGCGTGAGGACCTCGCTGAGGTAGTATACTGGGCGTTGTACGCCGTGGACCTTATTTTCCTCAGCCCGCTCGACGACGAGCACTGTGCTGACCACCTGGTTGGTGGCAGAGATGTACAACAATAGTGGTTCCCTTTCTCGTGGAGTCACCAGCACTGGCGAAGTGGATAGCAGGCGCTTGAGATCTTCGACTGCTTCTTGTGCTTCATTGGTCCACTCGAATTTTTCAGCTTTGCGGAGGAGCTGGTAGAAGGGCAGTGCCTTTTCACCCATCCGACTGATAAATCGACTGAGGGCCGTGATTCGTCCGGCCAGTTGCTGGACGCCTCTTATGTTCTTCGGCTTCTCCATGGCCAGTATGGCTTTTATCTTCTTCGGGTTCGCCTCGATTCCCCTCGCGGAGATGAGATATCCAAGTAGCTGCCCAGATGGTACGCCGAAGGCGCATTTGTCCGGATTGAGCTTGATCCGGTAGCGGTCGAGGTTGGTGAAGGTTTCACGCAAATCGTCGATTAGAGAGGCTTCCTCCTTGGTCTTGATTACTATGTCGTCGACATAGACTTGGATGTTGTGACCCAGTTGTTCCTTGAGGCAAGCCTGCATGCACCGCTGGTAGGTGGCTCCCGCGTTTTTTAGCCCGAAGGGCATTGTGTTGTAGCAGAACACACCAAAGGGCGTTGTAAACGCTGTTTTCTCTTAATCTTCCTCCTTCATTCGAATTTGATTATAGCCTGAGTAGGCGTCGAGGAAGCAAAGACGCTCGCATCCCGCGGTGGAGTCGATGATCTGGTCGATCCGTGGCAGCGGGAAGTGATCCTTTGGGCAGTGCTTGTTCAGAGAAGTGAAGTCCACGCACATCCGCAGGATATCCGTGTCCTTTTTTGGTACCAGCACCGTATTGGCGAGCCAAGTGCTTTCCTTGATCTCGCGTATGAACTTGGTCTCGAGGAGTCTGTTGATCTCCATTCTGACTGCCTGCGCCCGTGGCTCAGACAGTCGCCTGATTGTTTGCTTGACTGGCCTTGCGTCAGGGTTGACGTTGAGTGCCTGCTCGGTGAATTCCCTGGGAACTCCTGGCATGTCCGCAGGACACCAGGCAAAAATTTCCCAGTGCTCACGGAGGAATTCGACGAGCGCGAGTTCCTATGCGGGGCTCAAGTTGTTGGTGATGAGGGTCGTCTTGGCGGGATCCGATGGATGGACCTGCACCTTCTTTGTGTGCACAGATGAGTCGAAGGAGAGGTCAGGTGAGCTTGGCCTGCTCAGGGGGGGGGGCAGATTGTTGTCTGTCGTCTCTTTCAGTCTTGCGAGTTCCTCCTGCATGCCAAAGGACTGGGAGATTCTGTTGAATTCCCTATCGCAACTGTCAGATCGCTCAAAGCTCCCGTTGATCGTGAAGACGCCGTTGGGGCCTAGCATTTTCATCTGCAGGTAGGCGTAGTGGGGCACTGCCATGAACCTAGCGAACGCGACGCGCCCGAGGATGCAGTGGTATTGTGAGGGCCAGTTGACGACCTCAAAGTCAATGCGTTCGCGCCGGAAGTTCTTCGGCGTGCCGAAGATGACGTCGAGGTTGATTTTGCCCAGGGGTATACGCCTTTCCCTGGGATGATGCCATGGAACGTTGTGTCCGATGCCTCCAGGCAGGTTAGAGGGATCCTCATCGCTCACAAGGTACTCACGAATATGAGGTTGATGCCGCTTCCGCCGTCCATGAAGACGTGACTCATGTCGAATCCTCCAATTTGCGCCTCGAGTACAAGGGGGAATGACCTGGGCGAGGTATCGGAGGCGGGTGGTCGCATTTGTCGAAGGTGATGCACAACTCGCTGCCACTGAGGTACTCAGTGGTGGATGGTGGCGAGTGCGTGGCCAAGTTGACTTAGCGAGTGATGGCCTTCTGCACCCTGTTCGAGGGGCGCCCTTTTTGGATCATAATGGTACCCATGGCCCGTGGGTACGGTTCTCCTCCGTGGTGCTGGTCCGGTGCGGCTCCGTTCGGGGGTGGCCCAGGTGGTGGTGGTGGTGCGCCGTGTGCCACGGCGCTTGGAGCGGCTCCGTAGCCTCTTTCGACTACGCTGTGGTTCATCCAAACCAATCCCTCGTGTAGCTTGAGGAACTCGCGGTAGTCTTTAAGGAGGTGGCTAGACTTTCTCTTGCCGTCATGCTTGTCGATGCAGAAGTGTACCGTGCATGGCACGGACAGTTTATCCTCGATGGAGGTCGCCGGTGCCTCATCGCGAGTGCGGCGTTGCCATACTTGCGTGGTTTTCCCGGAGTCGCGGTATCCGCTGTTGCGGTTATCGTCGCGTCTATCGGCGTAGCCGGATGTGACCATGTTGACGCCGTCGCGGTCGTCGTAGATGCGCATGCGACGCTTGCCTCGGCGGTCGCATCTGCGTTCGAGTTCCGCCTCCTTGTCGGAGTGAGCGCGATTCTTCACCGAATCTTCTCCATCGGCCCACCGATTCGTGATCTCCATCAGGTGGTCGATGGTCTGGGGCTTTGAGCGGCCCAGCTCCTCCCTGAGCTCTAGGAAGCGGACGCCACCATTGAATGCATCAATCGCGCGGTCTTCCGAGATGTTTTCCGTGGAGTTCTTGATGATGGACCACCTTTGGATGTATGAGCACAGCGATTCGCCAGATCTTTGCTGGCAGCATCTCAGTTCTTCGATTGATGCGGGCCGTTTGTATGTGCCCTTAAAGTTGCGCACAAAGCTGTAAAACAGCTCATCCCAACTGCGAATGGATCCGTTATTGAGCCATGCTCGGGCGGCGCCCTGCAGCTGTAGCTGCAAACATTGCATGGCAGTACTTCGACTGCCTCCATGGAGCCTGACGGAGGAGATGTGATCCTCCAGCCAGATCTTGGGGTCTTGTAGACCGTCGAATTTCGGGTTCTCCGACAGGAGTTTAAACCCTTTAGGCATCCGCTTCTGCCTAATGGATCTGCTGAAGCATCTGGCGCCGCAGAGCTTCCCATCTTCTTCTTCCGTGTTAGTCGAACGAGCATGTCGTGCCCTTGACTTGTCGATCTTGCGCTGCGTGAGGCCGTCGCGCGCATCGTAGTCACGATCATGTCGTCGTGAGCGGCGGCGGCGAGACAGGTCGTGACTGTCGTCGCTGGATGAGGGCGAGGAGTGGCGCTTTGCTAGCGCTTTGCCCTTTTTTGGGTCTGGTGTTGGCTCCTTGTCGAGGGCGGCCTCGATTAATCCCAAGCCCGCGATCGTAGATCGGTGCATGGCAGTTCGGGGATCTCTAGCTGGCAGCTGGTTGTTGAGTAGGTACATGGTGGCTGCCGTCACCGCAGCCTGCGGCGTTCAGGGAACCACGTTGCCTCTCATGTCGACTGTCATAGAGCCGAAGTCGAGGACTTTCGTGGCCTCTATGCGCTCTTGTTTAGTGAGGTGAGCCATCCGCGACTGCCTCTTCTTGGCGAGGTATTCATTGCCCTTTGAGGAGGATCCTCCGTAGGAGGAGAGCCCGGTGCAACGAAGGCTCGATTCGTCCGTTGCCTTTTTACGCACCTCAAGTTGCGCGATTGTTTGCACCTGGCGCTTGAATTCTTCCTTCAAGAGCCAGTGGTAGCCCATCAGCAGTTCTTGCAGGGACCCAAAGGGTAGAGGTGTGCCCCGTAGGGCCTCACGGCAGCGAGCCCACTCTTGCTCATTGAGCTTGATTACGACGCGTTCGCCGGTTTGCTCATTGATTATGCTGGGAGGTTCGACTGCTCCTCCGTTGTTGACGGTAACACGATTGCCACCGTTGCCACTGTTGCCACCGTTGCCGGCGTTGGGTGGATCAGTGTCGTTGCCAAGGTTGTCACCGTTGTCGCGATTGGCAGAGGTGTCGCCTGCGTTGATGACGGTGCACATGAAGTGATTGGGGAAGCTGTTGCTTCCACAACTCACAGATCCGGAACCGTAGGTTCCATCTTCAGTGGCCAGATCGCTCAGATCAGAATCGTGACTGATGTCGCTGACCGTGTTCTCGACTGCCACCGGAGCGTTGAGCTCGCTGAGGGTGCCGATCAATGGAGGGAACCATGACGCCGGGGCAATCACCGGTGCTGTTGGCTGATCAGGCATGCGAAGCGTGCCCATCTGACCAACTTGGAAGCGGAAGCTCCCAATCGCCAGGCTGATTCCGTCGCCTACGAACTCGAAGGCCGGGCGGGTGGCCGGCGTGTGGACGGTGAAGTCGAAGGTGCTGAAGAGCTGGCAAATCTCCGCTATTGCGGAGTCGTAGATCGCAGTTGATGGGGCCGAAGAAGCCGCAACATCAGCACTCCCAATTCCCACAGACGGCGCCAATTGACGAGGGTTTAACTCATCAATGCCCATTGTTATGGATTTGGGTTTTGGAGAAGGAGGGAGCACTGGAGCTATCTATCGGCTAGCAAACAAGCACACAGGGGACAAAGGATTTACCCAGGTTCAAGCCTCGTAGAGGTCCCTACTCCTGCTTGTCTGCTCGTGGAATTATCGAAGGAGTCAAAAGTTACAATGGTGCGCAGATGCAATCTGGCGAGGATTGTGGAAACTAGGGTTGCATGTGTCCTCTTCGCCGCCCCCTCCTAACCTTTATATAGATAGGCTAGGTCTCGGGTAGCAGGTCGAGTCGGTTACAAGTTAGGGTTTTTCCCCTTCAAACTTTCTATCTTTAACTTCTTCTTGTTCTTCAAGCAATCGAGAGTCCGTAGGCCACTCGAATCCCTTGTTTTGGGCCTTGGCGACACCGTGGGCCTGTACGTATTTGGACCGTATATACCAAGCTCGAGTACCTGTAGGGTATACCCATGTCAGAAGGTCTTCGAAAAAATCAGTTTTTACCTGCTGGTCTGTTTTGATAGATTTCTGCCATTATTTGCATTTGCCTCTTAATCTCTTTCTTTTTGAGTTCTTGCCAAATTCTTGAACTTTTAAAAGGATTTGCTACAGTAGCTTGTGATTTAATGGAAGTTTTATTTGTGTTGAAACTGAACCAAAAGACTTATTATCTGGAGTACACTAATGTTGCTAATGAAGATTCTGTGAAGTTTTATATGAACGAAATTTCAAAGTGTAGGGAAGAATAATGTGATAAGATGAAGTATAGACAAAAGCTCAAGCTTTTGGATGCCACCCGTGTCACCCCAAGAAATATTCAAGGAGTACAAGTGTCAAAGCTTGGGGATGCCCAAGGCATCCCCTTCTTCATCAATAAAAATCTTAGGTTTTCTTCCAAACACATCATTTTTATTGTTTCATGCACAATTGTGTTGTTCTTGGAGCATCTTCATTTTTTGTTTTTTGTTTTCTTTTGCTTAGTTTGCTTAAATAAATTGGTTGTACCCCCGCATTCATACATAGTTTTAAATAAGTTGATTTGGATTGGAAAAGAGTAGGAAAGTTCATGCTTATAAGTGGTATAAAAGGAGTCTTGTTTTAACCGTGGCCTAGACTTTATCATGTCATGTTGGATATTGCTTTGACTTTATGCTTAGTGATTATTGCTGTAGCATGACTTGTTACAAACAATTGAGATTGCTTAATGCGCCTTGAAAGAATCATGTGTTGTTTTAGCATATAAAAGCATAATATTTTGGTATTCTCCTTTGATGCTTTATTTGGGTTGACTTGGCGCATGCTCACAACATGTTAAGACTATACCAAGTCACTATAGCCTCTATGATCATTTAGTTTTCGACTTGTAATATCACTTTATGCTTTAATTAGTAATGTTTTGTCGCTTTCCATGATTATGGCGATTATTGCTCTCTTAGTTGGTCGCTCCTAGTCTTTTGCTAGCCTCCACATGTACCAAGTATGAGTTCCAATCATGCATCCAACTCTAAATAAAACCAAGTTATTCCAAAGAGTCCACCATACCTACCTATTAGCATCATTGCTATTCCAAGTATATTCATGTTTTTATCTACCTTCCGAATTAAACTTGTTATGTGAAAATTAGTGATTAAAGCTCTCACGAACTTGATGGCACACTTTACTTTCTTGCACTTAATAAACTTGAACCATTGTGCCCATCTATGTTGTGTATATGCTTGCGTTTTGTAAGTTGTGAATTAGCAGAACCATGTTATCATGGGGAATGCTTTCAACATTGCACTTTATTTAGTTCATATCATGTTCTTTTGCTTATGGATCCTAGCGGTATGAAGTGAAATGGGAGCTTGTAAGGCTCATGGAGTTCGTATATGTGTTAGAGAATTGTTTGTGCGGCTAGTCTAAGCCATGCCTAATCATGGTGGAAACATGCAGCATAACCATTGTGAGCAATCTGTGAAGCATCCAAAAAAAGAAGAAAAAAGGGAAATCCCTATGCAAATAGCAAATAAAAGGATCACTAAGATGCTCATTATCTGCTTGCCTTGTCATTTTGATATGGGGAATCTTCTGTATCATTGGGAAAGGGGTACCCCGTTGGCGGTTCTCTATGATACACATGTACTTACAATGACAAGAACTTATTTGTGACTAAAGGTGAGTAGCATGAGATTCGGTACTCGTAAGCAAGCATGAGATTTTAAGCTTATAACTTGTCAAGCATATCCTCACAATTGTTCACTTTAACCTTAATCACCTAAAGATGCTTATGATAGGGGAAATGAGAGCTGAAAGCTAATAAGTACCATAATTTTTGGAAGCTCTTTATGAGACTTGAATCCTTGCTTCCTTCTATGAAGGGCCTTTCTTTTACTTTTATGTTGAGTCTCCATCTTCTATCTTTATGCACCTATTGAGAGAGCATAGTGGTCATTCTTAGTTTAATGTGCATTGTCCCAAAGTTTGTTGATTGATTCATAACTTTGAACTATTTGTAT
Organism: Avena eriantha; assembly: GCA_910589775.1. Taxonomy (NCBI): domain Eukaryota; kingdom Viridiplantae; phylum Streptophyta; class Magnoliopsida; order Poales; family Poaceae; genus Avena; species Avena eriantha. Next base: position 585,292,782 of record OU342743.1, on the reverse strand, counting down.
CTAGTCACCCTTATGAACTTTGCAGGTGTCCTATGCATTTATGTTTTGCTACACTATGAGGGACAAGCTGAATACCATTCTCATTATGTTTTCTATATGTGAAACAAACAAACGTCTTTCAAAGCATTGTTATTCATGAATCTTTTGTTTGTACCTTTTCATGTTATAACATAGTTGCTATGTCTTATTGTTAGAACTATATATTTCATGCTATGTTAAAGTACTATGATCCCAGCTATCAATGTTTTACAAATATCTTGATCAAGATTGTGATGGTGCATGTCACCTAAAAAATTATTCCTTTTTATCACTTACCTACTCGCGGACGAGCAAGAGTTAAGCTTGGGGATGTTGATATGTCATAAACGTATCTATAATTTTTGATGTTTCATGCTTGTTTTATATCTACTTTCTTATGTTTTGTCCACACTTTGGAGTATTTGTATACATTTTCTGGAACTAACCTATTAACAAGATGCCACAGTGCCAGTTGCATGTTTTCTGCTGTTTTTGGTTTCAGAAAAGCTAGTAAGGAAATATTCTCGGAATTGGACCGGACAAAAGCCAAAGTCAATATTTTACCTGAAGCAACACGGAGTCCGGAGGGGATACGAAGTGGCGCACCAGGGCGGCCACATCTAGTGGCAGCGCGGCCTGGGGGGTGTGCCACTAGGGGGTGTGGGCCTCCTGGTACTCCACCGACCTTGCCCTTCCGCCTATAAAGCCTCTCGGGATGAAAACCCTAAGTACCCAATCAAAATTCCACGAAAGAGTCTGTAGACGCCGTCATCTCCATCCCTAGATCAGGAGGGATCTAAAGCTCTTCCCGGCACCCTGCCGGAGGGGAGAGATCATCCTGGAGGCCTTCTTCATCACCATCACTGCCTCCGGTGTGATGTGTGAGTAGTTCATCCTTGGACTACGGGTCCATGTAGTAGCTAGATGGTTGGTTCTCCTCCTTTGTGCTATCATGTTTAGATCTTGTGAGCTCCGTTCATGATCAAGATCATCTATTTGTAATATTACATGTTATGTTTGCGGGGATCCGATGGATTTTGAGATGCTATTTCAGATTGATTATTGATTCTATCATGTCTATGTTATTTGTGATCTTGCATGCTTTCCGTTGTTAGTAGCTATCTTGGCCAAGTAGATGCTAGCAACTCCAAGAGGGAGTATTTATGCTCGATAGTGGGTTCATGCCTCTAGTAATCTGGGGAAGTGACATGAATCTCTAAGGTACTAGATGTGTTGTTGCTACTAGGGAGAAAACAACAATCCTTTGTCCATAGGGAAATCGTATTGTTTACTTTACACACTTTGCTTAATGCAATTATTTGTTGCTTGCAACTTAATACTAGAGGGGGTTCGGATGATAACTTGAAGGTGGATTATTAGTCATAGATGCAGTTGGATTACAGTCTATGTATAATGTTATAATGCCCAATCGAATCTCATAGGAGTCAAGATGATTAGTATATGCATGTATGATTTCTCGGTGTCTGTCATTTGCCCCGGTATAATTTGTTGACCCAACATGTTATTTATCCTAAGGAGAATCACCTATAGTGAACTATGGACCCCGGTCCATTATTTTACCATCAATCTACCATCTACTACTTACTTTTTATTGTTTACTTTCTACAAGCAATCACTATCTTCCACACAATATGTTTAATCCTTTGTTTTCAGCGAAACCAGTGAGATTGACAACCTCACTGTAAGTTGGGGCAAAGTTCTGTGGTTGTGTTGTGTAGGATTCCAAGTTGCTAGCAACACCTTGTAGTTGTTTCCTTACTCCTAGTGGTTCGATAACCTTGGTTTCATAACTGAGGGAAAACTTGCTGATGTGCTCATCATACCTTCCTCTTGGGGTTCCCAACGAGCTCGATGTATTTTGAGCCATCACATGGACACACATCAACCTTGATTTCATTGAGGGTATTACCAAGTCAAATGGTAAGGAAGTAATACTATTCGTGGTTGATCTCCTTACCAAGTTTGCACACTTTATACCCATGTTTCACCCTTACATAGTCTAGTCAGTGGCACAAGTCTTTTTGACAATGTGTTGAAACTACATGCCCCTATTGCTATTGTATCAGATCGTGATAGGATATTCACTGGCAAATTGTGGAAATATATTGTCAATGCTCTCGAAGTGGATCTACGTTACAGTCTAATAGCCAAACCGACCATGTCAACCAATGTGTGGAGAATTACCTGCGCTGCATGATTTCACCGGATCCTCATTAGTCGACAACTTAGCTATCAATGGCGGAGTATTGGTATAATACATCTTTCCATCTGTTTCCTCAAAATAACTCCATTTGAAACCTTGTATGGGTTTTCCCTACTAGCCATGGGTGAATTCTATGTTCCAGCAAACCCTGATCAGGAAATTCGGGATTTCATCACTCGGTGCTAGAGAATGCTAGTATCTATCAAGGAAAATCTCTAGAAAGCTCAATCTCGGATGAAGAAATATGCATGCCGTCATCACATGGAAGGGTTTTCGCCCCTGGTGATATGGTGTACATCAAGTTACAACCATACAAATCATCAGCATTTGGTCTTTTGAACATCAATGAAGCTTCAGCCAAAGTTCTACAACCCTTTTCATGTGCTCAGTTGAGTGGGACAAGTGTCCTATCATCTCTAGTTGCCTAACCATGTGACCATTCATCCTGTCTTCCACGCAAGTCAGTTGAACAAGCACCTGGGACAAGCGGCAATACCACACCCTGATCTCCCACTGGTTGATCAACATGGAACATAAAAACTAATCTTGTGGTAGTTCTTTAGACTCGCCAGATACCTCGTAACAATCTGCCTATGGTGCAGTGGCTCGTGTAGTAGGCGAACTTACCACCTGATGATTCTACCTAGGAGGAAGGTAACTTCATGAAGATTATGTTCCCTGAATTCTACAACAGTACCATTCGGGGCTAGTTCGGTACAACGTGAACTCCTTGAGGACAAGGTCGTTCCTAGGAGGAGTATTGTCAGTACCTGACGACTTTCATCCACCATCAAGTGAAGGTCTAGCTAACAAAGGGTGAAGATGAAGCCACGTCGCCTCCTCAGTCAATGCCCAAGTGTTATTGACTTTTGATGTTCACTCAGTGGCCTATAAGCTCAGCTCATTTCCCCCTTGTGGGCTATGTTGAATGATTGTAATGTCTGAGACCTAAACATATATACTCAAATATCCGTATCTGAATGAGAATTATCTAGATCTCAGTATACTCTTGTCGATTTCTCTCAAATCCCTAGTTCATCTTTAGATCCTCTGTCCCTCGCATGGCATGCATCGGGTGCCTGCGTAGAGTAGCTTCTCCACCCACACATTGAATACGAGGTCCAAAATCTTTGGCATGTCATTGGATGATTGTTGGATGCTGACGAGGAGCTCCATGGCGAGATCAGTTCCATCCTACAACCATGGCAAGAATGATTATGCTGACGGACACCGAAGCGTGAACAACGACATCGGGCAATTGGTGGCCAGAGGGCTGGTTGTTCTATAGGCGTTGATACCTGTTAGCTTTGATACAAGTAAATAACGAAGAACAAAAAACAAAATCGTAGCAAGGGGGACACAGATTTAACATGGAAAAACCTCTCCAACAAAGAGAGGAAAAAACCACATGCATTAGCCAGCGAAACTTCACTATAACAGGGAGTGTTTACATGACACCGGGGATTTTTATAGATGCAACTTATCCTAGCCGGTGGCTTACAAGAGGTATATATAGCGGTGGTAACCAAGGTCATTAACGACGGATCCAAGCCTCCGGCGACGGGCCTCGATCAACATATAACAATACCATCGGATGATTGTTGGATGTTGATGAGAAGCTCCATGGTGAGACATGTTGCTGAGTGCGTATGCCGCGGCCAAGTTGGCTAGATGGTATGCCAGCCACAACACTAGTGTCCGCACACCGGAGGCCGTACAGTGGCGGATCAGACCAATTAGAGAATTAGAATGAGGTGCACGATATATGTGATCGAGTTAGTTGCAAGTGCAAACCCCCCTGATGCTCCTCTCGCCCCGCGAGGCGAGGAAGCGCCGCCACCCTCTCCTCCTGTCGTGGTGGTGGCACGACAGATGCCATGGATAGGCTAAAGATGGGACCAATGAGCGCTAGGGGAATCCAAGGAGGGAAAACATGGTGATTCCACGCACAGATGTTATTGTATTTCCTCTATCAATGGTGGTTACAAGTTCTCCTCGAGCTGTTCGTGAGAAGGAGACTAAGTCTCTTACCCCCACAATCTAGCTCTAGAGTTCTACCTTAGACAGAGAAAATGATTGATCCCCCTCTATGGAGGCCCCGATGCTCCTTATATAGGGGAGCCCGGGTTACAAAGTTAGGGCACACGTGGCAACATATTCCCCGAATATGCCCCTTGGCTAAAGCTAGATGCATCTTCATTCTCTTTAATGGTTCGTCTGGACTATGGATGTAACCCACTGCGTAATCCTTGCCTTTAAGCATCACCAGCCATGGGCTACGTCAGCCGACACTGCCCGCGGCATCTTGGTTGCCCCTACCCCGCTGGTCCTTCCCTCTGCTTTGCTTCACTCATGCTACAGCTAGCAAAAGCCACCTTTTGACCAGCGGGAGATTCCTTCCTTTTCTTTGAAAGCTAAGTGGTAATCCGGCCAGCACATGGCTGACCCGGCTACGAGGGTACCTGTAAAATAGACAAACAAACATGGACGACATATATTTTATGTTGGCCGGGTTAATGCTACGGACTTGCGCCATGGGCCGGGTTAGTCCGTAAGTCGGCCTACCTTGAGGTGACCCGGCCTGCACTTGCTTTGACCATGCCGTACCTCGGCTAACTCGGCCTGTATACCCCGGCGTTACCCTACCCGAGGGTATCCCCCCAACATTAATCCCCGAAGCTGGTGTGGTCTTGGAAGCTTTAGTTGTTAAGGCCACATCAGGTTCCCTTATCCGGATTTTTGCCTCTTCGACCGAGTTACTCTGTAACCCGGACCTTTTTCTTTTATGTTCCCTTGGCTCATTCCGAGTTATTTCTCGCTAGCTAGGTCTTTTCTCACATATCCGGGTTACCTTTCCTTCTCTCATACGCTTCCCCATGTCCTACGTGGAGGGTAATCATCACCTTGCCTCATTTTAAGGGCCACGCCCATTTACTGTGTTGTTTACTATAGTAATGTCAGGAATAACCGCTCCGCACGTCCTGTCGCAGCAGTGCCTCGTTAACTGCATCATCGTGTCACGTCACTTGATCCTTTGCTCCTTGTGCGCCTTGCTGTGGCTCACATTTGATTGGATGTTCCGCTGCGTACACGGCCACACCATGTAGTTGGGCGGCCACAAATGATCCCACTACACGCTCTCACCACGCCGTTAAATAGAGGGCAGGGGCCATCTTGGGGGATTTCCCCTCACTTAGAGCCCCTCTGCTTCTCTTTCTTCCCTATTGCACCGCTTCCACCGCTACCGCTCCTTCACCAGTGCCGCGCCGCCGCAACTGCGTCGAGACACTCCTAGCGACCGCGTCGTCTCCTATGTTCAAGATCTTTGCCACCGGGCCCTATGCTTCTTGGTTCCCCGCATCCGGCTACCTCTACTCTGACTTCGTCCGCGAAGACCTCGACCTCACCATGACTAAGGAAGAGGCCGCCGTGGTCGCGCAACAAGAGGAGGAAGATGAGGCCCACGAGCGTGGCGTCTGGGATAGTGCCTTCGTCTGTGAAGACGATTTGGATTGGCTATAAGCCACGCGCCGCATCCCTACGGGTGTCGTCTGCCGCCTCGCCACCGACGAGATTTCCCCCTCTCCAAATACAGGGGAGTATGTGGTTTTTCTCTCCCACTTCCAGCATGGCTTTGGCCTTCCTATTTCCAATTTCTTCCATGACTTTATTTCCACTTATGAATTGCAACTGCACCATCTCCCTGCCAACTCCATCACCTCTCTCTCTTTGTTCGCCTCTGGCATTGCGGGCTACATCGGCCTCTGGCCATCCAAGGAGATGTGGATCAAGTTTTTTTGTCTGCGGAAGAATGTTGTCGCGGATCCAAAATTTACTCCGACGGAAAAGCATCTGACCCAGTGCGGGGCTGCCTCCATATCTCCCTGCAAAGGCTCCGCTTTCCCCTGGGTCACCGGGCTCAAGTCTTGCAAGGGCTGGGCCCGGACTTTCTTCTACGTTCGAAACACCACATGCAAAGATTTGATCCGGCTCCTCCCCTTCAAGCTTGGAGTTCCGGACACCTCTCTATGGGAGAGCATTCCGAAGCGACCCACGGCTTTGGCGAACCAGGTTGACCGCCGGATCAAGGAGCTACTCAAGGAGAAGCTGAGGGGGGAGGATATTATGATCATGTTCGTTCGCAGCTGGGTCCCCCCTTCAGAAACGTTCCCACAAGATCTGCTACTTGAGCGGCCCCTCGATCCTCACCGGACTTCCTCCTTCGAGCTCGAATTCTCCGAGGCTTGGGAATGGGGGCTTGCGCCCTATACCTAGGACAACCCTCCTCCAAAGGTAAACTTCTCTCTTACTGTTTTTTCAGATCTTCTTGGTATGTCACACAACTTCTTTGACTTAACCACTGCCTCTTTGTTCTCAGTGATTCCTTCAGCAGCCATTAGAGGATGGCCAGGAGCTGGCGAGCAAGTGGGTGCCGGATCATACCGAGTCGGACGAGGTGGAGCCTGATACAAAGAGTTTTTTGCCTACTCCGGACACTATCAAACACACCTCTAGTAAGGCCTCTTCTTTAAAGGATTGGCCCGATGACGATGACTCGGATGTTGAGGTTCTTGAGGTACTTAACCCGGTGCCCATCTCTTATGCATTCCCGGTTATGTTCGAATATTCAGCTAACCCGGTCGGTTAGGTCCACGAGGTTCCCTCCCCTCGCCACGGGTGGTCCGGTCCATGTCCTCTCCCAAAAGCGTGCGGCTACCTCGGCCACAGCTTCGGAGGCGCCACCGCCCAAGAAGAGGCAAAATAAGTCCGAGGTGAAAGCCTCGGCCAAGCCAGCGGCGAAGAGCATGGTTCGGAGGGCACCCAAACCTAGCTCCCCCTCTTCGGCACCACCGCCCAGTTCTGAGGTGCCAGTTTCATCGGCACTGCCCCAACCAACTTCTTCTTCAACCCTAGTTTCTTCTGAACAAGCAGTACCGGTACCAGCATCACCAACAACACGACCACCAACATCAGCAGCATCAGCACCAGCAGCATCAGCACCAACAGCATCAGCACTAGCCTCGGCTCCAAAGCCAGCAGCAGCAACAGCCTCCACTAAGCCTCCAAAGAGAAAAGCTCAATCTGCTGCCTCCGGATCTTTGGTGTCCATTGCGGACATCTTCTAGCCAGCTTCTCAGGCACCGTCCGTACCAGCAGCCTCGGACCTTCTCCAACGTCCCGCGTCATCCGGCAAGCTCAAGACAGCTGACGGGCCAGCCAAGGCCACCACTTCCGGGTCTCCCGCTGTCGGATATGAAGGAAGTAGGCAACTGGTCCTGCATACTAGTCCTGTTGCTGCTCAATCTGCAAGGCGAGAGGCCCATACTAAAGGCTTGGTGACGAGCCATTCTCCGAGCGGCGAAAGTTACAGCCCACTGCTCCTAAAGTACATGAACAACAAGAACAACACCGAATTTATTGATCTAAAGGATGATCTGGCGGAGAAGTTTGGCCCAGCGGAGTTCATCGCTCAGATGAACTCCGCCACCAAGGCCATTTTTTGGCTGGCCGCATGATGAGGTAATTATTTTCTTCTGCTATGTTGCTTTACATGCATGAACGCTTATAGATATATCCCCTAGTCTCCGAGCCTTCGAGGGAGTAACTTGTTACTCAGTCGGATGCTCCTATAGAATTTAGTTTTCGTCCTTAGCAATTTCAAATAGTGATAAAGTTAGAGCCGGGTTAAGTTCTACTTGGCCCAGATCTTGAATAATTCGAATATCCACACACCTAGAGCCGGGTTAAGTTCCACTTGGCCCGGATCTTGTAGACTTCGAATATCCACACACCTAGAGCCAGGTTAAAGTCCACTTGGCCTGGGTCTTGAATAATTCCAATTGTTTTCACTTTTCCCATGAACTAACACTGTCTTGTTTCTCAGATCACCACTAATCGCCGTGCTGCTGAGTTCTAGTGCTTGCTAGACTCATATAAAGATGTCCGCGCCCGCTACAGCAAGCTTTTGATGAATTACCAGAAGAAGAGTAAGTCATTTCACCTGAACCCTTTTTTGCTTGCATTCATTCGAGTTATCCATTATCCATATTAACTTATTATCCGAATCATGCAGCCGAGGTTGAGGTTGAGAACATTATCATGCGGAAAAATCTGGGTGAAATCCAAGTTAACTTGTGTTGTTCACTTGACCATTGCGCGCTTCTTTCCTTGACTCGGTAGACATTTATACTTTGGCTCCGCTGGATTAACCTATTACTGCAGTTGCCCTTGAAGACATCATACCTATTCCTGATATGATGACACATTTTCTCGAACAAGCAGGCAAGCATCAAGCTGAACTGAAGAAGAAGGATGACAAGATAGCTCGGCTGTGCCTTTAGGACTCGGAGATTACTCGGCTGAATGCCGAAATCCAGAGGCTTAAGGACCTCCATAAATCCGAGCTAGATAAGGCTGACCAAGAGTTTGCCGAGGAAAAGGAGCGTCTGGCCACATGAATTTCCAAGGACAAGGACTTACTGCAGGAAGCCGACGTAAAACTTACGTCGGTGACCTCAGAATATGAGAAACTCTAGGCCAACAATGCCAATGTTCATGCCGAGCTCCAGCGTCTCCTCTTTCAGATTGCCCATGAGTTCCTTTCCCCTGCTCAATTTCCATCTTCTCTGGATTTACTGCTTTTGCTTACTGTTTTCTATGGTTTTGTCGTTGTCGTTGCCAATGTCGTTTCTAGAAGGTGACTCCATTACTGCCAATGTCATTGCCAAATCTCGCTAGCAACATGGTATTGCCACATGTCCTGCCGTCGGGTCAATCCCTTACGAGACGGAGGATCTGCTGGTGAGCCTTGTTGCTCGCATGGATCTAGTAAGGAACTATGGTGCGGATATCATGCTGACGGCAATGCGGATGCTGAACTCCCTCTGGCCAGGTGAGCCCACTCCTAAAGGAAATGCGGCACTTATAGCCAAATTGATGGAGTGCGAGACTCAGCTGCATTTGTGGTGAGAATCTGCTGCACGAGCCGAGGCTGACATAGCACTGTAGTTCGTCCTCTCGTGGTACGAAGGAATAGACTTGGGGATGCTTACCCGAATGCGCACCGGATCAAAGTGGTCTGATGATCTGGAGTGTGTTGCTCGTCGCAAAGCCTGTGCTAACAAGCTTATCCAGTACTCCTCCTGCCATGCTTGGAATGAGGGGCCGAGCTGCCTTGATGTATTTGATGATGCTGATGGTTCTGAGGGTGAGGAAGACGATGGAAGCGAGGGCGAGTCCTCCAAACTTGGCGACAAAGCTGGAGATCTGGAAGATGGAGAGGCCAACCCTAAAGATGAGGCCGAGGCTAGCACCCTGCCCACAAACCCCGAAGAACCTCCACCGTCGGTCGATGACTCAGCTTCTTCCCCTACTCCTTGAGCATAAAAACACTTAACCAAATTTTTCAGATCCCCGGAATGCCGGGTGAAGATGTATTTAAGTACCGTGGTTTGGTTTCGCTACAATCTTTGTTGTTTGCTACTGTGTTTTTTATGTCGGATTATCATGGGCAAAGTCCCCGGGTTTCCTTTTCTTGTTCCTCCAATTTTTGACTCGGCTCGTGTCCACCTTGATTTGGCTTTTCGACTTGCAAGTCCGTGGTTCAAAAAATTGACTTAACAATACTTGAAACTTTGAGATTAGCTCAAAATAATCCGGTGACAGACGAATAAAGTAAATAAAGGTTAGTCCGAATAACAAATGTCGGCGCGCTTAGGTTCTTTCCCTTAGTCGTTTTCATGTGCTTTGCAATTCCAAACTTGTTCTCTTGGTTACCATAAAGCCAATTCTTCTTGGATAGTAGCAAAGTCGAAGAGTTGGGGTTTTGGTGCTCACACACTAATAATCCGGCTAAGGTATAGGTAATGTAAGCCAGCCGACATATAAAGAAGATATAAACAAAAAAGATAGCTGTTATGGCAGTCCCCTAGTTTCTACTGGGGGTGCTGAAGTTTCATTGATAAGCTCGCTGTCGACATACGAGTGACTCGGATACATTCACCTCTTTGTTAGGTGTAAAAGGGACAAAGTAGTGCTACATTCCATGGTCGCTTAGATTCTTCTCCAGACCTGTCCGTCGTGTTCTTCTCCTATGGTTGTGCATCGATAAGATAGTAGGAATCATTGTGCAAAGCCTTGCTTACAATGAATGGTCCTTCCCATGGAGGGGATAACTTATGCATGCCAGCGGTGCGCTGCACCAGCCGGAGTACCAGATCACCTTCCCGGAAAACTCGGGGGTTTACTTTTCGGCTATGGTAGTGTCGGAGATTTTGCTGATATATGGCGGATCTGGACAAGGCCAGTTCTCTCGCTTCTTCCAGTAGATCAACATCATTTTGCTGGGCTTCATGCACTTCGGCTTTTGTGTATTGGGTGACCCTTGGCGAATCATGCTCTATGTCGGCCGGTAATACACCTTCTACCCCATATACCAGAAAGAATGGCGTATAGCCTTTTGATCGATTCGGAGTTGTTCTTAAACTCCATAGTACCGCTAGTAGCTCTTCTATCCAGCGCCCTGCTGATCTTTGCAGCGGCTCCATGAGTTGGGTTTTTATCCCGGACAGCACCAATCCGTTGGATCTTTCCACTTGCCTGTTTGATGCATGGTGGTCCACAGAGGCTACATCTAACCGGATCTTCGTTTCTCGGTAAAACCTTGCAAATGCTCCTTCAGCAAAATTAGTGCCATTATTAGTTATGATACTGTGGGGGAAGCCATATCTCAGGATTATATCCTTGAGGAACTTCACCGCTTTTGCCCCATCACATTTCCTGATAGGCTTCACTTCAATCCATTTAGTAAATTTTTCCACCATAACTAGGATATGGGTCATTCCTCCTTTAGCCACCTTAAATGGTCCTACCATGTCTAGGCACCATACAGTAAATGGCCAAGTGATAGGGATAGTTTTGAGTTCTGACATTGGCAAGTGGGTTTTTGTGGCGTATCTCTGACAGCCATTGCATTTCCTCACCAAATATTCTGCTTGCTCTAAAGCACTTGGCCAATAAAATCCATGCCGCAAAGCCTTTGCCACTAACGCCCTTGAAGATGCATGATGACCACATTCTCCTTGGTGGATGTCTTGGAGTATGTCAAGCCCTTCCATCGGATCAACGCATCACTGCAACACTGTGGTTACACTTATCTTGTATAGTTCTGCATTGATAATATTATAGGCCTTTGATCTTCTCTGGATTTGCCTCGAGAGTACCTCATCATCCGGCAAGATTCCCTCTTTCACGAAGTCAAATATTGGCTTGTCCCAAGCAGGTATAGCTTGGACGGAAAAAGGTTTCTCGTTAATTTCCATTGCATCCACCGACATAACTCCTGCCGGGTTTGGCTGAGCAGTCCAAGGGTTCGCTGAGCTAGTCCCCGGGTTTGCCGAAGCAGTCCCCGAGTTTGCTGAAGTGCCTCCCCAATCTATTTCCATTGGTGTAGCTTCTGACCCGAAGAATGTCGGGATATGAATTGACTCGGACTTTGGTGACAGGGTAATAGATGGTTTTCTTAAGTGCTCCAAGGCAACGTTTGGTGGGATTGGTTGCGGGATGAGCCCAACTTGGATAGTGTGTTGGTTGCCTCATTTTCAATCCGAGGTATGTGGTGGAATTCACACCCCTTGAAGAATCCACTTATCTTTTGCACATGAAATCTGTAGAGGGCCATGTTGGCATCCAAGGCATCCCAGTTGCCAGATACTTGCTGCACCACCAAATCTGAGTCTCCAAAGCACTGTATCCGACGTATTCCAACTTCTTTTGCCACTTTGAGGCCATGCACCAATGCCTCATATTCCGCGACATTATTCGAGGCGCTGAAGTGGATTTGGAGGACATATTTTAGTCGATCTTTCTTGGGCGATTTAAGCACCACTCCGGCACCCAACCCTTCTTTCATTTTTGATCCGTCAAAGTGCATTCGCCAATAATTAGAGTCCGGCAGAGGTGGTTCGTACTGCATCACAGCCCAGTCCACAAAGAAATCTGCCACAGCCTGCGACTTGATCGCATCTCTTCTGTCAAACTATGGTGCATATTGGGCAAGCTCAATTGCCCACTTTGCTATTCGGCCGCTAGCATCTTTGTTACTGACAATCTCTGATATGGGTGCCTCGCATATCACTTTGATGGGGTGTTCTACAAAGTAGTATTTGAGTTTCTTGGCCGACATATACACGCCATATGCCATCTTTTGATAGTGAGGGTAGTTCTGTTTTGAAGCCGATAACACCTCGCTCAAGTAATACACCGGCCTTTGCACCGACTTTCCTTCTTCTTCGCGCTCCACTACAATTACTGCACTTACGACTCGGTTGGTCACGGCTACATAGAGCAACATTGGATCCTTGGGTAGTGGTGCGGCTAAGATTGGTGCAGTAGACATCATCTTTTTTAATTCTCGAAATACGCTATCCACTTGTGGCGTCTATGTAAATTTGGCTGCCTTTTTCATTAACTGGTAGAGGGGCAAGGCCTTTTCTCCTAGCCAACATACAAACCGACTTAACGAGGCTAGGCAACCAGTGAACTTATGTACATCATTAAGGCATTTTGGTAGTTCCATTCTCTCTATAGCCCGGATTTTTGTTAGGTTAGCTTCAATACCTCGGCTGGATACCAGAAAACCGAGTAATTTCCCTGCGGGCACACCAAAAGTGCATTTCTCCGAGTTAAGCTTCATCCAGAACCGTCTCAAGTTCGCGAACATCTGCCGGATGTCATCAAGGAGCGTATTTCTTTCCTTAGTTTTTATCACCACATCATCCACATAAACTTGCACATTTTGACCTATCTGGTCATGTAAACATTTTTGCATGCATTGCTGGTACGTTGCTCCAGCATTACGTAATCCAAACTGCATAGTGCGATAGCAATAAGCCCCGTACGGAGTAATAAACGCAGTCTTTATTTGATTGTCCGGGTTCAGGGGTATCTGGTGGAAACCAGAATATGCATCTATGAATGACAAAAACTCACACTCCACAGTTGAATCTATGACCTGATCTATCCTTGGCAATGGGAATGGGTCTTTTGGACACGCCTTATTCAGGTTCATGTAATCAATGCACATGCGCCATACCACGGCCACATTTGGATCATCATTTTTCTTTTCCACCAGCACCGGATTAGAGAGCCAATCCGGATAGAGTACTTCCATGATAAATCCGCCTGCGAGGAGCCTAACTATCTCATCCCCAATGACTTTCCTTCTGTCCTTGGCAAAATGATGGAGAGGTTGCTTCACCGGCTTAGCACCGGGTCTTACATTCAAAGAGTGCTCGGCCAACTCCCTCGGCACACCTTGCAGATCCTGTGTGGACCAAGCAAAGATATCCCGATTCTCACGGAGGAAGTTGACGAGCTCGCTTTCCTATTTGTTGTTTAACCCGACACCAATGGTTACGGTGCGCTCTGGGAATTGCTCATCAATTGGCACTTTCTTAGTATCCTTGGTCGCTTGGAATGAGACACTCACATGCGGGTTGGTCAGGGCCGGCATATGTTGTTGCACGGACTGATCCAATGCCGCCACTTCCATGATCCTCCTTTTCTCCTGAGCTATCACAAGTGACTTGGCTAAGTTAGATCCGGCAGAAGTGCACTTGATCGAACGCCTGAAGTCCCCTGATATGGTTATCACTCCCCCTGGTCCAGGAAATTTCATATTTAGGTAGGTGATGTGAGTACTTGCCATGAACTTGTTCAGTGCGGGCCTGCCGAGCAACACGTGATAGGCGCTCTCCAGATTCACCACTTCGAACTCCAAATTTTTGGTTCGACAATTATCCCTTGTACCAAACAGCACATCAACCCGGACCTTACCAATTGACTCACAGGAGATACATAGTACAATGCCATGAAAGGTGGTCCTCGTAGCTTGCAGCATATTGTCTGACATCCCCAACTTATGCATGATATCCTTGTACATGATGTTAATGCTACTACCATTATCTATCAGCACCTTGAAAAACCTCACGTTAAGGTTCGGCCCGATGAAGGTTGGATCCAGGACCAGTGCGTAGGTCACTAGGCTTGGCATAAGCTTTGGGTGATCTCTGATACTCCACGTAATCTCCTAATCCGACCAAGGCATGTACCTCACTATTGCCGGCATTACTGCATTTACCTCCATATGCCGGTGCTGCAAGCTCTTTCTATCATTCTCTTCTGTGGTGAACACGCAATAACTTAGATGATGCTCTCTGTACTCATTTCTCCCCTCATTACTACGGCATCCTTGATCCTGTTGTTGTTGGCTATTCACCTGATGTACAACATCCCTCCTTTCCTGACGGCGGAGGCGGCATAAGTTGATGTTGGTTCTCCCTAGTGAGCAACGACTGCCGAGGTGCTTCGTCCCGAGGTGCTTCGTTCCGAGGTGCCTGAGCATTACCCAAACTACCTTGTTCTAACTTCCTCATCCACTCACACTGCTGGGTTGTATGGTTCGCCGGGCTATTCGGACTTGGCGTATGGAACTTGCATGGTTGGTCCAGCATAGACTCAAACGTATACCTCGGATGATCCTTTCTCTCTTGCCATTGTTTCTTCTGCTCCAGGGTCCAGGGCTTTCTTCCTTCCGTCCTTTGTTGCCACTGTTGTCCTCCAGTTTTCTGACGCCGATTTACGTCGGCATTAGGCTGATCTCGGTCCACAGCGTCCACTTGCTGCGAGCTGTACCGGTAATCTGGACATTCATCATGTCTTTTACCTCGGAAGTCATTCCTTCTAGATGATCCGGAGCCATCTCTGTTGTAATACTCCTCATTTGACTCACTCGACGTTAACCGAGGTTGCGTCGGATCTCCTAGGGCATACGAATCTGCGATCTGGATCGTATCAGCCAAAGTAGTTGGCATATCCTGCTGCAACCTTTGCCACAACATACTTTCGTACCTGTACCCCTGGGAGAACCACGCTATAGCTTGTGATTCAATTATCCCTTCGCATGAGTTGCGCACGTTACACCAGCGGGTTAGAAACTCTCGGTCCGGCTCGTTTGGTCTTTGATTGCATAATGCCAAAGTCTGTGGCCTGTTTGGCCTCTTGTAGGTGCTTGAGTAGTTGCTTATGAATAACTCCTCAAAATCCAACCAATAGTTGATACTTCCTGGTGGCAAATTATTTAGCTAAACTCTCGCGGGTCCTTCTAGCATTTGGGGCACATACCTCACCGCCCATCTCAGGTTTCCTCCCGCTATGTTTACTGTTGTCGCATAATCAATGAGCCAATCATCCGGCCTTGTACTGCCATCATACGTCTTCATTCCTCTTGCCAGTTGAAAATTTGGCACTGGTGGTTCTCTCATGATCCGGAGTCCAAAACACGCAGGGCCCGGGGGACCTTGTATCTCAATTAACTCCGACCTATAGATCCAGCCAAGCTTCAACCTAGCGTCATCCGGCTATAATTTCCTGCTTCCCAACCTCGATCCAATTACATGGTGCTCCGGCCTAGGAAATCCGGCATCCATCATTGTTGAGTAACCATCATTGTACCTGCCTTGACCCGGACGAACATTTTGTTGTTGTACAGCTTGACCAGCGTTTCTCTCCTGCCTAGGCGCGTACTGCTGCTACAGTTGCCGAGGTACATTTTGCCCTGCTCCCGCTAGATCACGCTATCCGGCATTGCCGTTGCAGCGTTCCTCTGACCGGCATTGCCTTGGTCGCGGTTACCTCGGCCAGCTTCACCTCGGCTAACACTGTGGCGATCCTCATCACCTTGCGCTGCTTTTCCTTTTCCTGCCTTTGCCGGGTCATACGAAACCATTTGCTTATCTCTTCTCGCCGAGATTACCACCTTGATGACCCACAAGTATAGGGGGTGTATCGCGGTATTTTCGAGGGAAGTGAAACCCAATTTATTGATTCGACACAAGGGGAGCCAAAGAATATTTATAAGCCTTAACAACTGAGTTGTCAATTCAGCTGCACCTAGAAACAATCTTGCTCACAACAGTTTATCAGTAGCAACAGTTTTGTAGTAGGAATAGTAAAGTAACAGCGGTAGTAAAGCAAGGACACTAGTAACAAAAGCAGTAAACAGTGGGATTCGAGTGCGGTAGGCATAGGGATGGATGGACGGGCGTTGCATGGACAAGACAATTCACATAGCAATCAGAACATAGGGCAATTGCAGATAAATAAGATAAAGCATCCAAGTACTAGACAATCCTAGGCATGTGTTCCATATATAGTCATACGTGCTCGCAATGAGAACTTGCACAACATCTTTTGTCCTGCCAGCCCGTTTGCAGCAGGGCCTCTAGGGAACTACTAGCAATTAAGGTGCTCCTTTTAATAGAGCACCGGAGCAAAGCATTAACACTCCGTGAACACATGTGATCCTCACATCAAAGCCTTTCCCTTCCGGTTATCCCGATTTCTGTCACTTCGGGGCCATAGGTTCCAGACAACAACGTGTGTATACAACTTGTAGATAAGACCAAAAACAATACTATCATAATGAATCAATAACATGTTCAGATCTGAAATCATGGCACTCGGGCCCTAGTGACAAGCATTAAGCATAACAAGTCGCAACAAAGTCATAAAGCACTAATAGAAGATACTAGGCACCATGCCCTAACAATCTGATGCCATTACATGAACGATCTCATCCAATCCCTACCATCCCCATAGCCTACAGCGGGGGATTACTCACTCATAGATGGGGGAAACATGGATGGTCGATGGAGATGATGGTGGAGATCGATGGAGATGGCTCCGGGGGCACTTCCTCGTCCCGGTAGGGTGCCAGAACTGAGACTTTCTGTCCCCCGAATCTCCCCTTCGATGGTGGCAGCACTACGGAACTTCTTTTGGAAAAACGTCGAACCCCCTAGAGTTTTTAGGTCAGAAGGCTTCTTATAGGCGAAGAGGGAGACCGAGGGGGTACCTGGTGGGCCCACACAACCCCCTGGCGCGGCCTGGCCTGGCCCGCGCCACCAGGTGGTGTGGCCACCCACTGGCTCTTCTCCGTCTCGTATTCTGGCTCCTGGAGTCTTCTGGAAAAATAGACACTTTGGCTTTTGTCCCGTCCAATGCCGAGAATATTCATTTTCTGACTTTACTGGAACCAAAAACAGCAGAAAACAGGCAGCTGGCACTGTGGCTCTTGTTAATAGGTTAGTCCAAGAAATCATATGAAAAGTACTCCAAAGCGTGGACCAAACACAAGAAAGTGGATAAAACCAAGCATGGAGCATCAAAAATTATAGATACATTTGCAATGTATCAACATCCCCAAGCTTAACTCCCTCTCGTCCTCGAGTAGGTAAGTGATAAAAAGAAAGAATAATTTTTGAGGTGACATGCACCATCAAAGACTTGATCAAAGTATTTGTAAAACATTCAAAGTTGGGATCATAGTACTTCAATCATAACATGAAAGACAAAGTTCTAGCAACAAGACAAAGAAACCATGATGCAACATGAAAAGGCATAAACAAAAGATTCATGAATCACAATGCTTGCAAGACGTTTGTTTGTTTCACATAAAGAAAACATAGCATAGTGGCATTCAGCTTGTCCCTCATAGAGTAGCAAACATAAATGCATAGGACACCTTCAAAGTTTACAAGAGTGACTAGATACAAATAGTTTAAAACAAGCAATATCAAGGTATGCATCAATCAACAAGTCTTGGGACAATGCACATAGAACTAAGAATGGCCACTATGCTCTCAAGAAAGTGCTCATAGAATGTGTGGAGACTCAACAAGGAAATGAAAAGGTTTTGAATAGTTTGAAAGGCTTCCAAATGCTGAAAGTATGGTACTCATTAGCTTTGAGCTCTCATTGCCCCTATCATAAGCATCTTTAATGTGGTTAAGTTGAAAGTGAGGTCCAATCTAAGTTATATGCTTGACAGACTATAAACTGAAAATCCCAAGTCCCTTGAGTACGAGGGCTGCTCCTCATGCTACTCAACTTTAGTTACCGGTAAGTTTTTGTCATCGTAAGTACGTGCGTCTCATAGAGAACCGCCAACGGGGTACCCCTTGCCCGATGATACGGAAGAATCCCCATATCAAAATGACAAGGCAAGCAGACAATGAGTATCTCAGCAATCTTCTTATTTACCATGGGAAAATGGTGCTTTTTTTCTCTCTTTCCTGTTTTCATAAAACTCTTTTTTTTCTCAATAGCTATCTCTCTCTTTTTTTATAAGAAGAATGCTTCATAGATATCATTATGGTTACGCTGCAGGTTTCCACCATGTCAGCATGGATTAGACCAGCGGCCCAGGCATTTCTCTAACACACATACATAACTCCATGGACTTACAAGCTCCTCTTTTATTTCACACAGACGACATCCGCAAATAAAAGAGCAAGGTATCAACTGGGTATATATTTACAAGTGTTGAAAGCGTTCCCCGTGACAGCACAGTTCTGCTAATCCCTAGCCTATAATTTGCAAGCATATAACTTTCATGGAGATTTCACAATGGTTCAGGTTTATTAAGTGCAGGAAATAAAGTGTGCCATCAAGTTCGTGAGAGCTTTACTAACTAACTTTCTCATAACAAGTAAACATTTTATTTGGAAGAAAACAAGGCATATTGAATATGCACGGAAGTAGCGAATGATGCTAATAGGTAGGTATGGTGGTCACTTTGGCAATATTTGGTTAAGAGAGTTGGAAACTTGAGTAAAACATACTCAGTGAAAGTGAAGGCTAGCAATAGTAAGGGAGCGACAAACGAGAGAGCAATAATGGCCATAATCATGCAGAGCGACAAAACATCATTAATCAAAGCATAAAGTGATACTACAAGTTGAAAACTAAAGGATCATAAAGGCTTATGGTGACTTGGGATAGTCATAACATGGTGTGAGCATGTGCCAAGTCAACCCAAATAAAGCATCAAAGGAGAATACCACTATACTATGCTTTAATATGCTAAAACAACGCATGATTCATGCAAGGCACATTAAGAAATCTCAATTTTTTAAAACAAGTCATGCTACAACAAAGAATACTAAGCATAAAGCCAAAACAATATCAAGCATAGCATGACAAAGCATAGGCCACATTCAAAAACAAGCTCTCTTTACCACTTAAGCATGAGCTTTCCTACTCTTTTCCAAACCAAACCAAACCAAACTATTTGAACACCAATGCATGAAAGAGGAGGTCCAACCAATTTATTCAGCAAACTAAGCAAACCAAGAAAACAAAAACCAAAACGAAAAACGAAAAAGAAGACGCTCCAAGAACAACACAACTGTGCATAAAATAATAAAAATGAAGTGGTTGAAAGAAACCTAAGATTTTTATTGTTGAAGAAGAGGATGCCTTGGGCATCCCCAAGCTTTGACGCTTGTATTTCTTAGATATTTTTTGGGGTGACACGCATGGAATCCCCAAGCTTGAGCTTTAGTCCATCCTTCATCTCATTACTCATTCCTTCCATACACCTGAAATTTTTCCTTCATACAAAACTTCACACAATCTTTATTAGCAACATTAGTGCATTCAAGATAAATAAGTCTTAAGATTCAGTTCTAACACCAATAAACTTCCATTAGAACACTAGCTACTGTAGCACTTCCCTCAAAAAGCTCAATTCCCCAAAAGAACTCAAAAAGAAACTAACAAGAAGCAAATGCAGAAAATGGCAGAAATCTGTCAAAACAGACCAGCAGGTAAAGACAATTTTTTTTGAAGATTTTCTGTTGCTCAAATCAAAAAGTTTTGAACTAACGAAAGTTATACTAGACGGACATACGAGCTCCGCCTCGCCGCCTACACAACGTTTTCACATGGCGTGTCTAGAATGATGCATTTGGTGGCAGTTTGTTCTGTGTTGATGCATGTGATTATTTGGATTAGCTATGCTGAGCGGGTCATAGTGAGATTCTAAAGAAAGTTGCGGGTCTTGGCCTTGATATATTAGACCATCAATATTTGCAAAAGTTAGTAGTCATTTATACAATTACAATCACAATCTATAAAATGATTATATTATGGCGAATGGAGTAATATTAAACAATTGGAACCTTATGCACCAACATACCACCTTGACCGTCCATGAGTGAGAGGAGACAATTCATCCCCTACAACCGCACACACTCCAGCCTAAAATAGCTCAGAGGTGTAAGGATGAAGAGCATTATACATTATAAGAAGGCATTATGTGTCTTTTAGACATATATTGTCACATCAAATCCAAGGTTCATGTAGATTACGTTGGGAGCGATAATACAAATTACCCCGATGAAAATCATGGTGCACCTTGATATAGAATATCACATGAGAGAGATACTATCCAGATTCATTTGCATCATAAATATATGGAGGCAAACAATAGATCGGTCAATGCCATACATCTGTGGTTCTATTTGGCATCACATGTATACTTCCACCAGGATATAGATCAGAACGCAAACAAAGTACAAATCTCAAAATTCAAACTCAACAACTTTTACACTTGCTTTTCCAGCTTCTCTGGAATAAAGAGAATTAGAAGTTCAGCTATAGAGGTGCCATAGACATGCAACCTAGCAAACCTTATTTTTAGAACCGAGGTTCAACTCAGCCTAACTCCCTAATATTTCTAGACATTCTTCCATTGCTCTAGAAGTTCCTATGACCAACTTACATAATTCTTTAACATTCGTCTCTTGTACAAAAACATATATGAATCATGGTCTATGGCAATATTCTGAACAAACGCTTGTTTAAGTGCACATCATTCTGAATACTTGCACTTGAAAGAGAGAAGCAAAGGAAAAAAAATTAGTCAATTATTGATATGCAAAGAACACTACATCTTAAGATTTCTCTGCCTAAGAAGAACAATAGGACGATGGGGATAGAGCGCCTGGTCATCTATGGTGAAGCGGCCAATGGGCATCTTTAGATGACAGTCAGCGGTGGAGCTCATCACCCTCGTTGTGCGAGAGAAGAGAAGGCGATGATGCAACTCGTCGTTGGAGTTGAGGAGAACCTACAACAGAGCAAAGTGTAATCAGATTGTAATGACGATCAAACTGCCCAATTGATCTCGCTCATTTCTTTTCCCTACTATTGATAAAAATTTCTCAATGCCACGTTTTACTTGCCAGAGAAAAATGTAAAACAATAAAAAAGCATCTATCTGGTCTATAAAAGCATAGATTCTTCAACACATATTCATACACACTACGATACCACAAAAAATCAGAAGTTAATGCACACCACGATTTCGTAGCAAATTACACAAAATTCAGTTATGGAACAAATACCTTGTGATATCCTTGTCCCGAGAAATGCAAGTCGACTTGAAATGATGGGAAGGCATATCAATCCATCTGCATGAAGAGACAATTCGCGAATGTGTCCTTGGTATAGAAAGCTAAAACGTATATCCATATGAACCTAAGTATACTTCGTTACAAATCAATAGGAGTTGATCGATTAAGAAGAGTTGTAAAAAGAAGTAGGGGGAGGCGTCAAAATGGATAACCTGATGAGATTGCTTGTTCATCCCCTCTAGATCGAAGTATGGCACGCCCTTCCCAACCAAACTCCACTGCCACAACTCCTCCTACCTACTTGCTTAGGGCCATGTCTCCTTCATACTCAACAAGGAATTGAATGGGACAGAGAGAGATAACCCAACACAACGCGACAACATACAACCTCACCTCACAGAATACGATGTCCTGAAGATCAAATGCCAGGGAGACCGGGCATCGAGCACCCTCGCGTTCCTGTTCTAGCCGGTACGTGGGATGCAAAATTTTGGAGCTCGCCTGCGGGTGATGGAGGTACCTAGCGGCGGAGCTTGACCGTGGGGGAGGAGCTGCCAGGGGAAAGAGGGTCCGATGGCAGGAGGAGGGGCACCAGCGCAGAGTCCCGACCATCGGTGGGATGCCGAAGTCGAGGAGGAGCATACGTGGAGGCACCATCTCAACCTTGTACAGTTGATGCTTCACCCATGCTAGGGTTTCACGCAAGGGGCCATGCTGGGTCCAAAGGGGAGGAGATGATGGTAGAAGAGGTTATCATGAGTGGAGGGGCGGAGGGAGCGGAGGTGAGAGGGAGAGCTCGAGTGCAGAGGGGGCATTGCATGTTGCTGGGGGAGACAGAGGAGGGGCTGGGATGGGTGGGAGCTCGGAACTCAGGTGGAAGGGAAGGGGATCAAGATCGGGGTAGGGTGGGTGTGAGGATGGGAGGGACCAGCTCGTAAGACTTCGGTCAACACCTGAAACTGTACGATTGATGTGACTCAAAGTGAAGGTCAGGCGGCCACAAACATGCACGGGTAGATGGTCTAGATGGCTCTCTTTTGCTCACACGGTGACATGCCGCACCCTTGTAGTTAACTCATCCGAGTATATGGTAAACTTTGATGTTGACATGAATTTGAAAAGTATATGGTAAACTTTGATGTTGACATGAATTTGAACAGTTTTTAGATGTAACTTTGATGTTGACATGAATTTGAACTGTTTTTAGATGTCAGCCAATGCGCACAGTATAAGAGAAGTAGTTGATATATTTACATCGGACTGTAGTCGTATAGACTACATTGCCTTATATAAGAGGAGAGATTCTGATCCTAATCTAAGGTAGGATGTGCATGATTGTACATATGACGTGTACCTAAACACATTGTCAGTGTTCTGATTCTGTCCCTCGCCATTACTATCTTCGGAAGCATTCCTATTTCTCAATAAAAGTTGGCAAATACTAATAAGTACATGACAAGAATGACACAATAATATTCACTCTGATGTGCATGTAAGTTGTGTAACCCCTGTCATCTTGGTTCTCCTCGATCCAAACATAGGACTGAGATACAAACATCTGCACCTATCCTTCCGAAATAACCAGCCATGGGTAAAAATTAATCAAGACTGATGGAAAGAAATCAACATATTTACATGTTAATACTTGATGCACCAGGCTCATTTGATGCTGTAGGAAAAAACTAATAATATTTAACTCAATTGATCATGTAGTGTTCACCTTCTCCTGTGGGAACAGTTAAGAGAGGATAAAAACCTCTTAACCCACATTCTCATTTGGCCTCGCTCCTTCATGCTAGCAAGTTGAACTTGAACGACAGCCTATCACTGACCCAACTGACAGAGCAGAAGGAGGCTGACATATATGTATACACCACTTCTCAGATCTGAAATCACCAAACAAACTTTGTGTGAGCCGAATAAAAACATCCAAAGTCTATATTCAATGGAGATCAATAAAAGTGACCAGACCAACCTGTAGCATCCAATGAAAATGACATCATCCAGTGAGGTAGCTCCATCAACTGTCGTACAACAAACCTCATTATTCAGCGAGGCTGATTATCCAAGGGCTT
The DNA here is from genome assembly GCA_910589775.1 of Avena eriantha. Classification (NCBI taxonomy): domain Eukaryota; kingdom Viridiplantae; phylum Streptophyta; class Magnoliopsida; order Poales; family Poaceae; genus Avena; species Avena eriantha. Next base: position 585,269,206 of record OU342743.1, on the reverse strand, counting down.
CACCATCATCTTTAAGCTGTGGATGATCAACCAGTATAAACTGATTGTGTGGCACTACATGGCACAATACTTGTACATACAAAATGTATCATTATAAAATACTTCATTAAAAATTACTGATCACGTGCGTGCTTCAGAGCTACTCCCTCTGTTTCACAATATAAGATGCTTTAGGTTTATGAAGGTAATGTATCTAGACACCTTTTAGTGTGTAGATTCGGAGTGAATCTCTCTAAACCTATACACTAAAATGAGTTTAGATACATTATCTTCACAAAGCTAAAATATCTTATATTATGAAACGGACGGAGTACCTATCAAGATAAATGACATGTAAGCTTGCAGTCCTAACGTTATCGCGAAAACCTTCTAGTCTAAGACAATACTACATGGTGGGTGGTTGAACTGGCCATCTGATTCAGTCTCCGAACGGTGTATTAATCTTCCAATATGATTTATGCTAGCAATGTGGGCAATACTCAGAACAACTGAAGAAACCACTATATTTTTTTGAAGGGCCTCGTCTAGCACAACTTATAAATCCATGTATTGACAGAAAGAATGTGATTTCAATTGTAGGTACAATGAAATAAATATATGCACTTTCATTTGTTGTTTACATTTTTTTCAAAGATTTAACACGGGAGAACAAATGATTATACATTTCCACGTCAATAGAACACAAAACCTTAGATACAATCTCAGGTTTATGCATCATAAGAGAAGGTTAAATCTTGTAGTTAACAACTCATCACATATTAGTCAATGGATGTGGAGTAAAAGCTACTGCTAAGGACTTGTACATGTCCTCGCCTCTCTTATGGATGGCTATATAGACACCAATTTTCCATCTACTTACTCTCCTCGAGACTGAAAGGCAAGTTTGAGTTGTGCCATATTCATATAAACATGATCTTCTACATATTTACCATTGAACTTCAGAAATGCTTGCAAGCCTGTTCCCGAGACCCAAATTCGGAAATATTAAACAACTATATAGCAATAGAAGAGAAATCGTCTTGCAAAAAAACTTTGAGGATAACTATGAACCTATAAAGTCAGGAACAATTATGTTCTAAGAAAAACAATCCATAAAAATTATGTGGCAAGGACCAAAGTAAGCATGTATTTGTATTATCTCCACACAAAATCTTCTCTGTTACTAACAGAGGCATACTATGTTCCTAGTTTCAGTAGTTGCTGCACCATTTTCATCTATTGTAAATTGTCAAGTATTTTTAATCCTTTGTGATGACACTCTTGAGATGTGACATAGAATTGCCCATGGGAAATATAGATCTTATCAAATAAACACCTAATATGTCCAGGGTCTGACCAGAATTTTGTCGATGGTCATGGCACAGAAGAGGCGAATTAGGTAGAGGTGGCGCTGCAACATGAAATGCCACTTTTCTATGGGAGCAGTGCATATAAGGACTGCAGGGTTGAAGCTAACTATGTGAGTATGAATGAAAGCACATATCAATCGGCTGTCATATATATAGGCGCAGAGATTTAAAAAATAAAATATAAAGGGGGACCAAGAATCGACAGAGAATTGGCATACACATAATTAGAGTGGGCACGACATCAACATGCAACAGTACTAATGACTTCTTCTATTTTCACAGAAAAAGTTCCATCTTTAGTATGTCCTGTCTTTCGAGGTAAATAGCTTTCTCTCAAAAAATTGTCAAGAGGAAACCTGCTATGAAACTGAAGATGGCATCCAATCAGTTGTTTATACATCAGCACATTACTATTACGATCTAGTATATTTAGCGAGGAGTTGGGAGGGAGATGGGGGAGGGGCGTTTGGGACACCTGTTGGGTTCTGCAAGTATGGACATAGTGGCTTGCCTGAACCAAGTAATATCCTCGACATCTAGGTTGATGGCGAACTCGAAATATAGATGGTTACTCCCATATTGAAGCAACGTGTCAATTTGAGTCCTCAGCACCGTGTATAGTCTCTCATTCTCCAGTTTTGATTGAATGTGTACATCATCGTAGAATACAAACCAAAACCAAAAAGAGATAAATGAAAGTTTACACACCTGAAGAACACATTACAGTATGTGTAACTAATAACTAAAGCAAGAAATATAACTTGGCATAGAAAGTTTCAGCAAGAAGTTTTACTGGTTGGGCACAAACGTGGCATCAACCTATTCTCTGCGGAGGCAGCCAATTTTGGTTGCCCTGGAGAAGCTGTCGAGATGACTATCTGCCAATCTGGTCGTCCTAGAGAAGTCACCGTGATGACTACCGCGCCCTCCAGTGCAGGGCCTTGCCCAGACCAAGCCGACCACCATGAAGAGTGCACCGCACGAGGCGGCCTCGGAGCCCACCATGCTTACGATTGAGTGCAGGACCTTGCAACTTATGAACCGGCAGATGTTCAGGAGAGGTCCTCGCCGCCGTTGGAGATCCTGCTATACTTCGTCGGAGAGACGGCCAACACGGAGTACTTGAGCGTGGTGCAGTGCAGGGCGCCTACTCGTCAGGCATGGACAATAAGGAGTGCCACAGCAACTGATGCGTAAGTATGCCCCGGACCTCGTCCAGGCGCGGCCACCTGCGAGGAGATGGCCTAGTTCTGCACCATCCTCTGCCTTGACCGCCAATGGATCAAGATCCGTGAACTGACAATGTTCCACCTCGCCTCTTCCACCTCCTTTATGCCCCGGAGTAAGAATAACGGCGATGTCGATGGAGACGTGCTTGGCCTTTTTTGGGGGAACCTTCCCATGGTCCTCATGGAGACGCCTCTGCACCACGAATTCGGCCAGCTACCATAGGCGCGTTATTGAGGTAGCCATGGGGAAGAATCTCGGCCCGGGGGTGAAAGAGGGAGGTAGAGAATAGAGGAGATCATGAGGTTGATGGTCAGCGGGCCGTCCACCCGAACTTCACCTTCATGCCTGCCACGACGCCTCGACAGCTGACGGCCGTCCTCCTGAGCGGCAGCTTCATGCTCCTGAATCCCACCCGAAGCAAGTATTCCCCAACCCTCGCCGCCCTGCGCCTGGTCCCATGGTGGTCGAGATGAGGCCAGGAAGGTTGTTCCGCTGCCTAGGGAAGCCCGCTGAGGTGCTCCCTCTATCTCTCTGCCGGCGTGAGAGGTATAGCTTGCATCAACGACCGTCTCTTGAGATCTAGTCCAAACTCATCCCAGTCAAAGCAGTGGAGAAAGAGAAGTAAAAGAAGCCTCTCGCCCACAGACAAGATAGACCCACAGGCAGTGGCAGTGCCCAGCCGTCGCACGGCAGATCGCACGAGAGCGCAGGCAGCTCACCACGCTTACGCTATACAAGGGCCCACGCACAGTACCGAAGTGCTCCTCTATCGCTCACTGAGCTCACAATCTCTCAGCCTTAAGACTTTAAATAATAACAACCCGGAACAGAAGCACAAAAATTCACGCCTCAAAAAGACGTACAGAGATTTTACACGAATTTTTATGGTGAAGCACATAAATCTGTTTCGGGACAGCAACTTTTCCAATCATTACTTTTCTCTCATTAGAGGTTACTCTTGGCACAAAAAGCAAATAAAAATGATAAGGAGCGGTTATTACAGAGGTAATAACTTCCAAGACTCATCTAAAGTGGGTTATCTCCCAATAAGTACTTTTCTTTAAGGCCTTTAAGTTAGGCATAAGCAAAAACTGACATGGATAGAATAGAAGTAAACGGAGATAATCATAGTGAAACCATTGTTTTGTTTAATGAAATCCTTTTGTTAACAAGGTTGATCAGGTCTTGTTACCAAAATAATTCCATATGAGACAAAACTTTGTATTCCACTAATTATTATGTTACCTCAACCTTGATAGCAATGGTCCCAATCATAATAGTTTCAAATTTTTTCTCTTGGTATGGGACAATATATTTCTCCAACTTGAATGCCCTCAACATGTTCAATTGAATTCAAAACCATAAGTCCTATCAATCTTCTTGGGGAAATAGATAGTATGTTCCTTGTCATTGACATTGAAGGTCACCTTCCCTTGATTACAATTAATAACAGCTCCTGCAGTATTTAGAAAAGGTCTCCCAAGAATAATAGACATATTATCATCTTCAGGCATAAAAGTTTGAGATGATGCTCTCATAAGAAATATGAGTTGAAGTAAAAGACAACATCAAGGAGCAAATTTAAAACACATTTAAGTCTAACCCACTTCCTATGCATAGGAACCGTGTAAGCAAATAACAAAGTGACAGGCATAGGAAGATAAAACAAGAGTAACTTCAAAACTTTCAACAGATAGAGAGGTGTTTCAATACCATGAAAACTTCTATAACCATATTTTCCTCTCTCATAATAATTTTCAGTAGCCACATGAATAAACTCAACAATATAACTATCACATAAAGCATGCTTTTCATGATCTACAAGCACTAGAGCTTTATCATAAACATCTTCAAAAGAATCCTCAGGAACATAACATTCATCCTTCTTTAGTAAGTATGGAGGACAATCAAATAATGTAAGGGATAAAGAGTTACTCTCATTAGAAGGTAGGCATGGGTAGCTAATCCATTCTTCCTCCTTTTGTTCATCACTGTCCTCCTCTTTTTCATCTAATGAGATTTTAGGTTCATCAATTTCTTCTTCCATAGGATCCTGCAAGGCATTAGTCTCTTCCATTTGTGGAAAGCATCTATTAAAATATTCAAGAATATAGCCATTTTCATGCTTGTAATTATCAAAGCAAAATTTAAGTTACCATAAACCTCATATTTGTAAGGTGAATCATCAATATTTTCAAGCAAACTAGCAAGTTCAAAAGCACCCTTCCAAGCAATAAATTCTTCAGTTTGTTCCGCATCATAAAAGTCATAAATTCCTTTAGCATAGGAAGATATGGTATCATTATTATTATACTCACATTGAAAAGGGAGGTGTTTATACCTCTTTCTGCAACAAGATTCATCACAGCAATAAGTAACATTATAAGTAGAGCACACATTTCTAGCAATGGTATACAATCTATCAATTTGTTCCCATAAGTGTTTCCCTTTTTGTGACAAGCAGTGTTCCTTATAATAATATTTTTAATCTTCCGTGAACCCGCCTTGCCAATAAGCTTCAGTTTCAAAGAAAACAACCATTGACAACAAGCATGATAAGGCAAGACGATAACAGACCAAAGAGAATAACAACTAGAGTAGGAACTACTTTTTTGTATTTTTGATAAAGAAACAAGCAAACAAGGAGAAAATAAACTTAGCTTGAACAATAGTGATTCCAAGTGGACTTGATAAATAAAGCTATGCTCCCAGCAATGGCGCCAGAAAATAGTCTTGATGACCCACAAGTATAGGGGGTGTATCGTAGTATTTTCGAGGGAAGTGAAACCCAATTTATTGATTCGAAACATGGGGAGCCAAAGAATATTTATAAGCCTTAACAACTGAGTTGTCAATTCAGCTGCACCTGGAAACAATCTTGCTCACAGCAGTTTATCAGTAGCAACAGTTTTGTAGTAGGAATAGTAAAGTAACAGCATTAGTAAAGCAAGGACAGTAGTAACAAAAGCAGTAAACAGTGGGATTCGAGTGCGGTAGGCATAGGGATGGATGGACGAGCGTTGCATGGACAAGACAATTCACATAGCAATCAGAATATAGGGCAATTGCAGATAAATAAGATAAAGCATCCAAGTATTAGACAATCCTAGGCATGTGTTTCATATATAGTCATACATGCTCGCAATGAGAACTTGCACAACATCTTTTGTCCTGCCAGCCCGTTTGCAGCGGGGCCTCTAGGGAACTACTAGCAATTAAAGTGCTCCTTTTAATAGAGCACCGGAGCAAAGCATTAACACTCCATGAACACATGTGATCCTCACATCAAAGCCTTTCCCTTCCGGTTATCCCGATTTTTGTCACTTCGGGGCCATAGGTTCCGGACAACAACGTGTGTATACAACTTGCAGATAAGACCAAAAACAATACTATCATAATGAATCAATAACATGTTAAGATCTGAAATCATGGCACACGGGCCCTAGTGACAAGCATTAAGCATAACAAGTCGCAACAAAGTCATAAAGCACTAATAGAAGATACTAGGCACCATGCCCTAACAATCTGATGCCATTACATGAACGATCTCATCCAATCCCTACCATCCCCATAGCCTACAACGGGGGATTACTCACTCATAGATGGGGGAAACATGGATGGTCGATGGAGATGATGGTGGAGATCGATGGAGATGGCTCCGGGGGCACTTCCCCGTCCCGGTAGGGTGCCGGAACAGAGATTTTCTGTCCCCCGAATCTCCCCTTCGGTGGTGGCGGCGCTGCGGAACTTCTTCTAGAAAAACGTCAAACCTCCCGGAGTTTTTAGGTCAGAAGGCTTCTTATAGGCGAAGAGGGAGACCGAGGGGGTGCCTGGTGGGCCCGCACCACCCCCTGGCGTGGCCTGGCCTGGCCCGCGCCACCAGGTGGTGTGGCCATCCCCTGGCTCTTCTCCGTCTCGTATTCTGGCTCCTGGAGTCTTCTGGAAAAATAGACACTTTGGCTTTTGTCTCGTCCAATTCTGAGAATATTCATTTTCTGACTTTCCTGGAACCAAAAATAGCAGAAAATAGGCAGCTGGCACTGTGGCTCTTGTTAATAGGTTAGTCCAAGAAATCATATGAAAAGTACTCCAAAGTGTGGACAAAACACAAGAAAGTGGATAAAACCAAGCATGGAGCATCAAAAATTATAGATACATTTGCAATGTATCACACCTCTTCACTCCTAGGTGCATGACCCGGAGACGACATTGCTCCAACAGACTTCACCGGGTTATTCCCCGCCGAAAGAACTACACAAGATGCTCCGGGTTGCGCCAGGTTTGCTTTATTCAGTTCCTCGTTCTGCTGGCAAGCTACTCTCAACAAGTGGTTTACCCTTTCCTGTTACCTTTCTCTGGCTTCTCCGGCCAGATCCTCTAACTCGGATGCAGCTGCGTTTGCCGCCCTGAGGTTCTTTATCGGGGTACTGTACCTCCCTAGCCCTCCTGTTACTATTGTGTTTGTCTGACCCGGCCTAGGCTCGTATTCCTTGTCAATCTCAGTAATCAAGTTTCTACCTCGGACTCTCGCTCCACCTAAGCGGTTTGCCTTTGCATATTCCCTTAAAGTGATGTTCAAAGACTGATATTAGTCCGCTACCTTCTTCGTGTCGGCTAACATTTTCTGCCTAGTTTCCTCCAACTCAGCTTGCGCCTGAGCCGGGTCTACCACAAGAGCTATTGGCGTCGCTAGGCTCTCTATTGCTTGCTGGAGTACATTCTCTGGCCTCTCTAGTGGAGGAAACCTAGATCTTGCCTGCTTTGGCGTGACTTCTGGCTCTGGTACCAGGTCCTTGCTTGCTCCTGCTTCTGGCGCGACCATCATGACCTCAACGCTGCTAGCAGGACGAGTGATACGCACACCGCGAGCTCCGCTGAGAGGTGGTTCGCCTCCCTCGACGACGTGCCGCGGATGAACGCAGGACTCGTCCACGCCGACGTAGATCTTGTGCGCGCCAAGCTTGATGAATATGTCGTTGCGCGGAGGAGGACGCCTGCCGAAGCTCACTATGTTGTCACTAACATAGTCCAGCGCTCCAAAGCGCTGAACCAGGCCAGAGATGACGTGCTCGCCAGTGTTGGAGATGCTTCCCGTCCGGATTTTCATCCCTGATAGCACTGCTAGCCCCACGACGTGTAACTACCTCGGTGAATTACGCTCTTAGTTACATGCCTGGATGAACGAAAGGGGTTAAAATAGTATGGTGGGGCCCAGGGCCACTCACGGTAGACCTTTTAGCCGTCCTAACCACTTTCAGAACGTCGGGACAAGAACGAGCGGCGTAATCGGCAGGCGAAGGGATCAACTACATACACAAATGAGTATGTATGTAAGCCACATACAACAGTCCTCAGAGCCATTCCATCTAAAAGAAATAGAAATATTGCAACGCCATACGGCAAGATTTAAATATCTTAGATAGAGATACTAATTTAGGATAACTCCTCATACAACAAACATCAGAGTATCAGGCGGAAGCGGAAAACAAGATCCGAGTACGGATAAGAAGCAAATCGGCATAAGATGCCACATAAATAAACACATCCCGCCCACAGATCTCACGGATCCCCATTCCCGGAATCTCTACACCGAGTGATCGTTGCCAACATCATCTGTCTCCTCCACCCAGTATTCATCTTGCGAATACACCTGTTCATCTGAATCAAACAATTTATCATGTGAGACCCTAGGGGTACTCAGCAAGTCTTTATGCCACTAAAGGGGACACAACCTGGGGTGACGCAATTGCAGCAAAAGATAATAGCTAACAATTCTATAGATACTCGCTAACCATCCGCCTAACCAATGATAGACAGATGTCCGTTAATTAAGAACAACAGTTATAACAGTATAATTAACAGATCCATCCTCCTCCTCGCTTACCAACGAGGAAGCGGACGAACAACCCCCCCATCATCCGTTGGCAGTTTTATTAACCATTCCATGAGTATTGCACTATTTACTAGTCAAGTACTTAGTCAAATTAAAAGCGGGTACTTTAGTTATTCTTGTCTATGATCGAGAAACTGTGCTCCAAGTCGTCCATAACCGCGGACACCGCTTTCAGAAAGATGTACCCTTCAGGGGTGCACGAATAGCAACACACACTCGATCGACCTCGGAAAAACCAACTCAAAACCCAACGAGGCATTCACGACAAAGCAATCACATGATTCAGTAATATTTCAGGGGCCCACCCCATTAAGCTACCCGCGACGAAGCTAGCTGACTCTGACACGAACTCAAGGTTTGTGTGGACGGTGGTAAACGACTGGGAACCCGAAAATGTGACTGGGCTTGTCGATACAGCGAAAACATGTCACGATCCAAAACAGGACAGGTGCTCCTCGCACAATCTTATATAAAGCAGTAACATGGCATAAGTACAGGATAGTAATAAAGCCCCAAACTAATTGTGGCCCCAAGAAATAAGAATGAATCAAGCTCTGGCTCAGGGGGGTCCATAAGGCCTCCCGGATGTGGATAGTGCGAATAAACAAGGAACAGGAATCAAGTACTCGGGGTCCTACGGGACACAAGTGAGCATGAAAAACCAAATAGCAGATATTGCTCACCGGTGCCTCTTTCATTAGTTATCCCATTACTACTCAGGTTAAGTTGTTTAGGTACCTCATGATTCATCAGACACTCACATACCCTACACATGCTTTTCTACGACTCGCATGGCTCAAACAACTCCTGTAGTAATGGCTCATGGGATGGAGGAACAAGCTTCGGTGGGGTTTAAAAGTAAAGGCTATGCAGTACTTGGGATTCAATTTAATGCAATCGCGACTCAATGATGCAAGAATAAGATAGAGGCAATAGGTACTATATGTATGCAAGCATGTGGTAGTGCTTGCCTGGCAGCTCAGTTGAAGCGAGAGATGGATCTGGGTAGTACTCCTGTCATTCCTGGTAATTCTCCTGTTGGGCGTCTATTCGAAGAAGATCCAAACAAACAAGGGCCAGCATAAATAAAGTGCACAAGCATATGAATTAAAATGCGACAAGCAAACAAGCATGCCATGATGGATGATGCACAATTTACATGGCATTAAAGTAGCATGGCAAGGGTGAGGTGTGGTGCAGGAATAAAGCATTTTATTAACTATTTAGCCAAGTTTCATTGTCATAAACAGTTCAGATTTCTCATAATGACATGATGCATGCTTTAATTCAGAACAAGGACTGCATAGATAGAACGGGCTCATCGCGCTGATCAATTTAGACATATTATTTGTCAAATTTGGAGTTATAGAATTAAAGTTATTAATTTATTAAGAAAAGGGCATTTATTTGTAATTTTTAATCAACTCGAAATTTCAAAGTGCTCAAATAATATTTTGAATGGCATATTTGAATTCTTCACATTTTTCTGATTCAAAAACATATATTATATGTATTGTTTGGATTTATAATTTGAAAGTTATTTAAAATCTGATTTGAATTTGAATTTAAACAATTTTGAATTTGTTTTGTTTAAACAGCTAAACAGGAAAACTTTTATTACTCAGCCCGACCCAGCCACAGTCGCTGACGGGTGGGCCAGCTGCTGGCGGGGACACACGCGCGCGGAAAAGCTTTTCTCACCGCGGCCTGACCTAGCTACTGCGATTGACAGGCGGGACCAGCGGCTACGGGCCCACGTGACATCGGCTAAGCCCAGAGAGGCTGACAGGTGGGGAATGCGCTGGACCGCGGGTTAAGAGTGCAGAAAGGCGGGTGCCTTTTTGTAAAACGACCCGCGTCGATGACAGGCGGGACCTAGCTGGACCGCGGGTTGAGCCGGCAAAAGGCGTAGGGGGTTAGGTGCAAAAGGGGGTGCGGCATTGTTTTTCTTCTTGTTTTACTGATGAAACTGAAGGACGCGTGCAGCGACAACGCGCGCGCGGCACGGTGGGGATTCGAACCAGCGATCGTCCGCTTGCGCGCAGGCGGCGGCGACCGCTGCGGTGGATGGGGGTTGGTGCTAAGGAGCAGATCGGCGACTAGGTAAGCGGTACGCGACGCGGAGTCGGCAGACACCGGCGGCCGACAGCGCACGGAGAGTGTTCGTCGAAACGTATGACGCAACCAGGAAGCGACGACGACGGAGATAGATATGCTCTGGGCCCTCTCTATGGAATGTCATCTAGTTAGCTTGCAAGCATGTGACTAGGTCACAAGGGATGACATATCACGGAACGAGTAAAGAGTACTTATCAGTAACGAGGTAGAACTAGGTATAGAGATACCGATGATCAAACCTCGGATAAGTAAAGTATCATGTGACAAAGGGAATTGGTTTCGTATGTAAATGGTTCAATCGATCACAAAGTCATCGTTGAGTATGTGGGAGCCATTATGGATCTCCAGGTCCCACTGATGGTTAGTGATAGGAGATGTGTCTCTGTCATGTCTACATATTCACGAACCGTAGGGTGACACACTTAAGGTTCGAAGTTGTTTTAAGTAGATATGGAATGTGCGTTGGAGACCGAATGTTGTTCGGAGTCTCGGAATGGATCCGGGACATCACGAGGAGATCCGGAATTGTCCGGAGAATAAGATTCATATATTGGGGATCATTTTCTAAGTTAGGAAATGTTCCGGAGTATTTGTATGAGGATTCTAGAAGGTTTCGGAATGTTCTGGAAGGTTCTAGAGGATTTCTTGAAGTTTGCTTGAAAACCAAGAAAGGGTCAAAGGAAACCTAGTGGGGCAAGACACGGATTCGAGGGGGAGGAGGACTCCTCCCCCCTTCCCACCGCCGGCCATAGGAGGGGAGTCCTACTAGGACTCCCCCTCCCCAGGCGCGCCTCCCTCCTTTAAATAGAAGGGAGGGGGCGCCCCCTCCTAGCCCTCTCCCATAACTCCCAATCTCCGTCGCCTCTCTCCTCCTCCTTTCTTCTGCACAGGCATAGGCGAATCCCTGCAGAATTCTCTACTCCACCACCACCACCACGCCGTCGTGCTGCTGTGATTCCGTGGAGAAGATCTACTACCTCCTCTGCTCGCTGGAACGAGGAGAGGAAGGTCTGCTTCGACTCCGCACGTGTGACCGACTGCGGAAGCACTGCCGGAACGCGGCGCCAGAAGGATCGTCCACACGATCTTGAGATCGGCAAGTGATCGACTACATCAACCACGAGATCTAATCTCGTTAACGCTTTCGGATCTACAAGGGTTAGTTCCTATCTATCTCGTTGCACATGTCTAATAGATTAGATCTTGGCTTTTATCTAGATTAGATCTGGGTTTTGTTCGTTCTTGCGGTAGAAATTTTTTGTTTTCCATGCTACGAACCCATCACTCCCCACTTCATGCTGAAAGAGATAACGCAAGCACGGAGCATATCTTCCAGAATCTGATTGATCCTTTCAACTTGTCCTTGCGACTGAGGGTGGTAAGCTGTGCTGAAGTTCAATTTTGTTCCCAAAGCATTTTGGAAACTTCCCCAGAACTTGGAAGTGAAGATGCTTCCACGGTCTGAACGGATCTCAAGGGGAACTCCATACAGAGAGACAACTCTGTTGATATGGAGCTCAGCCAACTGAATTGCAGAAATTGTTTCCTTGACTGGAAAGAAGTGAGCTACTTTGGAAAGCCTGCCAATGACAACAAAGATTGCATTGTTGCCCTTCTGCGACCTTGGAAAACCAGTGATGAAGTCCATCTCTACTTTCTCCCATTTCCATTCCGGAGGCTTCAATGGCTGTAGAAGACCGGAAGGTTTCTGATGGACAGCTTTAACTCTGCGACAGACATCGCACTCCGAGACGTACTTGGCACAATATCGTTTCAAACCAGGCCACCAATATTGTGTTTTCAAGTCCATGTACATCTTAGTGCTTCCAGGGTGGATAGAAAGAACAGAATCATGCGCCTCCTTGAGAACTTGCTCTCTTAAACCCGGGTAGTTCAGAACAAACATCCGGTGTTCAAAGAAAAGAGTGCCTTGGTCGTCTACATGGAAAGACTCATACTTCGGAAGCTGAATGTTGGAGATGATCGTTTTAGTGTAAGGATCACCAAGTTGAATGGAACGAACTTTTTCTTCCAAGAGAGGTGTTGCTAGAAGGTTCAGAAGATACCCTTGATCCACAATTTCAAGATTTAGCTTGCGGAATTCCTCACACAAGAGAGGCTATTGTTCTTCCACCATGAGATTGTTAACATAAGCTTTTCGGCTGAGAGCATCGGCCATGACATTGGCTTTGCCTGGAGTATAGTTGATGGTCAAATCAAAATCATTGATTGTTTCAATCCACCTCCTCTAACGAAGGTTGAGATTCGGCTGTGTGAAGATATACTTCAGACTCTTGTGATCAGAAAAGATCTCACAACGGTTGCCAAGCAAGTAATGCCTCCATACTTTCAAAGGAAAGACAACTGCTGCGAGTTCGAGGTCATGTGTAGGATAGTTGATCTCATGCGTCTTCAACTGTCGAGAGGCATAAGCAACAACTTGCTTTTCTTGCATAAGGACCGCACCCAATCCTTGCAATGAGGCATCACAGAATATCTGGAAAGGCTTTGATGTATCTGGAGGAACCAAGACTGGTGTGGAAGTGAGCTTCTCTTTGAGTGTTTCAAAGCTTGCTTGACATGCAGGAGTCCAAAGGTATTTCTTGCCTTTCTTGAGGAGATCGGTAAGAGGCTTCGCGATCTTTGAGAAGTTTTGAACGAAGCGACGACAGTAACTGGCCAAACCAAGGAAACTCCGGACTTCTTTGACATTTATGGGTGGAAGCCAGTCCATAATTGTCTTAATAGTTTCTAGGCTGACGGCAATGCCCTTGGCAGAGATAACGTGACCAAGGTAGGTGACTTGAGGCAACCAAAACTCACACTTGGAGAACTTTGCATACAGGCGGTTCTCACGAAGCTTGTTTAGGACACAACGAAGGTGTTCTTCATGTTCTTCCTTTGACTTAGAATAGACTAGAATGTCATCCAGATAGACCACAACGAACTTATCAAGATACTCCATGAAAACCGAGCTCATAAGTCTCGAGAAGGTGGCAGGTGCATTGGTGAGACCGAAAGACATGACCGTGTACTCATACAGGCCACAGCGGGTGGTGAAAGCCGTTTTAGGAACATCTTCTTTGCGGATCTTGATTTGATGATAACCACTTCTCAAATCAAGCTTAGAGAATACCACAGCTCCAGCTAGCTGATCGAAGAGATCATTAATCCGTGGAAGGGGATATTTATTCTTGATTGTTTTAGCATTGAGTGCCCGATAGTCAACACAAAGTCTATCAGTCTTGTCTCGCTTCTTCACAAAGATGGTTGGGCTACCCCAAGAAGAAGTACTGTGCTGAATGAAACCCAACTTCTCTTGTTCATCCAACTGACGTTTGAGTTCAGCCAACTCAGCAGGACCCATTTTATAAGGCCGCTTGGAGATAGGAGCAGTACCAGGTTCAAGTTCAATGACAAACTCGACCTCACGATCCGGAGGCATACCTGGCAACTCTTCAGGAAAGACATCTGGGAACTCGCAGACTACAGGAACACTCTGAATACCTTCCATAGCATCATCATTCAGAGCCGCCAAAGAGTAAAGCTGAATTGCAGGAGTCAGACTTGGAGAATAGACTATATGGCCTTCAGGAATTTTCAGAGAAACCGAACGTTCAGCACAATCAATCACAGCTGCATTTGCTGTTAACCAATACATGCCCAAGATAACATCAATATCAGAATTGCCCAGAATAATTAAGGAAGCCGGAAACGAAGAGCCACCAATCTCAATTTGATTGCCATGGCTGATATGAGCAGCCCTCATGTTTGACCCAGGAGATTGTACCACAAGACGATGCAGTAAAGGAACCATAGCCAGATCTTGTTCATGCGCAAACTTGTGAGAAACAAAAGAATGCGAAGCACCAGAATCAAACAAAACTCGTGCAGGAACTGAGTTAACAGGAAGCATACCCATCACAACTCCAGGTGCATGCTCAGCTTGAGCGGCGTTGACACAGTTGGCACGAGCAACCGTAGACCCAGGCTTGGTGTTGATGTTGAGAGCCCGAGGTGGAGGTGCACGAACCATAGGACAACTTGCCGCAGGTCTTGGAGGTGGTGGTGGAAGAGCTTTGTTGTTCATAGGAAAATTCCAGTGCTGATGCCCAGTGTTTCCACAAGTATAGCAAGCACTAGGTGGACGTGGAGCAACATAGCCAGGGACTCCGCCAGGCGCTCCAGGGTAGTTGTGGTTGTAGCCCCTGGGAGCCGCAGTGAAGGAGTTTGGTGGCCTTGCCGCGTAGCTTGACGGTCTTGGTGGAGTAGGGAGCGACGGTGGGGTGTTAGGAACCCAGACACGATGCTTAGAAGGAGCTGTCATAGCAGAAGAGCTTGCTGCATCACGGCTGTGTTTCTTTGACTCCTCAAACACTTGTCTACTTGCTTGTTCCTGCAGAACTGTGTGTTGGAGTTCGAGAAAAGATGCCGGCCTTGCATGAGTGATTGCATATTTAATGGATGCATTGAGGCCTTGCCGGAACCTCTTTTGCTTCTTCTTGTCACCAGAGATCTCATCGCCACCATAACGAGAAAGATTCATGAAGTTTCTGATGTAGGTATTGACATTGTCAGTGCCCTGCTTGAGGTTGAGAAACACTTCCTTCATCCTTTCCATGACAATTTCTGACAGATATTGCTCTTTGAAAGCAGCCGTGAATTGCTCCCAAGTAGGCTGAAAAGCAGAGAGGTCTTCCTTGAGGTAATTTTCCCACCAGAGAGCTGCATCTCCCTTCAGAAGGTGAGTGGCACATTTGACCCATTCTTGCTCCGGAACATCCGCAGTCATCAACAACCTTGACACTTCACGCAGCCAATCATCCGCATCAAGTGGCTGATCAGACACCTCAAATTGGCGTGGGTTGAACTTGAGAAAACTCTTGATGTCTCCTCGCTTGGGAGGTGGAGGTAGCGGAACAAACTCATTCCTCCTCACGCTTTCCTCGAAGCGCTGCTGGTTCTGCTACATAGTGCCCAAAGCATTTGCAATACTTGCCAAAGCAGCCCCAAGTTCAGGTGGTATGTCCTCCTCAGAACGGCGTGGTGGTGCCATCCTGTGATTGATATAAAACACAAGTCAGTACTATAATGGAGAATGATAACATTCCAAAATAGTACCAAAATGGAATTAACCAAGATTAAAGGATGCAATTCACTGAGATGATATTAAAATATCAACAAAGTTTAAGGCAACTAGAAGATATTAAGCATAACGCACACGAGTGAACAAGGAGTGTGGTACACAAGCTAACAAATCACTTTACGAATCAAGATTAGTACTCTACTAGTTCAACATACAAGAGCAAATGATAAAAGTAGTGGTATGGTCGCGACTCCATCCCGCACTCAAATCATTACTCCGCACATGAATAAGTAAAATACATATCCCAACACCTTCTTCTTAAGATGAACCTAAAGATTAGTAACTACGAAAGAGAACACCCCAACAAGATAACGTCGGATAACAAAGAGTAAAATAGATCGCATCGGTATACAACGAATCAGAATAGATCGCGTCGGTTTACAAAGGCCTGTCGGTATGGAATGTACTAACAGTTGATAACCAAAAGGCAGACAGTGATAACATTTGGATGCAACAGATAGACAAGGAATTCACACACACACACACACACAACCTATGGTACTACGGAACCCAGAACACGTGAATCCTAGTTTGAATTTTTAGAAGAGGATTGAAAACGTTACACTTCCTTACCAGAAAAGGGTGGGTGGGTGGGTAAGAAGAAAAATGGAAGTAGTCCTACTCTCACGTTTGTTTTTCCCTAGTATACATAACTACCAAAAATATTTGCTAGACTGACAACGACCATTTTGGCTGAGACCCTGAAGGGCGGGGTGGCTCTGATACCAATTGTAACTACCTCGGTGAATTACGCTCTTAGTTACATGCCTGGATGAACGAAAGTGGTTAAAATAGTACGATGGGGCCTAGGGCCACTCACGGTAGACCTTTCAGCCGTCCTAACCACTTTAGAACGTCGGGACAAGAACGAGCGGCGTAATCGGCAGGCGAAGAGATCAACTACATACACAAATGAGTATGTATGCAAGCCACATACAACAGTCCTCAGAGCCATTCCATCTAAAAGAAATGGAAATATTGCAACGCCATACGCAAGATTCAAATATCCTAGATAGAGATACTAATTTAGGATAGCTCCTCATACAACAAACATCAGAGTATCAGGCGGAAGTGGAAAACAAGATCCGAGTACGGATAAGAAGCAAATCGGCATAAGATGCCACATAAATAAACACATCCCGCCCACAGATCTCACGGATCCCCGTTCCCGGAATCTCTACACCGAGTGATCATTGCCAACATCATCTGTCTCCTCCACCCAGTATCCATCTTGCGAATACACCTGTTCATATGAATCAAACAATTTATCGTGTGAGACCCTAGGGGTACTCAGCAAGTCTTTATGCCACTAAAGGGGACACAACCTGGGGTGACGCAATTGCAGCAAAAGATAATAGCTAACAATTCTATAGATACTCGCTAACCATCCGCCTAACCAATGATAGACGGATGTCCGTTAATTAAGAACAACAGTTATAACAGTATAATTAACAGATCCATCCTCCTCCTCGCTTACCAACGAGGAAGCGGACGAACAACCCCCCATCATCCGTTGGCAGTTTTATTAACCATTCCATGAGTATTGCACTATTTACTAGTCAAGTACTTAGTCAAATTAAAAGCGGTACTTTAGTTATTCTTGTCTATGATCGAGAAACTGTGCTCCAAGTCATCCATAACCGCGGACACCGCTTTCAGAAAGATTTACCCTTCAGGGGTGCACGAATAGCAACACACACTCGATCGACCTCGGAAAAACCAACTCAAAACCCAACGAGGCATTCACGACAAAGCAATCACATGATTCAGTAATATTTCAGGGGCCCACCCCATTAAGCTACCCGCGACGAAGCTAGCTGACTCCGAGACGGACTCAAGGTTTGTGGGACGGCGGTAAATGACTGGGAACCCAAAAATGTGACTGGGCTCGTCGATACAGCGAAAACGTGTCACGATCCAAAACAGTACAGGTGCTCCTCGCACAATCTTAAATAAAGCAGTAACATGGCATAAGTACAGGATAGTAATAAAGCCCCAAACTAATTGTGGCCCCAAGAAATAAGAATGAATCAAGCTCTGGCTCAGGGGGGTCCATAAGGCCTCCCGGATGTGGATAGTGCGAATAAACAAGGAACAGGAATCAAGTACTCGGGGTCCTACGGGACACAAGTGAGCATGAAAAACCAAATAGCAGATATTGCTCACCGGTGCCTCTTTCATTAGTTATCCCATTACTACTCAGGTTAAGTTGTTTAGGTACCTTATGATTCATCAGACACTCACATACCCTACACATGCTTTTCTACGACTCGCATGGCTCAAACAACTCCTGTAGTAATGGCTCATGGGATGGAGGAACAAGCTTCGGTGGGGTTTAAAAGTAAAGGCTATGCAGTACTTGGGATTCAATTTAATGCAATCGCGACTCAATGATGCAAGAATAAGATAGAGGCAATAGGTACTATATGTATGCAAGCATGTGGTAGTGCTTGCCTGGCAGCTCAGTTGAAGCGAGAGATGGATCTGGGTAGTACTCCTGTCATTCCTGGTAATTCTCCTGTTGGGCGTCTATTCGAAGAAGATCCAAACAAACAAGGGCCAGCATAAATAAAGTGCACAAGCATATGAATTAAAATGCGACAAGCAAACAAGCATGCCATGATGGATGATGCACAATTTACATGGCATTAAAGTAGCATGGCAAGGGTGAGGTGTGGTGCAGGAATAAAGCATTTTATTAACTATTTAGCCAAGTTTCATTGTCATAAACAGTTCAGATTTCTCATAATGACATGATGCATGCTTTAATTCAGAACAAGGACTGCATAGATAGAACGGGCTCATCGCGCTGATCAATTTAGACATATTATTTGTCAAATTTGGAGTTATAGAATTAAAGTTATTAATTTATTAAGAAAAGGGCATTTATTTGTAATTTTTAATCAACTCGAAATTTCAAAGTGCTCAAATAATATTTTGAATGGCATATTTGAATTCTTCACATTTTTCTGATTCAAAAACATATATTATATGTATTGTTTGGATTTATAATTTGAAAGTTATTTAAAATCTGATTTGAATTTGAATTTAAACAATTTTGAATTTGTTTTGTTTAAACAGCTAAACAGGAAAACTTTTATTACTCAGCCCGACCTAGCCACAGTCGCTGACGGGTGGGCCAGCTGCTGGCGGGGACACACGCGCGCGGAAAAGCTTTTCTCACCGCGGCCTGACCTAGCTACTGCGATTGACAGGCGGGACCAGCGGCTACGGGCCCACGTGACAGCGGCTAAGCCCACAAAGGCTGACAGGTGGGGAATGCGCTGGACCGCGGGTTAAGAGTGCAGAAAGGCGGGTGCCTTTTTGTAAAACGACCCGCGTCGATGACAGGTGGGACCTAGCTGGACAACGGGTTGAGCCGGCAAAAGGCGCAGGAGGTTAAGTGCAAAAGGGGGTGCGACACTGTTTTTCTTCTTGTTTTACTGACGAAACTGAAGGACGCGTGCGGCGACAGGGCGCGCGCGGCGCGGTGGGGATTCGAACCAGCAACCGTCCGCTTGCGCGCAGGCGGCAGCGACCGCTGCGGTGGATGGGGGTTGGTGCTAAGGAGCAGATCGGCGACTAGGTAAGCGGTACGCGACACGGAGTCGGCACACGCCGGCGGCCGACGGCGCACAGAGAGTGTTCGTCGAAACGTATGACGCAACCAGGAAGCGACGGCGCGGAGAGGGTGTCTGGGAGGGAGTTTGGCTTACCACGGGGCTGCTGGCGGTGGTGGTTCAGGCAGAGGAGCGGGCGATCGTCGACGTAGCAGGCGGCCGGCCGGAATTAGGGTTCAGGCGGCGTCACGGTACGGTGGCAGAAGCGGGGCTCCTCCTCCTCGCTGGCGTGTCCAGGGTGAAGCAGGGGGTCCTCCTCGTTCTCCTCGACCACCTCCACGACGCGCGTGCTGGCCGGAACAAGGAGACGCCAGTGGTACTGGCGGTGGTGGATGGCGAGGAAGAAGACGGTGGCAGGGAGAGAGAGAGGCCGAGAGGGGAGGCTCGGGTAGCTCGGCTAGGTTAGGAGGAGCTCGGGTTAGCTAGGTGGAGGCTCGTTTAGGGTTTTGTTAGGGTTGGGGTAGGGGTTAGCTGAGGTGGGCCATCATGGTAGAGAGAGGAGAGAGAGCGAGAGAGGTGAGATGAGGTTAAAGGTTAGGGTTTAGCTTAGATCTAAGGTTAGGGAGAAAAGAAGAAACTAGGGTTAGGGTTTTGATTAGGTGTTTAGGTTTTAATACATGTTGATAAGATCAATCCAAGAGGAAAAATGAGGGCTTGAATTTAGCTTAAGGTGAGGTGAAGGTGAACCAAAGAAAAAGAGAGAGGAATGGGATTTATAGAAAAGACCTCATTTGATCATGCATGAAGAAAAATAAAATGGTGTTGAGGAGAATAATGGGATGGTGGATAGGGATGGAGATGATCCACACAAAAAAGAACCAATAAAACCAAGAGGAACCAAATGGGCTAAAGGTGGTGGTACTCTTGCATGGACCATGCAAAATAATAAATGCCATGTTTTATTTTGTGAAAACAATAATAATAATATGGCATTACTCTTATGCATTCCTAAGAAGTGTAATAAAGGTCAAGCAAAAAGGAGTTAGGATTAGATCCACCCCAACCCACATGAGCTAAAATAAATATCAAAATAAAAAGAATTACAAGCTCATGGGTTAATGGAATGGTGGAATTATAAGGTGGTGAAAAGAAACGTGATGGAGTTGAATAAAAGATATGCCCCCAACTCAACTTAGGCATTAAACAATATATCAATAACCAAATACAATATCAAGAGGCAAATACAATTAATAATGCATATGAGAGAAGAATCAAAGAACAAAGGGTTTTATATGATGCTCAAATGCAAGGTGGCATGATGACATGAGCATGATATAATTATGATGCAACAATTATATATAGGAAGTAGCCATTATATTACTAGACCAAGTAGCATTACAATTGTTAGACAATTGGGATGCTACACGACGGTACTGCCATACCACCCCTCACTCCTCTCCTTGTCGCCGCAGCCGACAAGGGTCGTCGGGCGTTGCTCGGGCGGCAGCGGTGGCGGCGGAGGACATCCTCTCCCCACGCACTCGGAGGAAGGGTCAGGGCTCTCCCATCCCGGTAGCGGTGCTAATAGGGCGGCGGTGGATCAACTCCGACTAGGTGGCGACGACACATCGCTGAGTTCATGGTGCTACGGGACGGCGTAGTGCTACGGAATGGCAGGCTACTGCAGGGCGGTACCGGTCGGGCCATACGGCCCATATGTGGGCCCTTCAGGTCCCAGATGGGTCGGTCAGGGTGGGCCTACTCGATGCGCAACATGTCCTGCAGATGGCGGCGGGGTGTAGGCGAGTAGGGTGCAGCAGTGACGGCGTCCAACCCTGTTGCAGTGTGGCGGCATACTTCATAGGCCCAAATCCGGACCTGGCTAGACTAGATTGGGATTGGTTTTCCTCCTCAGGGGCCTTACGGGCCCACTGGGCCCGGTCGGACCCAATGGAACTGGTGTGTCTTGCGATCTTGCCCGGTCGACTACTGCTCTTAGTGGTGGAGGCAGTTCCCTCCCGCGTGGCTGCGGTACTGCTGACCCTATTTCAAACTATTCTTCTTCTCTGTCGTGCAAGCCTCGTGAGTAGCTTCGGTGAGACGATGATAGCGGTTTCGTGACCGTAGTGGCGCATGTTGGTGGGCAACGAGCTCGGTGGTGTCGAGGCCTCGACCTTGCGGGGTTCCTGTGCAACGGATCGCCTGGGGTTTGTGAATAGGGTTTTTGAGAGAAATCTTTGTCGGCTTGCCCGACAGCGACGTGGTGGCGCCATTCCTTCCTGGAGGGTGTCGTGGCTACCCCGTGTCCACTTTCTTCAGTGTGTCGGGGAAACTCTAGGACCAATGCATTGATCCAAGCAGCAACGTTCTCGCTCTCCTTCTTGGAGGTAAGAACATGCACAGCAAAGCTCGTACTGCTACCTGGGTCGCCCTTTGGATTCTACCGCTGCGCCATCCGGTTCAGGTTCAGCCATCCTTTCATTTTTCGTGCCTGCCCCTGTTTTGCCTCCTCTGTGACTATCCGTGGCGATCACGTATTACCGGGGTATACTCAGTTTCGTAGCCGGTGCGTTTCCGTTTCCTCCGATCGTTCCACGTTCGCTAGCCATATATGTACGTCCGCGGCGTGGCGAAACGCTTATCCCACCACCCCACCGCCACCATCGCGACCCACGACGATGCAGATCTTCGTGAAGAACGTCACCGGGGAGACCCTGACGCTCGAGGTCGAGAGCAGCGACACGGTCGACAGCGTCAAGGCCCAGATTCAGGAGAAGCAAAGGATCATCGTCACCTCAGACTCCGACGACGATCGGCATCAGCTACCGTCTCTCGTCTTCGCCGGAAAGCAGCTAAAGGAGGAGGACGGCCGAACCCTGGCCGAGTACGGCATCTGCAAGGAGTCGACGCTGCACCTCGCGCTCGGCCTCCGCGGGGGATTCCGGGGCGGCCAATGCTAGTACATCGAGCCCAGCCTCCGAGCCAACGACGTAATTTTCTCTCTCCAAACTATACCAATTTTTACTACTACCACTGATCTACCTGTTCATCCTGTCATCTGATGAAATTTCTTTTTCTTCAGCTGAGGCCGAAGAAGAAGTTTCAACGGCATCATTGGTGAAGCAACTTTACCAGCGCAGCAGTGACATGCATACAGGGACGAAGCTAGAAAAATTGTCGATGGGGTCAACTCTATACTCAATTACATTGAGGTCGGCAGCTCCGTCCCTGCATGCATACTACCCGCAGAACCCACCAGCCTGCATTTCTTTCTTGGCATACATATATGTGTGCAGTTAACGGTGTAATATCGTGCTACATATTGTAAATATATGTGCCCAAAGCATACTGATTTTTCACACGGTCTGAACAGATCCCTTATACGCCGGTAGACACTTATATTTTTTTTACGGGGCATGTGAAAACCCTACCCCGAACATATATCTAAGGTCTCGAGGGACAGATAAGGATCTTGATCCGTCTTCTTTTCCCCTCTCCTTCTCTCCTCCGCCGTGCTCCGCCGCTGAAATCCGCAGCCACCGACGAGAAATTAGCCACGCCGCGCACCAGATCCGGCACCGCACAGCCGTCATGTAGCGTCGGGATTGCTCGACCCGAGTGGGGGTGGCCAGGTGGGCCATTCCGTGCTTCTTCATTGCGCAGCCCAATGGTCGCGACGCCGGCTCCCACTCGGAGGTGGAGCGACGTCGCCGCGTGCCTCGGTCCACTACCTATACCACCACACGTCGGTCCAGCTCAAACTCCTCCGTCACAAGATGGAGGAGTTCGGCCGCCGGCGCGGTCGGGGGAGGGAAGTTCGTCCGGAGCTTCTCGTGCTCGGCTGCCGCTGCCAGAGAGAGGAGGAGGGGATCGAGGGCTACGACCCAACGACATACGTTAGTGCATCGGCGAGGAGGACTACGTCGACGACGCGTCGCTCGAGCGGATGACCGCCATCATTCTGCAGCGCAGCGCGCCGAGGAGGAGGAGGAGAACCGGTGGCACACACGGTGGGACGAGGAGCTCAACGGGATCTTCCTCAAGTAGGGCCTAGTCGGCGAGCATAACCAACGCCTGAAGGACGAGGAATAGTGCCTGGAGCGCGAGCTGTAGTCGGCGACGTACGTCGACCTCGTCCCGCCACCAGAAGCATCGCCGTCGCAACCTGAGGCTCTGGTGAGCGGAATTTTGCTTTCTATCTGTAGTGTTAGGGCGGCGATGGCGTGCAGATCCCCGCGTAGTGTAAAAATATTGTGTTTGTATGTATGATCGCAGTGATGAAGATGAACTATGTTTAATTTCTCGTGAATGTTTGAATTTCGTTGTTTTAAGGTTCGGATTTGTCGTTTCTGCTCTGCGAGACGATTCTCAGAGCATAAACAACCTAAAACTCACCCCTTATCTGCTTTTATAATGTTTGACAGATAAGGGGTCGGCTAGAGATGCTCTTGAAGACGAGCTCCAACAACTCTGGCATGTCGTCAGATGACTGTTGGACGCGGCAGCTTCATGGGGAGATCAGTTCCTTCATAGGGCCACGGCAAGAATGTTGACGGACGCCGAAACATGCACAACAACGCTGAGCGCTTGGCGGCCCGAGGGCTGACTGTTCTGTAGGCGCTGATGTTGCTTCGACGATGTGTTGTTCAGGGACATGTTGCTGAGGGCGTACGCCACGGCCGAGTTGGCTAGCTTTTATTTTGAGGGGAAAGTCAGGGATTTTATTCAACTCGACGAGCCACAGCCGGCGCCCAAAATCTACTGAAATAGCACTTCTAGTTCCAGCTACTAAAGGGCTTCACCATTCCTCTCCCTGCTTTCATAAACGAATTTAACATCTAGGGAGGTCCTAGATCTCATCTCAATCTCACTTAAAATCACACTATATCTATAGATATTCTTCAACTTCATCATGTTTATCACCTCAGAAATCTGCATCCTTGAGACACCCATGTCTTTAGCTAAAGCCAGAGCTTCAGAACAGGCCATGGCTTCAAGAATTGTTGGATCAGAGATACCCTTTATAGTCCTGGTTGACGCACCCAAAAACCTTACTTCTTCATCTCTGCAAATAGCACTTACCGCCCCATGATCTTCATCTCGCGAAACCGCGGCATCTACATTAAACTTCACAAGACCAGGCAATGGAGGGGACCAATGACATGGGCGTTGGACAACTGGGTGCATCTTTTTCTTCTCCTTAGGGAAAGCCTCCCCCATGTCTTCTAAGAACCGGCGCACAAATTCAAACGTGCTCAAAAAATATATTCAAACGTGCTCAGAGGAGACTGAAACAGCACCTCATGGATTGCCTTCCGACGCACTGTCCAAATGGCCCGTAAAGTAACAAGCATGGCTATAAACTTTTAGTGCTCAAGAGTATCCAACATCGCAAATAACCATAGCTTTGAATCAGCACATAAGTTAGCAGACATATGCTCTGTCATATGTTCGTCCATAAGAGCCCCCATTCTAGCCATATTGCATTCTATGAGAGAGTGACGCCAAGAACAACCTGAATGTGTAGCCATGTACCTTCTATGGAGAACATCAGCAGAGGGCAAACTTTTATGCGCTAACCTCCAAGCGAAAACACGAATTTTTGAGGGAACCTTAATCTTCTAGAGTGTTGTCCACTTAGTACTGTTCTCCTTCGTGTTAGATGCTGCAGGCCAATCTTCTCTCCTCCTTTTAGTCTCGATCAACATACGATAAGCTGACCGGACTGAAAATAAACCCGTGGGTTCAGAACTCCAGGCCCATCTATCCTCCATCGGGAGAAAAGAAGCAGCAAGTACTTCTTCCTTCCAAAATGCATTAGTGTTATCAATCAACTCTGAAACCATTACTAATTCAATCACCAGGACTAGTTATAGGATGCAAATGCTCACCACGCGGGATCCAGTTCTGGTTACAAATACTTGTTGATTTGCCATCTCCAATTCTTCTAATAAGACCCTGCTTTAAAACACCAACACCCTCGTGAACCCCCCGCCATATTTGAGACGGTGAGCTTCCTAGCTGAGCATCAAGCAAATCATCATTAGGGAAATAGCGGGCCTTCAACACCCTAGAGCTCAGAGATGTTGGATCTCGTAGAATCCTCCACGCTTCGCCCGCAAGCATAGCAAGGTTAAAAATCTCCATATCACGAAAGCCCAATCCTCCCACGTACTTAGGTTGTATCATCACATCCCATGATACCCAAGCTGGTTTTCTCTTGCCATCTTTACTTCCGCACCAAACTTTCTGATCATATAGACCCCTAGGAAGTTTAAAACAAGACATAGAAAATACCAAAACAGATTGTGCAACTGCTTTAAGAAGCACCTCGCCCCCCACAGATAAAATTAGCTCAATCCAGCCTTGAATTTTCTTCCAGATTCGACCTTTTAAGTATTTGAAGGCTCCATTTTTTGATTTACCTACATCAGATGGTAAACCCAATTACTTATCATTCAACGATTCTTTGGTGACTTGCAAGATACCTTTAACTTTAGTTTTCAATCCTCCTGGGTAACCTTTAGTGAAGAAAATAGACGATTTCTCTCTATTGATACGTTGTCCAGAAGCTGAGCAATATAGCTAAAGTGTATCATCTAGCTCCACTGTAGTTTCTTGATTTGCTTTGAAGAATAAAAGACTGTCGTCTGCGAATAACAAAAGATTAATGGATGGCACCGAATTCGCCACCACTAAACCCTCAAGTTTGCCCGATGTCCCTCTGTGTTGGAGCAAACACGACAATCCTTCAGCTGCAAGAAAAAAACAAGTATGGAGATAAAGGATCTCCCTGACATATACCCCTGGATGGTGTAAATTTCTCTGTTCTTTCACCATTAACGAGAACCGAGAAAGAAACAGAGTGAACATCCCTCATCACCATAGCCACCCATTGGTTACTAAAGCCAAGCTTGAACATAATATCCTCCAGATAATTCCATTCCACGCCTTCATCATGCCAAGCTTTAGAGCCCCAAAACATCTATTCATACCTCCTTCTTCTTCTTCATAAAATGTAAACACTCATATAACGTGATGATGTTATCTGTAATTAATTGTCCTGGTACAATGGCTGATTGCTCAGGAGAGATGATATGTGGCAAAATAATTTTTAACCGATTTGCCATTACCTTTGATGCTATTTTAAACAACACGTTACACGGACTGATAGGCCGGTATTGTGTAAGACTCGTCGGTGCAGAAACTTTTGGAATCAGAACCAGCAAAGTTTCATTCAAACTCTCGACACTATCTTCTCCCGCCAGAATTCTCAACACAGCCTTCGTTACATCCGGCCCAC
The DNA here is from genome assembly GCA_910589775.1 of Avena eriantha. Lineage (NCBI taxonomy): Eukaryota > Viridiplantae > Streptophyta > Magnoliopsida > Poales > Poaceae > Avena > Avena eriantha. The sequence continues at coordinate 585,242,607 of OU342743.1, read as the reverse complement.
AGACTCCCCAATGGCGTTGAAAGAAATGGGCCTGGTAATCATCCGGCCCAGGAGCTTTAGATGGGTACATCTGGAAGAGACCCACCTTCACTTCCTCAGCCGACAATATAAAAATTAATTTTTCATTCAGCTCTTTCGTTACTTTAACAGGAACATGAGCCAAAACTTCTTTGGTCCTGGAACTTGTAAAAATCCCTAGTTAACATTTTAATTTCTTCAACATCCTCCATATTTGTTCCATCAGACTTGGTAATCATAGAGATTTTATTTCTTTTTCTCCTACCATTAGCCCGCTGACGGAAATACTTGGTGTTCTGATCTTGTACTCTAGACCTTTGGCACCACATGATTTCCTACTTACTCCCTCCGTTTCAAAATATAAGATGTTTTAGCTTTGTGAAAGGAATGTATCTAGACCCCTTTTAGTGTCTAGGTTCACTCTAACCTTAGATGAATCTAGACACTAAAGGTAGTTTAAATACACTTTATTTACAAAGCTAAAATATTTTATATTTTAAAACGGAGGGAGTATATCTCAACTCAACCATTCTATCTTGAATTTTTATTTCTTCGTGTCTAGGGCCTACTCGATCAGGAGCTTTACGTAAAGTCTCCAGCCTCAGCCAAAGCGACCGTATCTCTGACCACACATTACCGAAGGGCGAACGTTAAGGAATTCCACCCCATCAAGGCCTCCCATAGCTGAGTAAGTTTTACGTGGACATCTGATAATGGTTCAGATTCTCCTCCAACCTTCCAAACATGTTCCACCAGCGGACATAGTTCTGCATGTGATTCCTTCCGGCTTCTGCATCAATTGATGCACACAGCCAAATTTATTGCAGTGTTTCAAACAAAATTCAAAGTATTACAATCGTGGATCAAAGAGGGTTGATATATCAACCATGTAAAAAGAAAAGCAAACAAACACTATCCATTTTGAAGTCTATGATTTGAATGGAAGGAGCGTTTTCTCTTCTCCAACCTCCACTCATCCGGTAGTCTATCATTAGTGATGAAATATTAGGCAATTTCCCCATAAGATTAATTACCGAAATCAATATTATGTAAGCACTAGCAGATCTAAACACATGACAACCACATCTAGTAGATCTGAAAATCTAGCAAGAACTAGTGCATACAAGGAGAAGAATAGCACGTACAGGTTGACCGGGAAGGTCGTCACCACAACAGCACCTTGGTCTTTGTTGTTGTCGCCCATGGTGCTGATGAGGTCGTCGGTTGCCGAAGAAGAACACGTGAACGGAGGCGAGCAGTCGCGTCGAGACGCTCCCCAAAAACCTTATCGCCCGTCTCCCGGTGCAGGATCTCAACGGACGGGGTTTCGGAGGCCTGCTCTCCTGGACAGCAGTGCACGCAGCCGCCGGGATGAGGAAGTCTAGAGAGCAGCACAGCAAGAAGAACACACAACGAGAGAGACCGAGAGAAGAACTGGATATATCTAGATCTGTCTGTCTCTCGCTCTATAAAGCCTGGGAGGTGAGCCCACCAAGTCGCCACGCGTTGGAAGACAAGGACACGCGTCAAACATGCACACGAATGTTGACACGTACCCAACAGCTAGTGCACCAAGCAAAAAATTTAGTCTTCCACAAAACGAGTTTCTAACTCGAACTCGATTCACGAAAGGCGACGCGCGTGCGGGCGAGGCGAGGCGGGCGGCGGAGGAGGAGTGCGCGTGGACTCCTTCTCTTCTCACTCACTTAGTGGGAGTGAAACAGCTCACCTTATAAGCTGGTCCAACTCTCTCCCAACTAGCAATGTGAGACTAAACTTTGTCTCCCATAAAGCTCTCAAGCTGCCATAGTAGATGGGCCTTAAGATTTCAGGATTTATTAGACTAGATGGGCTGCCTACATGGGCCGCAGCCCATATAAATCTAACAATCCCCCACCAGATCTCAGAGGCACATTATATGGCACATCAGTTCCAATCACTGTTTAATATACCTGCAGTTCAGTGGAGACTGTTAAGTTGAACTTCCACCTAGACAAAGAGATACGCTTACTACAACTGAACAATGGACTATGCCTTGAATTTCCAGTCTTGCGCAACAAGTTTCACTCAATGTCGTTACCAGTACTTGGCTGCCATAGGCTACCCCTTGGGTGGAGCTTATAAGTCACACTCCTCGGCCTTTCATGAGCTTCCTAGAGATTCACCCAAATCTCATACACTGTGACCAGCAGTGTAGCTCATATAGGTGTGTTCTTTCAAGATCGCTCTGTAGGACAGCGTCTTTGCTCCCAAGGAGACAGTTAGAACACATTAAGATATAATCAACCTTCCTTACAGAATACTATGAGAGAATTGCATCTGCAGTGGAGTGGGAGTATTAAAAGTTTCTCTCAACTCAGTTGTTTCGGTTTGTTTTCCCAGGTCCTAATTCACGGGATCTCTGATCACATAGGTTGGGTTACCCCCTTGACAAGTCACGTGGGTCTCAAACCCATCTCCCTCCATGCATTTTCTATGAAATTTCTTGATAGTCCTTTTGTAAAAGGATCTGCCAGATTCTTAGCCGTTTGGACATAATCCAATGCTATAACTCCAGAGTTTCTCAGCTTTCTGACAGACTTCAGTCTTCTCTTGACATGTCTTGAACTCTTCATATTGTCCTTAGAACTATTCACTTTGACAATCACAGTTTGGTTGTCACAGTTCATAAGGATTGCCGTTATTGGTTTTTCAACCATAGGCAAATATGTTAAGAGTTCACGAAGCCATTCTACTTCAACAGTCGCAGTATCTAATGCTGTGAGTTCTGCTTCCATAGTTGACCTCGTTAAGATGGTCTGCTTGCAAGACTTCCATGAAACAGCGCCACCACCAAGAGTGAATATATATCCACTTGTGGCCTTTATCTCATCAGCATCTGATATCCAGTTTGAATCACTATACCCTTCAAGTAGCCTTGGATACCTGGTATAATGTATTCCATAGCTCACGGTTCCCTTTAGATAGCGCATTACTCTCTCAAGAGCATGCCAGTGATCATCTCTCGGGTTGGCCACAAACCGGCTAAGTTTGCTCACAGCAAACGAGATGTCAGGCCTCGTAGCGCAAACTAAATACATAAGTGAGCCAATTATCTGAGAGTATCTCAATTAATCTCTAGTTGCCTTTTGATTCTTTCGAAGCAAAACACTAGGATCATAAGGTGTGGGAGAGGATTTGCAATCATCATATCCAAATCTGCTCAACACCTTCTCTACATAATGTGATTGCACAAGTGTAATCCCATTATTCTCATCTCTCAGTAGCTTGATGTTTAGGATAACATCAGCTTCTCCAAGATCCTTCATCTCAAAACATTGAGACAAGAAGGTTTTGACCTCATTAATTACTTTAAGACTTGTCCCAAAAATTGATATGTCATCAACATAGAGACATAGAACAACTCCCTCACCCCCACCATGGTGGTAGTACACACATTTGTCGGCTTCATTTACAACAAAGCCCACAGATGTCAAAGTTATTTCAAACTTCTCATGCCATTGCTTGGGAGCTTGTTTGAGGCCATACAAAGATTTCTTCAACTTACACACCTTTCTCTCTTAACCTTCTAGTACAAAACCATCAGGCTGTTCCATGTAAATTCCCTCGTCCAACTCTCCATTTAGGAAAGCCGTCTTAACGTCCATCTGATGAACGAGAAGACTGTGAGAGGCAGCCACTGATAGTAGTACTCGAATTGTGGTCAATCTAGCCTTTAGCCTTATTTTTGGGTAAGTATCAAAGAAATCTTCGCCTTATTTTTGGGTATAGCCTTTAGCCACAAGCCGAGCTTTGTACTTTTCAATAGTACCATCAGCCCTAAGCTTCCTTTTAAATACCCATTTACATCCTACAGGTTTGCACCCATACGGATATCTCCCACGTTCCATTAGCCAAGATGGAATCCATCTCGCTTTGAACCGCTTCCTTCTAGTAGTCTACATCCGGAGATGCAAAAGCTTCTGAAATAGAAGTGGGAGTGTCATCCACTAGGTACACAATGAAATCATTACCAAAAGACCTTGCGGTCCTTTGTCTCTTGCTCCTTGTGGGGGCTTCATTATCACCCTCATCCGAATCTGAACTCTCATCATCTGATTGTTCATCAGTCTCTATGGGAGTTTCAGGTTCAGAAACTGGATCATATTCCTTATTAGATATGCTAGGCATATCTCTCATAGGAAATATATCCTCAAAGAATGTAGCATCTCTTGATTCAAAAATGGTACCGACACTCATGTCATCCATTTCATATGTCACCACAAGAAATCTGTAAGCAATGCTATGCAAAGCATAGCCTAGAAAGACACAGTCCACAGTTTTCGGTCCAAGCTTACGCTTCTTGTTGATTGGCACGTTGACCTTTGCCAAACAAGCCCAAGTTCGTAAGTATGAGAGTTTTAACCTTTTCTTTTCCAATTCGTCAAATGGTGTAATCTCTTTATTCTTAGTTGGAACACGGTTTAGGACATGACATGAAGTCAATATAGCCTCCCCCCACCATTCCTTGGATAAACCGGCAGTGTCTAACATGGCGTTAACCAAATCTGTTAGAGTCCGGTTTTTCCTCTCAGCAATCCCATTGGATTGAGGAGAATTGGGTGGCGTCCTCTCATGTATAATACCGTGTTCCGAATAGAATAAATTGAACTCATTTGAAAAGTACTCTCCACCACGATCAGACCGAATTCTTTTGATCTTTCTTTCAAGTTGATTTTCAACTTCTGCCTTATAGATTTTAAAGAAATCTAAGGCCTCATCTTTTGTTTTCAAGAGATATACATAACAGTACCTAGTAGAATCATCAATCAAAGTCATGAAATATTTCTTTCCACTAATTATCAACACACCATTCATCTCACATAGATCTGAATGTATAAGCTCAAGAGGCGCGAAGTTTCTTTCCTCCGCAGGCTTATGAGGCTTGCGAGGCTGCTTTGCTTGCACACAAGCATGGCACTTAGAGCCTTTGACAATAGTAAATTTCAGAATTAAACTCATACCAGCAAGCCGCGACATACAACCGAAATTAATATGACAAAGTCGTGAATGCCAAACATTAGTTTCATTACTAGTAGTGCAAACATGGTTCAGTACGTCATCACAGAAGTCTACCAATGAAAAACGGAACATGCCTCCGCATTCATAGCCTTTTCCAACAAAGGTTCCATACTTAGACAGTACAACTTTATTGGACTGAAATACCAACTTCAACCCATCTTTCAGAAGACAGGATCCACTAACGAGATTCTTCTTTATGGAAGGGACATGTTGAACGTTCTTCAATTGCACGATCTTGCCCGAAGTAAACTTCAGATCTACCGTGCCAGCACCAAGAATAGTAGCATGTAACACGTTCCCCATCATGACTAAGGAATCTCGAGCCTGATAAGAGGTGAACATGGAAATGTCAGCACACACATGAACATTGGCACCCGTATCAACCCACCATTCTGTGGGTTGAACTACTGAAAAAATAGTAGGTTATAAATTACCGTACCCAGAATCTGAAGTTCCTGCATCAGTATTACCAATGACCATGTTGACAGATTTAGAACTCTGTCCAGCCTGACCCTTCTTGCCTTTCTTCTGTGGAGAATGATGAGCCCAATGGCCAATCTCGCCACACACCCAACTAGGTTCTTTCTTTTCCTTGTTCTGCCCCTTCTTCTTCTTGAAGTTGGTAGTTTGGTAGACTTTGTTATTTCGTTTGGGTATTTTTCTACACCATATTGGCAGCAGAATGTCCCTCGGTTCCACTAGTGTGTTTGTCTTTTGCCCTCGCCTTCTTTTCAACATCAAGAGTACCAATTAGGTACTCAACAGAGAGCTCATGCCTCTGATGTTTTAGAGAAGTGGCAAAGTTCCTCCATGAAGGGGGAAGCTTAGCGACAATGCATCCCGCGACAAACTTGTCCGGAAGCACACACTTGAGGAGTTCGAGTTCCTTTGCCATGATCTGTAGCTCATGAGCCTATTCTACTAAAGATCGGTTTTCAACCATCTTGTAGTCATTGAACTGCTCCATAGCATACAGTTCACCACCGGCATCGGCAGCACCGAACTTAGTGTCCAGCGCATCCCACAGTTCCTTGGCATCACGGATATGCAAATATGCATCAACCAACTTGTCTCCAAGCACACTGAGTACAGAGCCCACGAAAAGTACAGTGGCCTCCCTGAACGCTCTCTCTTCCTCGAGAGTAAGCGGACCTCTAGGAGTGCCAGTTGCAACTTTTTGTATGCCCACTGCAGTGAGCCACAAGAGGGTTTTCCTTGCCATCTCTTAAAATTAGCACCCGTAAAAGGGCTCGTTTTCAGCAACGCACCAAAGGCAGATGACGAAAATTGCCTAAATAGATAAGGTTTTTGTGGCATCCCGCTAAAACCACTACTAGAAAATCGCTGCGTTTTTGTGCATTGCATCATCATGACCGCATGCTTATGTCATCATGCCACATTGCATTTGAGCATCGTCATCATCTTGCATGGTTTGTTTAAAAACTATTTTCGAAAAGCCTAGTTTTGATTTTCTAAATATCCCGCCTTTATTTCAAATTAAAAACCCGGGTCTCCGGAATATTTTGGTTTGTCTAAAAATAGATTACAAACGCCCTGTCTTTATTTCAAATCAAAACTCCGGTCTTTTACCGGGTCTTTTATTTGTCTAAAAACTATTTGCAAAAGTCTATTTTAAAATTAAATAAAATTTTAAATTGTTTTTAGGGGGCAGCCGAACCGGGCCGAACCGACCCAGCCGGCCACCCCCAATAGAAACCAAATTCCTAACCCCTACCCTTATCCCCTCACCAACCCCCACCCACACAGCCACACACACCCGCGCGCACGCACACCCGACCAGCCACCACCTGCCCACACTCCCACCCCATCGCCACCTCACTCCCTCCACTCACGGCCTGCCACCTCACCCGCGTGGCCCCACCTCTCCCGGTGGACAGCCACCCCGCACGCCACCCCGTGGGAGCGTCCCGCCCCGTTCCCGACAAACTCCACCTGCCGCGCACACCTCCCCGTACCCGGCCCACCACCTCCCCGCCTGCCTTCTCCCTCCTCTCTCTCCCCACCAACCCCGGCGCAATCCCCTCCACCCTCCACATCTTCCCCATCCCCGAGCGAAGAACCTCCGCCGCCGGCCGCGTGATGCCGCCTCTGGCCCCCTCCGTCGCCCCGGGCCTTCTTCCCCAACCCCCGCGCCTCCGCGGAACCCCAAGCCCCCATCGGTGTCGAGCTGACCCTGACCACTGTCCCTTCTCGCGTGGGCCACCTCCGCGCGGCTCCCTCGCCGAGGTTACCTGCCGCCATCTCCCTCACGGCCGGCGAGCCCCTGCACCGCGACTCGGCATCCCCGTCCTGCGGCGTCTCGCGTCACCGCCTCGCGGGCTCCCTCCCCGGTGACCCCTCTCGCATCGAGTCGGCGCCCCTCTCGCTGCCTTCTACCCTGAGCATCTGTACCGTGTCGCCTCCTCTCGCCTCGAGCCTCGCCGTCCCGGAGCTCAGCCCGCCACCTCGTCTCACGCGTCCTCGCCCTCTGCTCCGACCTGTGCAACACGGCCGTTCTAGCTTGTCTCCCTGGCACCCGTCGTCAAGTTCCGCTGCGGCGTGCCCCAAGATGGCTTTGGCCTCCTGCTCATGCTCCTTCTCAGGTGCTCGCAGCGCTCAACACCCCGGCCTGCTGGTGAAACGCCCCTGTTGGCCGTTGTTGCCGAGTTCACTGTCGGTGTTGATGTGAAGTGAGCCGTGGTTTCTCAATCCTTTGACAAACGCGTTGTTTATCTTCTGTTTAACAAGTCAGGGAAGCCCCATATATGTGTACGTGTTGTGTCTATGAACCCTTGGTCACCGCACTGACGACATGGTGCTCTCCGAAGCTCGCCGACATGGATCAACAAGGTCTTCTTAGACGCCGAGAACCCGCGGTACCCGAAGACGCATCGACGCTAAACCAAGTACATCGTCGACAACCGAAGCCGGAACGCCAAGATCTCCAATCGAAATCCGAGAACGCCGAGACCCTGGCGTGCCAAGTTCTTCGACCCTGAGGACCGATCCATCGGATGCGACAAGACCTCCTTCTTGGGACCACCAAGTTCTTCCCCTCGGACACCAAGACCCGAACCCGGACGCCAAGTTCGCCGACACGGATATGCCAAGTTCTTCACCCCGCACGCCATGACCGTCTACACGGACCCGAAGACCATCGGTACCCGATCCATTCCAGTTCGCCATCGACGGCGAGATCGACCGCTTGGTACTCAAGTTCTCCATCTTGTATCCGAACCTCGCCGACCCCATCGAACCCTGAGACCGAACCCCGGACCCCCGGAATCCAAGCTCTTCCGACCCCGATGTGTGAACCTTTTCCCGAGCCCCTATTTTATAAATGCTATATATAAAACTGTCGCATATTAAATTGTTCATGCATGCATATCTGTCATGTGGGTTGGGGGCATTATGCCGATTCACCCCATAATTAAATATGGAGTCGATATGTTGGATACCTTTGTCTTATTTCGGACTCCATTTAAATTGGCGTAGTGAACCGATGCCATGAGTCGCCCTGTTAATACAACATTTAATTTGCGGGGTAGATAAATAACTTGAACCGTGTAATTAATTGTCGGGACCCCGGTTCCGCTTAATATTGCCTAATTGCACCGCATCTGTACCATGCCATGCATCATATCATAAGCATGCCGGATCTTCTGCCGTAGTATTAAATATTGCATCCGGTGTTTCTTTTAGTGTTTGCTTCTTCGCGGATTAGGCCGATGAGTTGATGCGAGTATCGACAAGTTCTCCGGATATGAACATTCGGCAGTGTTTCCCAGGCGAGCATTCTTCCCCTTTCTACCTATTTTGCATTTATAGTCTTTATTTCCTCATGTTGATCTATTGATATCCGTGTCGCGATGCTTTAGTGTTCCGTACCAGTTATATCCCGTGCAGCCTCTATATTGCCTTGGACACCTCCTATTACCTGTGTTTGGTAGATAGCTGGCCTTGCGAGTCGTGGTTGCTTGCTCAGGTGCGATCTCGTGTTGTCAAGTACCGCAGTTATTGGAATGCTGGCAGGTGTTTATGGTGGAGATGATCATGACTTTAAATACAACTATTAATTTGCTGGGATAACTAATGAAAGAGGCACCGGTGGGCAATATATGCTATTTGGTTTTTCATGCCCACTTGTGTCCCGTAGGACCCCGAGTACTTGATACCTGTTCCTTGATTTTTCGCACTATCCACATCCGGGAGGCCTTATGGACCCCCTGAGCCAGAGCTTGATTCATTTCTATTTCTTGGGGCCACAAACTAGTTTGGGGCTTTATTACTATCCTGTACTTATGCCATGCTTTACTGCTATATTTAAGATTGTGCGTGGAGCACCTGTACTGTTTTGGATCGCGCCACGTTTTCGCGGTATCGACAAGCCCAGTCACACTTTCGGGTTCCCAGTCGTTTACAGCCGTCCTCGCAAACCCTGGGTCCGTTCCGGAGCCGGCCAACTTCGTTGCGGGTAGCTTAGTGGGGTGCCCCCCTGAAATATATATGAATCATGTGATTGCTTTGTCGTGAAAGCCTCGTTGGGGTTTTGAGTTGGTTTTTCCGAGGTTGATCGAGTGTGTGTTGCTATTTGTGCACCCCTGCAGGGTAAAACTTTCTGAAAGCCGTGTCCGCGGTTATGGACGACTTGGAGCATAGCATCTTGATCATAGACTAGCATAACTAAAGTAGTGCTATAAATTTGACTTAAGATGTGACTAGTAATCAGATTCAAATACAACGGAATGGATATTAAAAATGCCAACAACTGGTGGAGCTGGGGTTCCTTGTGTCTTGTTATACCTGTCTAGTAAGTATTGCAACTCCAATGGAATGTGATAAAAGTGCCAACAACTGTTGGGTTTTGGGATTCCTCAGGACAATTATATCTGACTAGTAAATGTTCCAACTACAACGGAATGGTAATTAAAACTGTCCACTACTTATGCTTCTGGAGGACTCATGCTAGCTATATCTGATTAGTAAGTGCTGCAACGATAACGGAATGAATAAAACTGCCAACCGTGTGAGTTTCTTGGTCCGACTTCCTCGTTTGGTCTCGAGGGGGAATACCAGGATGGGTATGATTGGTGTTACTATCAGGTTGGATCCGGATAGGTATTTCTTATCCCTCTGTAATAGCCGCCAGTTTTATGGAGTCTCTATAGGTTGTTTAGTGTTGCTGCGCTGCCGCTTTAGTCCACCATACCTATGTAGGCGAGAGCCGCCGAATTCTAGCCTCGCCGTGTACTGGCCTCAGTACTGACGCTCCTCTTTTTCCCTTCGCCCTTTGTCGGCACCCCTTTTGTTTAGCAGGTACGAGTTCGACATCGTTAGCAGGGTTACCCTTCTGGCTTGGCCTAGGCAGGGTTATGGACGCCATTGGTTATTCTTCAGGGCTCTTAGCCCGATTTGCATCTTGTTCGTACTCGGACGCTGTATCGTTTTCAAGGTGATTTGGATCTTCGTATTTGTATATCTGTATGCTTGACTCGCTGAGTCGCTGTTGTATATATATATCTGTTCTGTGGGTCCCATCGAGGGCTGATGTGTAATGGTATTACTTCGTTTTCCACCCGCACGAAAGTGCCTGGTGGGCGTCCTTGAATCGTTTCTATGTGAGTTTGGCGGGAAGGGCTAAAACTTGCATAGGGCCGATTCGAGGGTGTTACAGTTTTTGGATTGATGGAATATTAGGCAATTTCCCCATGAGATTAATTACCGAAATCAACATTATGTAAGCACTAGCAGATCTAAACACATGCAGCCAAATAACCACATCTAGTAGATCTGAAAATCTAGCAAGAACTAGTGCATACAAGGAGAAGAATAGCACGCACAGGTTGACCGGGAAGGTCGTCACCGCAGCAGCACCTTGGTCTTTGTTGTTGTCGCCCATGGTGCTGATGAGGTCGTCGGTTGCCGAAGAAGAACACGCGAACGGAGGCGAGCAATCGCGCCGAGATGCTCCCCAAAACCTTATCGCCCGTCTCCCGGTGCAGGATCTCAACGGACGGGGTTTCAGAGGCCTGCTCTCCCGGACAGTAGTGCACGCAGCCGCCGGGATGGGGAAGTCTAGAGAGCAGCACAGCAAGAAGAACACACAGCGAGAGAGACCGAGAGAAGAACTGGATACATCTAGATCTGTCTGTCTCTCGCTCTATAAAGCCTGGGAGGTGAGCCGACTAAGTCGCCACGCGTTGGAAGACAAGGACACGCGTCAAACATGCACACGAATGTTGACACGTACCCAACAGCTAGTGCACCAAGCAAAAATTTAGTCTTCCACAAAACGAGTTTCTAACTCGAACTCGATTCACGAAACGCGACGAGCGTGCGAGCGAGGCGAGGCAGGAGTGTGCGTGGACTCCTTCTCTTCTCACTCACTTAGTGGGAGTAAAACAGCTCATCTTATAAGCTGGTCCAACTCTCTCCCAACTAGCAATGTGAGACTAAACTTTGTCTTCCACAGAGCTCCCAAGCTGCCATAGTAGATGGACCTTGAGATTTCAGGATTTATTAAACTAGATGGGCTGTCTACATGGGCCGCAGCCCATATAAATCTAACAATTAGTCAGACTATAATCTGAAGTTGCTGCAGTCAGATGCCGCAACGTTATATATGGAAAACATAAGCACCAACTAGGTGAAGCCAGAGCTCTATCAAGCCGAATTCTGCAGTAATGGCTAGCTGGGATGCAACTAACAGCACAAGCGTCCGCACACCCGAGTCTGAGAAGCCATAGGCCGACCCATTTGTCCACGGTCTCTCTGTTTTGGTCCAAACGAATAGTCGGACCATGAAAACCTGCCCCAGCAGATCCAAACAGACACGTGTGTCCGTGCCCATCCATTCCTAGCCTAAACTTAGGCTGGGAATGCGTCTGACCGGACGAGCTGCAAACTGTGTGGATGTCCACCCGCGTCCGCTCTAGCCCGATTCGGTCCCCGCGCCAGTGATCCACCGCTTCATTTGCCGCCACGGGCATCGATGCGGCGCTGACTAGCTGTCAGTCAGCAGCCCTTGATGCGGCACACAGACTGCCGGCAGGTTAGCGACGATTGAAGCAACGCGATGCTTCCCTGACTGCCGCGTAGGCCCTATTAAGACAAGCCTCTACGACCGGCCATTGCCATCACCAATCCCCCGCCAGCGCCATCGGCGCCTAGCAAGGATGTCGTCTCGGTGGAAAAATACCGCGAAGAACAACCATGAGGCTAGCTCATCATCCGGCCATCGTTGGCATTGTCAATCGTTGACGCCACCTCCTCCTCGTGGACAACGAGGGCCGCCCCCTCCGGCGCCGCACGCACATGACTTTCTTGCACCCCGCGCGGCTGCCGCTTGGGTTGCATGGGTTCCACACACACCGCATCCACACCGGAACTAGCGGTATGTGTCGGTGTGGATGAGTGTCGCCGGCAGTGGGCGGACCGGGACACCAGTGCCAGTAGCAACCACCACCAGCGCCGGAGTGGGGCCACACGGTGTGGCAGACCCCGCAGGGTGCCAGTGCGCCACCACAACACCAGCACCAACCGATGGACTAGCCCCCAGTTACATCGTCCTCGTCGACATCGACAACGAGTAGGCGATAGCGCCTCCGCATGCCCTAGCCGTAGCTAGGGTTTCTGGTTTTTTATGTTGTTTTTATTTATATTTTCTATATGTAAATTATGTTTGTTTAAAATGAACTACTATGAAGGAAAAAAATGGGTCAGATCGCATCTCGTGTGCTAAATGCAAATGCGTCGGCCGCGGATCCCTACTAATAAGATAATTAGCACGAGGTGCACGGCGCAGCTCGTGAGCACTGCTAAAAAAAAAAACTGCTGCGCCACCATCCGGTTCAGGTTCATACATCCTTCCTGCCGGGCCCTTCCTCTTGTGGGACGTGGTGATCACGTACTTATTCCCGTTACACCGTGGTATATACTCGGTTTCGTAGCGGGCGCGTTTCCGTTTCCTCCTGTCGATCGAGGGTGGGTATATACTTACGTCCGCGGAGCGGCGCTGCCGCTGCCGCTGCCGTCATCCCACAACAGCCACCATCGCTACCCACGAAGATGCAGATCTTGTTGAAGACCGTCACCGGGGAGACTCTGACGCTCGAGGTCGAGAGCAGCGACACGGTCGACATCCTCAAGTCCAAGATCCATGACAAGGAAGGAATCATCGTCGCCTCTGATGATGCCGACGACGACCAGAATCAGGTACCGTCTCTCGTCTTCGCCGGGAAGCAGCTAGAGGAGGAGGACGGCCGACTACGGCATCTGCAAGGAGTCGACGCTGCACCCCGCGCTCGGCCTCCGCGGCGGCTTCCGGGGCCCCCAATGCTACCGTATCGAGCCTAGCCTCCGAAAGCTTGCGCTCAGCTACAACGAGAAGAAGATGATCTGCCGCAAGTACGTGTGCAATATATAAGCCTATACATGTTTGATTTTTTCTCTCTTTCCATCTCGGTTCAGTGATTCGTTTTCCGGCATTGATTCGTTCGCGATAAAATCAGGTGCTATGCACGCCTTCCCAACTGCCGCAAGAAGAAGTGCGGCCACAGCAGCGACGTAATTTTCTCTCTTCAAATTGCCAGTTTTTATTGCCACTACCACTACTCTACCTTTTCATTCTGTGGTCTCTGATGTATTTGTTTTTTCTTCAGCTGAGGAAGAAGAAAACGTTTCATCGATGGTGAAGCAACTTCACCAGAGCAGCAGCGGCATGCATACTACCACAAGCCACCAGCCTCTCCTAAGGACCGGTGGATTGAGATATGATCATTCATAGGCTTCATCTGCACCAATAATGATCTGCGCTTCCAACTTATACTAGCATACACATCTATACACATGTAGAACTAGTCGGATGCAACATATGCCAATAATGATGTATTCATGTGTACACAGGCGGCGCCACTATGGGGGCGAGCGTGGGCGGCCGCCCCGGCTCCCGCGCGCAGGCCCATGCACCCCCTCCTGTGACTTTTTCTAGGTGGCCTTGTATATTGGGCTGTCTCTGTTCGACGATCGATCGAGTCATCGAGAGACCGGCCCTCGTCCTGGCTTGCACGCACGCGCGCTGATCTTCCTCAATTCCCTTTCCTGGCTACCCTAACGCACACGCACTGACGCACAGCGCCGCCGGCTGCCGATTTGGTCCGCGCCTCCCGTCTCTAGGTCCCCGGCGCTTGGTATCTGCCCCCCGGCGCCCCGCCCTTACCTCGCGCACGCGCGTCAGTACGCCCATCGCCCCGCCGCTTCCCTCACGCACGCGCAACAGTGCGGCCTTCTCCTGCTCGGCTGCTCCTCAAGAGCGCGCATTGCTGCCTTTCGTCGGTCGCTGATGGACGAGCAGGAGGAGTTGGACTGGATAGTAGGCCAGGGCGAGGGAGCAAGGAGAGGAAAGACGCAAGCGAGCACGCGGAAGTCCAGAGCAGGTTTATTCCCCATTTTCCCTTGTTAAATTTTGTAGCTGCAGCCTGCATAACACTAAATTTGTGCATTGAGTAGATGTTGAATACTAAATTTCCTTTCAAATTCGATATTGTAGGATACTATATCTCCGCAGTCAAGTGTTCATGAAGTATTTAATCTAGCAAATATGGTTTCTGATCCTGGAATTCGTAGACAAATTGATGAATATGCTACTCCGGAAATTAGAGACAAAATGAGAAGAGCATATTTGTCGAGAGGCCGGAGTCTGAGTGATCTTGCTCTCAAGTTGGTTCAAACTAGACAAACTTTAATCTTTCCATTGGTCTATCGCCTCATTACACTTGCATTGACATTACCGGTGGCAACATCATCAGTTGAGAGAGTTTTCTCGGCCATAAACATTATAAAGACCGATCTTCGAAACAAGATAGGTGATGATTGGCTTAATGATTTGATGATTTGTTACGTTGAGAAAGAGATATTTGCAAAAATTGATGATAAGCGGATTATGCTATGTTTTCATTCCTTCAAGAATCGTCGAGGTCATCTACCTCGAGAGTTTACTCTTCCTAGCACAACTACTACTTAATGGTATGTTATTATCTTATCAAGAGCTAGGACTATTATATGCTTGCCAAAATTTAGACTCATAAGTTTGTCACATTTGTAGGCACATCTCCTAGAATTGTGAGATCATATGGTGATGCATAATGAAGCAAGTCAGAGAAGTCCATGTTAGTAGTTTTAAAGCTATTTTTATGCCAGTTTCTTGTTCTTAGTGCTTGTACTTCATCAAATATGAAACATGAACGTTTGTGCATCATTTTTCTGTTCAGTACAATTGCTTTTGTGTCTTAAAAAATTTAAACCTTGTGAGTTCGCCCCGGCTCGTTTCATTTTCTAGCTCCGCCACTGCATGTGTATGTCCCCAAAGCATGCCGATTTTCCACGTTGTTGTGTGCCAGCACAACTTCATCTTCTTAATTTTGGCGACCTTAATAGAAGTATTTTTTTAACGAGTTCCATGCTCTTCGTTGCGTTTCTGTGTTTTGGGAGGAAGCAATTTGAATTCAATTCAAATATGAATATGAAATAGAATTTCACTTCCAAAAAGAATAGATATTACATTTCCAGAAGAATTAATTCTATAAAAATGTGGGGTAAAAGATATAAAAGTAAGAATCAAATACTACATAGAATTATTTCTCAAAAGAGTATTTTTTTTATAACATTTATTGAATAGTAGACAAAATAAATAAAGAAGATTACATAAAGGATAGAAGAAATTCTAAACTAAATCTTGAACTTTTCAATCTTCTTAGTCTTCTTCACATGCGATAAGAAAAAGAAAAAAAAGGCAAAGAAAGGAAAATCATTGGGTAATTTTAAAATGTATGACATCATCATTGAAGAGGCATTGTTGATGTTTTGAAACTAAACTAGTGGGTATTAGGAATTTTTCCTGACTCGCCATTTTGGAAAGGGCTCATGCGTGTCAAAAAAGACTTCTTTGATAGAGGTTCGTTCAAGTTAGGGGCTGCGGGGTATTCCTCTAGCTCTCTATATATAACATTGTGCAACGGAAAAATGTTTTGGTGGTTGATGTTCTTGGACAAACACCATTGAATATTGAATTTAGGAGAGCGTTAATTGGTAATAAATGGGACGACTGGTTGCATTTATGTCAAAGATTAATGATGGTTAATTTATCCAAAACACGTGATCGTTTTGTGTGGACCCTTACATCGAATGGGTTATTTACTGTAAAGTCTATGTATTTAGATCTTATGAATGGTCATACTAGATTTTTGCGTAAATATCTATGGAAACTAAAAATACCACTCAAGATCAAAGTCTTTATGTGGTTTCTCAATAATAAAGTTCTTCTCACTAAAGATAATCTTGCAAACGGAATTGGAATGAATGCCAAAAATGTTGCTTCCGCGACTCAATGCAGACGGTAGAACATTTATTTTTATCTTGTCCTTTTGCTCGTATTATTTGGCATATGGTTTTCTTTGTGTATAATACCACTCCTCCTACGAGTATAGCTAATATGTTTGACAACTGGTTAAATAGGGGTGATAATAAGAAGCTCGTATACGCATTGGCATATCAGCTTTGTGTTGGTCTATTTGGATGTGCAGGAATAACTTTGTCTTTAACATACAAACATCCACAAATTGTTTGCAGGTTATTCGTCTGGCTACTCATTGGCTTCAACTTTGGGTTTATCTTCTCCCGGAGGATCAGCGGGAGCCGATGGTTTCTGGATGCAATCGTCTGTTATGGTTGCACATGACTGTTATTTCCAGGCTACTGGGTGGCGGCACACAAGTAGATTACAAAATGGATAGTATCTTGTTGCTGTTCATTTTTTGATGGTTGATACCTGTCTCAACCCTCTCTGATCCATGATTGTAGTAACTTGAGCACTATGAACTGAGTAATAAAGTAGTCTGTGTGCATCTATCGATGCGGAGGCTGGGGCTTTGTTCCCCATTTCGATTTTTTTAGGAATTTGTCCTAATATCCAAATAATGTCTAGAGGGATCAATCTCAATCTAAGGCAACAACGGACCATGGATCTTTCTTGGATCATTTGGATCACTAGAGACATCAAGGATAAATAGGCAAAATTGATTGACTTACAACATAGAAGGGACAAGGCAACATAAGGCAATAATATTTGATCCACTTATCTTTAGGTAATAAGGCAACTAACCAATCCGTCTAACCTAGTGCAGTTCCTAAATATAAAAGCCACAAATAAAATTGAAATAGTTCTCTATTGGTATTGATTACCAACAAGAACTCAAGTAACCACTGAATTTGTTTAAACGAGCATTTAACTAGTTAAGCGTAAGCTTAATTAGATATTCAAATCCACTGATTAATTGTTAAAATCCCAACACATTGTTTCAACCATAGAGTTAAATAGGAAAGCTCACAAGTTTAAGCCAAGCTAGGAGTAACAACCAACAATTGTTATACACTTGGTAGTACAAAAGAATACCAAAATGAATAAAGTTGAGTCCCAGTTGTGCCTTACACTAGGAGGAGGCAAACCCCAACTTGAGAACATGCACAAGTGGAGGGGATGTTGGGGTTCCGCGTATGAAAACAATAAATTTTACCCTACGCCCCTAAACCCCTGAAGCTACCAGGACCTATCTATTAGTAATACTGTAACGAGAGGGGCTTTTCGCGAACTTACCCTTGAAGACCAAAAAGCATTGTCAACGCTCAGGAGAGCGTGGTTGATGTAGACAAGCCGAAGCCGACCTCAAGGTCGTGATGAAGTCCTTGCGCTCCTTGGCTCCAACGACTTGAGTGCCTCAAGTGCGACACCTCGCAGAGAGTTACACCCGTCCGGTGCCTGACGATAACTCCCGCTTCCCTGATCCAACAGTAGTGGCGGAAGTAGAGCTCCTGGATCCGAATCCCACAGCGCGACAACGCTCTGCGGTAAAGATGTCTCTCGTTCGCGCAGTCCAGACTTGGGACCACGGTCACGAGAGAGAGAGGGGAAGAGAGAAAATATCAATTATAAGTCCTCTCAAAAGTGAGAAGACCTTTATTGATTATTGGTGTATTTATTTTGGCCAGATACCCCCACTATATATAGGGGAGGGGAGGTACTACCTCCCTCAAAGTCCAGAGGTGGGACTAAAGTAGAGGAGGGGGAGGGAAGGCCGCCGGCCACCCTAGTGGGCCCCGCGCGGGGGGCTAGGCCCAGCCGGCCAGCCCCCTTGCCCCTTCTCCCTCTCTCCTTTCCCTAATGGGCCCTCTCCCTCCGGAAATTGGCCCATTAAGCCTTTGACCATTTAAATTGATTTTCTCTATATTCAATAATTATGAATAAATGATTAAATCAATATTTAACATTCATTCACATATTATTCAACCTCCGTGGCTATGGAACACCTTCCACCTCCACTCCAGACATCCTCCGGACTTACGGAAACCCTTTCGGTTTTCTCTCTACTATTCTTCGGTGATTTCACCGATCCTATAAACACTCTCTAAGCATCATCAAGCCCTTAAGCGTGATACCCCACGATTCGGGAACACTCCAGACATGGTCGGGATACTCTCGCACCATTGATCGACAGAGGGACCTGGATGGCCATGTGACCCCTGTGCGTTCCATGAAGATCTTTCGTCGTTTGAACCGGGACAATCGTGTCTTATTCCCTTTGTCTCTCGATACTTGCATTGCCCGAGATCTGATCAATGACATCTCCATGTCATGTTCAATCTCGTTACTGAACAACGCTACTTGACTCGTTCCGACAAGTGATATCCATGTGATCAAATCACACGCTGCACAGCTATTGGATATAACTTCTCCGGGTGGGCCCTTCGAGTATCTTCCCGTCACATGGACAGACAAATCCCGCTCTTCATATATATTGCCTCAACGGTTTTCTCCGAGTACCTAAACACACCTTTATAACCACTGTATTACCAAGTGGCGCTTGATGCTATTAAAGCACTCTCGGGAGACAGTGATTGATATAGCCTCACTGTCTAAGGAATAGTCTACGAGGATCCATTTCTAATCATCGTAGCTTGAACTTCATGACATGATTGGGTCACGATGTTTAGGTTGGGTATTGGTTCATCATCTCATTCTCGGAATGAGATGACTCCATTTCCAACTAGCATAAATGCCACATGATCAGGAAACATGATCATCTGTTGACTAATGAACCAGTGACTAGAGTTTCACTAGGAACCCCTGGTTGTTTATATATCATACGTGTATTGATGTTTCCACTCAATACCGTTATAGCATGATATAAAACTTAATCATAAACTATATGAAATATGATAATTGTCCTTACTACTATTTGTCTCTAGGGCATATTTCCAACAGTCTCCCACTTGCACTAGAGTACAAATACACTAGCTGCATTTGTTCTCAATCATTGGCACCATATATCCGGTACCCTGAACATGCTTGCTCATGGAAGAGGTTGAGTCTTGGGTCTGTACTTTACAGTATCAAATCCTTTGCAACTTACTAATGTCACATTGATTGACATTAATACTTTATCATCACATGATAGCATCTGTGTGTATGCATCATCGCTACGGCAGCAGAACGAGGCCTGATTCCAGGAGCCTACAGTGACTTTAGATCAACCTCGAGAGCTTTCTCATGGGAACTGTGCCCTGGTACACATCATTCTACATTAAAAGCGAACTAGCCCGACCATAACATTATACAACACTTTAGATGGTACCCTTATCTATTATTATAAATGTATCCATGGAAACACCAGTGCACTCCGAGAAACTTTCGATGTCTTTGTTCACCTCGCTTTCTACTTGACTTTAGTCGGTATCTACAGGAGTTTCCAACATATTCCCTTATAAAATAACCCTTTATGTTTTAAGATATGTCATCCTTTATGGATTTGGAAAATATGTCTACAGTTCTCTATTAGACACTGCAGACAAACTTAGCTCAAAGTTCTGTGATTCAAACTTAATCACTTTTGAATGTTCCTTATTGGATCATATATTATGTTACGTTATCATCACAGTTTTTCTAAGATAGAACCTATGTCTTAACATAGTGGATGATGATCATCCTTTTCTTTCTCTCAACCATTGATGTTAAACTTAATACTATTCCTAATTTGAGTTATTAAGGACCAGTTCCTTAATTAACTTCTATCTTGAAACCCTTTTCAGAATCCCTTAAGGAATATTACATAATATCATAATACACCTATTATCAACTTCTACACCTTATAAATCATTATTTATAAGCACTTGCGCTTTTATTCTTAACACCCTTAAGAATCACTGTATAAGCTCCCACTCAAAAATATGCTACCAACATATTGTTTTAGGAAGACTTACATAGCTCCCACTCAATTTCATGCAAATTGCACATCCACTCACTATTTTGAACAACTTCAAATCCTTTGATCAAATATCAAACTTGGAGTTTTACTATGAGATAGTAGTACCTTTGCTAGTTTTAAATCCACTAGACATTTAAGCACTCACGAATCAAATTCATTTGAATTTGTCCAATACTTGACAAATTGTGCTTTTGTCATTTACCCCTTTTTTCCACTAAGGCTTTGCAGTCATTTGGGAAAATTCAAGTAACCCCTTTTACCTGTGACAGCAACGAATTGCTTTCAAATCTCAAGTGAATTTTCCTTTTAGGATTTCTCATAATTCTAGTTCACCATTATTTCCTTAGTAGTTCGTAGGTATGTCATATTCCAAGAATCATGACAAATGATTCACAAATGTCTCCATACAAGATATGGATTACATTTTGAATCCTACTTTATGTAGTGAAAACACCAGTAGGGAAAAC
The DNA here is from genome assembly GCA_910589775.1 of Avena eriantha. Classification (NCBI taxonomy): domain Eukaryota; kingdom Viridiplantae; phylum Streptophyta; class Magnoliopsida; order Poales; family Poaceae; genus Avena; species Avena eriantha. Next base: position 585,221,747 of record OU342743.1, on the reverse strand, counting down.
ACAATGATCAATATCATTGATTATTTCCTTCTGTGAAGAGAATCGTTCATGAACGTTGTCCATTGCGCTTCTAAACACTCTAATGCAGGGATATGAATCCTCGTCGTGTTTTTCACTAATTTTCATTTGCTCCATAATCGAGAAATATCACTAAAAGTGAGCTTTCTCAAGTATGCACCAAAATCCAAGCAATACTTGTTTTGCTTCTCTTTTGGTTTAGATATGGATTTCGTATTCAATGTTTCCAATGAATACTCTATAAGGAATTATTCGCTATTGTTTTGGTTATATCGAATAACCCCAAAACTTTCATGAATTGAAATGGTTCACTACATTCTAATTGAGTGCTAACTATTTCTAACTAATGGTTTCTACATCTACACTACAACGATTTATTTGGTGCCTTCTATTCACCTACTTTGATATCTAATATAACATTGTGATGCTTTGAATTTTGACATTTCAAAACGCTTTGCATTCCACAATTTCCTTTTATGCCATTCTTTATAAAGTCAAATTTCATTACTATTGATCAAATCATAGTAATTAGATTCTCTTTTATCTTTATACCCTTTGTTGATGAAACACTTTGATCAAATCAAATAGTTTCATATTCATGTTTCCTTTGGTAAACTTCTTTACACATTTAAACAACCATATAATGATAATTACCATTTTTCAAAACACAATACATCGAATATGTATTTTACTTTTAACAATTCATTAACCACTTTGTATTCAAGTAATACACGGTGTTCAAGTTATTTTGCCGAACTTAGGCATGATTTATATGTGATAATAAATCGAATGACTTTCACATATTATTAGCATAACTTTGAATTTAAACAATGGTTTTCATTCCGTAATGAAATATCATTTAAGATTGCAATTTTAAGGCATTTTAATATTTTACAAATGTTCATGCATTATCAATTAGTTTCAAACAACAAGGATAATTCACAAGTAATCAAACAAGATATGAACACAAATAGAAATCATTCATAAAAGTGGAACAATAGTTTGTTACAAACTCATATGAATAACCGTCTCACAAAGTGTGGGACACACTAAAGAACTTCACAATCTCTTGATTACAATAATCATCCTAAAACATAAGCTAAGTGATAAATGTCGAGGGAGGGTGTCGTCGGCCATCATCATCATGCTCGCCATCAACACGCAACGTCACCTCCTCTCCAGCAAGCACCTCTCATGCAGAAGGACCTGTTTTCAGCAAAATAGAACAAGTATCAGATATACTTAACACTGCAAACGTGTTTGCAAGATTATAACATTTATAAAACTGTATATCAAATATATACCTTTGTCACTGATGACCCCAGCGACACCGGGTTCAACCACCACACCTCTGAAATGTGATATGAACTCATGGAAATCCAGTGTTTCCGTGTCGCCTCTCATAATGCAAATCCTGACTTGTGCTTGGAAGCTTGGTGGTAGCGACCGCAGCACAACTCCCATTGCAAAAGAGCTTGCGAACCAGTTGTCTAGGTAGTATGCCACACTCATGTATGCATCGTAGATGCTCAATAAGTGCCCGTCCAGTGAGGAGCCCTCCTCCATCTTTATGGAGAGGAAGTCCCCTGATACATTGCAAATGTATCTATAATTTATGATGTTCCATGCTTTGTTTTATCCACTTTCTTGTGTTTTGTTCCAACTTTGGAGTACTTTTCATATGATTTCTTGGACTAACCTATTAACAAGGGCCACAGTGCCAGCTACCTGTTTTCTGCTGTTTTTGGTTCCAGGAAAGTCAGAAAATGAATATTCTCCGAATTGGACGGGACAAAAGCCAAAATGCCTATTTTTCCAGAAGTGATCAAGTGCCAGAATACGAGACGGAGAGGGACCAGGGGCCACCACACCACTTGGCCACGCGACCCAGCCTAGCCCGCGCCAGGGGGTGGTGAGGCCAGCCCTGGCACCCCCTCGGCCTCCCCTTCCGACTATAAGATGCCCTCGGGACGAAAACCCTAAGAACCCGATCAAAAATCCACGAAAGAGTCTGTAGCCGCCATCATCTCCATCCCTAGATTGGGAGGGATCTGAAGCTCTTCCCGGCACCCTGTTGGAGAGGGGAATTCACCCTGGAGGCCTTCTTCATCACCATGCAATCCTCCGGTGTGATGCGTGAGTAGTTCATCCTTGGACTACGGATCCATGTAGTAGCTAGATGGCTGGTTTCTCCTCCTTTGTGCTTTCATGTTTAGATCTTGTGAGCTCCGTTCATGATCAAGATCATCTATTTGTAATTCTGCATGTTGTGTTTGTGGGGATCTGATGGTTATTGAGATGCTATCTCAGATTGATTATTGATTCTATCATGTCTTTGTTATTTGATATCTTGCATGCTTTCCGTTGTTAGTAGCTATCTTGGCCAAGTAGATGCTAGCAACTCCAAGAGTTAGTATTTATGCTCGATAGTGGGTTCATGCCTCTGGTAATCTGGGGAAGTGACAGAAATCTCTAAGGTACTAGATGTGTTGTTGCTACTAGGGAGAAAACAACAATCCTTTGTTCATAGAACAATCGTATTGTTTACTTTACACGCAGTCTGTAAAGCAATAATCTGTTGCTTGCAACTTAATACTGGAGGGGGTTCGGATGATAACCTGAAGGTGGATTATTAGTCATAGATGCAGTTGGATGGCGGTCTATATATTATGTTGTAATGCCCAATCAAGTCTTAGAGGAGTCAAGATGATTAGTATATGCATGTATTGCTTTCTCGGTGTTTGTCAATTACCCCGCTGTAATTTGTTCACCCAGCATGTTTTCTATCTAAGGAGAGCCACCTCTAGTGAACTATGGATCCCGGTCCTTTTTTCTTTACATACAATCGACAATATTTTACTGCTTTGTGTTTACTTTCTGCAAACTTTTACTTCTTTCCATTCGATACGTTTAATCCTTTGTTTTCTGCAAAACACGGTGAGATTGACAACCTCATCACAAGTTGGGGACAAAGTTCTGTGGTTGTGTTGTGCAGGTCTCCACGTTGCTACTAGCACCGGTAGTGCGCCCTGCCAAAGCTCAGCTAGTAACACCTTTGGGGTGTTTCCTTGCTCCTACTGGTTCGATTAAACCTTGGTTTCATAACTGAGGGAAAACTTACTGTTGTGCTCATCATACCTTCCTCTTGGGGTTCCCAACGAGCTCTACGTTGAAAGTCGAGTGCATCAAGATCTTTTCTGGTGCCATTGCTGGGGAGTCAAGGACATCTTCACAAGGGGAGTCCCTCAAAACCAATCTCTTTACTTTGTTGTTTTTTTTTCTTAGTTTTCTTTTTGCTTTGTTTGCTTGTTTTGTTCTTCAAAAACACAAAAAAAATTAGTTTTACTTGTTTTGCTTTCTTATTTGAAAAAAAACACAAAATTTTTAAGTCTCCTTTAGTTGTCACCCCTTCCTTAGCTCACCATGTTGATCCCTACATTCCTCCTGAAAGACCTTCCAATTGGTAGTGGTTCTATAATTGGGAAAGATAACATTGAAGAATTATTTAATCATGTTAGCAAACATGAAGATACTGAGGATAGATCCCTTGTAGAACTTGCTCCAAATTATGAGATTGCTGCAGCTTATTTAATTCACATGTTAGAAGCTAGGTTTGTTAACCTCAACCCCTTAATGCAAGTGATGTTTCTTAAGCTTAAAGAAATGGAGGATCCTGAAAAGAGGGATTTTATTCTAGAAACTTTGTTTAAGGAGTTCTATGATGTTGCCAAGGAAGCTAGAAAAGTTTTTGAACGTTTCAATATGCTAGGCTCATGTGTAGATGTTTTTGTACACGAGAAAATATGAACAAAACCGAACCTAATGGGGAGGAACCTAAGATACCAATACCCTTCAAACTAGTAGCAATACATGATGCCATAGAAAAGAATCTTGATTGGATTGTTCCTGCAAACCCTTTTGATGAGAGTAGTAAACCTAAGAGCATTGAGAGAGGATCCTCTAGAACTTATTTGGATGATATACATTGCCTTGTTGAAAATATTTCTGGTATTGATCTTAATGCTTCTTCATTTGAGAACACTTGATTATTTATTTGCTTCTTATGCCTAACTTAAAGGCGTTAAATAAAAGTACTTATTGGGAGATAACCCAAAAAATTTAGATGAGTCTTGGGAGTTATTACCTCTGTAATAACCTCTCCTTATCCTTTTTATTTGCTTTTTGTGCCAAGAGTAACCTCTAATGAGAGAGAAGTAATGATTGGGAAAGTTGCTGTCCCGAAACAGATTTCTGTGCTTCACCGTAAAAATTCGTGAGAGAGCTCTGTATGTCGGATTGAGCTGTAATTTTTTGTGCTTCTGCCCCAGGTTGTTATATAACTTTATTTAGTTCAACACTTTTTGATTTGAGCAACATAAGGTCTTATACAAAATTCGTCTTTACCTGGTGGTCTGTTTTGCCAGATTTTGCCATTTTCTGCATTTGCTTCTTGTTAGTTCCTTCTTGAGTTCTTTTGGGGAATTGAGCTTTTTGAGGGAAGTGCTACAGTAGCTAGTGTTCTAATGGAAGTTTATTTGGTGTTAAAACTGAACCTTAAGACTTATTTATCGTAAGTGCACTAATGTTGCTAATGAGATTGTGTGAAGTTTTGTATGAAGGAAAATTTTCAGGTGTATGGAAGGAATGAGTAATGAGATGAAGGATGGACTAAAGCTCAAGCTTGGGGATGCCACGCGTGTCACCCCAAGAAATATCCAAAAGTACAAGCGTCAAAGCTTGGGGATGCCCAAGGCATCCCCTTCTTCACCAATAAAAATCCCAGGTTTCTTCCAAACGCTTCATTTTTATTGTTTCATGCACAGTTGTGTTTTTCTTGGAGCGTCTTTCTTTTCGTTTTTGTTTTGGTTTTTCGTTTGCTTTCGTTTGCTTAGTTTGCTGAATAAATTTGTTGGACCCCCTCTTTCATACATTGGTTTGTAAATAGTTTGGTTTGGTTTGGAAAAGAGTAGGAAAAGTTCATACTTATGTGGTAAAAAGAGCTCGTTTTTGACTGTGGCCTATGCTTTGCCATGCCATGCTTGGTATTGTTTTGGATTTATGCTTACTATTCTTTGCTGTAGCATGACTTGTTATAAACAATTGAGATTGCTTAATGTTCCTTGGATGAATCATGCGTTGTTTTAGCATATTAAAGCATAGTATAGTGGTATTCTCCTTTGATGCTTTATTTGGGTTGACTTGGCGCATGCTCACACCATGTTATGACTATCTCAAGTCACCATAGCCTGTATGATCCTTTAGTTTTCAACTTGTAGTATCACTTTATGCTTTGATCAATGATGTTTTTGTCGCTCTGCATGATTATGGCCATTATTGCTCTCTTAGTTTATCGCTCCCAGTCTTTTGCTAGCCTCCACAACAAAGTATGAGTTCCACTCATGCATCCAACTCCCTAAACCTAGTTATTCCAAAGAGTCCACCATACCTACCTACTAGCTTATGCTATTCCAAGTACATTCATGCTTTTGTTTACCTTCCACTTGTTATGAGAAAACTAGTGATTAAAGCTCTCACGAACTTGATGGCACACTTTACTTTACTTGCCTTTAATAAACTTGAACCATTGTGTCTTCTATGTTGTATATGCTTGCACTTATTTGTCGGGAATTAGCAGAACCATGCTTTCATGGGGAACGCTTTCAATATTGCACTTGGTACTTGTACCTAGTTGATATCATGCTCTTTTGTATATGGATGTTGTCGGTGTGAAATGAAAGGGGAGCTTGTAAGTCCATGGAGTTATGTATATGTGTTAGAGAAACGCCTAGGCCACTGGTCTAATCCATGCTGACATGGTGGAAACCTGCAGCGTAACCATAATGAGTTGTCTATGAAGCATTCTTCTGATAAAAAAGAGTCCTATATTGAGAAAAAAAGAGAAAAAAAAGAGATACTATGAAAAGAGGAAAGAGAGAAAAAAGCACCATATTCCCATGGTAAATAAGAAGAATGATGAGATGCTCGTTGTCTGCTTGCCTTGTCATTTTGATATGGGGATTCTTCCGTATCATCGGGCAAGGGGTACCCCGTTGGAGGTTCACTATGATACACATGCACTTACGATGACAAGACCTTACCGGTGACTAAACTTCAGTAGCATGAGGAGCGGCCCTCGTATAAAAGGGACATGAGATTTATGACTTATACTTCGTCAAGCATGTACACCATAGTTTGTTCACTTTAACCTTAATCACTTCAAGATGCTTATGATAGGGGCAATGAGAGCTGAAAGCTACAAGTACCATAATTTTTGGAAGCTCTTTATGAGACTTGAATCCCTACTTCCTTTTACAAAAGGCTTTTCTTCCACCATTATATTGAGTCTCCACCTTCTATATTTATGCACCTACTTTGAGAGCATAGTGGCCATTCTTAGTTCTATGTGCATTGTCCCAAGAATAGCTGATTGATGCATAACTTGTTATTGCTTGTTTGAAACTATTGTATCTAGTCACTCTTATGAACTTTGAAGGTGTCATATGCATTTATATTTGCTACTCTATTGAGGGACAAGCTGAATACTATTATGCTATGTTTTCTTTATGTGAAACAAACAAACGTCTTGTAAAGCATTGTTATTCATGAATCTTTTGTTTGTGCCTTTTAATGTTGCATCATAGTTTCTTTGCTTATTGCTAGAACTTTGTCTTTCATGTTATGATTGAAGTACTATGATCCCAGCTTTGAATGTTTTGCAAATACTTTGATCAAGTTTTTGATGGTGCATGTCACCTCAAAAATTATTCTTTCTTTTTATCACTTACCTACTCGAGGACGAGCAGGAGTTAAGCTTGGGGATGTTGATACAATGCAAATGTATCTATAATTTATGATGTTCCATGCTTTGTTTTATCCACTTTCTTGTGTTTTGTTCCAACTTTGGAGTACTTTTCATATGATTTCTAGGACTAACCTACTAACAAGAGCCACAGTGCTAGCTGCCTATTTTCTGCTGTTTTTGGTTCCAGGAAAGTCAGAAAATGAATATTCTCGGAATTGGACGGGACAAAAGCCAAAGTGCCTATTTTTCCGGAAGTGATCAAGTGCCAGGGAGCCACCACACCACTTGGTCGCGCAGCCAGGCCTGGCCCGCGCCAGGGGGTGGTGTGGCCGCTCCCGACACCCCCTCAGCCTCCCCTTCCGACTATAAGATGCCCTCTGGAAGAAAACCCTAAGTACCCGATCAAAAATCCACAAAAGAGTCTGTAGCCGCCGTCATATCCATCCCTAGATCGGGAGGGATCTGAAGCTCTTCCCGGCACCCTATTGAAGAGGGGAATTCACCCTGGAGGCCTTCTTCATCACCATGCAAGCCTCCGGTGTGATGCGTAACTAGTTCATCCTTGGACTACGGATCCATGTAGTAGCTAGATGGCTAGTTTCTCCTCCTTTGTGCTTTCATGTTTAGATCCTGTGAGCTCCGTTCATGATCAAGATCATCTATTTGTAATTCTGCATGTTGTGTTTGCGGGGATCTGATGGATATTGAGATGCTATTTCAGATTGATTATTGATGCTATCATGTCTTTGTTATTTGAGATCTTGCATGCTTTCCGTTGTTAGTAGCTATCTTGGCCAAGTAGATGCTAGCAACTCCAAGAGTTAGTATTTATGCTCGATAGTGGGTTCATGCCTCTGGTAATCTGGGGAAGTGATAGAAATCTCTAAGGTACTAGATGTGCTGTTGCTACTAGGGAGAAAACAACAATCCTTTGTTCATAGAACAATTGTATTGTTTACTTTACAAGCAGTTCGAAAGCAATAATCTATTGCTTGCAACTTAATACTAGAGGGGGTTCGGATGATAACCTGAAGGTGGATTATTAGTCATAGATGCAGTTGGATGGCGGTCTATGTATTATGTTGTAATGCCCAATCAAGTCTTAGAGGAGTCAAGATGATTAGTATATGCATGTATTGCTTTCTCGGTATTTGTCAATTGCCCTGCTGTAATTTATTCACCCAACATGTTATCTATCTAAGGAGAGCCACCTCTAGTGAACTATGGATCCCGGTCCTTTTTTCTTTACATACAATCTACAATCTTTTACTGCTTTGTGTTTACTTTCTGCAAACTTTTACTTCTTTCCATGCTCCTACTGGTTCGATTAAACCTTGGTTTCATAACTGAGGGAAAACTTACTGTTGTGCTCATCATACCTTCCTCTTGGGGTTCCCAATGAGCTCTACGTTGAAATTCGAGCGCATCATCCCCCATCAGCTCATACTCCCGCATGCGCACTTGTTCCAGGAAAAGTGATCTCAGATGTGCCATGACCATTCGGGGATTATGACTTCCCACCATTGGCCACATCCCATCCTCCATCCCGAGGCGCATCGTCACTGATATGAATGTGGCCATCACACGACGACGGCTGCGAAGATCCCGCTGCTCCTGGGTCTCATGAGAATAGGGTGGCTCCAAGTACAACTCGTAGATCATGTAGTCAGCTACTTTTTTCTCACCAACGAGATCGAAAAGGCGCATGACCCATGCAGAGAAGTTGGATCCATCTAACTTGATCTTTTCTCCTTTTAACCAATCGTCAATAGGGAAGGTAATCTCGGGGAGAACCATTTTCCACATTTATAGTTGCAAAAGGAATTTAGACTAAGATTATAATTAAATGAGTTAATAATAACTCCACTCAGAAACACCTATCCCCATAACACGACCCCTATCAGCCACATCTCGATTATGAGATTTGGCAGATGGATGTCAAAACGGCGTTCCTTAATGGTGACATTGAGGAAGAGTTGTATATGGTACAACCCAAGGGTTTTGTCGATCCTAAAGATGCTGACAAGGTATGCAAACTTCAGCGCTCCATTTATGGACTAAAGCAAGCATCCCGGAGTTGGAATCAACGTTTTGATAAAGTAATCAAAAACTTATGATTTATACAAACTTATGGAGAAGCTTGTATTTACAACAAAGTGAGTGGGAGCTCTGTAGCATTCCTAGTACTATATGTAGATGACATATTGTTGATTGGGAATGATATAGAACTTCTTAATAGTGTCAAAACCTATTTGAATAATAGTTTTTCAATGAAGGATCTTGGCAAAGCGGCATATATTCTAGGCATCAAAATTTATAGAGATAGATCAAGACGCCTAATAGCGCTTTCACAAAGTACATACTTAGACAAAGTTCTAAAGAAGTTTAGAATGGAAGAGAGCAAGAAAGGGTTCGTGCCCATGTTGTCAGGTAAGACCTTGAGTAAGACTCAAAGTCTAGCTATGGCAGAAGATAGAGTGAAAATGAATAATATTCCCTATGCCTCGGCCATAGGTTCTATCATGTATGCCATGATGTGTACAAGACCGGATATAGCACATGCTGTTAGTTTGACTAGCAGATATCAAAGTGATCCTGGAATGGAGCACTGGACAGCGGTCAAGAATATCCTAAAGTACCTAAAGAGGACTAAGGATATGGTTCTTTCTTATGGAGGTGATGAACAACTTATTGTAAATGGTTACACCGATGCTAGTTGGAACACCGATCCGGATGACTCGAAGTCACAGTCGGGATACGTATTTGTTTTGAATGGTGCTGCAGTGAGCTGGAGGAGTGCCAAGCAAAGTGTTGTCGCGAAATCTTCAACTGAATCGGAATACATAGCTGCTTCGGAGGCTGCACAAGAAGCCATATGGATGAAGGAATTCATTACTGAACTTGGCGTGGTTCCCAGTGCGTTGGACCCGATGGCCATCTACTGTGACAACACATGTGCCATAGCTAATGCACATGAGCCAAGGTCACATAGCAAGCTGAAGCACATCAAGCTACGTTTCCACGCTATTCGCGAGTATGTCCGAAATGGTGACATAAAGATTTTCAAAGTACACACTGATCTGAATGTGGCAGATCCGTTGACTAAACCTCTCCCTAGAGCAAAGCATGACCAGCACCAGAACGCCATGGGTGTTAGATATATTACCATGTAATCTAGATTATTGACTCTAGTGCAAGTGGGAGACTGTTGGAGATATGCCCAAGAGGCAATAATAAAAGTGGTTATTATTATATCTTTGTGTTTATGATGAATGTTTACATCCCATGCTATAATTGTATTATTAGGAAACACTAATACATATGTGTTTTGTAAACATAAAAGAGTCCCTAGTAAGCCTCTTGTTGAACTAGCTTGTTGATTAGTTGATGATCATGGTTTCCTGATCATGGACATTGGATGTGATTAATAACAAGGTTATATCATTAGGAGAATGATGTGATGGACACACACCCATAGTAAGCGTAGCATAAGATCAAGTCATTAAGTTTGTATTGCTATAAGTTTTTAAATGCATAGTAACCTAATCCTTCGACCATGAGGTTGTGTTAATCACCATCACCGGATGGGTACTTTGATGACATCAAACACCGCTTCATAACTGGGTGGTTATAAAGGTGTCATTGGGTATTCTGAAAGTATGTGTTGAAGCGCATGGACCAAGATTGGGATTTGTCCATCCATATGACGGATAGATATGCTCTAGGCCCTCTCGGTGTAATGTCATCTAGTTAGCTTGCAAGCATGTGACTGGGTCACAAGGGATGACATAACATGGAACGAGTAAAGAGTACTTATCAGTAACGAGGTAGAACTGGGTATGGAGATACCGACGATCAAACCTCGGATAAGTATAGTATCGCGTGACAAAGGGAATTGGTTTCGTATGTAAATGGTTCTATCGATCACGAAGTCATCGTTGAGTATGTGGGAGCCATTATGGATCTCCAGGTCCCGCTGATGGTTATTGATAGGAGATGTGTCTATGTCATGTCTACATATTCACGAACCGTAGGGTGACACACTTAAGGTTCGAAGTTGTTTTAAGTAGATATGGAATGTGTGTTGGAGACCGAATGTTGTTCGGAGTCTCGGATTGGATCCGGGACATCACGAGGAGATCCGGAATTGTCCGGAAAATAAGATTCATATATTGGGGATCATTTTCTGAGTTAGGAAATGTTCCGGAGTATTTGTATGAGGATTCTAGAAGGTTTCGGAATGTTCCGGAAGGTTCTGGAAGATTACTTGGAGTTTGCTTGAAAACCAAGGAAGGGATCAAGGAGTCCTTGTGGGGCAAGACAAGGAGTCGTGGGGGAGGAGGACTCCTCCCCCCCTCCCCAATCCGCCGGCCAAGGAGGGAGGGGAGTCCTACTAGGACTCCCCCTCCCCATGGCGCCTCCCCCTTTTAAATAGAGGGGTGGGGGCGCCACCCCCTGGCCCTCCTCCACTACTCCAATCCTAGCCGCCTCTCTCCTCTTCCTTTCTTCTTCTCAGGCTTAGGCGAAGCCCTGCAGAATTCTCTACTCCACCACCACCACCACGCCGTCGTGCTGCTGGGATTCCGTGGAGAAGATCTACTACCTCCGCTGCTCGCTGGAACGAGGAGAGGAAGGTCTGCTTCGACTCCGTACGTGTGACCGACTGCGGAAGCGCTGCCGGAACGCGGCGTCAGAAGGATCGTCCACTCGATCTTGAGATTGGCAAGTGATCGACTACATCAACCACGAGATCCAATCTCGTAACGCTTTCGGATCTACAAGGGTTAGTACAGATCTATCTCGTTGCACATGTCTAATTGATTAGATCTTGGGTTTTATCTAGATTAGATCTGGGTTTTGTTCGTTCTTGCGGTAGAATTTTTTTCCCATGCTACGAACCCATCAGATGTCTCCCATTCGCGCAGTCCAGACTTGGGACCACAGTCACGAGAGAGAGAGGGGGAGAGAGAAAATATCAATTAGAGGTCCTCTCAAAAGTGAGAAGACCTTTATGGATTATTGGTGTATTTATTTTGGCCAAATACCCCCACTATATATAGGGGAGGGGAGGTACTACCGCCCTCAAAGTCCCGGGGTGGGACTAAAGGAGAGGAGGGGGAGGGGAGGCTGTCGGCCACCCTAGTGGGCCCCGCGCGGGGGGGGGGGCTAGGACCAGCCGGCCAGCCCCCTTGCCCCTTCTCCCTCTCTCCTTTCCCTAATGGGCCCTCTCCCTCCGTAGATTGGCCCATTAAGCCTTTGACCATTTAAATTGATTTTCTCTTTATTAAATAATTATGAATAAATGATTAAATCAAAATTTAACATTCATTCACATATTATTCAACCTCCCGGGCTATGGAACACCTTCCACCTTCACTTCGTACATCCTCCGGACTTACCGAAACCCTACCGGTTTTCTCTCTACTATTCTTCGGCGATTTCACTGATCCTATAAACACTCTCTAATCATCATCAAGCCCTTAAACGTGATACCCCACGATTCGGGAACACTCCAGACATGGTCGGGACACTCCCGCACCAATGATCGATAGAGGGACCTGGATGGCCATGTGACCCATGTGCGTGCAACGAAGATCTTTCGTCGTTTGAACTGGGACAGTTGTGTCTTATTCCCTTTGTCTCTCGATACTTTCATTACCCAAGATCTGATCAATGACATCTCCATATCATGTTCAATCTCGTTACTGAACAATGCTACTTGACTCGTTCTGACAAGTGATATCCATGTGATCAAATCACACGCTACGCAGCTATTGGATTTATCTTCTCCGAGTGGGCCCTACGAGTATCTTCCCGTCACATGGACAGACGAATCCCTCTCTTGACATATATTGCCTCAACGGTTTCCTCCGAGTACCTGAACACACCTTTATAACCACTGTATTACCAAGTGGCTCTTGATGCTATCAAAACACTCTCGAGAAACAGTGATTGATATAGCCTCACGGTCTAAGGAATAGTCTACGAGGATCCATTTCTAATCATCGTAACTTGAACTTCGTGACATGATCTGGTCACGATGTTTAGGTTGGTTATTGGTTCATCATCTCATTCTCGGAATGAGATGACTCCATTTCCAACTGGCATAAATGCCACATGATCAGGAAGCATGATCATCTGTTGACCAATGAACCAGTGACTAGAGTTTCACTGGGAACCCCTGGTTGTTTATATATCACACGTGTATTGATGTTTCCACTCAATACATTTATAGCATGATATAAAACTTAATCATAAACTATATGAAATATGATAATAGTCCTTACTACTATTTGTCTCTAGGGCATATTTCCAACAGGGGACACTCACAATAAGCATAGACACAACATGTAGGGCATGTGTTGTCATAGCTACAACAATAGTCCGGCAGTATATAAACCACAGCTTAGTTGTACCAACAACTTTCTTTGTACCAATACACACATCAGCTGTAGCAGCACATAATCCAGCATCTAAGAGCAACAAGGAAATCAAGAATATAACCTACGACAAGAGTACACTAGCCGCCATTAGAGAACACACCAACATCAGCAACTAGATCTCTAGGAACTACCAGCGAGGAGGAGCAGGCTACCACAAGAAGCAGGCTATTCTAGATTCCACAAAAACAAGTTACTGAAGGAATATGTTGTAGAAAGCCAAAGGTAAAGAAATAGGAGCTTTAGATTGATCTAGATATTGCATACCATATATATGTTCTTATCAGCTTTAGATAAAAAGGGAAAACAAACACAGACCAGAGTTGGGAAGGATTCCTCTCAGTCTTTGCATACAAATGCTATGCAAGGCTCATCATCGAGAATTTAAGCCGCATTTTGTATTTGACCTTATCTAAATCAGAGCCTCAACATGTGCATCATAGGCTAGACCAAGAAATTAAGCACAAGATTAATTCTTATCAGTTTATAGGCATAAAGAGAGATGCAACCATAGAGGGGAGGTAGATCACCCAACTTTAGCAGGTGGTCCCTCGCAATACCACGAACTAACACCCTATCCACATGAAATGGGGGCAGGAAGATCCACTTCAAAATCATCCAGCAGTTGCCAACCAATGAATAAATCATATCCTGGAATCTAATAAATTGTTTACTAATCACAACTCATACATACAAGCATGTACTAATCATGCAAATGCATGAGCATATGATCACTTGATCATCTAGAGCATCTTCCATAACAATAAAAACAGATATAGCTACCACAATCACACATGTAGCGGATCTGGTATATCATGCTAAACTAAAAGCCATTCTAATATGCATGATCAGAGGATCGGCTCAACCATCCAAGTCTCGAAACCACAATAGTGCATAGACACATCATTATTATGCACTACTATGTCCAATTAGCATGATCAATTCAAATCACATGCACACCAGCCTCATCCGCTAATTGTGGATGGTTTAGTACCAAAAATGAGTAAGCCAACTAATGAGTCCAAAATTGAAGCATTTTTACATTTTCTGCATAAGTAGAATAGAGCTTTTGATATTTTACTACGTTTGCGCGCACCTTTTGTCCTTGTTTCAACATGAGCCGGGATTAATAAGTTTCTTATGAACATATCAAATGGAACCATCATATTATGTTGTAATATGATATTTTTAAGTGATAAAAGTCATTTAGTTGATTTATCTTTGCATGTGGGAGAATAGAAAACGTGAAGGAAGGCTACTGCAGGTTTAACGACCAGTGGTACGAGCGGAGCCCGCCCGTACCATGCGACAACACGACCACCTCGTCAAATACTTTCGCCTCGCGAAGACGGATCATAGATCCTACATTCACAGAAACTTCTAGTCATGAAATACCACACCAGAAAGGGATCTAGAGGAGGAACTTGGAGAAGGGAAAATCACTGCTGCTTCACGGATCATTGGAGGACATCGCATCATCCCCTTTATCATCAACCGTTGCATCACCATCGCCGCCACTATCCCCATCTTCCAATTGTTAGATCTTGTTATAATTCCAGATTCAATTGTTGGTTGCACTAGATTCATCCCCGTACTTTTATCCATCCATTTCATTATGATGATGTTGTTCATTGCTTCCCTGTGTGAGCAGTCTCCTTCATTCTTGGGGAAATGGAGAAACCTTAGCTCTATTATGAAATAAAACAAAGATGATCTATTACTTATGTCTATGATCTATTGATCTATGATGTGTGTTTGATCTCTCTCTTTAGATGGTATGTATATTCAGCCACATATCATTTACCTTCGGGCCTAAGGAAAAGGGTGAAATCCTTTGGACGTGTTTGGAAGTGTGCTCGGAGCTATTGTGATGGGTGCATCTTCTTGTAGTAAACAATGTCGTCAGTGTGAGTTTCCAACTATCAGGAAATAAAATTCTCAGTTTTTTGAGTGATGATGAGATGGTTCTTTTCCGTAAAGAAAGCTCAAAGAATATGGATCTCAATGCCATAAGCCAACTTCTAGACATATTAAGTGGATCAACGTGTTTTACTTACGATTCCCATATGTTTTTTGAGTTTTCAAACTCCCTAGCTAATTAACTCCGCCCACATGAATGACATGTCGGTTTATTCAAATTAGGTCAAACTTGAACTATAACTAAATTGTAGGTTGCTCTGAAAGTTTTACGAAAAAGCTTTTGGAGGTACCATACCAATCGGGGGGTGTCACAAACAATGTATGAGAAACAAACGGAGTTTTGACAACAGGTTTGACTTCTTGCTAAGATTTTGCATCGCATGACACTATTTCACGAAATTGGTTCAAACTGCTACAAGTAAGCGCGATAGATTGCTGTTGAATATATGACTTTTCAGAGAGGTAGATGGGTGCATTTTCTTGTAGTAAACAGTGTTGTTGGTATGGTGTGATTTTTGAACTATATCAGGAAAGAAGATTCAATTATTCTCAATTTTCCGAGTGATGACGAGCGAGGTTATTCTTTTCCGTAAAGAAATGTCCGAAGAATAATATTGGATCTGAATGCCAGAAGCCAAATTTACCAACATATATAGTGGACCAACATGTTGTACCAATGATTCCCATGTTTTATTTATGAGTTTTCAAACTTCCTAGCTAACTCTACCCATTTGACCAGATGACTTTATGTCGATTTATTGAAATTAGATCAAATTTGAAACTACAAGTAAATTGTAGGTTTCTTTGAAAGTTTTACGAAAAATCTTTTGGAGGTACCCATCGGGGGGTCACAATTAATATATCATAAAACACCGAGAGTTTTTACGATATGTTCAACTTCTTGCTAAGATTTTGCATCTTGACAATTTAGCGAAATTAGGTCAAACTTGAGCTACAAGTAAGCATGATAGATTGCTCTTGAATTAAATGTATTTTTAGAGGTATATCGATGCACCTTGTTGTAGTAAACAATGCCGTCAATGTGAGTTTATAACTATCAGGAAAGAACATTCAATTCTACATATTCCGAGTGAAGACGAGCGAGGCTAGTTGTTATTTTCCGTAAATAGAAGTCCAAAGAATATTGGATGTGGATGCCACAAGCCAAGTTGACAGACATATATAGTCAATCGACAACATGTTGTACTTGCGATTCCCATGTTTTATGAGCTTTCAAACTTCCTAGCTAACTCTGCCTATTTTAATGACTTTAAGTCGATTTATCGAAATTAGGTCAAATTTGAATCTATAAGTAAATTGTAGGTTTTGCTTTGTAATTTTTATGAAAAATCTTTTAGTTTGGAGGTACCCATCTAGGGGGTCACAATTAATATATCTGAAAACAATGAGAGTTTTGACGATAGGTTCAACTTCTTGCTAAGACTTTGCATCTTGACAATTTAACGAAATTAGGTCAAACTTGAGCTACAAGTAAGTGCGATAGATAGCTCTCGAATTAAATGTCATTTCAGAGGTAGATGGGAGCATTTTCTAGTAGTAACTACCAGGAAAGAACATTCAATTCTATGTTTTCCGAGTGAAGACGAATGAGGTTAGTTGTTCTTTTCCGTAAAGAGAAGTCCAAAGAATATTGGATGTGGATGTCACAAGCCAAATTGATAGACATATATATATAGTGGATCGACAACATGTTGTACTTAGGATTCCCATGTTTTATGGATTTTGAAGCTTCCTAGCTAACCCCGCACATTTGAATAACTTTATGTCGATATATCGGAATTAGGTCAAATTTGAAACTACAAGTAAATTGTAGGTTTTGCTTTGATAGATTTATGAAAAAGATTTTGGACGTACCCATCGAGGGTTCAAAATTAATATACCAGAAACCAGCGAGAGTTTTGACGATAGGTTTAACTTCTTGCTAAGACTTTCATATTGATAATTTAATGAAATTAGGTCAAACTTGAGCTAGCTACAAGTAAATGCCATAGATTGCTCTTGAATTAAATGTATTTTCATAGGTAGATCATCGGTGGATCTTCTTGTAGTAAACAGTGTCGTCGGTGTGAGTTTCCAACTATCAAGAAAGAACATTCAATTCTACATTTTCCGAGTGAATAATACGAGTGAGGTTGTTCTTTTTCCTAAAGAAAAGTCCGAAGAATATTGGATCTGAATGCCACAAGCCAAATTTACATACATATATATTGGACCAACATGTTGTACTAATGATTCCCATGTTTTATGAGTTTTCAAACTTTCCAGCTAACTCTGCCCATTAGAATGACTTTATATCGATTTATCGAAATTAGGTCAAATTTGAAACTACAAGTACTAGTAAATTGCATGTGCCCTACACATGAGACTCAGATAATAGACATATGGCATATCATCACTATATAAAATTATAATAGGTAAAGCGGAAAAAATATAATAGGTAAAATTTGATCTACTACAAGTAAACTGTGTAGGTTGCTTTGAAAATTTTACGGAAAAGCTCTTAGAGGTACCCATCGGAGGGGGCACGGGGGGGTCAATTAATATACTATTAGAAACCAAAAGAGAGTTCTGATGATAGGTTCATATTCTTGCTAAGATTTTGCGTCTTGACAGTTTAATGAAATTAGGTCAAACTTGAGCAACAACTAAGTGCGATAGATTGCTCTTGAATTTAATGAAATTAGGTAAACCTTGAACTACAAGTAATAAATTGTAGGTTTCTTTGAAAGTTTTATGAAAAAAGCTTTTGGAGGTACCCATCGAGCGGTTAATTAATATATTAGAAACCACATAGAGTTTTGACGAGTGGTTCGACTTCTAGATAAGATTTTGCATCATGAAAATTTGAACACCTTTTGAAAACGATCACATGAAATAGGGAGAGAGGGGAAATGATATTTCTATTCTCTATGGGCAACCCACAAGCTTGAGGTGCACCTTAGGCTTAAATATAACTTTATTTTTTCCACTATGTATAAAGTGAACCTTAGCGGATGCCACATAGTAGGCCATATTAAGGTGTGATTTTTTACACAATGCAGGAGTAGTATATTTCTTTGCTTAGACATATGGTCACCTTTGTCCACACGGTGTACATGTTGAGAGAACAAAACGTTGGCAGGGGAAGAGGGCAGCAGTGAAGAGAAGTTGAAGGCGGTTGCATGTCACAGCAAAGTTATAATGGGTTTCTGACACGAGGTACTCCTACGGCCTTACAGTGTACTACACCATGCTAGTACTAGTAAATTTCAGGACCTATGCATGTAAAACAAATTGTGTGTTTTCTCTCTCCTTCGCTGCCTCTCACCATCCATCCTCCCTCTCTCCTACCGTTTCTCCTCGCGCACCGGCCCGGCTGATCTCTCCCTCGTCCATAGTGTGGTGTTGCGCACGTGTGCCCTTGTACGGCGGCTCTGTGTCTCTGGCGTGTTCGGCAGCCATGTTGGTGTGGAGTAGGGACATAGGAAGGAAACCACCTTGGTCCTTGGCAGCAAAAAAATTCAAACTTTTCCAGTTTTCGAAATTTTCACTTGATTCCCAAGCATCAGGAGGGAAGGTTACTCAAAATATTGGCCATTCGTAGTACTTCTTATCTTATCTTTATCTTGTCTTATCTCTTACAATACCATACCACTGTATAGTGTACGGATAACTTCGAACATTGACCGTTGGATCAAGACCGACATATCCAAACATTGCTAACTGTTGGATCTTCTTTTCCATTCTTAGCATCTACAAAGATTCTACTGATAGTCTTTAGCACGATAAACACTAGTATGCGCAAACGGAAAAACACACACTTCATTGATCAGTTTCAGGGTCCTTGTGCTAAATGCATGGACTTGGGTGCAATTTTCATTTTTATGAGGTCCCTGATGTAACTTGTACTTCCACCGACCGTGTTAACTCTCAAGCACCGCGCTCCTACGAGACCTACCATACTTAAAAGAAAATGCAAATGCCCCAATTATCAAACAAACTGGACCATAGTTTCTTATACATAATACCCAAGTTTTTAGTACTAGGATTTTTCAAGCTTCCTAGCTAACTTCCACACTTTAGTGACTTCTTGTCGATTAACGAAATTAGGTCAAACTTGAGCTACAAGTAAGAGCGATAGATTGCTCTTGAATTAAATGTATTTTGGAGGTAGATGGGTGCCTCTTCTTGTACTAAACAATGTCGTCAGTGTGAGTTTCCAACTATCAGGAAATAAAATCCTCAGTTTTCTGAGTGATGACGAGATGGTTCTTTTCCGTAAAGAAAGCTCAAAGAATATGGATCTCAATGCCATAAGCCAAGCTTCTAGACATATTAAGTGGACCAACGTGTTATACTTACGATTGCCATATTTTTCTGAGTTTTCAAACTCCCTAGCTAATTAACTCTGCCCACTTGAATGACTACATGTCGGTTTATCAAAATTAGGTCAAACTTGTACTATAACTAAATTGTAGGTTGCTCTGAAAGTTTTACGAAAAATCTTTTGGAAGTACCGTACCGATCGGGGGGTGTCACAATCAATACATGAGAAACAACCGAGAGATTTGACAACATGTTTGACTTCTTGCTAAGATTTTGCATCGCATGACATTATTTAAGGAAATTGGGTCACACTTGAGCTACAAGTAAGCGCGATAGATTGTTGTTGAAATATATGACTTTTTAGAGGTAGATGGGTGCATTTTCTTGTAGTAAACAGTGTCATACAGTGTGATTTTTGAACTATATCAGGAAAGAAGATTTAAATATTCTCAATTTTTCGAGTGATGACGAGCGAGGTTGTTTTTTTCCGTAAAGAAATGTCCGAAGAATATTATTGGATCTGAATGCCAAAAGCCAAGTTTACCGACATATATAGTGGACCAACATTTTGTACCAATGATTCCCATGTTTTATTTATGAGTTTTCAAACTTCCTAGCTAACTCTGCCCATTTGACCAGATGACTTTATGTCGATTCATTGAAATTACGTCAAATTTGAAACTACAAGTAAATTGTAGGTTTCTTTGAAATTTTTACGAAAAATATTTTGGAGGTACCCATAGAGGGGTCACAATTAGTATATCATAAAACACCGAGAGTTTTGACGATATGTTCAACTTCTTGCTAAGATTTTGCATCTTGACAATTTAACAAAATTAGGTCAAACTTGATCTACAAGTAAGCGTGATAGATTGCTCTTGAATTAAATGTATTTTCAGAGGTAGATTGATGCACCTTGTTGTATTAAACAATGTCATAAGTGTGAGTTTCCAACTATCAGGAAAGAACATTCAATTCTACATTTTCCGAGTGAAGACGAGCGAGGCTAGTTGTTATTTTCCATAAAGAGAAGTCCAAAGAATATTGGATGTGGATGCCACAAGCCAAGTTGATAGACATATATAGTCGATCAACAACATGTTGTACTTGTGATTCCCATGTTTTATGAGCTTTCAAACTTTCTAGCTAACTCTGCCCATTTTAATGACTTTAAGTCCATTATCGAAATTAAGTCAAATTTGAAACTACAAGTAAATTGTAGGTTTTGCTTTGTAATTTTTATGAAAAAGCTTTTAATTTGGAGGTACCCATCGAAGGGTCGCAATTAATATATCTGAAAAAACGATAGTTTTGATGATAGGTTCAACTTCTTGCTAAGATTTTGCATCTTAACTATTTAATAAAATTAGGTCAAACTTGAGCTACAAGTAAGCGCGATAGATAGCTCTTGAATTAAATGTTATTTCAGAGGTAGATGGGGGCATTTTCTAGTATTAAGCAGTGCCATGGGTGTGAGTGTCCAACTACCAGGAAAGAACATTCAATTCTGCGTTTTCCGAATGAAGACGAACGTGGTTAGTTGTTCTTTTCCGTAAAGAGAAGTCCAAAGAATATTGGATGTGGATGCCACAAGCTAAGTTGACAGACATATATATATAGTGGATCGACAACATGTTGTACTTAGGATTCCCATGTTTTATGGATTTTGAAGCTTCCTAGCTAACCCCGCACATTTGAATAACTTTATGTCGATATCTCGGAATTAGGTCAAATTTGAAACTACAAGTAAATTGTAGGTTTTGCTTTGATAGATTTACGAAAAATCTTTTGGACGTACCCATCGAGGGTTCAAAATTAATATACCAGAAACCAGCGAGAGTTTCGGCGATAGGTTCAACTTCTTGCTAAGACTTTGCATATTGATAATTTAATGAAATTAGGTCAAACTTGAGCAGGCTACAACTAAATGCCATAGATTGCTCTTGAATTAAATGTATTTTCATAGGTAGATCATCGGTGCATCTTCTATTAGTAAACAATGTTGTCGGTGTTAGTTTCCATCTATCAAGAAAGAACATTCAATTCTACATTTTCCGAGTGAAGAATACAAGCGAGGTTGTTCTTTTTCCTAAAGAAAAGTCTGAAAAATATTGGATCTGAATACCACAAGCCAAGTTTACATACATATATATTGGACCAATATGGTGTACCAATGATTCCCATGTTTTATGAGTTTTCAAACTTCCCAGCTAACTCTGCCCATTAGAATGACTTTATGTCGATTTATCGAAATTAGGTCAAATTTGAAACGACAAGTACTAGTAAATTGCACGTGCCCTACACGTGAGACTCAGATAATAAACATTTGGCATATCATCACTATATAATATTATAATAGGTAAAGTGGAAAAAATATAATAGGTAAAATTTGAACTACTACAAGTAAACTGTGTAGGTTGCTTTGAAAGTTTTACGGAAAAGCTCTTAGAAGTACCCATCAGAGGGGGTGCGTGGGGGGTCAATTAGTATACTATCAGAAACCAAAAGAGAGTTCTAACGATAGGTTCATCTTCGTGCTAAGATTTTGCATCTTGACAGTTTAATGAAATTAGGTCAAACTTGAGCTACAACTAAGTGCGATAGATTTCTCTTAAATTTAATGAAATTAGGTCAAACTTGAACTACAAGTAATAAATTGTAGGTTGCTTTGAAAGTTTTATGAAAAAAGCTTTTGGAGGTACCCATCGAGTGGTTAATTAATATATCAGAAACCACAGAGAGTTTTGACGAATGGTTCGACTTCTAGCTAAGATTTTGCATCATAAATTTTTTTAACACCTTTTGAAAATGATCATGCGCATCCGGACATAGTTTGTGCCCCAAAATTTCAGATACTTCGAAATTTCCATTCGACCCCTATTAAATTCGGTGGGTGAGGGGCTTCACTTGTAATTTTCCCAGTATAGTGCTAGCAGTACCTAAACCCAATCCCACCCCTCCCCTTCTCTCTCCTCTAGGAATACGTCACCGGCCAGAATATCCCCGCTGCACTTTAGCCGGCGTACCCGCACACCTGATTTGCTCAATGAACCCTCTTGTCCGGCGTGCTGAGCACATCATCGACCGCCTAGGATCTGCTCCACGGACACCGTGGTCCAGTGTTCTGCTTGTATCCTCACCCGCACAAGATCTGCTTCCCCGTCGTTGACACCCACTACGATCGTAGCACCTTTAGCGACCTCAGCGTGACTCGTGAGGATGCGGAGGAGGCCTAGACGCCACCCCGACCGAGGTAAAACCAGATCTCCCTGCGCAATTTGTTTGTTGGCAATGTACTGTATTCGTGCTAAATTTCCTAGCTAACAGGTTCTCTACTTGATATACACATGTTATGTATTAAATTAACCCGTTGTGGTTACGCTTAAACTCCACGCATTAAACTGTTTTTATGTACTGTACTATTTCTTTGTGAATTAGTAGTCACTTAACATATTTGTTTACATTCCCTTCTGTACTTGTCCACATGAGATATGATTATATAATATCTCTCTCATTCGCCCGATTTACAAACTATAGTATTTCCATCGTGCTATTGTCCTGCTATCCTATACTACACGTTTACACACGTCATACTATTTGACCATTATGAACTGTCAATTTGATCCCTCTTAACCTTCAGCTCAAATTGTTTGCTATTATTATGCAAGGAGCAGCCTCAGTTTGCACACAATATCATAGAGTGAATGGATCCTATAATCTCATAAGACCCCATCACTTTTGTTTCACTTCATGCCAACGTATATCATGTTGGAACTTGTTTGTATTTATAGTTGGCCTTACCTTTATGCAGAGGAGCAACAATGGAGTACAAACTCCGCCCGTCCACACAAGCCGCTGTAGATCTTGTGTAACACCTCCGTAAGGCCCCCCACCCGAAGTTTGGTCCTTGCCATATTTTTTGTTTGCTTAAATTTACCATTTGTCTTCCTTGTTTTCATATTTTTTGCCAAAACTTAGCGTCAAACATTTTAGCCCCACTATGGTCTGCTTTTTTTCCATGTGCTTAGTTCAATTTCCTAGATATGGAGAGGCTAGGTGTATTACATCTGAGTTGTCTGATAATAATAACAAGGCCACACTAGCGATAAGATCCACACATGTATCATAAGGAACTCTATGCAGTTCATCTCACTCTTGTATCTACTGTGTATCATAGTTACATGAACTAGCTATTTTAATATGAGGCACTTGATGGTTCAGTTTGTTGTTCTTAGGCCGCCGAAGCGTTGAAATTATCTGGCTATTCAAGAATAATTCAATGTATGATTGCTTGATTCATTGTTTGTCTGAAGTTATCTGGCTAGCATATTCGAGGCTCACAATTGATGTGTTTTTGTTGGCTGAGTTACTCTTTTTTTGTCTATGATTAAATCAGTGGCATATTTCGTTGTGTAGTTCCTGGCTAGTTTATATATGAGAAACATAATTGCTTAGTTTTAATATTCCTTTTATTCATGTTCTGCACATTCTAGTTTGAGCAGTCTGCATCAGGTACTTTGGTTGATTGCTCGCATTGTTATTCAAAATGAACTTGTAGTTTGTTTCCCAAGTCTGTTGTTTAAGTAACTTGGTTTGTCTTGGTCTCAGCCATCTTCAAGTAGAGCAGTCATTTCACAGAGCAGCACATGCTCGCATCTCTCCATGGCGCTAGCTGGTCCACTTATTCAAGAATAAATAGATGTATGAGCCACCACTGTTAATTGCTTCATTCCTTATATAGTACCGCATTGACACATTTAAAATTCATGGTGGTGTGATTGCATGGTAATGCTGTTATAACTTGTTTCGTGTTTGTTCCAAGCTGCAAATGACCCTCTGAATGCCGAACAAAGACCCACTTATCCAAGTTTAAATTTTGGTGCACACAGCAGCAGTGACAATATCTATTGCTCATGCCACACCACTTTGACTGATCCTCATTTTTTAGCCGAAAGATTATTTGAGGATGCCCTCCAAGATGCCCATGATATTGTTGAGCAAGAAGCCAACAAAACAGATTCAGTAATCACCATAGCACGCAAAGACTTATATGAATTTAAAAATAGGCAAGCTTTAATGCAGAACATACTTAATAATCTCATCTGCAACTCTCATGGGAAGCCAGTTGTTACATGTCTCAGGATGCAAGCTCCATAGAGACCTTTTCTGTAACTCCAGTAATGGTGTTTTTTTAGTTGTCTGGACTCTGATGCAACTTTTATGCTTCATTTTATTACTATCAAGTTTACTGAGAATTGTAATAATCTACTGTAATTTGCAGTTGTAAGTTGTTTGAGGATTGTTACAAACTGAGCATCTATCAGAATTACTACACACACATGAAAAAACAGTGAAATTATAAGAGGTACAACACACGATCTACCGAAACAGGGAGAACGTCCATTGTATTACACAGGCACCATAGAACTTGCAAAATTCATAGACATTCACTCAACAACGTGAACACATAAAGAGCTGACCTGAAGAGAATACATCAGGAGCAGACCCACACAATCCATCAATCTGATGGATAGCCGTCGTAGTAATCGTAATGGGTGGTACCATCCTCGCCATAAGGCGGCACCATCTGCAGCTTAGAATGCTTGACGATTCTGCAATACTCCACCAGCATTCGATCGAGTTTGAAAGGATGGTCATTGATCCATAATCCTCCTACTCCATACCCATATACAACGCTTGGCTCCTCTTCCCACGCAAGAGCCTCAAAGCTGTAAGATCTAATCTCGGATAGGTCTGCATAGTATATGTTGCCGGTCTACACCATGGATACCCTGGCGCTGTCGACGCAGACGCACTGATAGTCAGCAACGAAGAGAGCACGACTTTCGATGCCTCTGACCGGCTGAAGGATACGGTTCTAGGTATCAACCTGGTAAACAACCGGCCTGCCACCCTAGACCGGTCCGCTCACAACAAACAGCAACTCCCCGTCGGACTCGACGAGGTAAAAACGATTCTCTGGGAACTGGCAGCCTAGAAAAGGGCCTGCAATGGTGGGATGCATCTCCAGGGTTCGTGCGGAGCGCTGCAGCTGGACATCTCCATGAGCAGCATCACACATAGTCGAGAGGACAAACCCGTATCTGTCTACGACAAAAACATCACCGGCATAAAAATTCATGCTCCGTAGTTCCACGAAGTCATACGGCGAGTACCACCCTTCACCAAAGACCAGGCGACTCCCTTCCTCCATGCTCTCATCCGCCCATCGAACGGTGGTGTTCTGATGGTTTGATGTAAACACCATCAACGACGGGAACATTGTCACAGCGACAGAAGCCACATGCTCAGTCGGTATCTCCACCCTCAGGCGCTTGATAGCTCCCGAGAAGGGGTTGTACAATAGGGTCTTGTACGGATGCACCCTATGTCCAAGCACAAGGAGGTCGCCGGTTGTGCTACCGACATAAAAGTACCTTCCAGAGAGAGAGGGAGGAGAAACAGAGATTCAGTCAAGGTAAACAGACTGAAATTCAATCAAGGTAAACCATGGAGCAAAACCCTGGGCGACAAGTGGACGAAGAAACAGAACTTGAAAAACAGATAGTATAGGATGTGAATGCAAAAAAGGATCGCATATATACAGATGAATATGAAGAAAGCACCTGTGAATAACCCGTCTAATATTCTTCTCAAGGTGGCGACAAGTTCTCACGTTCAGCAACGTGTTGGCGGCGTCTTCTACCCGATACTCCTCCGACAACTGCTGCTCTAAAGCAATCCAGTTGGCTGGCATAAAGCGCTCCTCCGTGAAGCCACGCCAGGCGCTACAGACTGCCCGAAAGGCGGCGTAGTAGTTGAAGTCGTCCGTCGAAAGGAATATGTCACCTATCTTCTGGATGAGTCCCTCAGGGAGACCAGCCCATGGCGAGTCCTCCTGCTTCTTGCCAGCCATGGATGATGGCGTTCGTGTGGTCTCGGTCCCACCGACTGACACAGGAAGCGGTTCCAGAGACACACATTTAAACAAAGGTCTAGGAAAGCCAAGCAAATTGTGTAAAAACGAGATAACGTCATGCACACAGCAACCGCAAGCGTGTTTCATCAAACTGGCACGGGCACGCGTATGCGCACGCGCACTAATTATGGTACAACGGTCGTGCACACTAGCTTACGACTCCTGGGAGCATGCGAGTGTGTAGGTGTAGGATGATACTAGTAGTAGTAGTATCATAACCTCATTGTATTTAATTATCCTAAAATCTAAGAAGAAAACCTGCACTCCCTGGTCCCTCAGGGCACACACAAACACATGGCATTTTCTATTTTTTGCATGGCATTTTCCATTTTTCAATTTTGCTTTTTGGCCGTGCCCTTGTATGCTCACCATGTGGCCGGATGGCGTGTATGCTCCGTGGAGCTAAAAACCTCATGTTCTCTCAAGAGCACGGTCGTTAATTATTGAGGTATATATGTTTTTGACCCAAAACTTGCACCGCGGGAGCGTTTTAGTCCTACATCTTGCAAAGTGAGAAACACTAGCCCCACAACTTGTAACCAGGAACATTTTAGTCCAATTCAATCAAATTTCTGTGATTTTGTCCGAATTTGTCGTAACTAATTTTGGAAGTGACATGTGGCATCATAATTTTTGAAAAATGACCCCTGTGTATTTTCTGCCTGCTAGTTGTGACCTTGGTATGACTTGACAGGAGGATCTGAATAAGAAAACAAATAAGAAAAACTACCAATGCATTATAGGGTATCGAGATGATTACCCGCGCTACTGAAGAAATCAACCTTGCCACTACAACATGCACACATAAGTGATTAACTGAAGAGCGCTCTGGCTGATGTGTTCTTTATTTTGGATATTCAAAAATATGTGTTCTGCGCTACAATAACAACTCAACTTTATTCCTTTTTATTTTTGGGAATAAGAAAAAACTCAAGTTTATTCTAGACACTGCAGTTAGCTACTAGGTTAACGACAAAGCTATACAATTGGTATTATGGACCGTGCTAACATAGATGTGAGCATTTTTTGCGTTCGTATGTGCTTTTTTATTGTATAAATAATTGCTTCCCCCAAGTACTCCTCGTCTGGCATAATTACGTCCTCTCAAGTACTCCTCGTCTCACATGAGTAGACGTGGGCATCTACCGGCATAGTGGCTTGTGGGTGTGTATGTCGTTGTACAAAAGTGTTAAGTTCGAATCCATTCTCCTCTTAGAGATTTAACTATTTTATTTATACGTCTACTAATAGGAGGCCCACTTATCAGTCCGCATAGGGACACAAATAACATAAAAAATATAGAGGTGTCATTAAAAAAAATCAATATCATTTGTGGACAAATTAAGTTAAATTTACTGAAATTCCATTAAATTGAACTAAAATGCTCTCGAGATATAAGTTGTGGGACTAGTATTGCTCATTTTTTAATATGTGGGACTAAAACGCTCTCGCGGTACAAGATGTGGGACTAAATGTGTATATACCTCTTAATTATTTTACAACCTCAATTGCTAGGCCGGAGGAACAATTAATGCTCCTAGTTTTGCTCAATTACTCCTCTAGTTGACCGTAAAATATGAACCACCGCGTCGTGTAATGCTCCTGGTCGATCATGTTGTTAAAACGAAAGTGCATCCATTGGCTTGCATGTTTTCAATTAGATGTAGTGGCCACGTGCATTGGCTGAATTTTAGGATTACTACTGCATGCAATAACTAGCTATAAAGCGAGTAGGTGAAGTTAATTCTCCGAACTAGTACTACTCCAGCCTAGTAATACCGAATACAAGGAGTACCTCAAGTGTGGTTATATGGATGATCAGTTGATGTGACTCTCGGCCATGAATTCCTTACCATATAGCCGTACGTTCTACCACCTTTTTTACTACTACTAGTAGTAGTACATGGATGCTAGCAAAATTCAAAATCTCAATCAAGCGGCAATGTCACACACACCGACTTTGAAGCATTTCCCGCCTAACCATTTCAAAAACTTTGAGCCAAAATCTCCCACCTAGGGAGTACCATTTTTATATTATTATTATTAGATGGACGCGAGCCAAATTCAAAATCTCAATCGAGCGGTAAAGCCGCACATCCACTTTGAAGCATTTCCTGCCCCTCCGTTTCAAAAACTTTAAGGCACAATCTCCCACCGGGGGAGTACCATTTTTGTATTATTATCAGAAAATGGGCGCTAGTCAAATTCAAAATCTCAATAGAGCAGCAAAACCGCACACCGACTTTGAAGCATTTCCCGCCCCTCCGTTTCAAAAACTTTAAGGCAAAATCTCCCACCAGGGCAGTATCATTTTTGTATTATTATCAGATGGGCGCTTGTCAAATTCAAAATCTCAATCGAGCGAGTAAACCATACACTGACTTTGAAGCATTTCCCGCCCCTCAGTTTCAAAAACTTTGAGGCAAAATATCCCACCGAGGCAGTACCATTTTTATATTATTATTAGATGGATGGTCGCCAAATTCAATATCTCAATCAAGCGGCAAAATCACATACCGATCTTGAAGCATTTCCTGCCCCTCAGTTTCAAAAACTTTTGACTTCAAAATTCCGATTCTAACCATTGTTGTGACGCCCTATGGGCAAGCTAAAGTCGGTAGCTTGGGGGCACGATCATAATTTATGTTTCTATTGACCTCCTTAGTTTGGATTCGCCCAGATTTTCCTGCTGGTCCTTCCAAAAATCCCAGCCCCTCTCTCCCACGCCCTTACCTCCACGACCACCACGTGCACCGGCCAGCGGCAATTCCACGACGGCCGAACCCACTTGAGCGACGGTCTCGTGCACCGCGTCGGAGCCGCTTCACCAATGCTCCCCCACTGGATGTGGTTCATCGGGTCTCTCTTCCACTGCACCAGAGCTGAGGTGTTGTTCACCACGCCGATGTCGTCATCAACCGTCCAAACTCTGCTTCCCGGCCGCCAAAAGCTACCCAACCATACCGGATCCGCTTCACTGGTGTACACCGGACGTGATCTAGTTCAGGGAGTTCCATGTCCACCGCTCTACACCAGTTGCTCAGCCATCGCCGTTCACTGCACTGGATCTGCCTCAGCGACGCTCTCTTCTACCAAGCTCAAGCCGGCATCGACCACCCAGGATATGCTTCCCTGATGCCAACAGCCACCACAGCACCTCGATGACCTGGACATCACCCGCACGATACCGATGATGCTTAGACGCCTCTCCGACCAAGTTTAACCAAATTTGCAACCCGTTTTTGTTTTATCAGTAGTTTAGCAGGTTCAAGCCTATTTCAGTGAAGTGCATTTTTGTCATCGTGCTTGTACATACAAGTCAGTGGGCATGCATGTTCTTCGTGCTAGTACATAAAAGGTCATTAGACATGTTGGTTTGCATTCGCTGCTCTACAAATTTCAAGTCATGGACATGTCTGTTATTTTCTCATACACATGTTCTTAGCTACTCCATACAACAGTAATTGCCTGCTACCGTGTAATTCTTGCAAAATCTGAAGTCAGCAGAAAATATTAGTGTGGATTCCCTGCTCTATAGTTGCTGAATCTATCTGGTTCCTCCTGAGATCAGTTTCTGCTATTATTTCCTCCTTGGCATCATTCTGCTACTCTGTAGTAGCCGTTTAGACTCTTTGTACTAATTCGATTATAATTTTGTTGTTGCCATCTGCTTTTTCAAAAGCTGCATCACTAACTATTTCCTTTTTCTTGCATAGCTCAAAATGGAACAATGAACACGTTAGTTTGCATAGCCTATTCTACAGGTTCACAAGGGATGCCATTAATTCCTTATTTGCTGCTGGTTCATCCTAACAACGGTATAACTATCCTCTACTATGTAGTTCACTCGTGGTTTGCATTCCTGCTCTAGAAGTTTTCTTATGATGCCATTATAATTTCTATCTGGTTGATTCTTAGCTATGATAGTAACTACATGCCATTGTGTAGCTCACCGTAAATTCTAAGTCACCCAACCACTATGCATTCCAGGAGATGCCACTTCTTGCATATATATTTGCTGAAATGACCTCGCTTGTTTATATTTGCTGAATTTCTAAGAAACACTTTGTTTGATTGCTCATTTTATTCTAGGAACACTTGTATAATGCTTGTTTGTCGTGCTACACAGGTTCACGAGCGACGCCATTATATCTTGTATCTGGTTCGTCCTAAGTCATGACATAACTATCCTCTACAATATATAGTTCATTTGTGGTTTGCATTCCTGCTCTACAAGTTCACGTATGATGTCGTTATAATTTTTATCTAGTTCATTCTTCGCTATGACAGTAACTGCATGCCATTTTTTGTCTCAGCGCAAATTCCGAGTCACCCAACGTATCTTGCATTTTAGGGTATAGAACTGCTTCCATATATATTTGTTGAAATGACCTGGCTAGTTTATTTTTGCTGAAATTCTAAGCCACACACACACATTTTTTGATTTCTCGTTTCACGGTAGGCACACTTTTTTAATGCATGCTTTCTTGTCCTGTTTGTTTGACATGTTGGTCAATAATTGAACCATTGACTAGTTGTAAACTTTAGATCATAGCTTCTATCATATCAGTCAATGAGTAGTTTGTCTTGTTTGATGTATTAACTTGTTATTACTTAGTTTCAGGGTGCAATTATTGCTATCACCACCAAAGAGGGGGCTGCAAGATCATGTCTCCTCAAATGTAGCTGTCACACTCAAAGTAAGATGAAGGTGATCAATTGAGGACTCTTCTATCAATTTGATTGTCAACTGAAATGCTGATTTTTCTTTTCCTTGATTTGATAATGTGTAATAATTTTAAGAAGTTTGCAGCTGATGTAATATCTAGATAACTCACGTAGGCCATGTATGCATTTAGTTGATGTCGTCCACACATTGCGATAGTCGTTACGGTAACTACGCTAGGTAGGTCGATTAGGGAACAATACCATGCTTTGTTATTGGCCCGCCGTGTATTCGGCCCACGATGAACAGTAAAAAACGCTGGGTTATATCGACGTTTTATGAGATTGCCATTGGCTTCTGAAAAGGCCGAAACTGTAAAAGTTGT
This sequence comes from Avena eriantha, assembly GCA_910589775.1. NCBI lineage: Eukaryota > Viridiplantae > Streptophyta > Magnoliopsida > Poales > Poaceae > Avena > Avena eriantha. Next base: position 585,190,211 of record OU342743.1, on the reverse strand, counting down.
AAACATAATGGGCCGACCTACAAGTTGTAACTGGACGTAACAGTAACATGTCGTAATGGTAACAAGCCGTAAGAGTAAGATGTCATAACAGTAATAGGCCATCACAGTAACAAGCCTTAACAGTAGCAAGCCGTAATAGAAACAACCCATCGCAGTAATAGGCAAGAAACCATGAAATGCCAGAACAGTAATAGGCCAAAACAGTAGCCAACCTCAACAGTAAAAGGCTGCAACAGTGAAAGGCTAGAATAGTGAAAAGCCAGAATAGTAACGGCCCGAGAAATTTTCAGGCGAGGGCAGTAACAGGCCGACACATTTATCAGACTAGAACAGTAAAGGATCGCTTGTGGGCCTAAACAGGTAAAGCCCAAAATAGTGAAAGGCCAGGACAGTAACAAGCCTGAATAGTAACGGGCCATCTCAGATAAGGGCCGTCAGTAGGCAGCCCACGATGGGCTGCGATAAACAGTGATGGGCCACCCGCGGGCCTTAAATGTACATGAGAGACTTGGCGTAGGCTACTAATGGACCACAGAGTGTTGGACCATCATGGGCCTTCTTTAGGGTGAAACAAAATTGGGCCTGAAAGTTCGTGGGGCACTGCTGGCTATAACTTTGGGCCCATTTCAAATAGTGTAGGACAAAACAGTAATGGCCATCTTCTTATTGCGCTCCCCTAATAGGCCCAGTTAGTATTTAGCAGGCCTTGGCTGGGCCTGGCTTATGTCATAGTTTCTATGCCCGTTAACGGTGGTAACTGGCTGCTAACGGAGGCTGCCACGTGGCAGATTGCATGTCGTCAGCAGTCAACGTGGCTGGCAAACAGATCTACGACGGAACAAGTTTTTGTGGCTCAAGGTTGCGATCCTCCATGGCCAGGAAAAAAAACCGTGATAGATTCTTTTGTGACGGGGCTTTTACTATGAAGGGCATCCATCGTAGAAGACTTTTTAGCCACGAAAAACGGGCCATCAACCATGAAAATTGTCCGTTGTAAAAGCCAACTTTTCTTGTAGTGTACGATGATCACTTATCATCGTGATCATACCCGTCACGAGAAGGTATACACCGACGGCACGGCCCGCTATGATTCGTGTCACCACACGTTCTTTGCTTCTCCAACATCACACCTAGAGGCGCTTCTCGAGCCGACGTGGCATGCAGCCATGTCGGCTGAGTTTGCTGATTTGCAGCAGACTGGCACATGGACCCTAGTTCCTCGGCACCTAGCATCAATATCGTTAGCCGCAAGTGGATCTTCAAAACCAAGCACCATCCTGATGGGTCTATCGACAAGCACAAAGCACGGTTAGTAGCTGGTGGTCTTACTCAGCAGCATGAGATTGACTATGGTGATACATTCAGTCTAGTCGTGAAGTCAGCCACAGTTTGCCTGGTATTGTATATCGCAGTCTCTTGTGGTTGGAGTCTTCGATATGTTGATGTCAGCAATGCTTTCTTGCATGGCTTCCTCGTCGAGGATGTCTACATGCAATAACCGCCAGGCTTTGAAGATGTGAGGTATCCTTCTCATGTCTGTAAGCTTCAGCGGTCTATTTATGGCATAAAACAGTTTCCACGGGCTTGGTATGCACGACTGAGTCAGCTTCTCCATCAACTCGGGTTTGTTTCCTCCAAGGCTGATACGTCGCTCTTCATTTTCTCGCGTGATGGGGTGCAGATATTCATGCTCGTCTATGTGGATGATATTGTCATTGTTGGCTCTACTCAGGAGGCTATGGATCGTCTGGTTCATTCTCTCTCTAACAGTTTTCCTATTAAGTACTTGGGATGACTGGAGTACTTCCTTAGATTGGAGGCATCATACAATTCAGGGGAGATGACGTTGACTCAACAGAAGTATGCTCTTGATCTTCTCCATCAAGTCAACTTGGAGAATTGTAATCCTGCCACCACTCCTCTTACAGCGTCCAAGGCCTTGGCTCGGGATCTAGGCACACTGCTCAGTGCAGATTATCCATTCCGGTATCACAGGGTTGTTGGCGACTGCAGTATTTGACTCTCACTCGTCCGGATATTTCTTTTGCGGTAAACAAGGTTTGCTAGTTTCTGTCGCAGTCCACTAATATACACTGGGAGTCGGTGAAGCAAATTCTGCGATATGTCAAAGGAACATTGCAGACTGTCTTGAATATTCACATGCCATCATCATCTGTTATCAGTATTTTTACGGATGTGGATTGGGCAGGATGTGTGGACGACAGATGGTCCACGAGTGGGTTTGAAGTGTTTGTTGGTCTGAACCTCCTCTATTAGAGTTCAAAGAAGCAACCCACAGTCTCGAGATCCAGTACTAAGGCAAAGTATAAGGCATTGGCTAATAGTGTTGCTGAAGCTATATGGGTAGACTCTCTACTTAAGGAGCTTGATGTGACTCGGCAGCATACCCCCATATTATGGTGTGATAATCTCGGAGCAACTTACCTGACGGCGAATCCAGTCTTTCATGCTCGAACTAAGCACATTGAGATCGATTTCCATTTTGTGCGAGAACGAGTACCAGACGGTGAACTAGATGTCATATTCATCTCCACTCATGACCAACTGGATGGTGTATTCACTAAACCAGCCACACAAAAGATGTTAGATATATTTATGTCAATCTTAACCTTGTATGTAGCGGTTTAGATTGAGGGGGTGTTACAATTGTATTCAGACTAACTCGCATGTTATGTATCACGTATATGTGTTATATATATATGTAACTTGTATGTGGTCATGACTATATAAGTGGAGCACGTGCGGAGCTTTTGACCCACGCATAAAACCCTAAATCCTCTTTTCAATCTCAAAGAATCATGTAAAGCCTTTTTTAATATAAAAGTACACTTCGAAATTCTAGCATTGAGACGCATATCCCAAATTCACCAATTTGCACAACGTAACTCTTCCCGGCTCCAATCAAAATTACATTATACATGTATATATATATTCCTTTTTTTGCAAGTGTATATATATTCATTGAAGAACATTTTATTTAATACATGTGAATAATTTTATAGATGCCACCTGCAGTCGGTCAGACCGTGGCCGATTGGCTCGGTCGGTCAGGGCCTAGCCGACTGGGGCTGGCCCAATCGGCCAGGCCGAAGCCGAATACCCTTTTCGGTCAGACCTAGGCCAAGTGGATTAATCGGCCAGGGTCGGACCGAGTGGACAAGTCGGCTTGACCCTAACCAAATCCTGCATGATCAATGCAAATCCTGCATGATCAATGCAAATCCTGCATGATCAATGCAAGCCATAAACGTCTAAATTAGTTTTCGGTTTCCGCCAGCCGATTCCTGCCACTATTTCCCGCCGTTTATCTCCCGCCAGCCGATCCCGCCACGATTTCCCGCCGTTTATCTCCTTCCAGCCGATTCACGCCTCCCTCCACTATCTCCCGCCATGTTTTCCCGTCGTTTTTCCCGCCTATTCATCCCATTGCCTCTATAAATTCAGGCACCGAGATGTTCTCTCTTCACCAAGTTCAACTGTTCCTCCTCTTTCTCTCGCATTTCTTCTCTTCTCCATCATGAGTGTGCCTTGTTCGGACCCAGAGTATAGGCCTAGGAAGATGAAAGATGCTAGGTTGCCACAAGGGGTGACACACGAGCGTTGTTGGTGCGGCCATCTCGCCAAGGTCAAGGAGTCGATCGATTTCTCCACCTGCATGGGCATGAAGTTTTTCATGTGTCCCAACTATGACGCAAGCCCGCCCCGACAAGCAAGTTCGTCGTACGAGAGGCCTCCGGTATGTTCCCAGAGCAAGGTTAATATAAACTATTCATGTTATGATGTGTTCTTTTATTCATTCCATTGATTTGCTTGCAGTCTCCTCTTCCACTTTGCAAGTGGTACCATTGGATTGACACGGAGCAGCCGGCCTGGGCCGTGTAGCAGATTGCAGACAGGAGCCGACGTGCATGGGAGAGATTTCTTGATGAGGAACATGCTGAAAGGATAGCCACGAAAGAGAAGAAGGCTCGAGAGAGAGAAATGAAAGAATTCAGAGCGGAACAAGCTCGAAACCGCGAGCTGAACAGGAAGAGAAGGGAGGAAGAGGAGCGGCAGGATCAGGTGTGCAAGGAGGCCTGTGAGGCGGAGAGGAAGAGGCTAAGAGAAAGGGCTGCCGAGGCGCGGGCGGCAGAGGAACGTGGGGACAAGACCAGGAAGTACCTAAGCTAGACTCAGGGTAGGTAGACATATCTATCAGTACCGATGTATCTTCACTTCAGTTATACTGTCCCGATGTATCTTAATTTCACTTGTAGTGTCTTAATTTATCCTCATTTAAGTTGTGGTGTCTTGATGTATCTTCATTTCAGTTATAGTGTCATGATGTATCTTCATTTCAGTTTTAGGGTTGTGATGTATCTTAAGTGCGACATTAGTTTGTACTTGTCAATTAATTTCAGAGACAATGTATCTTAGTTCTTCCTGCCAAAATGCTTCCCACCAAAATGTTTCCCGCCAAAATGTTTCCCACTAAAATGCTTCCCGCCAAAATGCTTCCTGCCAAAATGTTTCCCACTAAAATGCTTCCCGTCAGAATTTTTTCCGCCCGAATGTTTCCCGCCATTTTTTGTTCATTTACCCTATAAAACCCCCTCCTCACACAGTTGTTTAAGCAAAGCCACCCCGTTTTAGCCAGTATGTTTCCCCGTTTTTCCTACGATCACACTTTCGAGACAAACATGTCCGTCGACCTTTTTCATTTGGCTAGGAACTTTACGATAGACAACAATCCAGCCCCATTAGAGGAACTCATTGCTAGTGATTGTCTCCTCACTGAGATGGGTGAGGGATTGCGTAGAAAAGGGTGGTCGAAGAGGACTCTAGAGGAGATACGGCAAGAGCTACTTTGGATCAATGCTAGGTGGGGCAAGTAAAGATTCTTTAACGAAGAGGCAAGGCAGCAGAAAGTCAAGCTCCTTTGGATTTGGATAGAAGACAGTGAAGACTCCGACGATCTCTTCATGCCACTGGTCGGTGGTACCAGGGATAGAGCAGAGTGTGACAAGGCCGAGACCTTGAACAAGGCGCAGGCTAAGAAGAGCAATGACAAGCTAGAAGAGAGTGAAGATGAAGATGATATATTCTTGACGCCTGCCATTGGGACTAAGTGGAGAGCAGAGTGGAACAAAAGGCTGGCCAAGAAGAAGGCATTGTCGAAGGGTAAGGGCGAGGCATCGTCAAGGGTAAGTGCAAGGCATCATCGGTCGAGGCATCATCGAAGGGTACGGGCAAGGCGTAGGCCAAGAAGAACTAGAACAATTCTCCCTTGTAGCTCGGGTGTGTATCTTAATTATCTCAGTTGTATCCTAATTATCTGTTGTAGTCGTTTGTTTGCGATCTCGACCAAGAAATGAATAACATTGTGAAATGTCTCACACATAGATAGGTGCATGTCTCACATATAGATATGTTCATGTCTCACACATAGATAGACATATGTCTCATACATAGATAAATAGATAGAGAACTAGTACATATCTCGCTAAGAGAGGTATCAACGTCGTCGTCTGCCTTGCGCTCACGTGGTTTCTCTAGTTGCTCTGGTGGCGTCCAGCCGTACCTAATGGGCGCCCGAACATTTCGAGGAGGAATCACTGAGCCGTTCTCGTCGTATTGAGTCTCCTATGTGGGGTTTGGGGCAGGAGTCTGAAAAATGTTCATCCAACTGCTCTGTGTCAAGAAGGCCTGAGTGTTGTGCTCCACCTCATGATCACTCGTCCACATGAATCCAGAAAAAATTCCTAATAGTCAGGCATAGACCCATGCACTCCAAAGGCTCCTGCATATGAATACCGAAGTATATAAGAAATTCATATGAAGCTAGCATCGGTATTGTGCAAGACGCATACCCTGTGGTTGCGGCTGTGGACGAAAGTTGTAGTTCGGCGCGGGAGAGTGGCCAAAAGGCTCCTGCTGCTTCTGCCATGACGAACCTCCACCCTGAAAAGGTGGCTGTTGCTGAGGCTGCCACGACGAACCTCCACCCTGAAAAGGTGGTTGCTGCTGCCACCAGTCGAAAGAACTCTGCTGCTGCCACGACGAACCTCCAGCCTGGTCTGGAGGGGGAGGCCTCGGCATTGCCTATGGTGTAAGTCATGGACGTGGAGACTATCGTATGGGCGAGGGTGTATGTGGCTGCTGCTGGTGCTGCCTCTAGTGCGTCGAGTGACGTGGAGGCCGTTGTGGTCCCAACTGGTGAGCAACATCCGAAGAGCGGGTGCACGTGATAACTCTATGGATACATCAGAGCTTCTCCTCTAGGCGACTCAGCTAGGTCTGCTGCTCCTGACGAAAGGGACTGTCTTTAATCAGCACTCTCCGTCTCAAGATCGACTAGCAACTGTGCCTGCAATTTGAACCACTAGGGTGAAAATAGAATAGAAACGATGTAACAAGTAGGTGCACTAGATGAAGACAATGTGTTACCGCGTGTTGTCTGCTACCGGTAGTAGACTGGCTCGGATAACTATCCCAAGTAGCCGCGCCCGACATCGCCTCTAGGTCACTCTGCTGCGCGATGCATAGACGTGTGGCGCTCATGTAGCTTCGTAGATAGTGGTTGAACTCTTCCATGTCAAGATGGGCATCCAAGTCCTAGACACGTGTTGTTGCGCTGTCCCACTGCTCTACGTAAGTCCCAACTCTATGGAGCCAGCCTGCGACGGTCTCTTTGCTTCCCTTCCTAGACAACCTACAATTGGAGAGTGATTGCGATAAGTCAATAAACTAGATAAGTCAATAAACTTATGTGTGGACGACCGAAGGTACAACACTCTCTGTAGGACGAGGATCGGCCAACTGGCGAAGGCCGAACTTCCTCATTACTCTCTGTAGGCTCATCTCCTCTACCTGCATGTCGAAGATGATCTTCGATTTTGTAAGACAATACGCCACGTCTCTGGTACAGAGAGCAGAAATCAGTGTGACTTCCCCATCCTTGCACAATATAGCACCGATGGCTGCATCTGTGTAGGGCTCCCATATCACCGAGCTCGCGAGCAGCACATCAAACTGCTCACAGAAAGCGGGGTAGCAACCCCTCACCTGAGCATGAGAAAAGTGTCTCTGCCAAAGAACACATGTCATTTCCAGTCATATAGTACGTGAACTAATTAAAACTTTGCACATACCTTGCGACATGTCCAAACTGTACCGAAAGTCGATAAGTTGATGCGGTCTGCGTCGAATAGTCCTGGCGGAGGGTCACCCAATGCATGCGATGGGTATGCCGTCTCAACAACTATGTCCGGTCGTCCAATAGGAAACCGCTCCTAGGACCGAAGCTGCAACAGTAATGGGCATCCAAGCAAGCCTGACCTAGGAGCTTTACGCTGGCAACCGCTGCACATACCTCGGTACGTAGCTGACAAGACCGCAGAACCCCAACTCCTTTGTGTAATCATGTCGGCGCTTGTTGCATTAGCAATCTCCAATGCAATAGGGATGTAGCGAGCAGTGATAGTGGTGACATGGTTCTCGGTGAACATCACCTTCTCGAGAAGCCAGAGTAAGTATGCCTCCAAGCATATTAAAACATGTACCGAACTTGGGACAACACCTAAGTTCACCCGCGTCCTCTACCTCTTTGAGCCCGGGTACCACGTCCTCGCGTAGTTACTATGCCTGTACCGAACTAGTACCAGCGTATCAAATCCAGGCAAGTCACAAGCCCTACATGCTCTTCCTCCAGAAGCGCTTCTCCAGTAGCAGCCTGGGCAACAACTGCTGCTTGATGTGCAGTTATAGCTACGGTTTGGGCTGCTTTCCTCGCCCTGACATGTTTCTGAGTGAAGTCATCGAGATGTGCATGTATGAAATCATACTTCCATTCTTGGTTTTGCTTACATAGTTTTTTGAAAAGATTCATCAGATTCTTGTTCATGAACTGTGAGAAAAAATTAGCTCCTAAATGGCGCATGCACCAACGGCTCTGCATGTCGAGGCAAGGTGTTTGTTCTTCAAGCCCAGGCTGTGTCAAACGCTTAACCGCATTTAGTATACCTCCATGCCTATCATGAATGAGGCACACATTGGGCTTATCTTTCACAACTGCTATCTTGAGCTGCCTGAAGAACCATGTCCAGATTTCAGTGTTTTCTCCCTCAACAAAAGCAAAGGCGAGTGGGACAATTTGATTGTTGTCGTCTTGACCAATGGCGGCAAGGATCTGACCCTTATACTAGTCAGTGAGAAACATGTCGTCTACACATATAACTGGTCGGCAATAAGTGAAAGCTTGGATGCACACAGAGAAAGAGAAGAACACTCGATGAAGCACCTTTACGAATGGATCCTCTGGTATCACATAGTGTTGGATGTCGACATAGGTGTTTGGGTTCCTAGCCTACAGTGTAAGGAGTTGTCTGACTACAGAGTCATACGCGTCTCTGAACGAACCAAACTTGTCCTCAAGAGCCCTTTGCTTTTCCCTCCAAGCCTTGTCGTACGAAATGTTGTACTTAAGCATGGCCCTTACTTTATTTATTATAGCCTTCACTTCCACCACTTTGCTCTCCACTATCTCCGTGTAAAATAGCCGAGCTAGAAGCGTGGACGAGAGGTTACGATGATCTATAGGGATAGATGAAAGCTGACACGTGTGCATCACCATGTCGCCCACCAACCAATTTGTGTCATATTTAGGAAGATATCCATGCACCATAGCTGGACAATTTATATCCATGCATTTCATTATCAAGTATATCTTATTTGACACGGTTGTACTGAGAACCCTCTGTGTAGATAATGCCTAAGCAATGACTGCATCTTGCAAATGTTTCTTGTCTGGATATCTGACGTCCTGCGCAATTTTATTCTTGTGATATTCCCACACAGAATCATCACATCGGAGATGTCTTGATTCCAGGATGCAGCAATCGGCACGTCGTCTTTGTTGCCTTCTTCATCGGAACTATCTGAATCATCAGAATCACCACTTTCACCATCCATGTAATCCTTATCCTCCATCAAGTCCTGCATGTGCCTACCTTCCTCGTCCCCATCTACCTCTCCACTATCGTATCCTCCATCTACATCCTGACTGCTCTATCCTGGTTCGTAACCACCACCACCTCCTCCTATCTGACTGCTCTGCTCTGATTCATAACGACCACCTCTAGCATTGGATATAGAGTACGTCCCTCCACTAGATTCAGCACTTTGGCCAGGACCGTGTCCACCTTCCGATGCTTGCGGATTGATCTCCATCAAGACAGGAAGCACTAGTGCAACAGGGTGTATGTGCCTGTCCTGACAACCTTTTAACCACTTAAACCAATCTCTGTTATGATCTATATCCTTCAAAATCCAGAAAATGTTCTTGGTAGACTTTGTCCACAATGCTTGGACACTGACGGCGTATGTTTCGAGATTATGTCCTAAGCAGTCCATCAACCATTCCTTCAACTGACTAACACTCCAGATTTGAGGGGAAGTCAAATCCAACTCCGTAAAATAAAACTCACGCTAATCTGCTCCATATTCATAGTATTGGATATTACCAGGAACATAGTAAAACACAAACTTCACTACATTCAACATCTCTGTTGACATAAAAAAATCAATCTAAATAATTAATTATCGACAGTGCGTAAATACATGTACAACTATCCGCAAATATTTTAAATAATATACTAATAGTCTGGCTAATATTCCTACAAATCCACCTGCCAAATCTTTCTACAAATACACCTATTCTAAATAAAACTATGTACAACTATCCACAAATATTCTAGATAATATACTAATAGTCTGGCTAATATTCCTACAAATTCACCTGCCAAATCTTTCTACAAATCCACCTATTCTAAATAAAACTATGCACAACTATCCGTAAATATTCTAAATAATATACTAATAGTCTGGCTAATATTCCTACAAATCCGCCAGCCAAATCTTTCTATAAATCCACCTATTCTAAATAAAATTATATACAATTATCCGTAAATATTCTAAATAATAAAATAAAAACCTTCTAACTATTCTAATAGCCTCCTAACCACAGCCCTAGTAGCCGCATAACCATATACAATAACTGTGATTAACGAGGGATTAGAGTTTATCATTGAAGCGTGAGAAGCCACTCGGTACAGCAGCCTCGGTTCACCAAATAAGCAGCACGATGCAGCTCATAAATGCCCCTGCTTCAAGCTCCACCACAGCATCACCATTGCTATTGCTCCACCACAGCACCACAACCATTCCTCCAAAAATCCACCACCAAATCGAGTTCTAAGCTAACCCATCAGTAGATCGGGATTCCCCTATCTCTATAGTGATTTTAGACAGAAGATTTAGTGGCTAAACTGGGCTGAATCGGAGAAATCTGGTGCAAAATATGAGGGGTTCGTCGCTGGAGAGAGAGAGAGAGGGGCAGCGAGCAACGCACGAGGAAGGAAGAAGGCGTTGTGTGCGGGACGAGCTCACGCGGCGGCGTGGTCCTCTTTTGGAGGCTTTCGGCCAGGCTGTCGCCGAGTGCGGCACTCGGTCACGCTGTCCCCGAGTGAGGCAATCGACTAGAGCGGGCCCGCCACCACATGCACTCGGTAGTGGAGACGCCGAATAAAATTTGATTCGGCCAGGCCCACGCCGAATAGACCTCTCGACGTGACCGTCGCCGACAAAGCACTAGATATATAAAATTGTTAATTCATGCAACACTTGCTAAATTAATTAAAAAAGTGTATTATTTAAAAAAAATCGCCCTTGAAGAGGCACCGGATGTACAACATTTGAAGATTAGAGTGAATGCCCGAGATTCCTAATTGGCCGTAGTTGCTTCCAGCCACACGGTTCCTCTGCAGAAGGTGTAGTTGATTGGCAAGAGAGAATCGAGAGCCTAGACGATGAAGAAGCCGCTGAATCGGGCGAGGTGCCTGTCTCTGCTCAGGCCAGACCTGGATCCAGTCGGCCGTTGACCCCGAACGCACGTACGACCTGTAAGACAAGTAGGCAACTCGTGGGCAGTCAACACCGTCAACTTGAAAAGAGGAAAAGCTCGCGGGAGGCATTATCAAGTTATCGCCATGATCCAGTGGACAAAGCTTGACCGGCCGTCGGTTGACCATGAAGAACACGACACAATCTTTGGTCCAAGTCAGCGCGACATGGCCGGATTAGCTCGTGCGCAAGTGGAAAAGACAGAGCAAGGAAGTCAAACAACGAAAGTCCAACTGCCATGGCGTATTGGCATGCGTAGCTTGACATGCATGCATTTCCCCGCAAAGAAAAGAAAGACAGAGCTTGCAACTTGAATTTCTGACAATTGATACAGTTGGATTTACTCGCTCCTGGAAGTTTGCTCGTGCGTGTGTGCTTACGTGTATATTCCAAAGATTAAATCTGGAGGCAACGTTTTCTTTTAAGGAATCTGGAGGCAACTTGATGGGGTGCATAAGCATTTGACCGTTGATTGCTAGTAGTAGAGCTGGGGCTCTGCATTCTGTCGTTGCACATGCACGCTTCCGTTATTCTTGGGGCGTGACCGTCTATTTTCGCATAATCCTTGAGTTCGACCGTGTGACTTTTACTAGATTCAATGCTATAAACATTGACTTATACTACCTCTGTTTAGGATTATTAGTCCTAAGAGCTTTTTTATATTGTTTGAAATTATAAAGGCTATCTTATTTATTAGTCTCTCTTGTCCAATGCATGTTTTCCTTTTTCTCTCACTTCTTTCATGCATGTAAAACTATTGGTGCATGCATACATTAATGAGAGAGAGTTATCTTGGTATTAGTAATTTGTCCCGTAGGACTAATAATCCTGAACAGAGAGAGTACAATGCTATATCACATTCCGAGAGGTTCAACATCCTACAAACACCAAACCATTCATAAAATATTAAAAAGTAAGAAATGCAATATATATTGAAACCCTAACCTCCTATGCCGCCCCTAGGCAACTTAGGACAACTTCTTTTGAGCTTCTGCTTATGCAAAAGTCAGTTTATAGAAAACGGTGGGGAGAATCTGTGGTACAAGAACACTATTAGAAACTGTATGAGAGACTTCTTTTGGATTATAAAAATTGGCTTATTTCATGTGTTGACTTGTGAAATGTCTGTAACATCTCTAAATTTCCTAAATAACTGATAATGTCGCATGTATGCAAGTTTTTAGTGGAAAATAAGCTAGAAATGGATCAAGAAATTATAAAATGTCGTACCAAGTTATTCTGAGATTACAATAATAATAATGTACCAAGTTGTTAGCTGGTATCCTAACTTATCAGCTGGACATCAATTCACATCGAGCAAGCCATGCGCGCGAGGCTATCGTGAGCTAGCGATGCAGTGAAACAATATGTCCCTTTTATTTTTTTCTTTCCCAAACATTATCCTTCATAATGGCACTTCAGCTGTAAATAGGAACAAGAATAGGGGCAGACCTTCTTACTGGTTGGGTGTTTAGCGGGGAAGCTCGGGAAGCCAACTAGAAACTGGTCGATACATGTTTCCTGGTATACGCACGATCGTTGCTTCTCGGTCGATACATCTTCTCCCCCTCGCCCTAGCCAATAGCACTAGCCAAGCAACCCATACCAGACACACATGTGGTTTTAATTATCTTTCTTGGAAACATTACCTCTCGCGACCCAATTTTCCATTGCCACATTTAGGGTGGGTGCACCCAGGCAATACTTGGTCTTCCTGAGACACTTTGCGACTCCGGCTCAAGTTAAGTACTTTGGTCCACAAATAGTGATGACTAGCTACCTCGTAAGGGTTTCATGGAGACGTGTTTATTGTCCTTTGATGCCACAAAAGGCTCACATCATTTTGCATAGTGCTCGGGTTTACTCATGTAGTGGTGGTGTCGATTTCGCTCGTCACGGGAGGTACACCAATTGCCTCGGTTATCGCTAGATAGCGCAACATGACCTCGAATGTTGGTTCAGTTTAGCAATGTATCCGACACTACATGCAAGGATCTCAAAGTAGTCACGAGGAGTGTCTAGAAAAATAGTATGCGCTTTATCTCCACAACATTGGTGCTTACCATGTGTAGGAAACACCCTTTTCTGCAATTTTCATTGTGTTCTATGAGACTTTTTGTCGTTTTTGCAACTACATTGTTGCTCCCAGTCGAAGAGGTAGGGAGGTGATTGAAAGGCAGTTCGGGAAGAAGCTCCGACAATGTAGTCGACGATGAAATCCAATTTAGAGTGGTTGCTATGTCTCGCACAAACTTGAAAAGACTCACGAGGGTTTTTGTCCGTTGTTCTTGCATTGTCCTTGCATCTTGTTACCTTCACATGGTGGCTCACGACCGACGAGATAGTACATGCAGGTGCCATCCACTCATAGGCGTCTAATTCACCTAAACTGGACCGTGAAGAGCATCTCCACTGGTGCCCCAAAGGGAGCCTAGCAACTACGCCGATATGCATTTTAGGGCACCGATCCAAACTATCGGCAGTCTAGGATGGACTTCCCACACCGTCGAACCCCAAAGTTTAGCGCCCAAATTTTTGACTAGTTTTTTTGTAAATAGCACATATTTATCACCACAATTGCTTCTACTAGATCGCATAGTTGAAACCCAAAGTTTATTACAACAATTTAAATAAATTCAAACATAAATATAAAATAGTTCACACAATAAATTAAATTAATGAAAGATCAAATAGATCAAGCTGTGGCGTTTCCTTGCGAATCCACAAATGCTCCACGAGATCTTGGAGTCGTTGATGCAACCGTTTGTCACAGATTTCTTGATGCAAGGCGAGAAAAGCACCAAACTCAACTGAGACCTCGTGATCGACATCGGCAAGAGGGACCATGTGCTCAAACGGTTGGTAATCAACAACTAGAGCATCACACTTATCTCAATGATCATATTGTGCATGATCACACACGCATTCATCACCTCTCACATCTGAGATGTTGACCAGGTAAGAGCAAGGTATGTGACGATAGAAAAACAAGCTTGGAGCACACCAAATGCTCGCTCAACATCCTTTCTACAAGCCCCCTGGCATTTCGACAAACCAAACTCTTGCATCAGTATGAGGGTCGGGAATTATCTTCACAAATGTCGCATATTTTGGATAAATATTATCAGCAAGGTAGTACCCTTTGGTGTATGGTCTTCCATTGATCTCAAAGTTGACCGCTAGAGCATGGCCTTCAGCAAGTCTGCCAAACATAGGAGAACGGTGCAGCATGTTGATGTTATTGTGAGATCTAGCCATACCAAAAAAGTATGCCAAATCCACAAGTCAAAGTCCGCCACAGCCTTAGTACCTTCTCCAGTATAGCCTTTATACATCTCTTGCCAAGTGAATGGACAATTCTTCTATCACAATGCATACAATTGATACTTTCAAACATCCTAGGAGATTCCCATGTTGCGTTATGTGCCAGTATCAAAGTTGTGTCTTGTGATTTTCCTAAATAGTCCCACCACTGCCCAACACAACATGTACACACTCAAATATTGTGCACTCAGCCGTACCTAGGTAGTCATCTTGTGTACCTGGAGGAGATTCATATGCAAGACATCTCGAGGAAGCGGTGCATTTCTAAGATGGAGAAACTAACCAATTCGGTACAGTCTTTCTTGCAGATGAAATAGGGATCAAACTCTCGCACACCATGCATAATGTTCATGAACAATTCCTTGTTCACCCTGAGGCGCCGCCGAAGACGTGAGGCTCATGCGTTGGGTCATCTCCAAAATAGTCTGCCTCTAGCATCATTGCACCGGACATCCTCTGCCGCGGTCTCTGTTCATCTTCTTCTCGAGCCTAGAACCTCCTCGCCGAGGAGCTCACAGACACCCACATAGAGGAAGAAGACCATCAATGATCATGGTGCACTCATGCTCATCGGCTTAGGCATTGGACTCCACGATCATGATGCACTCATGCTCATTGGCTTAGGCATCGACCTCCTCTTTCATAAATTGTACCCGTCATTATTTCATCGTCGCTATCCATATTCTAGGCATGAAACAACAGATGAAAAAACTAAGTAATATCATATAATTTACTGGCATGAAATTTGAAGAAAATTTTAGCTAGGAAATCAGCCAAACACCTTCTGTGTGAGGCGAGCTCGACGCGGTTTAGGCCTAAGCATCGTGTCGTATAGTCCTCGAGATAGCCACGCCGCCAACACTCGAACACGCTAGCTGTCGAATGGACTCTTAGGGGCCAGCGGTTGATTGTCGGCCGGTCATAGGAGATGCATGAGGTCGGAGTATAAGCGGCATCGAAACGGCGACATGTGGGCGATGGGTTCCAATCAGGGACTACTAGGTGCTTCTGGGCGGCGCAACACGTTTATACTAGGCAGCTATGGCGAGCAGCACGTCGAATTTGGACGGCGTCAGCTCGTGGGTGTGGGAGAAAAGAGAGCGAGGCAGGGTTAGTGTTTAATTTGCTCTCTTCCAAAGAGGTTCCATGCGACCAATACAATGTGGCATGAGTTGTCGACGCCCATGTCTGCCCGTGTGTCGTTCATACTCGAGAATGTCAGGCAATTTTTTGAGCCCCATGTGCTTCCAAAATGGGCAGGTTTTCGTCCATAGCACCACCAAAGCCGCTGGGGAGCGCTGAGCGAGTGGATAAGGCCTAAGAGCATCTCTAGCAGACCCTGTAAACATGTCTAAACTGAAAAATAACCGCTCGTTTTCGGTTTTGACCCAAAAAACTTACCCAAACAGACAAAAAAAAAACGTCTTCGGTCCGAAAAAGTTTTTCGGTGCACCTAAAAATTGAACGTCGAACCTCTATATCTCTAAATTCCGCGGGCGAACCGAGCCTAGCCTGCATACCCGCTATTGAGTTGGCAATAATGCTAGGATTACGGACATATTGTTACGGAAAGTGACTTATGGTGCGCAGCTGTTTCTCCACGGCTGAATTCTCGGAGCAACCGCTTGGTTCTGCCCCAATTGCATGAAGCCACGACGCGTCTATAATTCGATTCTGTAACTCTTTTCTGTAGGTGTAGCGTTACTCTTGAGCTGGGGGGTGAAGTTTCAGGTAGTTTGTCCTTCCGCTGCTAGAGCACCGCCGAAGCATCACCAAATCCACCCAAATTCCTGCGAACCTTAACTAATTTCGGCCGGAGATAGATAGCAGGCTACCGAAAGAGGCTGATGCTTGCCGGAATCGGCGGGTGTTCGCTGGAATTGGACATAGCGGGTAAAAAAACTGCCGCCTATGGTCATCGGAGATGGGGCTGCACAACGGCCAAGGCGGGCGTGAGTGGCGTCACAAGAGCCAAGCGGCGCTGGAGGGCGGTGTGGGGATGGCGCGGGGAGACGGCGCTGGAGGACGGCTAAGAGGCCGTGCTGGGAGGCGGGGCAGATGCGAGTTGGAGAAGTAGAAAAAAAAATATGGTGGGTCCCAGGGTTTACAGATCGGGTTTACAGAATCTATTCATTTCATCAAGATTTCAGACTGTAAAACACGTTTTCGATACGTGTATCATCGTTTACGGGCCGGTTTTCTAGGGGACTGCTACAGAAAAGTTTCCAAGCAACGAAGAATTGCTCGTCTCGTTAAATAAGGAATCAGTGCGTACTGCCTAATCGCCCTTCATATGATATATAAGCCTAGAAGAAAAATCGTCCATAAAAAGCCCGAAACAATCATGGGCCGAAAAGAAAGCACGGCACCGACGT
The DNA here is from genome assembly GCA_910589775.1 of Avena eriantha. NCBI lineage: Eukaryota > Viridiplantae > Streptophyta > Magnoliopsida > Poales > Poaceae > Avena > Avena eriantha. Next base: position 585,173,553 of record OU342743.1, on the reverse strand, counting down.
TGGAACTTGGAAGGGATTTGTGATTCTCCGTTTCTCACCGTGCCGTTGTCTCGGCGCTGGGCGGTAAACGGGCTGTGCTGACCGGGCACGGTTGGACCGAAGCAGAACCGGGCGTGCATGCTGTGCTTGACGACGCACACCACACGGCCAGGCCAGGCCAGCACAAGGAGACGAAACGAAACGTGCCACCGGTGACGCCCCGCCGCCTCCCGTTCGCCTTGGTCCTGCCGCCCCGAGCCTAGCGAATAGCGATAGCTAGCGCCAACGGCTACCTCTTCTCCCTCCCCGCGCGCTCCGGACACGCGCGCTCGTCCACACAAGTCATGCCCAAGGCCCTGACACGTGGGACCAGGGTCAAAACTGACAACAGCAGCAGAGAGTAGTCGCCCCCCCATGGTCCTTTCGATCTGATGAAACCAGGTGCGCTCTTGCTCAGGTTCACGCGGCTCGCCTGGGATTGATGAAGCAAACGGGACGGGACTGTGATTGCGACGTCACGTGAGAGAGGATGCTTAGCCTAGCCGGGTACGCGATGCGATAGGGTCGCTTTGCCTTCAACGTTCGTCTCTCTGGTCCGGTCCGGTCCGGTCCAACCGCGCACCGGCCAGTCAGCGCGCGCCTCCTCCTGGCATCCGAATCCCAAGCCTGCCTTCCTTCCTTCCTTCCCGGCACGTTCCCGTTCCAACCGCCACCCGTGTCCCCGTCGCGCACCACACGGCCACACACGAAGAAGCGCTTGTCCAGCACTCCAGCCAGCCAAACTCAGACACGTCATCACGCGTCTCTCCTTGTCTGTCAGATCGCCGTTTGCCCGTTTGGGTGTGCCGTGTTCGGCCGAGAGGAAGGGATGAGACGGCCAGGTGGTTCAATCCCATCAATCAATGGGGAAACAAACTGAGCGAGACCGCGTCTTTCCTACTGTACGACAAGGGAAGGGAAGAGGGGCGCGTTTCACGTCTCGCATGTACTGTACGCACCTCTCGGGGTCAAGAACTCGCAAACAGCTTTGCTTACTTCTGTGTCACACGGGATTAACGCATCTTTGACCTGCTGCGCCCGTTCAGTTGTTCACGCTTCTTTGTGACTGTCAGTGTCCATCCGAGTGTTTCCTAGGAACTGCCCATGCTTATGACAACAATTGGGATTTGCATTTTCGTTTTTTTTTTCTTTTCTACTATGCGCGAGTTTGACATTGTTGCATTATTGTCTACTCTAAGATACATGATGTACTTAACGGTATTTCCAGGCCGCTCGCGGAAGAGGAGATCAGGTCGTGATCTACCTATCCTCGGCTCCATCCCTGTAGGATCTCCGAGTTCTTCGCTTGCGGTGTAGGGGCATCGGCAATGAAAAGAATAAAAAGGTCCTTCAGTCCGCCTCAGATCGGTGCTCTTTCCTGGACGAACATTGACGGGTTAGGGTTTGGAGTCGATCGTCGGGCATTAGGTTTGGCGTGATAAGTGTTGGCCTACAGCGGCAACATTCTGTGGACGGGATGAAGTCGTTGTGTATTGGTGACCCCAAGTTCCATCTCCGTCTGACAAAGCCCAGCTAGGTATGGCTTCGTCGGGAGACCTTGCGAGTTTGGTGTCCCCCATCTTTGTCTAACCGGGTCTGGGATTATCTTCTGACCCTTCTCGATACCGGCTTCTCCGGGACGACGATCTCTAGATCGTGATCGCCGACATCTTCTAGTCTACATGGACAAGTTCCCGACCGCTGTTTCTACAAGCGCCTGGGGTTTTTCAAGATTTCTTCAACGCGAGCTTTACTACGCCGGAGGCCCAAAGGCGGCATCGAGCTTTGCTCATGGTGAAGATGGTGCTTAAGTTTCCAAAGATTTACGTGTTATTTCTTTTTTTGTAAGGATGTTTCTGCAAAGGATCGTTTCAGATAATATACGGTCTTAGGCCTTTTCTGCAAAAATAAAAAGGTACATGATGTGCTCGGTAGGACAAGGAAATGAAATTCAGGGTCTCTTTGTTTCACCAATTGTTGAGAAAATCGTTAACCGGCAGCGGCTCGGGTGGCTAGTGACTAGGGGATTAATAGGCTAATCGGCTAGTTAGTCGGTTAATCATACATTTATGTATTTATCAGCTACCCAGTGACCTTCCCAGCAGGGATTAATCGTTCAACTAGTTAACTAGCCCGAATTTTTGAACACTGGTTTTAGTAAATGGATTTGAAAAAAAATCCTAATGGACTACTTGCAAAAATGCAATAATTTTTTGGATTTTCAGGAGAGCTTTTTCTTATTAGGGAGCGCATGACAATTATATTAAGGAAAATAAAAACTTAGCAAAACTATTTAAAAATCCAAAAGTATGGTGTGCTTATATTAGAATGAATCGTGTACCAACTTCTTATGGAGAAATCTGTTGTTTGTGGTCTAGCCCAAAATAATTAGGAAAGAATAATATTTTTAGTATTTGAAAAGGCGGTTGAGTTTGTGATTTATAGACACCTCGCAAAATAATTGTGGGTTTCATACAACTTAAAATTCTGAAATGATCTTGAGTTTTTGCATGTGTTTTTATATCTTTTTACTTTTTTGGGTGAACCCAACCTTGTGTTTTTGAGAAGAGGCGTGTGCTCCCTAGCACCATTGAAAGTCAGGATTTTCGGAGAAACGAGGATATAACACCATAGTTAAGAACAATAATGAAAATGGTTCCTGACTTCTCTACTAAAAATGTAAACAAAGAGGAAAGACATATAACACAAATGGAAATATGTAAAATGGAACCATGTTTTCTGGGGAACAAACGTTGGAAACGTGATTTCTGTTCGTGCCAAATATGAAACTTTCTGTGTGATATATTGTCATGGTTTAGTTTAGCCTAGTTCGTGAGACCCTTGCCAATATCTGCGAAACAGTTTCATCCCAACATTTACTACTACCTGCTCCTATAATTTGTTCGGCCTTCTCCCCCAATCAAGTAGGCGTTGTTGTGCAATCTAGGGTGTTGGCAACCAAATGGCCGCCGCCGCAGTGGCGCCATGTCGCACAAACGTCCTCCTCGTTCGTACAGCATTCACTGCATATTTGTTTCTGCATTTATTTTCATGATTTTGTTATAAATGAAAACAAATGCACCAGTTATATCCATTTTTCCATCTCCACTTATGAGTGTTATTTTAGAGTGTGTAGTAATAAACTGATACTACATAAGTAAAACTTCACAAGAAATAATAGAACACCTACATTTGTTCGTAAGAATACAATTATTGCCATGTTGTATAGTAGTACATAAGTAAAATCACAATATAATAGAACACCTAGTACATAAGAAGCATTATTAGCACCAAAAGCATGGGCCAATATAAGTTTGGTCAACAGAAAACCTAGCCCTATAATTGCGCCATGAAATTCGCTGGTTGTGCATGAGCGTGAGCCAGCAGTATCTTGCAACAGACAAAACATAATTAAAAAATAGTCAGCTAGTCCAGTTCACAGCATAGAATGCCCCTAGGGGCAACGCTAGTCCATTTCTCACGGGAGCGGCCCCCGCGACGCGTACTTGCCCCGTATATAAAGCCCGTTCAAACGACCGTTTGCCCAAAGAGCCAGAGGCCACAGCAGACCAAATCCTAACCTAACCACAGAACAGATCGAGGAAAAAGCAAAGCCAGGAGGCGGAGCCGCAGCGAAGACCGCGTCCTCGCCTCGCCATGTCCTGCACGGTCGCCATCCCGAGCTCCCCTGTCTTCTCCCCGTCGCGCCGCCCGCTCTCCTGCAAGGCCACCTCCGCCTCGCCGGAGTCCGTCTCCGTCTCGTCGCCCGCGCCGCCTGCGTCCACCGCCGGATCGCCGCTCCGGCCCTTCTCGCTGCTGCGCGCCCAGATCCGGGAGGAAGCCTCTCCAACGCCTCAGAAGTCCGGCTCAGCCGCCGCCGGGTCGGTGCTGAAGAGGCGGCGGCCGGCGCCGCTCTTGGTGCCGGTCGACGGCGCGGCGGTTGCTGCTGCAGCTGCGGCGGCTGTAGCTGCTGTTGAGTCGGATCCGAGGAACGAGGTGGAGGAGCAGGGGGATGAGTTTGCGGCCTACTGCCGGAGGGGCAGGGGGAGGAGAAGGGTGGAGATGGAGGACAGGCATGTGGCCAAGGTCGCGCTCGGTGGAGACACCGAAGTGGTAAGCTCCAATCCAAACAACCTGTGCTTGTTATGGATTTGTTTGCACGATTTTTTTTCAGATTCAGGGCCCTGCAGAGGGAAAATTTCAGTCGTTTCTAAACTTTTTCGTTTTTTCCCCAACTCTGCAGTCGCTGTTTGCTGTCTTCGATGGCCACGGTGGGAAGAACGCGGCGGAGTTCGCCGCCGAAAACATGCCCAATTACATGGCAGGGGAAATCGAAAAGGTGGATGGCGGTGACATTGACCAAATCGAGGGAGCTGTGAAGAAGGCTTACCTGAAGACTGACGAAGAGTTCCTCAAGAGGGAGGAGAGCGGAGGAGCATGCTGTGTCACCGCATTGCTCCACAAAGGCGGCCTCACGGTGTCCAATACAGGAGATTGCCGCGCGGTCCTCAGCCGGGCAGGAAAGGCAGAGGCGATCACCTCCGATCACCGGGCCTCGCGTGATGACGAGAGGGAAAGAATCGAGAGCCTGGTAAGAACCGACTGTCCTAGGCTTGAATTTGCTGCAAAATTTGAACTACCAACTTATTTGTGTGTTCTAGTTCCCTGCAATTGACTGTGTGACTCATGTTATTTCTGTCGCTAACTTTCAGGGTGGATTCGTGGTGAATTACCGGGGAACATGGCGAGTGCAGGGCTCCTTGGCAGTGTCAAGAAGCATCGGCGACGCCCACCTCAAGCAGTGGGTGGTTGCTGATCCAGACACAAGGACACTCCTTGTTGACCCACAGTGTGAGTTCTTGTTACTTGCCTCAGACGGCCTGTGGGACAAGGTGGATAACCAGGAAGCCGTAGACATCGCCAGGCCTCTCTGCATCAGTGACGATAAGGCTTCTCGTGTGGATGCGTGCCGAAGGCTTGTTGATACCGCAGTTGCCAGGGGTTCTACCGATGACATCAGCGTTCTGATCATACAATTGCAGAAGTTCACAGGTTCTTCTTAACTTGACGCCATTGCTAGAGGAACTAGACTCTCACTCTAGGAAGTAGCACTAACAGAGTGGTGTCAAGGGGATGACGAGCAGGATATGCTGGTGTGTGACTTGGCAAGCAAAAATTTAGGTGTGCTTGCGCTATTTTGCTGGGGGTTAACATTAGATTCTTTTGGAGCAGCACCATTCTTTGTATGTACTTATTTTAATTTAATTCCATTCGTTCTTTGAACTAATGTAATAAGGCAGGATTAGTACTCACCTCTTACTGGAAGAGGCTATTTTGAATGTAAATTGTTGACTGGCTGGTTCAGTTTATTTGAGACTTGTTGATTCATAATAGTAGTAGTACTTGTTAACTGATAGGGCCTTGTTGCTAAGTGATGCTCATCCAAAAGTCTTATGGACATCACACATTTGACTTGAAATCCGCTTAATGTGACGGACTGGTTTGAGAAACAGGGCTAGTTTGGAGGAGATTAAAGAAAAGGATACCTGAGTTCTTGACTATGGGAGTTCTAAGGTCGGTTTAGTAGGTGAAAAAAGAAGAAGTTATCAGCATTCAATTAGGGCCAGACAATGTGTAGCCTAAAATTTACCAAATGCAAACTCTCAATGATCTTAGCAGCGCACCTACAATTCTTTGCTGTATTTGTGCGCTGTAAAGTAATTTGTTGCATTATTATGTTTCGTCGTCGAACAGCTTGTGTAAAGCTCCGAGGAAGTAGTTTGCAAATTCAAACCTCCAATCCAAGTGTTAAAATGTCACAAAGAAAGAAAATTCAGTGTGTTTTACTCAGCAACCATAAAATATGATCAGACGGTCAGAAACTGGATGAACTGAATTTTAAAGTCTTAACCCTTAACCACAAAATATGATCAGACGGTCTGTTTTGCTCCATACACCAACTCATCAGGGGCGCTACAGCCGACAGGAAGCTTGATTAGCCGATTGAAAACAAAATGGATTCGAAGATGCACGCGCAAAGGCACACCATACCTGCCGCGACTCCATGACCACCCACCGGGCTGAATAGCACCTAGAACCTGTGCGTTGAAATGAAGCTCGTGTTCGAGATATATACCCCAATAATGAAAGTATCCGCGTCGAATACCAACCAATTGAGTACTCTACTAGAAGTCGTGGCACACATTTCGTTTGATTTCTGCACGGCCGCGTGTGTGTTCAGACTTCGGACAGAAAAATGTTCTAGTCAAGTCCTTAATGTTTCGGAGCTGCCTTATCAATGTTTATAGAGCTTTCTTGCTGAGCTCTGCTGTAGACACGAGTTCGGCTCCTCTGCGATTGTGCTGTCACTGTATTGATGCTCTAGGTTTTAGAACTGCGGTCCACTCTGATCAAAAGGCTCTACTTCATCCCTTGCAATCTTGGTGCATCGAGACGCAGGGCTTTTGCTTTTCGTGACAGAAACACGGCGCCGACGCCAAAGATGCCGTCGGAGGTTGGGAGCTCGCCAGCCTCATAGAATAGATCGAACAACTTTTTCATATTCTGCGATGCCTTGTTCAGTAGCCAGCTATCCGCAACGCTTTGTTAGGGCATCTGGACCGGGTCGATCCAACCCGCCGAGCGCGTCCGAACGTGTCTGCGCGGACGTGCGCGGCGTCACAACGGCACGACCCATCCAACCCGACGCGCGCGGACCAATCTATCCGTGCATCTAATTTGCGTGGCCGTTGCGTTGGCCCAGACACGGGCGAATCGAGGGTGTGTCCTTCCCGCGCGCGCTACTGGCCCACCCACCAGCGACAGTTGCGCAGCACCGAGTCGCAAGCAACCGCGGCACCGATTCAGATGCAACCGACGCAACGATTCCGAGACGCGGCAGCCTGACCGGCAGCACCGATTCAGACGCAAACGCGGCAGCCTTTGTCATCAATGCCGACGAGGCGCGTCACCCTATGACTGACGGGACGCTGCCCGAGTTCCCTCGCCGACATTGATGGCGAATGCGCGAGAACCTGCGCGCGTCTACTTAAGCAGGCCCCCGCCTCGTCGGTGCCACACTGCCATCGCCATCGCCCAACACCTACCGTAGACGCAGCCACTCCCGCACACCGGCAGCGATGAAGAAGCCGTCCTAGTTCAAGAAGAGCAAGAATGACCACTAGGCGGGCGGGTCTGGCTCTAGCGGCATGTCGGCCTTCCTCCGGGGAGTCGTGCCGCCGTAGCCTCGCTCGGAGGACTTCGTCGGCCTCACCGCCGCGCGCCAGGAGGAGGCGCCCGGCCGCGGTCGCCGCTACCTCCGCGTGGCGGAATGCGAGCGGCGGTGGAGGCAGAGGAGAGCATCGCTTACCACGATGTCTCCCTCCCAACGGGCTGACACCTCAACTAGGAGCGGGTGCCGATGCCGTCCGCGCTGAAGGATGGCAGGGCGCTGGAAGAGGAGATGGCCTGCCGCATCTGCAAGCTCCCGTCAGCCTTCCTGTACAACCGCGCCTACCAGAACAAGCGGTTCTAGAAGGAGTTCTTGGAATGGGAACACACGGTGCGGTGTCGCAGCGCCTACCACGACTAGTTCGGTCCGTGGGGGTCCCGCGACCTCCCTGCCTCCGAGTCCGACGATGATGGCGCTGTCAACCACTACGACGCCGACCTCGGCGATGATGGTCTCGACATCGTCATCAAGGAGAAGGAGGAGTCAACCTCGTCCCCCGCCGTGCACCTGCCTCCGGAGTACCAGGAGGTCCTGGCGCGGGGCTACGACGAGGATGCCTTCCTCGAGCAGGCCATCGTGGTCAGCGCGAATGTAGGACGGCTACCAGGAGGCCGTCCAGCTCACCGGCCTGGTGGCGCAGGTGAACGCGGGGCAGCCGCTGCAACCGCCACCGCCCCCACCGCAGTCGCTACGGGGGTGGGCTGCTCCGCCTGCGCTGGGGTGGGTTGCTCCACCGGCGCCTGGATGGTATGCTCCGCCCGTGCCGGCTTAGACGGATGCGTGATCGGCGTGGCCAGGCCAGGTGATCGACCAACCCGCGCATCCCGCACCTGCACCGGCGGCTGCGTAGGGGATGTCGCGGCCACACCTCTGGATGCCGCACGAGTATATCGACCTCGATCCATAGATGGACGAGGCGACGCCGGCGGCAGGGAGATCATTAGTAGCTAGGGCTAGGGCCAGTTTTTTCCTTTTTCATGTTTTGAATGTAATATTTTGTATAATTAAGTACGAACTTTGCCAGTTTACACGCAAAATATCTCAGTTTGAAATTCAGGAAAAAAAAGCCGTGCCTCCGTTGACCAGACGCGGACAGATGCGCTGGGCGCGGCTGGCCGGACATACCGGACCGCGACCCCAAATCGACCGCGACCCGACCCAAACGGAAAGAAACGGACCGTTTCGATCGTCCGCTTGGGTTGGACCGTGGAGATGCCTTTAGGGCAACTCCACCCGAATGAGTCGTTTTGGAGCCCGTCCACCATGGAGGATTTTACTTTTTTTTTCCAAATTTCAAATATAGAAAAACAAAGGGATATAGACAATAACTTATAATACGTATGTGCAAAATATCATGTCAAAATACCTTGTATTTTACGCTCAACAAAAAAGAGAAAATTACATATCTTGTCGTGTATCTTCTTTGTTGCGTCCAAAATATAAGGTATTTTACCTTGACATTTGCAGTCTTGTATTTCATATTATCAACTACATATGCATTATTTCAAATTTATTTAATGCTTTTAACAACATTCAGAAACGGCATTCATGGAGGACGGGCTCCAAAACCATTTTCCGGACTCCGCCCCTCAAATCGTGCCTATTTTCGGACATAATCCGCCTGATTGAGGGGGCGCTGGAATATATCCATAAACACTTTCTCCGATGCATCCAAACCCCCTCAAACGGACATGAACATGCCTAATTTGGTCCAAATTTGCTGATAGTAGATTATGTACACATATTTATATTGAGCTTCTACAAACAAATAAATATGATGTCATATGGTACAACTATATGATACTACGCATAAGTTTGCTTCATTACAACCTGCTCCCCAAACTCAACCAAACCTAACCGGCGCCGTCCAAACTCATGCCCAAAACCCGTTATACCTAAGTATAGACATACCGTGCTCTTTAACCTCTGTCCCACACGAGCGGTACAACCCGATCCATCTCACAAACATGCCGCTGATCACTCGTGTGGCGCTGTCGCTAGCCAACCGTACGATCATGGCCAACCATGTGAGAATGCCGCCACAAGGCAGTCCGACGCGATCACTGCAAGATAGTTCGGAGTGTGTCGAGCAAGACTGTCAAAAAGGGTGTCAGACAGTCCAGCTAGTCTTGAGATAGTCAGATTGACGATTTTTTAATATAAATACTCACACAGAGGCACTGAATTGTGGCTTCTAGATGCTTTACCTAACCGATCCCAGTTTGTTTCCAACGTGTCGGACTATTCAGCCAAACTGCCATCAGACTGTCCGTCTGTTCATCGTGTCACCGCGTGTCCAGCCTGCACGCCGCTGCCAATCTTGTCAGTGCGCACCTATAAGGCATTTGCCTAGACTCGTGTCGATTAGTGCCGTGTCGCAGTGCCACATGGCCATCCATCACCGCCTTTGCCGTCCCTTCCGCCCGTCAACCACGACCGCCACCACGCAGAGAGTCACCGTCGATGAGCCGACGTATGTACATACTCGAATCCATACATTTACTATGAATTCGCACAATTTAGTTGGAATATACGGGTTTTATGCAGTGAAACGTATATCTGTTTAGTATTAATGATCAAGGGGGTATCAGCAATCTCGGTCATCTTTGTTTTTGAGTTTGCCTAAGTTTGATCTGAATTTGGGGGAGGGAATGTACCAGAGAAAACGCCTGAAATGCATTATAAGGATAATATCATACACTAGTATGGGATATATGATACTACAAGACCTTTCACAATGGTAGTCTCTTAGCACGGTATCATAGAAAAAATGTGTAACATCCCATAATTTATAATAAGAAAAAATATAGATTATTGTGGTGTAAAATTTTGAAACCAATAAAAACTTTTATTGTTAAATGAGATGAATTAGATGTTTATGCATGATTGCCATGATTGCCTTTCTTGTGTGTTGAAGTGCTCAATAAGATCATGCCATCATGTCAATAAATTACTAAAACTATTTACTAAAAAGATTTTCTTGGCTATATTTACTATTTTTAGTGGTTTGGCTATTGAAAAAGAAAAGAGTCAAGATATAGTTTAAAAAACCAGCTATTTACAAAAGCAAAGTATTTATAAGAATATGTGGAACCTATAAGATATTGTCTCCACATTATTTACAAAGCTCACATTTTACAAGTATTTGGAGAAATGGTTCTCCAAACATCTTTGAAAAGATATAAAAAGAGATATAATATGTCCAATTTACTTAATGGAAAGAAGTTTACCATAGCTCTGCTTTCGTATTTGAAATATTTTCAAATCTGAGTTTATACCATGACATGATCATTCTTGAGGCATATGTTCATCCTTGGGACAATTTGTATTGTTGTCTCTACTTGAATTTGTTTGACTTGTGAACTATTGATTGTATGAATAACTTGCCAATCATGAGCACTTAAATCAACTAAAATAAAGATCAACCGGATGACTATGTCAAGCGGCAAAAATATTAAATGTATTTTATTGCCCTTTTATTTTGATCAAAATCCATTTAATGATTTTCTTATCAAAAGCTCTACATATTTATTTCTTCAAATAAAGGTTTTGTTTCAGTAACATAGTTGAGCTTCTACATAATGAAACCAAGGCCGAACATCAAGTTAAGAGGACCTCAAGTATAGCAAGCAACGAGCATTCTTTCCCAACAAGCCCACTTTAGACATTCCTTCGACAAGTTTAAGGAAACACTTCAAGTACTTTCGAACCTCCTTTCAAGTCAACGACTACAAAAGGCAAACCGCCCCAAGTAGCAAGCAAACAATGGGTGACACCTCAAGTAGCAAAGTGGAATGTTACAAGTGTGTAGCCAAGGCCATAAGTCGTTCCAATATGGAAATACAAAAGTCTTGTTCGTCAATGACAATGGAGAGGAAGAATTCTTGAGTGAAGATGACTATGAAGCAAGAGTCAATGAAGCACTCGTAAGAAAACACGTTGAGAATTATGATCAAGATATTCTCATGTGTGAGCATGATTCATATCAATCACTTGTCATCACAAGAGTGTTACCTAAAGAAACTCAAGAGCACGAAGATCAATGATGCAACATATTCCAAACTCGTGCCGGAATCAATGGAAAATCCATCAAAGTCATTATTGACGGAGGAAGTTGCCATAATCTAGCAAGTACCGAGCTACGTGAGAAGCTCAACCTTCCTCTCCATCAACACAAACACCCTACCATGTGCAATGGTTGAGTGATAGCGGATCTGCCAAGATCAAGCACACTGTGTCGGTTACATTCTCTATTGGTCCATATAAGGATACGGTTGAGTGTGACATGGTTCCCATGTCCATTTGCCACATGTTACTTGATAGGCCATGGAAATTTTACAAAGGTGCTCTCCATGATGGCCACACAAATATGTATAACTTCAAGTGGCTTGGTAGTATGTGTGTTTTGCAACCGATAACTCCTAACCAAATAAATGCGGACAATGCAAAGGCTTTAGTGAGGGTTCAAACCACAAAAACAACTAGTCAGATGGGTGGTGAGAGAGAGAAACACCAAATAGTGAGTAAGAGCCAAAAACCAATTTTGAGTGGAAAAACTAAGAGTGTTCTCCATGCTACCAAACATGAGATGAGAGAAGTGAGGGAAACCCATCCATTTTGCACCATGTCCTCATATGCAAAGGCTTGGCGTAAGGAAATAATGAATTAACAAACACTCCTCCTTCTTTGATAACTATTTTTCAGGAATTTGACGATGTGTTTTCCAAAGAACTACCTCATGGACAACCTCCACTTCTAGGAATAGAACATCACATCGAACTCATCCCCGGAGCACCTCCACCAAACCGTGTCGCTTACCGCACGAACCCGAAGGAGATCGAATGCCAAATTCACCACCTCATCTCCAAAGGTTTGATTTAAGAGAGATCAAGCCCAAGTGCGTTTCCCGTGATACTAGTCCCAAAAAGGATGATACATTATGGTTATGCATGGATTGTCGTCCTATCAATGCTAACACTGTATGTTACAAACATCCCATACCACGTCTTAATGACATGCTTGATGAGTTGAGTGGAGCCACAATTTTATCTAAGATATACCTTCGTAGTGGTTACCATCAAATATGCATGGTCATGGGTGATGAGTGGAAAAAACCACCTTCAAGACAAAATGTGGTCTCTATGAATGGTTGGTGATGCCCTTTGACTTATCTAATTCCCCGACCACTTTTATGCGTCTGGTAAATCATATTTTGAGATCCCTCATTGGCAAGAATGTTGTAGTTTATTTCAATGACATCCTTGTGTTGGAAAATATGCCGTAGAGACAAATAGTAATAAGGACTATTATCATATTTCATAAAGTTTATGATTAAGTTTTATATCATGCTATAACTGTATTGAGTGGAAACATCAATACACGTGTGATATATAAATAACCAGGAGTTCCTAGTGAAACTCTAGTCACTGGTTCATTGGTCAATAGATGATCAAGTTTCCTGATCATGTGACATTTATGCCAGTTGGAAATGGAGTCAACTCATTCTGAGAATGAGATGATGAACCAATACCCAACCTAAACATCGTGACCCGATCATGTCACGAAGTTCAAGTTACGATGATTAGAAATGGATCCTCATAGACTATTCCTTAGACCATGAGGCTATATCAATCACTGTCTCCCGAGAGTGCTTAGATAGCATCAAGCGCCACTTGGTAATACAGTGGTTATAAAGGTGTGTTTAGGTACTCGGAGGAAACCGTAGAGGCAATATATGTCAAGAGCAGGATTTGACCGTCCACGTGATGGAAAGATACTCAAGGGCCCACTCGGAGAAGTTATATCCAATAGTTGCGCAGCGTGTGATTCGATCACAGGGATGTCGGAACGAGTCAAGTAGCATTGTTCGGTAACGAGATTGAACACGACATGGTGATGTCATTGATCAGATCTCGCGCAATGCAAGTATCGAGAGACAAAGGGAATAAGACATGACCGTCCCGGTTCAAACAATGAAAGATCTCCGTGGAACACACAGGAGTCACATGTCCATCCATGTCCCTCTGTTGATCATTGGTCTGGGAGTGTCCCTACCATGTCTGGAGTGTTCCCGAATCATAAGGTATCACGCTTAAGGGTTTGATGATGCTTAGAGAGTGTTTATAGGATCGGAAGAATCGTCGAAGAATAGTAGAGAGAAAACCGGAAACATTTTGATAAGTCCGGAGGATATCCGGAATGGAGGTGGAAGGTGTTCCATAGCCACAGAGATTGAATAATATGTGAATGAATGTTAAATATTGATTTAATCATTTATTCATAATTATTTATAAAATAGAAAATCAATTAAATGGTCAAAGGGCTTAATGGGCCAAATCACGGAGCGGAAAAAGGCCTAAGAGGGGAACACACCCCTAGGAGGGGCCTAGGGGGTGGTCGGCGGCCCTAATGGGCCTGCCCACGTGGGGCCCATGGTGGGGGGCTGGCCGGCGTGCCTCCCCACCCCTCTCCCATGATTAGTCTCAACCCGGGACTTTGAGGGAGCGTGTACCCCCTCTCCCGTATATATAGTGGGGGTATTCGGCCAGATAAATACACACAATATTCAATAAAGGTCTTCTCACTTTTGGGAAGACCTCCAATTGATACTCTCTCTCTCTCTCTCTCGTGACCGTGGTCCCAACGGACTGTGCGAACCAGAGACATCTTCACCGTCGAGCGCCGTCGCGCTGCGGGATTCTGACCCAGGAGCTTTACTTCCGCAATTGTTGCTGGGTTGGGGAAGCGGGAGTCACCGTCAGGCACCGGACGTGTGTAACTCCCCGCGAGGTGTCACACTGGAGGCACTTAAGTCGTTGGAGTCGCTGGAGCACAAGGACTTCATCATGACCTTGAGGTCGGCTTCGGCTCGTCTACATCAACCACGCTCTCCTGAGCATTGACAACGCTTTTCGGTCTTCAAGGATAAGTTCACGAAAAGCCCCTCCCGTTACTGTATTACTAATAGAAGGTCCTGGCAGCATCAGGGGTTCAGGGGCGTAGGGTAAAAATTATTGTTTTCATACGCGGAACCCCTACAGTCGTATCAGAGCTTGATCTATGCGTAGTAATGCTAGTACGGGTAGAACACACAAGATGTAGCGTGTGGGCGTTGATCTTTTAGTTATTACCCTCCCACGTGTACTTATGTATACCGCAGTAATGCTTGATGAAGCGACCCTCAACCGACTTTACACGTTCATTCGCGAGACTGGTCCACACTTGACATACGGCTTGTACCATATAAAGTGGCTTAGGGGGTGTCTGTCTCTCTCGCATTAGTTGGTATGCCATTTGCAACGGGGGGCCTCGAAAGGGGTGTAGTATAGACAACTACTCGATCAGGTTTGTGGTGAAAGTTCGTAGGTAAGAACGGTTCTTGTGCGAAAGCCCATTCAGCCACGTAAAACATGCAAAGATAAAGTAGGGGCGTCTAACTTTGTTTTGCAGGGGGCGTTGCTTTGTGATATGGTTGTGGAAAAGGTAAAGTGATTACCTTGTGTTACGTAGTAGTAGATAGTCATGGAGATGACGGACTACCACACCAGAAAGACACCGGGACCCTGGTGTCTACGGCGCCAGAACCCTGGCAGCGGAATCCGGTGACGGCGAATGGAGATCTCGACATGAAGGATCATATCACATCGCATTTACATTCAATGTTATTGTTTATATATCTTATTGTGTGCTAGTATTATATACTCGACGATAGCCTATAAGATGATCCCTGTTAAAATTACCAATGATTGTGTTCCCCCTTAGTGTGCACCACCAAGAAAGTTCTTCGGTATGAGGCGACCCACGGTGAGCGGGTGTCAGACATATCTATGTTCGCATACAGTGGGTGTAAGCCATGTTGCACAGTGAATACACTAAGGTTGAGTTGGCGAGCCTAGCACGTTACAAAGACATGGCCTCGGAACGCGGATGGTCGAAAGGTCGAGCACGAGCTGCATGAATGATGTGACCGTCATTTAGCATATCTTGTTGTTCATATCAGTTTGTAACAAACAGTTGTTCTACTTTTATGAATGATTTCTATTTATGTTCATATCTTGTTTGATTATGTGTGAATTATCCTTGTTATGAAATTAATTGATAATACATGAACATTTGTAAAATATTGAACTACCTTGTTAAAATACCCAACTTAATGATAAATTTATTAATGAATGAAACCATTGTTTGAATTCAAAGTTATATTGATAATATGTGAAAGTTATTCGATTTCTTATCACATATAAATCATGCCAAAGTTCGACAAAATAACTTGAATACCATGTATTACTTGAATACAAAATGTTTAATGAATTGTTAAAAGTAAATGCATATTCGATGTATTGTGTTTAGACAAGAATGGTAATAATCATTATATGATTGTTTAAATGTGTAAAGAAGTTTACCAAAGGAAACATGAGGATGAAACTATTTGATATGATCAAAGTGTTTCATCAAACAAAGGGTATAATATAAAAGAGAATCTAATTACTACGATTTGATCCATAGTAATGAAATTCGACTTTATAAGACTGGCATAAAAGAAAACTGTGGAACGTAAAGCGTTTTGAAACGTCAAAATGCAAAGCATCACAATGTGATATTAGATATCAAAATGGGTGAATAGATGGCGCAAAATAAATCGTTGTAGTGTAGATGTAGAGACCATTAGTTAAAAATAGTTAGCACTCAATTAGAATATATAGTGAACCATTTGAATTCGTGAAAGCGGCTCCATATCTAGTATGGATCGTTGTAAAAGTTTTGGGTTATTCGATATAACCATACCAATAGCGAATAAGTCCTTGTAGAGTATTCATTGGAAACTTTGAATACGAAATCCATAGCTAAAACCAAAAGGGAAGCAAAACTTGTATTGCTTGGATTTTGGTGCATTCTTGAGAAAGCTCACTTTTAGTGATATTTCTCGATTATGGAGCAAATGGAAGATAGTGTAAAACATGATGAGGATTCAAAACCCTGCATTAGAGTGTTGAGAAGCGCAACGGACAATGTTCCTGAACGATTCTCTTCACGAAGGAAAGAATCAATGATAATGATCATTGTGTTTTCCCTAATGGTGTTTTCACTACATGAAGTAGGATTCAAAATGTAACCCATATCTTGTATGGAGACATTTGTCAATCATTTTTCATGATTCCTGGAATATGACATACCTACGAACTATTAAGGAAATAATGGTAAACAAGAATTATGAGAAATCGTAGAAGCAAAATTCCCTTGAGATTAGAAAGCAATTCGTTGTTGAATCTCACAAGTAAAAGGGGTTACCTGAATTTTCCCAAATGACTGCAAATCCATAGTGGAAAAGGGGGTGAATGGCAAAATCACAATTTGTTAAGTAATGGACGAATTTGAATGAATTTGATTCAAGTGTGCTGAATGTCTAGTGGATTTAAAACTAGTAAAAGTACTTGACGAGGGTTTAACTCATCAATGCCCATTGTTATGGACTTGGGTTTTGGAGAAGGAGGGAGCGCTGGAGACATCTATCGGCTAGCAAACAAGCACACAGGGGACTCAAAGATTTACCCAGGTTCAGGCGTCGTAGAGGTCCCTACTCCTGCTTGTCTGCTCGTGGAATTATCAAAGGAATCGAAGATTACAATGGTGCGCAGATGCAATCTGGAGAGGGTTGCGGAAACTAGGGTTGCGTGTGTCCTCCTCGCCGCCCCCTCCTAGCCTTTATATAGATAGGCTAGGTCTCGGGTAGTAGGTCGAGTCGGTTACATATTAGGGTTTTCCCCTTTGAACTTTCTATCTCTAGCTTCTTCTTGTTCTTCAAGCAATCGAGAGTCCGTAAGTTACTCGAGTTCTTCATTTGGGCCTTGGCGACACCGTGGGCCTTTATGTTTTCATGTCGTATATACCAAGCTCGAGTACCTGTAGGGTATACCCATGTCAGTAGCCCCCCGAGTGTTCAGTGGAATCATAGATTCGACTGGAGACTTTATGAAGCCTTTCGAGTGCATGACTGAGTACTTTTTCGACTACTCTGTTTATGTCATAGGGATTGTTGATGTGTGTGCCTAATTTAACCGATGTATCGGTATCAGTTAACTACCTTAGGGTAAAACAACGCCATTTACTCGAACTCGAGTCCCCGGACTCGAATCCGGAAAAGTGCTGGTGTAATTCGACTCAAGCTGCGGAGGTCTTACAGGAGTCGAATTCCAGTATATGGGTGTGAGCACTTGACGCGTCCATCAAGGTATGTTCATCGTACCTGTAGGCACGGATATATTTCTGGTAGTGCACAGCAAATACGTTCCTAGGCCTTATTCAGGTCTTATCTTCACGCTGTAAGCGCGGCATCCGAAATTTTATCATCGCGGAGACGATTCGGGTGACCCAGGAGATGCAGTCTCTTTGTAGGGAAAAGTCATGAGGCGGTGTCGCCATAATCTTCGAGTGTGGATGTCATCAACGCATAGTATAATGTACAAATAATCATAGGGTGCGTGACCAGCGCTCCGTATGGGAGTAGCCCCCGAGTGCCTGGTTGAGTCGAAGACTCAGGCATGGACTAAAGAACTTTTGCGACTGCTGTCGTCTTTTGTTTGCTTGTTTCAGTCGAATTTTCTTCTGGCGCTCCCTATGGGAGTAACCCATGTCCATAGTCGAACCGTGTTTCGAGTGGTTGGGTTTGCTTTGATTGTCCATGTTCCTGCAAAAGAAGAAGAAAAATCGTAGGGTGCGCGACCAGCGCTCCCTATGGGAGTAGCCCCCGAGTGCTTGGTGGAGTCGAAGACTCGAGCAAGGACTAAAATAGTCGAAATCTTCTGCTGCGTACTTTTTGATGACATCAGTGCTGATGATTTCATGACCTCAGTTGCCCGCGTGAGCGAGTTTGACGGGACATGACGAGCGGTGGGTCCCATTCCCTGACTCTGATTTGACCGGGCGGGCGTAATCTTTATTTTAACCGCGCCTCCTCGATTTCCGCGCGTAATTGGAGTAGTGGGGGACGGTTTGTGCTTCAGCTCCTCCACGTGTCAAGCGTGATGAATTCCACGCGTCTGGTAGGGTTTTTCTGAATCGTTGGATTGCTTCTTCCAGGGGGTTAAGTAGCGATGCGGCGACGGTAGAATTCACATCTACTTCTTTTCGTCCCTTGCTCCCATCGCCATTGCCGCTGCTCCTCTGCTTCTTTGCGCTATTTTTCCTCCACGGCGCTGGACCAGCTCCACGTATTTCCCAGCTACTTCCTCCGGTCACATCGCCGCCGTGGAATGGGGAAGAAAAAGGGAGGTGCCGCGGCCGATTCCGCTACTGCCACTGCTGCGATGAAGAAGGGTGGCTCCGCTGCTGCGGGCACCAGCACCGCCACCGGCGGAAAGAAGAAAGGCGCGGGCACTCGCGTCACGAATGGCGCATGGCGTCCCTCTGTGATCAAATCCTCAGAGCTTCGTCTTCTTCGCCAAGACGGATTTTTGTCCTCCGTAGTCGCTGACGCGCGCGTCCCCATCAGCGTGGTAATCCCCTCTCCTCCTGCCGGTTTTCGGGTGATGTTCCTAGCGTTCATCATTCGTGGCCTCTCTTTGCCCCTGCATCCTTTGTTCAGGGGCCTTCTTTGTTTTTACGGGCTCCAGCTTCATCAACTGTCCCCCAATTCCATCCTCCATGTAGCTTGCTACATTACCCTCTGCGAGTGCTGGCTCGGAATCGAGCCGCATTTCGGCCTCTTCAAGCGCCTCTTCAAATTGAAGCGTCAATCGGCGTCTGGCTCCGTAGTCTATGATGTAGGCGGCTGCGGAATCCACGTCGATCCATCCGCCACATACTTCGACATAAAGCTGATGATGTCCGTCCAAGGGTGGAGGACAAGTGGTTCTACGTTCGTGACTAGAAGACCGACGGAGACCACTTCGGACTCGCGCCCTTCGACCCCTCGACGCCATGCAAGAGGAGGCGCTCCTGGAAGAATGTGATTATGCTCGGCGAGTCCGCGGAGACAGATGTGCTGTACGAGCGCGTCTGCGACCTCGAGAGTCGCATGGGCAAAGAGGAGGGAGGCTGCACCCTCATTCGCACATGGCTGCGCCGTCGCGTCCAGCCCCTGCAGGCCAGGGGCCACCCTATGTTCCAGTGGGCTGGCGCGGACGATGTCACTTGCGTGTCTGCCGATGGCATGTCCGCGAGTGAGGTAGACAAAAGGGTGCGACTGGTCGCCAAGTACACCGTCAAGGATATGCTCCCCAGTGAACCGGTCGTTCCTCCGTTCGATGCTGCTAACCCTCCTCCCGAGGTATAGTTGTGCTACGTAGTAGCTTGTTTTGTCGATTGCTTCTTTGCTATTTCTTAACTTTGTGCAAATTGTGTTCTGTGTGCAGGATTGGGCGGTGTCACCCTGTATGCCCCCTCTTCCTGAGGGGGTTATTCCGTGTGAAGCGTTGGAAGAGGACGAGTCGGAGTCGACCGTCCCATCTGATGTGGAGGAGGAAGCCCCCGAGTCAGATAGTCCGGATACTCACAAGCATTCGCGTAGTGAGGATTCTGATGCGTCGTCTCCTTCGACTCCGGAAGGCGCGGGCGTTGGTGCGGAGTCGCCAATCCCTGCCGTTCCTGTGAGTGCCATGGCACCGTCCTCTCAAAAGAAGATGCGGCTGCCGAAGGAATCGTCGTCAGAGTCGGGGGATCAAACCTTCGACTTTGATAAGTTTGATTGATAAGTATTCGAGTCTTCCTTTTTGGTTCTTCATTGGAGTTGCCTTTTCTTGATGTTGGTTTGGTCTTGTAGTCAGCAGGCGTCGTCATCTTCTGGCAACGTCCAATATCTGAAAGAATCTAGAGTCGCGACCTCAAGGGCCAAGAAAGAGGTTGAGCGTGCTCCTTCCCCTCCATTGGCGGCCCACTCCGGGCATAACTCATCTAGTTCTCCACACAATGGGGAGCATCGGATGGTTGCCCGGATAACTGCACACCAATCGACTTCGGAGTCATTGGAGGATCATGTAAGTGTAGTATCTCTTCTTCTGATGTTGCAGTCGATTTAATCTATGGCCTCTGCTGATCCTTTGTTGTTTTTCCTTTTGCGATAGCTCCTTGTGAAGGAAGCCGCTCACCTAGCGGAGCAGGTACTTGCGATGGGTCGCCAGCATGCAATGCTGGATACGCGCTATCGCGTGGTAGAAAGTAAGTGCTCTTTTACTTCTTCTTCTGCATCATTGTTATGTAGTCGACTGATAGTCTATCCCTTTTGTTTTGTTTGCAGCTAAACATAATGCCCTTCTTCGCGATGCTGCCACCATGGAAAAGATGCTCGCCGCGGCTGTGAAGAGTCGTGATGAGGCAATCGCGGCGCGTGATGAGGCGCAAAAGCACGAAGAGGATCTGCGTGCCTCCATTACAGCTAGGGAGAAGTTGTTCGAAGAACAACTTTTTTCGATTGCCAAGGCCCTCTCAGGTATTTGCTGATCCTTTTTCTTTCTTTTTGCCAACTGCCTCTTTTATCGATTTGCTGATGTTGTGCCAATGCTTTGATTCTTTGTGTAGATGCTAGCGATTTGAGCTTCCACCCTCAGGCCCTCCGCCATGACGATGCCTTGGCGGGTGCTCTTTCAGCAGTCGAGGACCGCAGCGCCGCCATTCAAGATATGCTCTCCAAGGCCAAGGGCGTGCTCAGTCGCCTCCAGGAAGAGCTGGTGCCCGAGGCTGAGCTGATCGAGAACATGGATGAGCTGGTGGAGTCTCTTGCCGGGGGCGTCCCTGCAAGCTCCAAGAACTCGCTCGATGCGGCTAGTGCGTCGATGTCACTCGCTATGGTGTAGGCCCACGGAGTCGAAGTTGATCCTGCAGCGGTGTCAAGGCGATGCCCATTAGCACGGACGGCCAGCAGGTAGTCTTTGCTCCTTTTGCGACTGCATGTGGCAAGTATGGGCCGCAGTTGATCAACACAGTTGCAAAGTACTCTGAGGAGCTGCAGCGAGCCAAGAAGGCGGCAAAGGCTGCGACGTTAGGGGACGATGGAAAGTCCGTGGCATCTGATACTGCCACGGACTCGATGAGGCCCCCTAAGACAAAGTCCAAGTCGAAGAAACCAGTTGCTCCTCAGTAGCTTTGTAATAGTTAGATAGCTTATGCCTTTTGTCGAAAACATGCGTTTTGGCGAGTGTATCTGCTGATACTTTTGCTAATCTTGAATGCACTCGAATCTTTTGTCTATGCATCGATTTGGTCTTCTTATTGCTTCTTGCTTGGCTTGTGATAGGGCACATCAAGTGATCCTTTGAGGGAACCTCAGGATTCGCCACCCCTTGATGACACTTTGGCACCGCCGTGCTCAAGGGTGGATGAGCTGTCTCTGCTCTCACGACTTTGTGATCGTATGAAGCAGTTGGAGCGTGAATTGCCCGTACTCTGCGGTAATGCGGATGTATGGAAATCGAAGGAAGAGAAGGCCACCGCCCGAGAACAATATCTGTTGGGGGAGGTGACGCAGCTGGGCAACCAATTTAAATGTTAGCTTGCTTACTCTTATCTTTTCCTTGTAGTCACTCGCAATGGTGTGCTGTCCTCACACTTCCGTTTTTGCTTTGTATAGTTGTCAGCGTGCGCCATCCGCAAGATGAGAAGGATAGGATTGCCATTCGCATGTATGACTTGACCCAAGAGCAGCTTCAAGAGAGTGGATACTTCTGGGTGGATCATGATCGCGCAATCGCACTGGCGACCCTGCAGGATCATGCGTCGCGAGTGCTGCACTTCCTGAAGAAGTCCAGTCATGCTTGAAGAACATTTATCGGACAATGTTTCCACTGGATGTTGCTCCATCGAGCCTGCTGGCCCTCCTTGCCAAGTTCCAAGACCTCACTGCAGTTCGCGAGTGTGTAAGATAGCAGTTGGTGGCTGGTGCCAAGGCCGCTCTGTCGCTGGTGCGACTGCATAGGCCTGATGTAGACATTGCGGCTGGTCCACCTGCGCCACCAGCGGGTTCTGGTTGGAATATGGTGCCGCACTATCAGGCGGTGGATCGCCCGGCAGAGGAGATCGTCGACTTCTTCGAGGAACAAACCAACGTTCTTTTGTTGCAATAGTAGTTTAGTTTGTATCTTGCGCATAAGTGTACCAATGTTGTAAAGTTCGTATATATGCTGTGTATAATTGATTGTCGATGATGTAAAAAGAGCTTGTTAGCGTGTATGTTTTGTGAGTGCGTTGCACTATGCGACTCCTTTTCGTTAGACTGGCCATACGCTTATCTCAGTCCCTTGTCAACCTATCAGGTGCGTTGCAACTGGGTTGATGTGTGTCAAGGGTTTCGATTGGTGTACCAGCTACTTAGGATATCGCGTTTTAGTTCGTAGAATAGATGTGTATAGGGTGGCGCAGCCCTCGAGTGGATAAGTTGCGAAAAGTAAAGGAAAACACGGAGTTTTGGGGCACTTAGCTTTATTTATTCGCGGGATAGTACGAAGTACAATGTGTGGCTAAGTAGCCTTGGCTGAGTAGCCTTATTTGCAATGTAAAAGAAAAAAACGACTAAGGGTAAAAGCGTTGCAGCTGCGCGACATTCCAGGGGTTGGAGTATGCGACTCCTGTCTCTAAATCTTGAAGGCGATAGGCGCCACCTGGGATTACTTCTGTAATCACGTATGGTCCCTCCCAGGGGGACTCGAGCTTGAGATGCCCTTGCTGCTTCAGTCGCAGGACCAGGTCGCCTTCGACGAAGGATCTGGGGCATAGCTTCCTACTGTGGTAGTTGCGCAGGTTCTGCTGGTAGATCGTTGATATTTCCGCTGCGATTTCCCTTGCCTCGTCAAGGAGGTCTACGGAGCCTTCGAGTGCCATGGTTGACTCCTGCTCGTTGTAAGTGACCACACGTGGTGCTTTGTATCGTACTTCAGCGGGTAGCACCGCTTCAGCCCCGTGCACCATGAAGAATGGAGTGTACCCTGTGGCGCTGTTTGGAGTTGTGCGCAGGATCCAGAGTACCGATTGCAGCTTGTCTGGCCAGCAACCTGCGGCCTATTCGAGTGGCCTAAGGAGTCGCTTCTTGATGCCGCCGCAGATGAGCCCGTTAGCTTTTTCGACTTGACCGTTGGTCAGAGGATGTGCCACGGAGGCATAGCTAATGTTGATTCCCAGATTCTCACAGAATTCTTGGAACTCCTTGGATGTGAGGTTTGTCCCGTTTTTTGTGATGATGCTATGTGGCACTCCGAAGCGGTAGACGATGGATTCGAAGAATTTCATTGTGCTGGCTCCTGACTGGTTAGTCACTGGCATGGCCTCTATCCACTTGGTGAATTTGTCGACTGTGACCAAGAGGTAGACGTAGCCTCCTCGTGAGGACCTTGGGAGTTTGTCGACCATGTCGAGTCCCCATTGCGCAAAGGGCCAGGCCAATGGAATTGGCCGAAGCTCTACGCTAGGTGCGTGCGGCCTGCCCGCGAATCACTGGCATGCGTTGCATTTCTAGACGATGTCCTTGGCGTCGCGCATGGCTGTAGGCTAGTAGAATTCAGCTCGTAGAGCTTTGGCAACAAGGGCGCGACTGCCAGCATGATGCCCGCAAGTCCCCTCATGGATGTCGAGGAGGACAGCTCTTCCATCGGTCGTGGAGACGCATCGGTGGAGTACTCCTGTGATGCTGCACTTGTATAGTTTGCCGTTGATAACAGCGAATGCCTTGGATCGCCGTGCGTTGTGTCGTGCATCAGTCGGATTGTCCGGTAGCCTCTTGTTGAGAAGGTACATTATGTATGGCTGAGTCCAAGATTGCTCGATTATCATGATGCTCATTGGTCCTTTGAGTCCTGTGTCCAGCTCCAAGTCGTCGAGTTCGATCAGCTCATTGGGCGACGTAGCCCCCGAGTTCGTTGTTGCGCTTGTTTTCTTCTCTGTAGCCTTTGGCTTGATGGAGCATTCACAGATGCGCTCGAGAAATACCCCAGGTGGTATGGGGGCGCAGGTAGAGCCTATGTTGGCGAGTATGTCCGCCTCTTCGTTGCTTTCGCGTCCTATGTGCCGCAGCTCGCAACCGTCGAAATCCCCTTCGAGTGTGTCGTAGAGGTCGCGGTAGGCGATCATGTTGTCATTCAGTGCGTCGCACTCATGCATTGTTTGGTTGACGACCAGCTTAGAGTCGCCGTATATAATGAGCCTCTTGGCACCGCAGGCTTTTGCCATCCTCATCCCGTGTAGCAGGGCCTCGTATTCAGCTTCGTTGTTGGAGGCGGTGAACTGCATTCGCAGGATATATTTCAGCTTGTCTCCCTGGGGTGATGTCAGTATGGCACCTGCACCAGATCTGTCCTTCCGCTTGGATCCGTCGAAGTGCATTGTCCAGAGGTAGGACATATCTGGTTTTTCGGGGAGCTGGTTCTCCATCTAGTGCACGAGGAAGTCAGGGAGAACTTGCGACTTGATTGCGTCGCGCTTTTCATATGTGATGTCGCGTGGAGACAATTCGATTCCCCAAAGCGCGACTTGCCCCGTGGCGTTGGGGTTATTGAGGATATGCCCCAGTGGGGCATCGTTGACCACCACGATTGGGCGTTCCTGGAAGTAGTGGTGCAGTCGCCGGGCAGTCATCAAGACGCCGTACGCCAGCTTCTGGTAGTGCGGATACTACTGTTTTGTTGGCGTGAGGACCTCGCTGAGGTAGTAGACTGGGCGCTGTACCCCGTGGAACTTGTTTTCCTCGGCTCGTTTGACAATGAGCACTGTACTGACCACCTGGTTGGTGGTGGAGATATATAGCAACAAGGTTCCCTTTCTCGTGGGGTCACCGGTACTGGCGAAGTGGATAGCAGGCGCTTGAGGTCTTCGAATGCTTCCTGCGCCTCATTGGTCCACTCGAACTTGTCCGCTTTGCGGAGGAGTTGGTAGAAGGGTAGTGCCTTTTCACCCATCTGACTGATAAATCGACTGAGGGCCGCGATTCGCCTAGCCATTTGTTGGACGCCCCTTATGTTTTTCGGCTTCTCCATGGCCAGTATGGCTTTTATATTCTTCGGGTTTGCCTCGATTCCTCTCGCGGAGATGAGATACCCGAGTAGTTGCCCAGATGGTACGCCGAAGGCGCATTTGTACGAATTGAGCTTGATTCGATAACGGCCGAGGTTGGCAAAGGTTTCGCATAAATCGTCGATTAGTGAGGCTTCCTCTTTGGTCTTCATTACTATGTTGTCGACATAGACTTGAATGTTGCGACCAAGTTGGTTCTTGAGGCAAGCATGCATGCACCGCTGGTAGGTGGCTCCTGCGTTCTTTAGCCCGAAGGGCATTGTGTTGTAGTAGAACACACCGAAGGGCGTTGTAAACGCTGTTTTTTCTTGATCTTCCTCCTTCATTCGAATCTGATTATAGCCTGAGTAGGCGTCGGGGAAGCAGAGGTGCTCGCATCCCGCGGTGGAGTCGATGATCTGGTCGATTCACGGTAACGGGAAGTGGTCCTTTGGACAGTGCTTAGTCAAAGAGGTGAAGTCCACGCACATCCGCAGGATATCCGTGTCCTTTTTTGGCACTAGCACCGTGTTGGCGAGCCAAGTGCTTTCCTTGATCTCGCGTATGGATTTGGCATCGAGGAGTCTGTTGATCTCTATTCCGACTGCCTTTGCTCTTGGCTCAGATAATCGCCGGATTGTTTGTTTGACTGGCCTTGCGTCTGGGTTGACGTTGAGTGCGTGCTCGGCGAATTCCCTAGGAACTCCTGGCATGTCCGCTGGACACCAGGCGAAGATTTCCCAGTGCTCACGGAGGAATTCGACGAGCGCGAGTTCCTATGCGGAACTCAAGTTGTTGGCGATGAGGGCCATCTTGGCGGGATCCGATGGGTGGACCTGCACTTTCTTTGTGTGTACCGATGAGTCGAAAGATAGGTCGGGCGAACTTGGCCGGCTTAGGGGAGGCAGACTGTTGTCTGTCGACTCCTTTAGTCTCGTGAGTTCTTCCTGCATGCCGAAGGACTGGGAAATTCTGTTGAATTCTCTGTCGCAACTGTCAGATCTCTCGAAGCTCCCGTTGACTGTGATGACGCCATTAGGACCTGGCATTTTCATCTGCAGGTAGGCGTAATGTGGCACTGCCATGAGCCTAGCGAACGCGACGTGCCCGAGGATGTAGTGGTACTGTGAGGGCCAGTCGATGCGCTCGCCCCGAAATTTTTTCGTCGTGCGGAAGATGATGTTGTGGTTGATTTTGCCCAGGGGATACACGCCTTTTCCTGGGACGATGCCGTGAAATTTAGTGTCCGAGGCTTCTAAGCAAGTCAGAGGGATCCTCATTGCTCACAAGGTACTTGCGAATAGAAGGTTGATGCCGCTTCAGCCATCCATGAAGACGCGGCTCATGTCAAAACCTCCGAGTTGCGCCTCGAGCACGAGGGGACAATGGCTTGGACGAGGTACCTGAGGCGGGTGATCGCGTTTGTCGAAGGTGATGTAGGACTCGCTTCTGCTGAGGTACTCAGTGGTAGATGGTGGCGAGTTTGTGGCCAAGTTGACTTGGCAAGTGATGGCCTTCTGCACCCTGTTAGAGGGGCATCCCTTTTGGATCATCATGGTGCCCATGGCTTGTGGGTATGGTTCGCCTCCCTGGTGCTGGTTCGGCGCAACTGCGTTTGGGGGTAGTCCAGGTGGTGGTGGTGGAGGGCCATGTGCTACGGCACCTAGAGCGGCTCCGTAGCCTCTTTCAACTGCGTTGCGATTCATCCGAACCAATCCCTCATGTAGTTTGAGGAACTCGCGGCAGTCCTTGAGGAGGTGGCTGGATTTCTTCTTTCCATCATGCTTGTCGATGTAGAAGTGCACCGTACATGGCCTGGACAGTTTGTCTTCAATGGATGTCGCGGGTGCCTCATCACGATTGCGGCGTTTCCATACTTGTGTGGTTTTCCCGGAGTCGCGGTATCCACTGCTGCGGTATCCACTATTGCGGTTATCGTTGCGTCTTTCGGCGTAGCCGACTGCGACCATTTTGACGTCGTCGCGGTCATCATAGATGCGCATGCGGCGTTTGCCTCATCGGTCGCGTCTGCGCTCGAGTTCTGCCTCCTCGTCAGAGTGAATGCGATTCTTCATCGAATCTTCTCCATCGGCCCACTGATTCGCGATTTCCATCAGGTGGTCGATGGTCTTGGGCTTCGAACGGCCCAGCTCCTCCCTAAGCTCTATGCGGCGGACGCCGCCGTTGAATGCATCGATTGCGCGGTCCTCCGAGATATTCTCTGCGGAGTTCTTGATGATGGACCACCTTTGGATGTAGGAGCGTAGCGATTCGCCTAATCTTTGTTGGCAGCATCTCAACTCTTCGAATGGTGTAGGCCGCTTGTATGTGCCCTTGAAGTTGCGCACGAAGCTGTAAACTAGCTCTTCGCAACTGCGAATGGATCCGCGTGGGAGGTTGTTGAGCCATGCTCTCGGGCGGCGCCTTGTAGCTGTAGCTGTAAGCATTGCATGGCCGTGCTTCGACTGCCGCCGTGGAGCCTGACGGAGGAGATGTGGTCCTCCAGCCAGATCTTCGAGTCCTGCAGGCCGTCAAACTTCGGGTTCTCCGACGGGAGTTTAAACCCCTTGGGCATTCTCTTTTGCCTAATGGCCTTGCTGAAGCATCTGGCGCCACAGAGCTCCACATCTTCTTCCGAGTCAGTCGACCGAGCACGTCGCGCCCTTGATTTGTCTATCTTGCGTTGCATGAGGTCATCGCGCGCATCATAGTCATGGTCGTGTCGCCGTGAGCGGTGGCGTCAAGACAGGTCGTGACTGTCGTCGCTGGATGAGGGCGTGGAGTAGCGCTTTGCCTTTTTTGGCTCCGATGTTGGCTCCTTGTCGAGGGCGGCCTCGATTAGTCCTAAGCCCACGATCGTAGATCGGTGCATGGCGGCTCGGGGATCTCCAGCTGGCGGTTGGTTGTTGAGGAGGTACTTGGTGGCTGCTGTTACTGCGGCATGCGGTGTCTTGGGGACCACGTTGCCCCGTGTATCGACTGTCATAGAGCTGAAGTCGAGGACCTTTGCAGCTTCTATGCATTCTTTCTCGGTGAGATGGGCCATCCAGGATCGCCTCTTGTTTGCGATGTACTCGTTGCCTTTTGAGGAGGATCCTCCGTGGGAGGAGAGCCCAGCACGTCGAAGGCTCGACTCGTCCGCCACCTTTTTGCGCGCCTTGAGCTGCGCGATTGTTTGCACTTGGCGCTTGAATTCTTCGTTCAGGAGCCAATGGTAGCCCATTAGCAGTTCTTGCGGAGATCCGAAGGGTAGAGGGTTGCCTCGTAAGGCCTCGCGGCAGCGAGCCCACTCTTGTTCGTTGAGCCTGATCACGACGCGTTCGCCGGTTTGCTCTTTATTATGGTTGGAGGTTCGATTGCTCCTCCATTGTTGACGGGGGCGCCATTGCCGCCGTTGCTGCCGTTGGGCAGCGGTCCGCCATTGGGTATGCCGCCGTTAGGCGGTTTGGTTTCGTTGCCACGGTTGCTCGTGTTGTCGCGATTGGCAGAGGTGTCGCCCGCGTTGAAGTGGTTTGGGAAGCTGCTGCTCCCGCAACTTTCAGATCCGGAGCCGTAGGCTCCATCTTCAGTTGCTAGATCGCTCAGATCAGAGTCGCGACTGCTATCGCTGACCGTATTCTCGACTCTTGACGAGGCGTTGAGCTCACTGAGGGTGCCGATAGATGGAGGGAACCACGATGCTGGAGCAATTGATGGTACCATTGGCTGGTCAGGCATGCGAAGCGTGCCCATCTGACCAACTTGGAAGCGGAAGCTCCCGATCGCCAGGCTGATTCCGTCGCCCACGGACTCGAAAGCCGAGCGAGTGGCTGGCGTGTGGATGGTGAAGTCGAACGCGCCAAAGAGCTGGTGGATCTCCGCTGTTGCGGAGTTGTAGATCGCGGTTGATGGGGCCGAAGAAGCCGCAACATCAGCACTCCCACTTCCCATAGACGGTGCCAATTGACGAGAGTTTAACTCATTAATGCCCATTGTTATGGACTTGGGTTTTGGAGAAGGAGGGAGCGCTGGAGACATCTATCGGCTAGCAAACAAGCACACAGGGGACTCGAAGATTTACCCAGGTTCAGGCCTCGTAGAGGTCCCTACTCCTGCTTGTCTGCTCGTGGAATTATCAAAGGAATCGAAGATTACAATGGTGCACAGATGCAATCTGGCGAGGGTTGTGGAAACTAGGGTTGCGCGTGTCCTCCTCGCCGCCCCCTCCTAGGCTTTATATATATAGGCTAGGTCTCGGGTAGCAGGTCGAGTCGGTTACAGGTTAGGGTTTTCCCCTTTGAACTTTCTATCTCTAGCTTCTTCTTGTTCTTCAAGCAATCGAGAGTCTGTAAGTTACTCGAGTTCTTCATTTGGGCCTTGGCGACACTGTGGACCTTTATGTATTCAGGCTGTATATACCAAGCTCGAGTACCTATAGGGTATACCCATGTCAGTACTAGTATCTCATAGTAAATCTGCAAGTTTGATATTTGATCAAAGGATTTTAAAGTTGTTCAAAATAGTGAGTGGATATGCAATTTGCATAAAATTGAGTGGGAGCTATGAAAGTCTTGCTAAAACAATATGTGAATGACATATTTTTGAGTGGGAGCAATATAAGTCTCAAATTCAAATATGTAGGAACATAGTTTGAGTAAGAGTAGTGACTCATACCCAAATATGTTAGGAACATATTTTGAGTGGGAGCTTATAGGAGTGATTCTGAAGTGTGTTAAGAATTAAAGCGCAAATACGAATAAATAATGATTTATAAGGAGTAGAAGTTGATAATAGGTGTATTATGATATTATGTAGTATTACTTAAGGGATTCTGAAAAGGGTTTCAGAATAGAAGTTAATTAAGGAACTAGTCCTTTATAGCTCAAGTTAGGAATAGTATTAAGTTTAACATCAATGGTTGAAAGAAAGAAAAGGATGATCATCATCCACTATGTTGAGACATAGGTTCTATCTTTGAAAACCATGATAATAACCTTACATAATATATATGATCCAATGAGGAACGTTTAAAAGTGATTAAATTTGAATCATAGAACGTTGAGCTGAGTTTGTCCATAGTGTCTAATAGAGAACTATAGACATATTCCATAAAGGATGACATATCTAAAAATATAAAGAGTTATGTTATAAGGGAATATGTTGGAAACTCCCGTAATACCGATTAGAGTCTAGTAGGAAGCAAGGTGAACAAAACATTGAAAGTTGCACATGGCGCACTCGTGTTTCGATGAATACATTTATAATAATAGATAAGGGTACCATCTAAAGTGTTGTATAATGTTATGGCGGGGCTAGTTCGCTTTTAATGTAGAAAATGTGTCCTAGGGCATAGTGCCCTAGAGACAAATAGTAATAAGGACTATTATCATATTTCATAAAGTTTATGATTAAGTTTTATATCATGATATAACTATATTGAGTGGAAACATCAATACACGTGTGATATATAAACAACTAGGGGTTCCCAGTGAAACTCTAGTCACTGGTTCATTGGTCAACAGATGATCAAGTTTCCTGATCATATGACATTTATGCTAGTTGGAAATGGAGTAAACTCATTCTAAGAATGAGATGATGAACCGATACCCAACCTAAACATCGTGACCCGATCATGTCACGAAGTTCAAGTTAGGATGATTAGAAATAGATCCTCGTAGACTATTCCTTAGACCATGAGGCTATATCAATCACTGTCTCCCGAGAGTGCTTAGATAGCATCAAGCGCCACTTGGTAATATAGTGGTTATAAAGTTGTGTTCAGGTACTGGGAGGAAACCGTAAAGGAAATATATGTCAAGAGCGGGATTTGACCATCCACGTGATGGAAAGATACTCAAGGGCCCACTCGGAGAAGTTATATCCAATAGCTGCACAGCGTGTGATTTGATCACAGGGATATCACTTGTCAGAACGAGTCAAGTAGCATTGTTCGGTAACGAGATTGAACACGACATGGTGATGTCATTGATCAGATCTAGGGCAATGCAAGTATCGAGAGACAAAAGGAATAAGACACGACCATCCCGGTTCAAACGACGAAAGATCTTCATGGAACGCATAGGGGTCACATGGCCATCCAGGTCCCTCTATTGATCATTGGTCCGGGAGTGTCCCGACCATGTCTAGAGTGTTCCCGAACCTTAGGGTATCACGCTTAAGCGTTTGATGATGCTTATAGAGTGTTTATAGGATCGGAAGAATCACCGAAGAATAGTAGAGAGAAAATCGGAAGGGTTTCAGTAAGTCCAGAGGATGTCCAGAGTGGAGGTGGAAGGTGTTCCATAGCCACAGAGATTGAATAATATTTGAATGCATGTTAAATATTGATTTAATCATTTATTCATAATTATTTATAAAAGAGAAAATCAATTAAATGGTCAAAGGGCTTAATGGGCCAAATCCCGAAGGGGAAAAAGGCCCAAGAGGGGATCACACCCCTAGGAGGGGCCTAGGGGGTGGCCGGCGGCCCTAATGGGCCTGCCCCACGTGGGGCCCATGGTGGGGGGCTGACCGACGCACCTCCCCACCCCTCTCCCATGATTAGTCCCACCCCGGGGCTTTGAGGGAGGGTGTACCCCCTCCCCCCTATATATAGTGGGGGTATTTGGCCAGATAAATACACACAATATTCAATAAAGGTCTTCTCACTTTTGGGAAGACCTACAATTGATACTCTCTCTCTCTCTCTCTCTCTCGGTACCGTGGTCCCAAGTTCGGACTGTGCAAACGAGAGACATCTTCACCGCGGAGCGCCGTCACGCTGTGGGATTCGGAACTAGGAGCTCTACTTCCGCAATTGGTGCTGGATCAGGGAAACAGGAGTTATCGTCAGGCATCAGATGTGTTGTAACTCCCCGCGATGTGTCAAACTTGAGGCATTCAAGTCATTGGAGCCGCTGGAGCGCAAGGACTTCATCACGACCTTGAGGTCGGCTTCGGCTCATCTACATCAACCACGCTCTCCTGAGCATTGACAACGCTTTTCGGTCTTCAAAGGTAATTTCACGAAAATCCCCTCCCGTTACTGTATTACTAATATATAGGTCCTGGCAGCATCAGGGGTTCAGGGGCGTAGGGTAAAAATTATTGTTTTCATACGCGGAACCCCTACACCTTGTATATAGCAAATAACTTGATGAACATGTTCAACATGTTAAAGAAGTATTGCAAATTCTTCGAAATGAAAAGCCTAATGCTAACTTCCTCAAGTGCTCTTTTGCTAAAGACAAGTTGGTTTTTCTTGGTTTTGTTGTTTCTTCTAATGGTATTGAAGTGGATGATTCAAATGTTAAAGATATAAGAGATTGGCCTATTCCCAAAAATGTTGTGAACTCCAAAGTGAAATGGATCGTACAGGCACCTAGAGGGGGGTGAATAGGTGCTAATGCTTTTTCAATTTTAGGCTTGGCACAAAAGGTAAATTCTCTAGATAGACTATTAGTAAGAATTTCCCTATATGTAAACCTAACTACTAGCGAGTAAAAGGCAAAGGAAAGAGGAACGAGTGAACCGTAGTGAAGCACGCGGAGACACATGATTTGTTTTACCACAGTTTATTCCTTGTTAAGGGAAGTACATCTGCATTGGAAGGGTGGGCGGTACTAAGACCACCACGCCACAATAGGCCTCACCCTGTTCTGCGATGGATCCCGCCACCAAAGGCCTGATCCACCTTTCCACTATAGGAGCCCTTCGAGGCGGGAACTGGCGCCTTTACACAACTAGCGGGGCACAACTCCACAAGAAAATTGGAGGCTCCCGTAATGACAACAAGCTGCCACAAGAACAAGTTACCAATAACAAAACACAAGATCTAGATATTGACAAGAATACTAGATCGGGGATTTCTCGAAATGAATGGAGAGGAGTTGATGCGCTTGATTCGTGATGACGATGTAGATTGTCTCCTCCTTCAATTCCCCCAAAGATCGAAGCCTTCGGGTGATTGAAGTGGGAGATCGAGAGATAGAGCTCTTGCAATGGGTCTGACACTTTTCGAATGAATCAAGGGTTCTGCCTGAAGGGGTGAAGGGGCTTTTATACCCCCTTCCCCAAATGAGCCGTTGGAGCCTTTGGGGACTGGATTATCCAGCCCAAGTGAGGGCCAGATTATCCGGCCTGGGGAAAACTCCGCCCCATACTCGGATTATCCGGCAGATAAGCCGCCCCCACTCAGAGCAACGCGCTGAGCCTGCCCTTGAGCGCCTCCTGGGGGCCGGATTATCCGAACCCATGCGAAGGCCAGATTTTCCAGCCAGGGAAGGAAAAACCGCCCCTGTTCGGATTTTCCGGGAGAAAATCTGACTCCACTCCGAGCGTCACGCCTTGGCTGCCTTTGATAGATGAGTTAGGCCAGATTATCCGGCCCTTGGTGGGGCGGATAATCTGCCCCCAAACACCAGAACATTCCCTGCACACTTAGCACACATGAGGAAACTCCACGCTATTGTTATCTAACACTCAAAACACAGGGAACCATGAAATGTTCTTTCAATCTCCCCCTTTTTGGTGTTAGATGACAATACTAGGATTTGCAGGAAAGTTCTCAAGGCAACAAGATTTAATGAAAGACAGAGACTCCCCCTCAATGTGTGCATACAAACAATTGCAATTGATTACAAATACACACAAGAGGGTACATGTCTATATCATTGGAACATATGTGAAAAGCTCATACCACCGGTAGGGAGATAGGAGCGTCCTCAATACATTATAAGAATATCCAATGATAGCCATAGAGCACGCCTCCCTCGATATAGATATCCAATAGCCATAAGAATATCCAATAAGATAGATGACTCCATATGAATAATCCACAGGATAAATCCACAAAACCACAGACACAAAGTTTCACACAAACCACAAACCACAAATTAAAGTTCAACACTAAATGGGCACAAACAAGAAAACAACGAATAGAAAAAGTGCAAATGCTTGTGCCCGACCCTTGCAAATCCTCAGAGACCTAATAGAACTACTTCTCCCCCTTTGGCATCGAGACGCCAAAAAGGAAGAAGAGTGATGCTAGCGCCCCAAGTTATCACTCGTAGTCCTCATCCTCGTCCACTAAGTTACCCTTTCCATCGTCCTGAAAGTATTTAGCACGAGGACGACGCTTGTTGGTCTTGGGAGCGCTGTAACCACATGTGAATCGAATAAGGGGGTAGCAGGGAGATAAGCATACACACAAGTCCAAGAGAGAACATACAAAAAGTAGCCAAGTAGTTCATAGTCCAATCCTACTCAATGCACAGATCAAGACAAAACTGAACCAGTTTTTAGTCTGTCAGGCCGGATTATCCGGCCTGGCCAGGGGCGGATAATCCGGCCCTGCCAAAAAAATTCAGAATTGCCTAGATTGAATGCAAAAGAGTAGATTAGGCCTAGATACTGCAAGACTATGATTTCTATGCGAAACAACATCCTTCTAGACTATGTTCCACCCAACAAACAACACATCTAGCCAAAGATGGGGAGAGAGGGAGTTACCCTTACTCATTGGAGGAAGAACGCGGAGGAGAAGGTACCCGGAGGCGTGGAGAAGAAGATCCGGGGAGGCCCAGAAAATCCGGTGGCCAAAGAGGCTCCGGGGAGGGTGGGGGACGGCAGGCGGCGGCAGAGGAGAGGGAGAGGGTTGGGGGGAGAAGTGTTGCTTGTTATGAGCCCTTCCTCCCGACCCTAGCCCTTAAGAACGAAATCCGCCAGGGCCGGATTATCCGGCCTATACTTGGGTCGGATTATCCGGCCTATACTTGGGCTGGATTATCCGGCCTAAATTCTGAACTTCTGTTACACACGGAGTCAGGCCCGCGTGTCCCCAAACAACACCCTCACAAGGTATGCAAGGGACTTGTGTGCAAGACTAGATGGCTTAGGGGTAGGGAAAGGCTTAGGATTGATAAAGCCAAACTGAGATGGTACTACACACTCAAATTTGCAAGAATCGAATCAACTAAAAGCCAAAATTGAGTGTGATTCCCATAAAAACATGAGAGGAGCTAAAAACGATCAAGAAGATCCACAAAAATCCAACTCTTCTCATGGAGGAGGGCGGTGGCCGAAGCCACCTTGTTGGAGTGTATGGTATGACACCACGAAGATATATCTTGGGTTCATGACTAATACTCATCAATAAGCTCACATATCACAAAATGATATTAAGAGAAAAGATTTGACTTGCTTTCGGCATTATGGGGGAGGGTTAGCCCAATCAATTAGGATCACACTCCCCCTATATCCATGCCCACATCTAGACCAAATAAGACTGAGATGTACGAGTGAGTGCATGGGTAATCAAGACAAGTTCCTTGAATCAATGATATTTAGCTCATTCCTCAACTAAGAAAACCTTGCTTCATCAAGTGGCTTCGTGAAAATATCAGCAAGTTGGTTCTTCGTGCTCACAAAAGATAGATCAATATCGCCTCGAGCAACATGGTCCCGAATAAAATGATTCTGAATCTCAATATGCTTTGTCCTTGTGTGTTGTACCGGATTGTACACAATTTTGATTGCACTTTCATTATCACATAAAAGAGGCACTTTGTCACAATTGACACCGTATTCATTTAATTTGCCTCATCCATAATAATTGAGTGCATGCACTAGCAGAAGCAACATATTCAGCTTCGGTGGTGGAGAGAGATATACAATTCTGCTTTTTAAAAGACCAACAAACTAGAGACCTTCCCAAGAACTGACAAGCTCCAGAAGTTGATTTTTGACCATCCTTATCACCAGCCCAATCTGAATCAGTATAACCACATAGAGAGAAATTGGAGCCCTTGGGATACCATAGACCAAAGTTAGGGGAATGCACCAAATATCGGAAGATCCTCTTGACCGCCACTAAGTGACTTTCTTTAGGATCTGCTTGATACCTTGCACAAACCCCCACACTCAACACAATATCGGGTCTAAATGCGCAGAGGTAAAGAAGAGAGCTGATCATGGACCGGTATACCTTTTGGTCCACATCTTTACCATGGGGGTTAAGTTCAAGGTGACATTTTGTTTGCATTGGAGTGGCGACACCATTAAGATCCGTCATCTTGAATCTCTTGAGCATGTCTTGGATGTATTTAGATTGATTGATGAAGGTTCCTTCTCTAAGTTGCTTGATCTCGAATCTAAGAAAGAACCGTAACTCCCCCATCATAGACATCTCAAACCTGTCAGTCATAAGCTTTGAAAATTCATCATTAAAAGATTTATTAGTAGAGCCAAAGATGATGTCGTCTACATATAGTTGGCATACGAAGAGCTCCCCCTTAACCTTCTTAGTAAAAAGAGTGGGATCGATTTGCCCAACTTCGAAGCCACGGTCTAGCAAAAGCTCTTTAAGGTGCTCATACCACGCACGTGGGGCTTGTTTAAGGCCATAGAGTGCCTTATCGAGTTTGTAGACATGGTTCGGGAAGTTAGGATCCTCAAATACCGCCGGTTGCTTTACATATACCAACTCATGTAGAGGACCATTAAGAAAAGCACTCTTAACGTCCATTCGCTTCAATTTAAAATTATTATGGGCAGCATAAGCAAGAAGGATACGGATGGACTCAAGACAAGCCACAGGAGCATAGGTCTTGCCGAAGTCAATGCCCTCAACTTGGGAATAGCCTTGTGCCACGAGTCTCGGCTTGTTACTCACAACAATGCCATTCTCATCTTGTTTGTTTTTAAATATCCATTTAGTGCTGATAACATTGCGACAGTCCTTGGGCTTCTCCACTAGTTTCCAATCCTTGTTGCGCTCAAAGTTATTCAACTCTTCATGCATAGCAACAACCCAGTCTAGATCTTCAAGAGGTTCAAACACTTTCTTGGGTTCCACCATTGATATGTGGGCTTGATGCTCACCAAAACTTGCCAATTCCCTTCTTGTGGTCGAAGATCACCTACAACTTTGTCAAGAGTATGACCCCTTAACTTAAGGTTCCGAGCAGCACGAGCCTTGCGACGAAGTTCAATAAGCTTGTTGTCTCTTGGTGGAATAGTTTCATCGCTTGAGTCTTTGTTGGAATCATTTGCTCGACCTTGATTAGTAGTCTGATTATCAGTAGTAGGAGATGACGAAACTTGCCCTTGAAGTGGATCAACAGCCGTAATAGGAGGCTGTTGATCATCAGGAGATTCAGGACCGGATAATCCGGCCTGGGAGAACCTGAAACCTCTCCACCAGGTTTTCTAGAGCTTGCTTGAATTGGCAAGGGGCCGGATAATCCGGGGTCAGCCGGAAAATCTGGCCTAGGGCTTGCAGAAATTTCTTCGATATGATGAGCAGTTTGGTCGTTAGTGGAGTGGTGACCGGATAATCCGGTGTCGATCAGATAATCCGGCCTGGAGCATTCAGGAGCATGTTGACCTTCAGCATTTGGTGGAGTTGGTGTAGAAGTTATTCCCATGGTTGGAGCATGTTGAGTCTGTGTAGATGAGGGCTCTTCATGAGTAGAGCATTGTCCTTCCCGATCCGCCACAAGGAGTTCCTCAATGGGGCGGAAGAATCCCACGCCCATTTTTCTTATGGCATCTTGGGGTATTTCAACATCTGCATCACAAACATTAACTTGCCCCGCACGGGAGCCGTCATTTTCCTCGAACACCACACTACAAGATTCTACAATAGTTCCGGAGAGCTTATTGTAGACTCTATAAGTGTGTGATTTGGCACCATAACCAACAAAAATACCTTCTAACGCCTTAGACTCAAATTTAGATAAACGAACTCCCTTTATGAGAAAGAAACACTTACACCCAAATACCCGAAAGTATGAGATGTTTGGCTTGTTACCGCTAAGTATTTCATATGGAGTCTTGTCCAAGATTTTACAGAGATATAATCGGTTGGATGAATGACAAGCGGTAGAAATTTCTTCAGCCCAAAAGTTATATGGAGACTTGAATTCAGCTAGCATAGATCTTGCCATATCCATTAGAGTCCGGTTCTTCCTCTCGGCAACACCATTTTGTTGAGGGGTGTACGCAGCGGAATATTGATGTCTTATCCCCTCTTCACTTTGGAATTCATTTAAAGTGTAGTTCTTGAACTCGGAGCCATTATCACTTCTTATTGCCAGAATAAGGACGTTATGTTGACGTTGAACCTCGTTGGCGAAGTCAATGACCGTTTGTTGAGTCTCGCTCTTCAACTTGAAGAAATAGACCCAAGTGTATCCTGAGTAATCATCAACGATCACAAGGCAGTACTTCTTCCCACCAAGGCTTGCATGAGATGGAGGTCTAAAGAGGTCCACATGAAGGAGATCTAAGATCCTTTTTGACGAAATAATAGTCTTCCTTCGATGAGGAGAGTCATGCATTTTCCCTTCAACACAAGCCCTGCAAACACGATCTTTGGCAAAGGAAACAATTTCTTTTAGTTCAAGGATGTGGCCACCCTTATGGAGACTTTGCAAAGTTCTCATATTGACGTGGGCTAGTCGACAATGCCATAACCAACCCACATCAGCCTTCCCAAAAAGACACATCGGGCCTGTAATGGTTTTCCCCGAAAAGTCCACCACGTACAGGTCATTTTCGACATATCCCACGAAAGCGACTTTTAGAGACTTGCTCCACAAGAGTACCACCAAATCAGCATCAATAAAAACTGCAAAGCCTATCTTACCAAGGGTGCAAAATGAAAGTAAATTGTAACCGAGGGTCTCAACAAGCATGACATCGACAAGAGAGATATTGTGAGCCACCACAACTTTGCCGAGACCCAATACCTCAGATTTTGACTTGTCACCATAGGAGACGGTTAGATGATCATGATTTGGCCGCATCTCCGTCATGATCTCCTTGCTTCCGGTCATGTGACTCGTGCATCCGCTATCGAGTACCCATTTATACCCACCGGAAGCATAGCCCTGCAAGAAAGTTACTTCTTGGTTTTAGGTACCCATTTTTAAATGGGTCCTCTCATGTT
Organism: Avena eriantha; assembly: GCA_910589775.1. Lineage (NCBI taxonomy): Eukaryota > Viridiplantae > Streptophyta > Magnoliopsida > Poales > Poaceae > Avena > Avena eriantha. Next base: position 585,134,407 of record OU342743.1, on the reverse strand, counting down.
AGTGATAAGGGTCTTGGGGACCCAAATATACCAAGGAATGTAACAATCATAAGGACCTACATAACTAGCATAAACATCACCATAATAATCACAATATAACTCAAAGTTAGGATTGTTAGCCCCTGCGAAACCATCATAATTAGACTTGTCATTGGTGGTGGTGCTAGTCTTTGGTTGAGCAGTCTTGCTCTTCTTCTTCTTCTTCTTCTTCTTCTTCTTCTTATTCTTTGTCTTGGGAATATAGCCAAGACCTCTTTTCCATTGTTTGTCCTTTGCTTGCTAAGTACCTCATCTAGAACTTCTTTACCTTTGTGTTGAGACCCCTTTGCAAGTTCTTCTTGTCCACGAGATGGTGTGGAGGTGTTGGGCACATCATACTTCTCCAATTGAGTTTGGAGCTGGTCACAAGACTCATTTAGAGTAGAGTGTTCATTCTTCAATGCCTTGTGAGCAATGTCAAGTTTTTCAAATTTCTCCGAGAGTCTAGCATGAGCAGCTCCAAATTCAATCTTTTATTTCTTTAGTTTCTTTACCTTGGCCAGAGCGTTATCACGTCCTTTGATGAGCTGAGCCACAACTTCTTCATGTGACTCCTCAATTGTTTCGAGTCTCTCTTCCAAGGATACTCGAGCTTCCTCTTCTTCTTCCAAGGCATTCTTCAAGGAAGCTATCTCCAAGGCATCTTCTCTTTCAATTCTGCCCTTTTCTTCGAGGAGATCTTTGGCTTGGGCAAGTTGACTCATAAGAGCATCAAAATGAAGTTTGTGCCCACCTTGCAAGTTAGTGAAAAAGATTTCCAAAGCAATAACTTCTTCTTTCATTTTAAGACTAGTATGATCATCCATATCCATATTTATGTTAGTCTTAGGGAATGAAGAACTAGAAGATGATACCTCGGACCCTCTTGCCATAAGACAAGTGATGTTGTTGTTGATGACGTTTTCGTTTGGTGAGTCGAAGAGAGATGATGGAGTTGATGTGGTGGCTATAGCACCCACCTCACAAGAGCTATATTCATCCTCTTCATCTTCACTTGCAGAGGAATATTGTTCTTGTGCCACCAAGACAATCTTGGGTTGCTTCTTGTAAGGGCCATTCTTTTTGATAAATGGATTCTTCTTAGGTACCTTGGATTTTTCTTTAAGGATGAGCCTGCCACCATTGTCTTCTCTATTTTGATATGGACACTTGATACGTTGCAAACGTATCTATAATTTTTGATGTTCCATGCTCTTTTTATATCTACTTTCTTATGTTTTGTCCACACTTTGGAGTATTTCTATACACTTTCTTGGACTAACCTATTAACAAGATGCCACAGTGTCAGTTGCCTGTTTTTTCTGTTTTTGGTTCGAGAAAAGTCAGAAAATGAATATTCTCAAAATTGGACCGGACAAAAGTCAAAGTCGATATTTTACCGGAAGACTCACGGAGCCAGAAGACGAGACGGAGAGGGGCCACAGGGCGGCCACACCATGTGGTGGCGCGGGCTAGCCCTGGCCGCACCACCAGGTGGTGTGGGCCCCCTGGCCGCCCACCGACCTTGCCTCTTCGCCTATAAGAAGCCTCCCGATGCAAAAACCCTAAGTCGTCAAACCTCCAGCCACGAAAAGTTCCGCAGTGCCGCCGCCACCGAAGGGGAGATTCGGGGGACAGAAAGTCTCTATTCCGGCACCCTGCCGGGACGGGGAAGTGCCCCCGGAGCCATCTCCATCGATCTCCACTGCCATTTCCATCACCATTGCTGATTCCCATGATGAGGAGGGAGTAGTTCTCTCTCTCGAGGCTAAGGATTCTACCGGTAGCTATGTGTTCATCTCTCTCTCTCTATGCATGATATTATTGAGATCATGAGCTTGTAATCTATAGATCTACCTTGCTACTGAAGTGCTTTAATAGATCTTTGCTCTCCCCATGTGTGTGAAAGTGACAGCGTGCACACCATGGTGGCACTTAGGCTAGAGATTACAAATACTTGTTATGAGTTATATTTGGAGTTGGATGTCTTTATGAAATTGTGGTGTTTGTTGGACTCATCTAGTTCTCAAGGTGACAATGTGGGGTTATCTAGATGGGAAAGATGAACTTTGAGGTGTGCTGTTATAGCCCTACCAACGATTAGAGTGTCCAACCGGAGAGTAGTTCAGCGTAGTATCATAAAAAAGAATATATTTATATGAGAGTGTTCACTAGTGAAAGTATGATCTCTAGGTCTTGTTTCTTAGCATTGAAACACCATTTGTAACTAGATCTGTTACATGTTTTCTTGCTTCCATCTTTATTTCAGTTTGCCTTTAGTCTCTTCCATGCCATCAAGCTATTTTCTATCACCATTACCACTTATAATTATCTATACCACGTGTATTTCACTATCTCTTCGCCGAACTAGTGCACCTATACACCTGACAAGTGTATTGGGTGTCTTGGGGACACAAGAGACTTCTTGTATCTTGATTGCAGGGTTGCTTGAGAGGGTATACCTTTGAACACTTCCTCCCTGAATTCGATAAACCTTGGGTGATCCACTTAAGGGAAAACTTGCTGTTGTTCTACAAACCTCTGCACTTGGAGGCCCAACAACTGTCTACAAGAATAGAAGTGCGTAGTTATCAAGCTATTTTCTGGCGCCATTGCCGAGGAGGTAAGGTAAAAGGTACTCACATCCTCCGGTGTGGGTGCTCGAAGTTATTTCCTTTAGATTCTACAATTTTGTCTTTTTGTTTCTTGTTTTACTAGTTAGGCTTAATGGAAAACAACAACAAAATTATAGAGATTTTTAGTATTTTTCCTAAGTTAGAACATGAATTGTCTGAAAAGAAAAATAAAAAACCCATGGAACTTTTTTTTGCATGCTAATAGCAATGTTATTAGTATGGATCTTTTGAACACCTTTGTTACTAATGCTATGGAAATGTCTAAGCTTGGGGAAGTTAGTTTTTATGAAAATGATCTTTTTAGTTCCCCAGCTTTAAAGAAGAAAATTTTCTCCGATGATACTTTATCTCCCATATGTGGTAATTCTAATGATACTTGTGATGTTTTAAATCCACATACTTAAAGCATCTCTTTTAAAATACCTATAAAAATTGTTGAACGTGTTATGAACAACTTTTATTTGGGAGATGGAACTGTCCATCCTAGTGATCATTTACTCTTTATACACGAATTATGCGAGTTGTTCAAGTGTGCAGGTATTTAAGTGAACCAAGTTAAGAGGAAGCTATTCTCTTTATCACTTAAGGGAAAAGCAAGAGAGTGGTATGAGCTACTAGATGATCCTCATCATTTGGAGTGGAAGGAACTTGAATCTCTCTTTTACTCTAAATTTTATCCTCCTCATGAAATTCATAAAGATAGGAATTATATTTATAATTTTCATCCACATGATGGAGAAAGTATTGCCCAAGCATGGGGAGATTGAAGTCACTAATGCTCAAATGTCCCATTCATGAGCTCCCCAGTAATATTGTTATTAATAATTTATATGCAAGGCTTTCAGGACATTACAAGGACTATCTAGATACTTGTTTAGAGGGATCCTTCACAAGTAAGGATGTCAAAGCTAAGTGGGATCTTCTTGAAACAATTCAAAGCAATACCAAAGATTGGGATAACAACAAATGTAAAGAACCGGGTATGAACTATGAGTATGATTGCATTAAGTCTTTCGCTGAAACTGCTGATTTTCAAGAGCTTAGTGCTAAATATGGTCTTGATCCTCAAATTCTTATTGATTGTTTTAGATCCTTTGCTTCTCATATTAATGCTCCTAAAGAAAAATGGGACATGTATCATGAGCCTTTTAAAGACACTTGTATGGAAAATGAAATTGCTATTAATGATAGTAATAAACATGCTCAAACCTCTGAAAGTACTATTTCTTATAAGCATGTTAATTTTTGTGGAATACATAGACCTTGTGAGAATAATCATATTGAAGAATAATATTGTATCACCCACAGGAATGAAAAAACTAGAATGTGGTATAGGGCTTTAAATAATCTTGGTAAAAAAGTTTGTGCCCTCTATCCTTTTATTTGTGAACTTTGCTTTGAAGTGGGTCATTTCAATTTTCAATGCTCAGGCCATAATAATAGCCCTTATAATCCAATGAGTACTGCAGGTTTGTATTGTGATGAATGATCACTCCTAATCAGCATGATGAACTTACATTATTTTTGGGGTGTTAAGAGTTATCAAGAATAACTACTTTGGTAGATATGAGTGCTTTTGATATGAATAGCGTCCTGCATGGTTGTCCTCTTTATTGTGTTGATAATTGTCACACAAATACTTACATACAAAATATTATAAAAGATGAGATTTTACCAAAATATGGTAGGACTAATATGTGTTTTGGCCTTATTAATGAAAAGGAGGAATCCTCCAAAGTTTCTTCTATTGTCTCTAACAATGAACCAGGGTATATGGAGAAGCTTCCTTTCAAGCCTCTACCTCCTAAAGAGAGGAAGAAAAATAAGAAGAGGAGGAGTAAAAGGAGAGAGGAAACGGTATTTTTCCCTAAGCATGTTGCTCCTATTATAGTTTTTGATGAGTCTGAACTCGATGATGTTCCTATGCCTATTATCTATAGTAGTGATCATGATCGGGAAAAGCACACTACTTTTAATATTGAAAATCTCTTCGGTACCAATTCTGAAAATGATGATGTTAATAATTACTACACTATTAGTACTATCCATGCTCCTTCCAATGATGATATGTTTAATGACCACACTTTGGAAGACAACTATTCTATTGCTTATGATGATATCATACCTCCAATATATGATGATTACAATGATGAATATGATATTTTCAGTCCACCTACTATTGAGGAGAAAATTAATTATGACTACAATATGCCTCCTATATTTGATGATTATGGTGATGAGAATAATAATGATAGCTATTTTTTTGAATTTGATCCCACTACAATTAATAAGAAAGACTATGTTTATGTGGGGAGTATTAATTCTTTTATACATGTGGCTCATGATAAGAATGTTTCATGTGATAGTTATATTGTTAATTTCATTCATGATGCTACTGAAATTTATTATGAGAGAGGGAAACATGGTTTTATGCATCTCAATAATATTAAGTTTCCCCTCTTTATGTTGAAAGTCTTGAAGTTGCACTTGTTTTGCTTTCCTATGCTTGTTGCTTTGTGCTTTCATGACTTGTTTCTTTACAATATTCCTATGCATAGGAAGTGGGTTAGACTTAAATGTGCTTTGAATTTGCTTCTTGATGCTCTCTTTTACTTCAATTTATATTTCTTATGTGAGCATCTTCTCAAACTATCATGCCTAACTTAAAGGCATTAAAGAAAAGTACTTATTGGGAGATAACCCAAAAGTTTTAGTTGAGTCTTGGAAGTTATTACTTCTGTAATAACCGCTCCTTATCATTTTTGTGTGGTTTTTGTGCCAAGACTAACCTCTAATGAGAGAGAAGTAATGCTTGGGAAAGTTGCTGTCCCGAAACAGATTTCTGTTCTTCACCGTAAAAATTCGTGTAAAATCTCTGTACGTCCATTTGAGGCGTGAATTTTTGTGCTTCTACCCCAGGCTGTTATCTAACTTTCGTTAGTTTAACACCTTTTGATTTGATCAACACAACATCTTCGAAGAAATTCGTCTTTACCTGATGGTCTGTTTTGACAGATTTCTGCCATTATTTGCATTTGCTTCTTGTTGGTTCCTTTTTGAGTTCCTTTGGGGAATTGAGCTTTTGATGGAAGTGCTACAGTAGCTTTTGTTTTAATGGAAGTTTTATTGGTGTTGAAACTGAACCCAAAGACTTATTATCTTGAGTGCACTAATGTTGCTAATAAAGATTGTGTGAAGTTTTGTATGAAGGAAAAATTTCAGGTGTATGGAAGGAATGAGTAATGAGATGAAGGATGGACTAAAGCTCAAGCTTGGGGATGCCACGCGTGTCACCTCAAGAAATATCTAAGAAGTACAAGCGTCAAGTTTGGGGATGCCCAAGGCATCCCCTTCTTCATCAATAAAAATTTCAGGTTTCTTCCAAACACTTCATTTTTATTGTTTCATGCACAGTTGTGTTGTTCTTAGAGCGTCTTCTTTCTCGTTTTCGTTTTGGTTTTTCGTTTGCTTGGTTTTCTTAGTTTGCTGAATAAATTGGTTGGACCCCCTCTTTCATACATTGGTTTTCAAATAGTTTGGTTTGGATTGGAAAAGAGTAGGAAAGTTCATGCTTAAGTGGTAAAGAGGGCTTGTTTTGACTGTGGCCCAAGCTTTGTCATGCCATGCTTGATATTGTTTTGGCTTTAGGCTTAGTATTATTTGCTGTAGCATGACATGTTATAAACAAATGAGATTGCTTAATGTGTCTTTGAAGAATCATGCGTTATTTTAGCATATTAAAGCATAGTATTGTGGTATTCTCCTTTGATGCTTTATTTGGGTTGACTTGGCACACACTCACACCATGTTATGACTATACCAAGTCACCATAGCCTTTATGATCCTTTAGTTTTCAATTTGTAATATCACTTTATGCTTTGATTAATGATGTTTTGTCGCTTTGCATGATTATGGCCAGTATTGCTCTCTTAGTTGGTCACTCCCAGTCTTTTGCTAGCCTCCATAACCAAGTATGAGTTCCACTCATGCATCCAACTCCTAAAACCAAGTTATTCCAAAGAGTCTACCATACCTACCTACTAGCATATGCTATTCCAAGTATATTCATGTTTTTATCTACCTTCCGAATTAAACTTGTTATGAGAAAACTAGTGATTAAAGCTCTCATGAACTTGATGGCACACTTTACTTTTCTTACCCTTAATAAACTTGAACCATTGTGTCGTCTATGTTGTATATGCTGGCACTTATTTGTTGGGGATTAGCAGAACCACGTTGTCATGTGGAACGCTTTCAACATTGCACTTGTACTTTGTACCTAGTTGATATCATGCTCTTTTGTCTATGGATGTTGTCGGTGTGAAATGAAAGGGGAGCTTGTAAGTCCATGGATTTATGTATATGTGTTAGAGAAACGCCTAGGCCGCTGGTCTAATCCATGCCATCATGGTGGAAACCTGCAGCGTAACCATAATGAGCTGTCTATGAAGCATTCTTCTTATAAAAAAAGAGTCAGATATTGAGAAAAAAGAGAAAAAGAAAAAAAAGAGATACATGAAAAGAGGAAAGAGAGAAAAAAGCACCATATTCCCATGGTAAATAAGAAGATTACTGAGATGCTCGTTGTCTGCTTGCCTTGTCATTTTGATATGGGGATTCTTCCGTATCATCGGGCAAGGGGTACCCCGTTGGCGGTTCTCTATGATACACATGTACTTACGATGACAAGAACTTACCGGTGACTAAACTTGAGTAGCATGAGGAGCGGCCCTCGTATTCAAGGGACATGAGATTTCCAACTTATACTTTGTCAAGCATATACTCCATAGTTTTTTCACTCTAACCTTAATCACTTCAAGATGCTTATGATAGGGGCAATGAGAGCTGAAAGCTAATAAGTACCATAATTTTTGGAAGCTCTTTATGAGACTTGAATCCCTACTTTCTTCTATGAAGGCCTTTCTTTTACTTTTATGTTGAGTCTCCACCTTCTATCTTTATGCACCTACTTTGAGAGCATAGTGGTCATTCTTAGTTTAATGTGCATTGTCCCAAGACTTGTTGATTGATGCATAACTTTGATATTGCTTGTTTTAAACTATTTGTATCTAGTCACTCTTATGAACTTTGAAGATGTCCTATGCATTTATGTTTGCTACTCCATGATGGACAAGCTGAATGCCATTATGCTATGTTTTCTTTATGTGAAACAAACAAACGTCTTGCAAAGCATTGTTATTCATGAATCTTTTGTTTGTGCCTTTTCATGTTGCAACATAGTTGCTATGTCTTATTGCTAGAACTTTGTCTTTCATGTTTTGATTGAAGTACTATGATCCCAGCTATCAATGTTTTACAAATACTTTGATCAAGTTTATGATGGTGCATGTCACCTCAAAAATTATTCTTTCTTTTTATCACTTACCTACTCGAGGACGAGCAGGAGTTAAGCTTGGGGATGTTGATACGTTGCAAACGTATCTATAATTTTTGATGTTCCATGCTTGTTTTATATCTACTTTCTTATGTTTTGTCCACACTTTGGAGTATTTCTATACACTTTCTTGGACTAACCTATTAACAAGATGCTACAGTGCCAGTTGCCTGTTTTTTCTGTTTTTGGTTCTAGAAAAGTCAAAAAATGAATATTCTCGGAATTGGACCGAACAAAAGCCAAAGTCGATATTTTACCGGAAGACTCACGGAGCCAGAAGACAAAACGGAGAGGGGCCACAGGGCGGCCACACCATGTGGTGGCGCGGGCTACCGGGCCGCGCCACCAGGTGGTGTGGGCCCCCTGGCCGCCCACCGACCTTGCCTCTTTGCCTATAAGAAGCCTCCCAATGCAAAAACCCTAAATCGTCAAGCCTCCAGCCACGAAAAGTTCCGCAGCGCCGCCACCACCGAAGGGGAGATTCGGGGGACAGAAAGTCTCTGTTCCAGCACCCTGCCGGGACAGGGAAGTGCCTCCGGAGCCATCTCCATCGATCTCCACCGCCATCTCCATCACCATTGCTGATTCCCATGATGAGGAGGGAGTAGTTCTCTCTCGAGGCTAAGGGTTCTACCGGTAGCTATGTGTTCATCTCTCTCTATGCATGATCTTATTGAGATCATGAGCTTGTAATCTATAGATCTACCTTGCTACTCAAGTGCTTTAATAGATCTTTGCTCTCCCCATGTGTGTGAAAGTGACAGCGTGCACACCATGGTGGCACTTAGGCTAGAGATTACAAATACTGTTTATGAGTTATATTTGGAGTTGGATGTTTTTATGAAATTGTGGTGTTTGTTGGACTCATCTAGTTCTCAAGGTGACAGTGTGGGGTTATCTAGATGGGAAAGATGAACTTTGAGGTGTGCTTTTATAGCCCTACCAACGATTAGAGTGTCCAATCGGAGAGTAGTTCAGCGTACTATCATAAAGAAGAATATATTTATATGAGAGTGTTCACTAGTGAAAGTATGATCTCTAGGCCTTGTTTCTTAGCATTGAAACACCGTTTGCAACTAGATCTGTTACATGTTTGCTTGCTTCCATCTTTATTTCAGTTTGCCTTTAGTCTCTTCCACGCCATCAAGCTATTTTCTATCACCATTACCACTTATAATTATCTATACCACTTGTATTTCACTATCTCTTCGCCGAACTAGTGCACCTATACACTTGACAAGTGTATTGGGTGTGTTGGGGAGACAAGAGACTTCTTGTATCTTGATTGCAGGGTTGCTTGAGAGGGGATACCTTTGACCACTTCCTCCCTGAGTTCGATAAACCTTGGGTGATCCACTTAAGGCCCAACAACTATCTACAAGAATAGAAGTGCGTAGACATCAACACTCAGCCATAAAGTGTAGCCTATCTCCACAATTGTAACATGTTTTCAGTTTTGGGACATTTTCTCTTCTTCCACTTGACCCATTCTTGCGCTCGAGTTCCGACTTGGCCTTGGCTAGATCCTTCCAAAAGTTCCTTGCGTAGAACGACATGTACTCACTGTGAGCACGCTTGACTTCATCGGGGCAGTCCATGGAGGCACCCTCAAAAGCTCTTTCATCCTCATCTTGCTCAACAACATTTTCCTTTAGAGCAACATTGACCCCTTTTTGCATTCCAATGGCACGGGCACGGGCATCTTCCGTGTTCTTAGCTGCAACCTTGAATGATGCCATTTCTTGCATGACTTCATTGGCGTCATTTGGTGGTAGTTGTGTCTACCTTGCAAGCTCTTCAAGTCCGTTGGCTCAAAAGGCATCAGAGCACTCACGTATTTCCTTTTTATCCAAGCATCATCAATGTGAGTGGCTCCATGCTTTCTAAATGTTGTTGTGGTGTCCTCGAGTCTTCTATACATGTCTTCATGGTTTTCACCATCCAACATGTAGAATCCTTCAGCTTCATTACTAAGGGCATCATACCTATTCCTTCTCATGCTTTCATTTCCAATAAAGAGGTCGGTGAGAGCATCCCAAGCTTCTTTAGCAGTGTTGAGATGTTCAATGTGGGGCATGTCCTTGGGACCCACTCCGAGCTGTATCATGTGAATGGCCGTTGCATTCAATTGGCTATCCACAACTTCTCTTCTTGTCAAGTTGGTGTGATCTCCAATATGAAGACCCTCTTCGATAATCCTCCAAAGTTCAATTGAAGAGCTGCATACATGAGAATTCATTAAGAATTGCCATTGATTAAATGAAGATGCAGTAAGCTTGGGTGGATCTCCCATATTATTTATATGAGGATGAGGGATAGGTGGGTCGGGGGAATATAAGTGATGAACCTCACTATATTCCTCCTTACCACTTCCCTACTTGGAGGCGGAACCATTATGTTTTTCACCTACCACTTCATCTTCCTTGGATCTGGTGTTAGTCTTATCCTTGGATGAGGGAGTGGCAGCCTTAGAGGAGGATGGAGATGGGGCTACGGATGATGTGAGGCGAGCAATCATTTGAGGCATCTCCTCCATCTTGGTCTCAAAGGATTTCAACAAGGTTGTTTCCAACGTCCTGAGGTCATCCATTGTGACCTTGTCCATAGCCTCATTCCCATTCTCCTTGGTACCCACACTTCTCTTAGGCGGTTAAGCCCGAATAAAGAGTCGGGGCTCTGATACCAATTGAAATGGATCGTACGGGCACCTAGAGGGGGGGGGTTGAATAGGTGCTACTTAAAATTTTAATGCTTTTTCAATTTTAGGCTTGGCACAAAAGGTAAATTCTCTAGATATTCTATTAGTAAGAATTTCCCTATATGCAAACCTAACTACTAGCGAGTAAAAGGCGAGTGGAAAGAGGAACGAGTGAACCGTAGTGAAGCACGCGGAGACACATGATTTGTTGTACCGTAGTTCCTTCCTTGTTAAGGGAAGTACATCTGCGTTGGAGGGGTGGGCGGTACTAAGACCAACACGCCACAATAGGCCTCACCCTGTTCTCCGATGGATCCTGCCACCAAAGGCCTGATCCACCCATTATAGGAACCCTTCGAGGCGGGAACCGACGCCTTTACACAACTAGCGGGGCACAACTCCACAACCAAATTGGAGGCTCCCGTAATGACAACAAGCTGCCACAAGAACAAGTTATCAATAACAAAACACAAGATCTAGATATTGACAAGAATACTAGATCGGGGATTTCTCCAAATGAATGGAGAGGAGTTGATGCGCTTGATTCGTGATGACGATGTAGATTGTCTCCTCCTTCAATTCCCCCAAAGATCGAAGACTTCGGGTGGTTGTAGTAGGAGATCGAGAGAGAGAGCTGTTGCAATGGGTCTGACACTTTTCGAATGAATCAAGGGTTCTCCCAGAAGGGGATGGAGGGGCTTTTATACCCCCTTCCCCAAATGAGCCGTTGGAGCCTTTGGGGGCCAGATCATACGGCCTGGGGAAAAATCCGCCTAGACTCGGATTATCCGACAGATAAACCGCCCCCACTTAGAGTGACGCGCCGAGCCTGCCCTTGAGCACATCCTGGGGGCCGGATTATCCGGCCAGGGAAGGAAAAAACCACCCCTATTCGGATTTTCCGGGAGAAAATCCGACTCCCACTCCGAGCGTCGCGCCTTGGCTGCCTTTGATCGTTTTCTGGGGGCCAGATTATCCAGCCCCATGCGAAGGCCGGATTATCCAGCTAGTGAAGGAAAAAACCGCCCCTGTTCGGATTTTCCGAGAGAAAATCCGAACCCACTTTGAGCGTCGTGCCTTGGATGCCTTTGATAGATGAGTTAGGCCGGATTATCTAGCCCTTGGTGGGGCGGATAATCCGCCCCCCAAACACCAGAACATTCTCTGCACACTTAGCACACATGAGGAAACTCCACGGTATTGCTATCTAACACTCATAACACAGGGAACCATGAAATGTTCTTTCACAAAGTTTTCAAGGATTAGCCGGTTTCTACCATTGTTTTGTGAAAGATTTCTCTACCATTGCTTTCCCTCTCAATGAATTGACCAAAAAGAATGTCACTTCTTTGGGGGAAAAGCGCAACAAATGGCCTTTGGTGAGTTTAAAACGAGACTCACCGAAGCACCTCTCCTTGCTTTGCTAAATTTCATAAAAAAAATAGTGTGATGCTAGCGGTATTGGAATTGGAGGAGTCCTCATGCAAAATGTACATCTGATTGCATACCATAGCGAGAAACTTGACGGTGCATGTCTCAACTATCCGATTTATGACAAAGAACTATTTGCTTTGGTTCGTGTATTGCATGTTTAGTAGCACTACCTTTGGAAAGGAGTTTGTTATCCACTCTGACCATAAGTCGTTGAAGTACCTAAAGGTTCAAGCCAACTTGAGCAAAACGCACACGAAGTGGGTTGAGTTTATGGAATCCTTTCCCTATATTGTGAAATACAATAAGGGTAAACATAATGTGGTTGCGGATGCTCTTTCCTGCAAAAACATAATCCTACTCACACGTCTTGAAGTTAATGTTTTGGATCTTGATGATATATTTTTTGGATTCTTCCGACCTGTTCTTTGGATCTATCTTTGCTAGTTCCATTCACAAGGGATTTTATGACTTCTATTTGCACAATGGTTTTCTCTTCAAACAAAACAAGCTTTGCATTTCGAAGTCATATCTCCAACTTTTGCTTCTCCAAAAGTCTCATGGTGGAGGCTTAATAGGTCACTTTGGTCGTGCCAAGACATATGACATGTTCTCAACACACTAATTTTGGACGAGGATGAAGATAGGCGTGGAGCGTCTCGTCAAACGATGCACAACGTGCTTACAAGATAAGTCTAAGTCCAACCGTTTTGGTCTTTACACTCCTTTACCTATTCCATATGCACCATGGTTGGATATTAGCATGGACTTTGTGTTAGGAATGGCTAGATCAAAACATGGATATTATTCAATATTTTTTGTTATTGATCGCTTTTCTAAAATGGTACATTTCATTCCTTGCCATAAGACCGACAATGCTTCACACATCGCATACTTGTTTTTCAAGGAAATCGTCCGTCTACATGGTGTGTCAAGAACAATCGTCTCCGACCATGATGTCAAATTGATGAGTTCTATGTGGAAGACACTAATGGCCAAGATGGGTGTCTAGCTTCTACTATTCTCCACCTCACACCTCAAACTAATGGCCAAACCAAGGTAGTCAACCTAAGCCTTGGAACTCTCCTTCGAGTGTTGATAAAGAAGAATCTCAAATATTGGGAAGAATGCATTCCCCACGCTGAGTTCACCTACAATCGTGCCAAGAACTCCACAACAATGAAGATTCCATTCATGATCACCTACGGATTCAAGCCCATGACTGCGCTCGACATCCTACCACTTCGTCTTCACGAGCACACCAACATGGACATCGATAAGCGCACTTAATCAACGAAGAAACTATATGAAGATACAAGAGCTACCATTGAGCAGCAAGTCCTTCGTCAAGCATCAAGGCTAAACAAGAACAAGAAAGAGATGATCATTGAAGAAGGTGATCTCGTGCGGATACACCTACAGAAATACATCTTTCCAAATAAGCATGACTCCAAGATCAAGCCAAGAGGCGATCATCCCTTCAAGGTCCTTAAGAAGATCAATAACAATGCCTACGCCATCGACATCCCCACATACAAGTATCTAGTGGGTAACACTTTCAATGTGACGGACCTATCGCGCTTTCAAGGAGTTGAAGAAGATGAAGAGTCGAGGACGACTCTTTTCCAGGGGGGCTGATGTAGCCCATCCTACGTACGTCCCTACATCCACAACACCAAGTCCCCCAAGTGGACCCATGACTCATGCCTGAGCCAAGCTCCTTCATGACAAGGTTAACTCGCTCCTTTCATCGTGTGACTTCGATACCATTGAACGACTTGCTACTTCATGCCCATACACTATACGTACTCAGGTAAGAAGCCCTGACTCATCGACAATCCACCCTGGAAGAGGAACAAGGAGCTGGACGAGAAGCTGAGGCTGCCGGTACACTAGGACCGGAGTCTCTAGCCCTCAAGCCCAGAGTCCCCGGTGCTACAGAGTGGAGTCTCCTCCTAGGACTCTAGACAAACGCCTGGAGCTCCCAGTACACCCCCTCCCCTGAAAACATCCCCGGAGAACGTGAGGATTTTGGCCCAAACTCCGCCCCACTTCCATAAGCTACAAAGCTGACACCAGAGTCTACCCCGGAGACTACCTCAGAGTCTCCGGTCACCCCAGAGTCTCTAGTCCTTCGACACCGGAGTCTCTGTCCTAAGAGCATCTCCACTCGGGGTCCTCAAAGCCCCCCAAAGGCCTATGTGGGCCGCAGGCACCAAAAACGCGCCAAGCCGCGGCCCTCATTTCAGAATTTCCATCGGCGCGGCCCAATTATTTAGCCGGTGGCCCCAGGCGAAACCCAATGTATAGGGAGGCAAGCGGGGGCGCCGGCGCGTCGAGAAAATGTTGCGGGCCAGCCTTGTCGGTGACAAACAGCCAGAAATCCTGTCCTATACCCTTTCGACCCCCCGACCCCCTGGTGGCTGCCGCGACCACCCCTACCTCGCTATCGGGAACCCGCCTCCGGTAGCACTCCCCACCGCCAAATAAACCCCTCCATAGCTCCACACACCAACACCGCCTCTTCCTCCGCCGTCCTTACGTCCAACCACCGGCCGGCGAACCTCTGCTCCCGCTCGACTTCCTCCCCGCACACAAGGTGTTCGACCATTTGCCAAGACGATGGACTCGGACGACGAGGAGGTCATGGCCGCTCTGATGGATGAGGAGGTCGCTGCGATCAATGTAGCGGCGGCCAAGGACGACGAGCACCTATCTATCCTTCTCGCCCTAATGTCCATGATCATCGAGGAGGACAAGCCGGTCCGCGGCGGCTCGGCGCCTGGACGCCGCAAGAGCAAGCCGAGGAAGAGGATGGAAGGGTATTGCATGTTGTATGCAGACTACTTCGCCGATGATCCATTTCACGGTGATGTCACATTCCGCCGCCGTTTCAGGATGAGCATGGAGCTCTTCCTCAAGATCGTCGAGAAGCTGAGGGAGTCCGTTGACTACTTCAAGCTGAAGAGGGACGCTGTCGGTACGCTTGGCTTCTCCACTATCCAGAAATGCACAGTTGCCCTTCGGATGCTAGCATATGGAATGCCTGGAGATACACAGGACGACTACATGCGCATGGCCGAGTCCACGACCATTGATTGCGTGTATAGGTTTTGCAGGGCAATTTTGGCGGTGTTTGGCGACACATATCTGCGCACACCCAATGAAGGCGACACTGCTCATCTGCTGGCACAGAATGCAGACAGAGGGTTCCCTAGGATGCTTGGAAGCATCGACTGTATGCACTGGGCATGGAAGAACTGTCCGTTTGCAAACCAGGGCATGTACAAGGGCCACAAAGGAGCATGCAGTGTGGTTCTTGAGGCAGTGGCTGATACGGATCTCTGGATTTGGCATGCTTTCTTCGGGATGGCAGGATCTCACAATGACATCAACATGCTCCAGTGCTCGGATGTGTTTGCCAAGTTTGTTTCAGGCAATTCTTCTCATGTGGCTTATAAGATCAATGGCCACCAATATGACAAGGGCTACTATCTGACTGATGGCATCTATCCAAAGTGGTCAACATTTGTCAAGACCATTTCAAATGCAGTGCCTGGAGGGAAGAAATCTTGGTTTGCTCAGTGCCAGGAGGCTTGCAGGAAAGATGTGGAGAGGGCATTTGGCATGCTGCAAGCTCGATTTGCCATTGTTCGATACCCTGCGCTTACATGGTCCAAGGATCAGATGTGGGAGGTCATGACTGCTTGTATCATCTTGCACAACATGATCATCGAGAGCGAGTGGGAGAACCCAGTGTTCGACACTCAACCATACTATCGCCAGGGTCCTCTTGCAGATGTTGATCATCAGGTGCCTACTGCTTTTGCCTCTTTCCTAGCCTAGCGTCAATAACTTCGAGACTCCAACTCTCATCACCAGCTGCAAAATGATTTGATCGAGCATTTGTGGAACCTAAAAGCAGCTCTCTAGTTTGTTGGCCATTGTGATTCAAATTTGTTTAATTTGTATGGTGTGTTAAACATAATTTATTTGTATACTATGTTGAACTTCTTGAATAATTGTGTTGAATTTGTATTGAATATGTGTTCCAATTTGATTGATTGCTTGTGTTGAAATAATTTAGAAAATAAAAAAATGGCCGGTTCGGGGTTCACGCCTGGGCGCCGGCCAACCCCCATTTCTGAATTCGCGTCGGCCCCCCCCCCCCCATACGGCCCAAAAAAGGCCGCGCCGGAGCCCGAATGTGGATCACGGGTGGAGATGCTCTAAGTGAATCAAGCCGCTTCAGCCCATGTAACACCCAATTCGACCCAAGCTTCATGTTTATTCCCTAAAATACCCTTGTTTAGTTGCTACCCTATATATAGACCACCTTCATCTATTTTAAACCCTAGACTTGATAATAGAACTAGAGGACAACCCCCTAAGAGGAATCTATCTAGTTTTGGTCTCATCTTCCTTCCAAGGAAGATCTATCATCCCCCGCCTCTTTGGATTATGCATAGTGCATCCAAGTTGTACAAGATTTTACTTGAGTGGTCTCTCGTAAAGCTATCAAGATCTCACCATGATTCTTACACCTCGCTGGTTGGGTTGCGAGAGTGTTTTGATCAATACCGATCCTAGAGATTGTGTTGAATCAGTAGCCACCAAAGTAAGCCATCAGCTTTGTACTATGTTTGCGTTGCGTGTGTTTCGCCGTGTTCTTCGTGTGTGATTTCGATTGGATCTTCCTCCTCCTCTCCACTCGCGAATCCGCCGCTATTCTACGAGAATCGTGAAATATCAGGCCACCCTAGAGGGTAACCCCTAACAATTTCATTTCCATTTATATTCCACATATATTGTCTGGATGGTTTGCGAGTACATTCAAAGTACTCACGTGGCATATTTTTCTATTAACTTGGCTAGATACGGAAGGTGATAACCGACGGCAATTGTGTGAACTAGGTTTGTCTCCCTCGGTCAAATTGCATGTAGGGTGTTGTTGAGCCCCAATGGCCACAAACTCGAAGATAGTCTTCTAGATTTTCCGATGCTTCGTACATACTCATAGTATTAGCCTGACGAGGCAATGATGTAAAACTATGGTCATGTGGCCGCCTTTGTAAACTTTTTGATTGAAATAAAGAATGTTGTTTCTTTAATACTTGTCAAAATATGCTCCAGGCCTGATCATGGGATGATGAAATAAAGCATAAAGGAAAATTTAGACAGTTAATAAAGAGAGAGAGAATGGTGTTGCATCTTAGTAAGATAGGTCTTATATACATAATCCAGTTGCAACTGAAAAAATATGCCGTAACAATATATAGACATAGTACGTGCTAGTCTGGCCCTAAATAAAAATTGACTAAACGATAGATTCAACTTTTAAAAGATACAATCAGTGGGCATTACCACACGGGGCTTTTACCATGTAATTAGTATATTTGCCAAAAAAAAGAGGAGGAAGGCTGAAAATATGTGATAATCCCCTAAAAAAAAGTGATAAATCATACAAATTTATGTGGAGCATGGGAGGCCTCGCTTGGGCAGTTGCCGGGTAGGGAAACGCCAAGGAGCTCACCGTATGCAGCCATGCAACAGTACGGGCGTGTTTGGCAAGGAGTTCACCTAGCCACCAGGTTCACCATGAATGCAGAGCCCCTATTGATTCTGTCACGGCATCTTGTTCACAACGAGGTCAACCAGAGCAGATGAGCAATCTGTCTTTAGCTGCGCAAACCCATCTGCTGCGATGAATGCTTTTAGATTACTAGGGGAAGAGAGAAACTTCAGACCTGCCGTACTCAGCATGGCACAATGGTGCCGCTCTGCTACCGCTAGAATGGCAGCCACGGAGCTCGTGTCGATGTCCCTGCACAATGCCTCCTCGCAGATAAGTTTCAACTTGTCCAGCTTGTATCTGTCCGCCACGATGAGCATCCTCTCCGCCGCCGTCGCTGAATCGAGCAAGGGAGGCGAATTCGTGTAGATGAAGTGCAGCAGAGCCTTGAACACTTGAGCATCCATGTCCTCGATACGCAGTTCGGCGGTGCCGGTGGCTTTCGACGCGAGCGAGAGATCCTCCTTGAAGACGGGTGAAACAGCTTCGAGTACCCACCGGTGCGCAGGGAGAGTCTCCCCGCCGACCTCGATTTTCACGTCGGCGAGTTGCCCGTGGAAGACGAACGGTGGCGCTGCTGCCGCCGTCGCGTGGTCGTCTATGCGCACCCCGGTGACGGTGACGTCGCACAAGACGGTCAAGCAGTCGTCCTTGAGATGCTTCTCCTTGTCCAGATCCTTGTGTATCATGAAATCTAATCTGCCCCAGGCGAGGTTCTTCCCCTCGAAGGCGCACTCTTCTACGGGTTTAGTGCACGATGGCATCCCGGCCTGGTCGAGAATACTCAGCTGGCCCTTCGCCGTGGCATCGCCGGTCCAGGCGTGGCTTGCGTGCTCGAGGAAGAGGGAGATGTAGCCATCCTGACCCACGCAGCCGTTTGGATAGCACATGATACGCCAGTCGTGCCCGCCTACGCTGAACGTGGCCGATCTCGTCGCGTGCCCGTTGGCCGTCAGCTTGCAGACTTGCGTGTACTTGTCGATGCGGAGCACGTGGGAGCCCGTCGCTCGCCTCGGGACGACGGTTGAAACGGAGAGCTGCTGCCGACCGGCGGCGCGAAGTGCAGCCAAGAGAGCGGACATGGACATGGTGGGATCGAGCGCGCAGACCTCGTGGACGATCCAAAGGAAGGAGAAGATCCACAAAGGCGGCGGCTCCCAGATGCAGATGGTATAACGTGTGCGGCAAATCAGGAGGCCCGTGCGCGTACGCGTTCTAGACAATAAGCCTGTAGGGCTATTTAAACGACGTTGGTACGTGCAGTGCAGAGATAGAGATTGTGCGCTTTTGTTTGAAATCTAGATGTTTTTTTGCGGGTATTTTTGTTTTCGCGGATATTTTTCTTTGAAATCTAGAGGTCCGATCGGTATCTTCATATGGGAACCGAACGATATGGAACAAATCAGATTTTAAAATCTCAGCTTTGGTGCATGTACTTTTTGTACAACTTAAATATGGTTGTGACTTGATACCACTAATTTTCAGACATCTGGTGCTATGGACTGTCACAGGAAAAAAATAAGATTTCGAAAAATAGAAATACACTTTCCTTTCAAACTACGACAGAGTAAATTCTCGACGTCTCCACTTATATATCTCAAAAACAACTCTGTGCACATAAGCTGTGATTTGGCCGGTGTCTGACTTCATCAATATGCCAATATACATCGTATGTCCTTCTCCCCCACGTCAAGACAACAGCTAGAGGGAATATTATGCAGGACTACACTTACTTCCTCCGTTTCAAAATATAAGATGTTTTAGCTTTGTGAAGCAAATGTATCTAGACTTGCTTTAGTATGTAGGTTTACTCAGATTTAGAGTGAATTTACACACTAAAAGCAGTCAAGATACATTTTATTCATAAACCTAAAATATCTTATATTTTGAAACGGAGCGAGTATATTTGAAAAAAACCCTGTCTCTTTGGGCAATGTTCTCAGATCGATCAAATTATGGCAGCGGTAACAGCCAACACGATTGAAGGTGTTGCACCACCAAAAAAAGAAGGTGTTGCACCACCAAGAAGTCAGTAGTTCTCGAGTATCGACGTGGTTGCATTGATTGTTGTGGCTTGCCAACAATGGCAGAAGAACCTATTCGAAAGCTACATCAGCTGTCGAGACGATCGATTCATATATGAAAGCGTCCCTCTATGTGTAACATCAGGCGAACAGTTTTTCTCTCGCTATGGCGATCCTGGAGGCGACTTAGGGCTGGAACGCCGCCGGCGGCGGCGGCTGCTCTTCCGGTGCCCATCGTGGCATCATCGGGTACTATTTCCCAATTAGGGTCCTCTTCCTCTCCCCGGACAGTGTCCGTGGTTGAGTATTTTTTTCCTCCCCTGGATCCTTCTGGCGGTGAGCCTCTGAGATTGTTTTCGAGTCTGGTTGAGCTTTTGCGAAGGTTTTGCCGGAGATTCGTTCTGCCTGTTTTGGCTGGGCAGAGGAGCTCAGCTGTTCTGTGGAGTCGTAGGGCTTGCTTGGTTGGTGTTGATCTGTGAGCAAGTTGGAGCTCTCGTGCTAGGAGAGATACGTGTGAACTGCAATCTGGTTTGCCGTGGATTTATACGTAAATGTGTTTCACTAGATAGTGCTACTGCTGTCCAATCATTGTCTTGGTTTATCAGCCAATTGACAAGTTCTAGTGGTGTCGTTGTATTGGGAACGGCAGTACCTGAGGAGGTTAAATAGAGGTGTGGGAACTAGGAGGGAAGCTATCGACGGCGTCCGCAGCCGGGATTGGATACAAGCGAGCGTAGCGGGACGCAAGAAGTATCCAGGTTCGGGGCCCTCGTGACGAGGTAAAGCCCCTACTCCTGCCGGATCTGACTATGTGGAATATGCGAACTACAAGTGCTCCTCGAGCTGTATTCTTTAGCTACTACCTTAAATGCAATGAGACCAACCCTTTCTACTGGGGCCTTGCCTCTCCTTATATAGGCAGAGAGGCAAAGGTCTCACTGACCAGTCCGACAGGCGGGCCCCACAGGCGGGTCCCAGCTGACTAGTCATCCACAGTGTCCGGTATGGCTTGTCCTGTCGGAGTACGAGCGGTATGGCTGTCGTAGGCACAGTGGACGCCGTGCGAGCCTGTCGTCAGCACCGGCCACTGTTCCTGCGTCACCCGCGCAAAGTCTTCGGTATGGCCGGGTAGTTGCCAGTCTTGTCACCGTACAGGCATACCGTGCACTGATACACACGCCGCCCTGTCCCATTGATTGAGTCCGGCTGAGTAGCCGTATCCGGTTGCCTCCTGCTGATCCGGCTACCAGGGGATAGTCGGCCTGTCTTACCTTGTCCGGCTGCATTTGGTCAGCCGGACGCGCTCCGACTGTCTTGTTTCTTATTCGGTTGGGATACCCGGGGATCATCCCCCTGACATTAGCCCCCGAGCGCGTGTGGATTCCGCCCTTAGGCGAAATGTGCGCGCGCTTCCTCTTGTTTTTGAATTTGCGTCCGGCTGAGCTTGGCGGTTGCGCTACCCGTGACGTCCGTGCTGAAGCCGTCCACGCGCGCACGCGCCATCATTACTCTGCGGCAGGCAGCGTAACGTCCCGTCGCACGTCGCCTCGGGAAGCTGTTGTCCGGCGCTTCGGTTCCCGCCCCAGGATCTTCTGCGCATCCTGCTCCGGCGCACGGGATCTTAGGCGGCGGTTGGGGTGTGGGTCGCCCGGAACGCGCCACGTGCCCCGCCGATGGTTGCCCTTCTGGCCCTTTAAAGGGACGCCGCGGGGGAGGCGATTTCCTTCCTTCGCTCCCCCGCTGCAATTCCTTCTTCCCCGCGTGCTCCTGCTTCCGCGCTCTTGCTCTCTGCGCCGCCCGCTCGCCGTTGTCGTCGTTACGGGCCACCGCCACTCTTCCGTCGCCGCTCCCCCTCACCATCCGGAGATGGCCGCCGACCGCGGGGCCTGGTGCGGCTCCGCCGTCACCGAGGACTAGATCGCGAAGTACCGCGCCACCCGCGTCCTCCTGCCGGCGAAGGAGGTGGCGGTGCGGCTGGCGCCGGCCGGGGAAGTGTCGCCGCATTCGGAGGAGGGCGAACGCGTCATATTCCTGTCCCATCTGGCCCGCGGGTTCGCCCTTCCGGTGAACCCGTTCCTCTTGACCTTCCTCGCCTTCTTTGACCTTCGTCTCCACCACCTCGGCGCCAACGCAATCGAAACGTTGGCGCATTTCGTTGCTTTCTGCGAGAGCTATCTCGGGATCTAGCCGGATCTCGGGCTCTTCTGCTAGCTCTTTCGAGTCCGGCCGCAGGTGCAGTTCACCCAGGGGCCCTTAGTCGTCTGCGGCGGCGCCTCCATTTACTCCCGCTCGCAGACCGGCTACCCCAAGTTCCTTCTTCACGATACGGTGCGACTGTGGCAGCAGTCGTACTTCTACGTGAAGAACCTCACCAATGTCGACCGGATCAATCTGCCGGCCTTCCAGGACGTCGAGTCTAGCCGGCAGAACTGGGACTTGAAGCTCCACGGCGACAAGGCGGAGACGGACGAGATGCTGAAGCGCATGCGCTCCCTCGTCCATTGCCGGCTAACTGGCCTAGACGTCACTCTCAGCTGGATGTCCCGGCTGATGATGCCGTTGCAGCAACGAGCACACAAGATGTGCTACTATTTGGGCCGGCTGGACCCGACCCGGCTGTCGCGCCGCGATCCCCGCTACCACAACCATCCAGAGCTTCGTGGGTCCGCCATCAAGATCGCCGACTATATGGACCGCGACGAGGTCCTCACCGACTCGGAGTCCGCTGGCACTCCTGATGTGGAGGCCCCGATGCCGCCGCCTGCCAGCGCCAGGACCGGATCAAGCCCCGCGCCTCCTCCACCGCCTGAAGCCTCCGCTGGCTAAGATCTCCCCCACGGCAAGGGTCCTGCTGCCTAGATATCGCCCCGGGATGCCGGGTGTAATTGTCTTGTGTTGTACACCTGTAAATCTTGTCTGTTTGAGCCGGCTGTCTTTGACGCCGGGTAAGTTGCGAGAGCTTCGTCTCTCTTTTGCTTGTTATTGTTGAAATCCTTTTTCCTTACTTGTGCGCTGAGTTTCTTTTTGCCATTTTGCCCGGCTAACCTTGTCCAGCTACACGCCTTTAGCCGGATAACCTAAACCTCCAGTGGGGGCGCGCAAGCGCACCCACTAGGTGTAGCCCCCGAGATTCGCAGTAGTTGGCGAAGGCAGGTGCTTCGAATCTTCCTTCTTTCCCAGTTCTTCTGTCTTTATCCGACTAGACTCGTCTTAGTCGGTTGCTTTCGCTGGCTGAACCCTTTTAGCCGGGGGAACTAACATTCCAGTGGGGGCGCGCGAGCGCACCCACTGGGTGTAGCCCCCGAGATTCGGAGTGGCTGGAGTAGCCAGGTGCTTCGAATCTTCCTTGTCTTCTCTTGCTCCTGCCCTTGCCCTCACCTGGGCTCCGATCGGCCGGCTAGACGCCTTTAGCCGGTCGGGAACCACAAGATTCCACTGGGGGCGCGCGAGCGCACCCAGTGGGTGTAGCCCCCGAGATTCGGAGCGCTTGATGAAGGCAAGGACTTCAAATCTTCTTTCCTTTTCCTGAATTCCGACTCTAGGTAGCCGGACGAAACGTACGTACGCATACACATGTCCACATAGGTTAGTAGGTTAGTTTGCCAAATTGTAGCCAGGAAACGGCTTGTTTTTCGAAAACTGGCTTGTCCCTTTCTAGACACTTAGTCGCTTTCCCGTGCGTTCTGCTGTTTTCGCTGCGTCCTTGCCGGGCAGCCGGGTTGCGGTCTGCAGCCGGAATCGAAGGGAGGTGACAGTACATTGCGCATGGTACTAAAGGCTTAGCGGCTGGATTGGTTCGAGCTAGTTGCAGGGCCGGGACACCCGATCTGTCGCGTCTCCTCCCCGTTTTTCGTGTGGGATGCCTCGGGCTTTTGCTCTTGCTAGCCGGACAGCCGGGTTGCGGTCTGTAGCTGAGACTAAGAGTGGGCCTCTGACATCGTCGCACAGTACTCAGCCGGTTTGTTGACTTAGCAGGCCGGGCCAGCCGGCGAGCTCTGGGTAGGGGTTGCCGGAGCCGGAAAATAATAACCGGAAAGCAGGTGCATACATATTTCTGGTAAGGAGCCCCCGAGATTCTCTTGGGGGTCCGTATTTTTATTCATAGGGGTTTCGGGATACATACACTGTCTGGCGACTAGGTGTAAAATGGGCGCAGCAGGGCCGCGTTCCAGGGACGCTCGGTCTCCTCGTCTGACTTGTCCATCTTGTTCTTGCGTGGCTGCTGCGTGTCGATGAGGTAGTAGGAGTCGTTGGGCAGCGCCCGGCTGATGATGAAGGGGCCCTCCCAGGGTGGCGATAACTTGTGCATGCCCTTCGTGTCTTGCACCAGCTGGAGAACCAGGTCGCCTTCGCGGAATGCGACTGGGCGGATCCGGTTTGAATGGTAGCGACGTAGTCGCTGCTGGTACAGGGCTGATCTGGACAAGGCCAGCTCGCGGGCCTCCTCCAGGAGGTCCACTCCATCCTCCCGCGCCTCCTGGTTGGCTTTTTCATTGTAGAGAAGCTTGCGAGGGGAGTCGAACTCGATGTCGGCGGAGAGGACGACTTCCGATCCGAAGACTAGGAAGAACGGCGTGTAGCCAGTTGACCTATTCGGCGTGGTGCGGAGGCTCCACAGCACAACCGAAAGTTCTTCGATCCAACATCCGGGTGAACGCTCCAACGGCTCGATGAGACGTGGCTTGATGCCGGCTAGCACTAAGCCGTTTGCTCTTTCGACTTGCCCGTTGGATTGCGGGTGCGCGACGGAGGCGAGGTACAGCCGGATGCCCTTGTTGCTGTAGAACCGGGTGAAGGCCCCTTTGGCGAAGTTCGTGCCGTTGTCGGTGATGATGCTATTGGGGTAGCCAAAGCGGTTGATGATGTTGGTGAAGAAGGTGACAACCGTCGCCCCGTCCAGCTTTCGGATAGGCTTGGCCTCGACCCACTTCGTGAACTTGTCCACCGCCACCAGCAGGTGGGTCATGCTCGTGCGCGCTCGCCTAAAGGGACCGACCATGTCAAGGCCCCAAACTGCGAATGGCCAGGTGATCGGTATGGTCTTGAGTATCGAAGTTGGCATATGCCTGAGCTGCCCGAAGCGTTAGCACCCATTGCATGCGCGGACCAGCTGCTCAGCGTCCTCGAGGGCGGTGGGCCAATAGAAACCATGGTGAAATGCCTTGGCGACTATCACCCTTGACGAAGCGTGGTGCCCGCACTCGCCCTGGTGGATGTCCTTGAGTAGCCGTGGCCCGTATCCATATCAACACATCTTTGGAAGATTCCGGATACACTGCGCTTGTATAGCTCGCCGTTTATGATGGTGTATGCGTACGTACGTTTCGTCCGGTTGACACTTCCCGAATGATGAGGATGCCCACGTTCTCCGGTTGACGGGTGTCCTGGGGTCGTCTGGATGGCGTATCCGGAGAGGCAGCCCCCGAGGCGCCGGGCGAGCCGGCAGCCCCCGGGCCTTGCGAGCCGGAAGGCGCTGCCCAACCGGAATTGGTGCGGGTCTTGTTTTTTGGTGGTTCTGCCGGCTCTGCTTCCTGAAGGAAATATGCCCTAGAGGCAATCATAGAGATGATTATATTTCATGTGTATCCATGAGTTATTATAATGTTCCTTGAATATCCATATACCAGGCAACTTGTATTGATTGGCAATTATGTGAATTGTTTGTGAAACTCTTTACTTGTATGGTTATCTAATAATTGTCCCTAGTCGGAGTTCATGCGAGGACACACGTGAATATTAGACTAGCACATCGATTGGTTAATGACTATGTTTCGCAAGTCATTGACATAGAGATGTCAAACTAATGATGTGGACACATGTTATGAACATGGGGTTGGACTGGCCCAACATGAGACTAGCAATAATACTTGCAGCTCTCTCTACACATCGTGTACATTTTGTCCTTAGACCTGAGATTGTCGCATGTACTTGAGATGTGGATCGACCTACTTTGGGGCTATCAAACACTACTCCGTAACTGGGTAGTTATAAAGGTAGCTTTCGGGTTTGTCCTGATGCATGCTGCAAGGCATCGGTCAATCAAGATGGGATTTGCCCCTCTCTACTTGAGAGAGATATCTCTGGGCCCCTCGAGTGATCGGATCCAGAAATGCATGGCCGTGCTACATATGGTTAAAAGTTAACCTAGTAAAGGGATTCTGAATCACAGTATCGAGAAAGAGAGGTCAGCTTAGAGCTAGACCAAATATCGTGAGGCAAAGGGAAAGACATGTACTCAACCTTGTGATGGTTCGTCCGAATGATCTTTATATGCGTTTAGGAGTTGGCACGTCTTGCTAGAGGCCGCTACCAACTATTGACGGAGTAAGTGTACTCGTGTCATGTCTATACGTGTATGAACCTATAGGGTCACACACTTTAGGGGCTGGAAGCCTAATGAGGATTGGATCCGAATTAGACCAGGCTTAGGCTGCTAATGGGCTGCTAATGTAGAAGCCCACCAGGGATGCCTATATAAGAGGGAGTGAGGCGAGCTGAAAAGGTGAGAGCATTCCACCCAGCCGCCACTCCTCTTTCGCCTGTGTTGCACGCACAGACCTAGCAGTCTGGCGTGTGACGGCTTCCATTCCGGACGTGTGGATACCTCGGAGGTGCTGCATCTGTAGCACTTGGACGAGCCGCGCAAAGGGGAGCTGCTCGTGGGACGAGGACGAGGAGGAGACGTAGAACATCTACACTGCCGCAACGTGCTTCATCGAGTTCCGCACCTGCGCATCTAGCGGTAATCCCGTGATCTATGACAATAGTATTCCTGGTTGACGCGGTAGAAAATTTTGATTTTACGCTAGTGTAGCCTACCCGTAACCCTACAGTGGTATCAGAGCCGATGCTATTCAGTCATAGGTTCGGGAAGTTTGCATATGGTGATATGTAGATTGATATGAATGATATGATCGTTTGTATGGCGGTGTTTCTGGATTGATCTATGATCTTACTTTCCGTGATCGTGATTCTAAGGTCATCGAACGACTTACCCCTACCGGTCGGTTTCCGCCATCGGGGTAGACAGTGACACATAAATCCTTCTGAATCACGTGAAGATCAATATGATTGATCGAATCGGGAATTAGATCTGAATCGACGTACCGTGATCAAAGGAGTTTGGTCGAATCGGAACTATGGTCGGTTTATGGTAAATTTGATTTGCCGATAAAAACCTTAAAGAAAATTGTATAGATTTGATCTCTCATTTTTCACAACCCCGCGGGGGGCGCTGCCCCTTCGAACCCCGCAGGGGGAGACCCCCTAGACCCCCCTTAGTCGTAGCCCCCTTTTTTGTATCTCGTTAAGGTTCATAGGTGGTACGATTTCACATGATCCGGTAGAATGCGATTCTATGCACAACTTGTTTTTGCAGGATTTATGTGATCAGTATGGCCCAAAAATGTATGTGATGCATGTATGTATTTTTTCATGACCTGCGTGTCGTGAGTTGGGCAACACGGCTGGAGCCATATGTGTTGTCAATTATTGTAATGGCCTGCGTGCCAACTTGTGATGATCCCAATACCATGTAATTTTGATTACTAGATGTTAGGAGTAATAGCTTGTATTAGTTCTTGGAGAACTCATCACTTGGAGGATGGCTCGCATAGAGCATGAAGATGGAGATCATCATGGTGGACAGGTTCTATGGCGATGGAGATCACCATGAGAAAATGGGCCATACTGTATCACATCTATGTGAATGCTATTCTTATACGTTTTACTACTATGCATGCTTAGATGATGGAAGTAGAACGATCCCTCACAAAGTTTAAGTTAAACCATGCCCTCCCAACCAAACCTTGCACCATCCTGTACAATCGTTGGTGGGTCTATGAAATTAGGGTGCCACGGTTTTCCTTGGCTGGATGGGTTTGTATCGGATACCTACACGCATAAGGGTTGGTGAGCTTAACAAGGTCATCTTAACAGTTAAGGACCTTGGGGCATAAAGGTTGGGCGCCTAGTTTTGACATAGAGATGTCACCCAACAACAAGAGTCATATGTGATATGATTAGCAAAGGTTGCTTACCGATTTACCTTGTCTTCTAGCAGTGATGCTAAAGCTCACTAGTCGACTTGTTAATTGTGGATCTTGAATCACTTAGTATCAATAGAGGGATGTTGATTTAAGTGGGAGTATATGCTATTAAATTGTTTAATATGTTTTACTCTTTCATGGTTACATGGCTTAGTATTTTGCATATTTTTTTGTTGTAGATCAATGGCACCGAACAATTCATCACCTTTTGCTTTGCGTTCGATTCTTGAAAAGGATAAACTAAATGGAACAAACTATTCGGACTGGGTCCGTAACCTGAGAATTGTTCTCAGGGCTGAGAAAAAGGAAACTGTTCTGGATACCCCAATCCCGGATGAACCTGCTGATAATGCAACTGCTACTCTTAAGAATGCCTACAAGAAAGCATGTGATGAATCTCTTGAGGTCAGTTGTCTTATGCTTGCATGCATGGAACCTGATCTTCAAAAGCAGTTTGAGGATCAGGAAGCGTACGATATGATCGTTGCGCTTAAGGACATGTTCCAGACTCAGGCTAGGACTGAGAGGTACAATGTCGCTAAGTCCTTTGTGGAATGCAAGCTGGCAGAGGGAGCAACTGTAGGCCCCCATGTGATCAAAATGGTTGGTTACAGTCAGACTTTGGAAAAGCTTGGTTTTCCATTAGGCCAAGAGTTGGCCACTGACTTCATTTTGGCATCTCTTCCATCTAGCTATGGGCATTTCATTTCGAACTACCATATGCATGGGGTGGAGAGGGGCCTTAATGAATTATGTGGGATGCTGAAAACAGCAGAATGTGACATTAAGAAGTGTGCAGGGCATAGCCATGTGATGGCTGTGCAGAACAAGCCTAGCTTCAAGAAAAAGGGCACTTCTTGGCAGAAGAAGAAGGGCAAGGCTAAGGATATGATCCCTAAGCCAAACCCTGCACCCAAGCAAAAGGCTGGTCCTGCAGGAGACACTGAGTGTTTCTTTTGTCACGAATATGGCCACTGGAAGAGAAACTGCAGCAAGTACCAGGCTTCTTTGAAGAAAAGTGGAAGTAAGAGTACTTCCCACTCAGGTACACTTGTTGTAAATGTTGTGGACATTTTTCTCGCAGATTCTTATGTTAACTCTTGGGTATTTGATACCGGATCGGTTGCTCATATTTGCAATTCGATGCAGGGGCTAATAAGGACTAGAGAAGTGCAGAAAGGCGAAGTGGATTTTCGCGTCGGAAATAAAGCAAGGGTTGCTGCATTGTTCGTCGGCGTCATGCAACTTCACCTTCCGTCAGGATTTATCATGGAGTTGAATAATTGTTATTACATTCCTAGTATGGGTCGAAACATTTTATCACCTTCATGTTTGATGAGGGATGGTTATTCATTCGCGAGTACAAACAATGGTTGTGTAATCTCTAAGAATGCTATGTTTGTGGCTGATGCTCCCATTGTGAATGGGTTATTTATTTTAAATCTTGATAATGCATGTGTTTACAATGTTAGTGCTAAAAGGCTTCGGCCAAATGATTTGAGTCCTACCTATCTATGGCATTGTCGTTTGGGGCATATAAGTGAAAAGCGCATGAAGAAGCTCCATGGTGATGGTCTTCTAACTTCGTTTGATTTTGAATCATACGAGACATGTCAAGCTTGTTTACTTGGAAAGATGACCAAGACGCCTTTTACGGGGTTTCCCGAGAGAGCGACAGACTTGTTGGAACTCATACATACTGATGTATGTGGACCAATGAGCACGACAGCCAGAGGAGGATATCACTACTTCATTACTTTCACTGATGATTTCAGTAGATATGGCTATGTCTACTTGATGAAGCATAAGTCTGAAACTTTTGAAAAGTTCAAAGAGTTTCAAAATGAGGTAGAGAATCAACGTGGCAAGAAAATAAAGGCCTTGCGATCTGATCGTGGAGGTGAATATTTGAGTCACGAGTTTAGCAATCATCTTAAGAGTTGCGGAATTGTTCCACAGCTCACGCCGCCCGGAACGCCTCAAAGAAACGGGGTCTCTGAACAGCGTAATCAAACTTTGTTGGACATGGTTCGATCAATGATGAGCCAGTCGGATTTACCATAATCATTTTGGGGTTACGCGCTAGAAACAGCAGCTTTCACACTAAATAGGGTACCATCTAAATCCGTAGTTAAGACACCATATGAGATGTGGACTGGAAAGAATCCCAGTTTGTCTTTTCTAAAGATTTGGGGTTGTGATGCATTTGTCGAGCGACTTCAGTCGGACAAGCTAACACCCAAATCGGATAAGTGCATTTTTGTGGGATACCCAAGGGAAACCTTAGGGTATTACTTCTACAACCGAGAAGAGGGCAAAGTGTTTGTCGCTCGTAGCGGTGTTTTCCTAGAGAAAGAGTTTCTCACAAAGGGAACGAGTGGAAGGTCGGTGCGACTTGAAGAAGTTCAAGATGAGCCAGTCGGGGATGCTTCTACGAGTGATGCTATTGTAGCAGAACAAGTTGAGGAACCCGTGGCAATAGAAGCACCACAACCACGAAGGTCGGCGAGGCTCCGCGAAGCGCGGGAGTTATTATTGTTAGACAATGATGAGCCTGCGACCTATGCAGAAGCGATGGTGGACCCAGACTCTGAGAAATGGCTGATTGCCATGAGATCCGAGATAGAGTCCATGGGAGACAATCAAGTTTGGAACTTGGTTGACCTGCCTGATGGTTTTAAAGCCATCGAGTGCAAGTGGATCTATAAGAAGAAGATTGATATGGATGGAAATGTTCACATCCATAAAGCTCGACTTGTTGCAAAAGGTTTTCGACAAGTTCAAGGAGTTGACTACGACGAGACTTTCTCGCCCGTAGCGATGCTTAAATCTATACGGATCATTCTAGCCATTGCTGCACATTTCGATTATGAGATATGGCAGATGGATGTCAAGACGGCTTTCTTAAATGGAATCCTTTCTGAGGACGTGTATATGATGCAGCCCGAAGGTTTTGTCAATCCAAACAATGCTGGAAAGGTATGCAAACTTCAAAAGTCTATTTATGGGCTAAAGCAAGCATCTCGGAGTTGGAACATTCGATTTGATGAAGTTGTAAAGGAGTTTGGCTTCACCAAAAACGAACAAGAACCTTGTGTGTATAAGAAAGAAAATGGGAAATCACTTGTGTTTCTAATCTTATATGTGGATGACATATTATTGATTGGAAATGACATTCCTATGCTCGAGTCTGTTAAGACCTCATTGAAAAATAGTTTTTCTATGAAGGACTTGGGAGAAGCGGCATATATTCTGGGTATCAAGATCTATAGAGATAGATCAAGGAGGCTAATTGGATTAAGCCAGAGTACGTACATTGACAAAGTGTTGAAACGGTTCAGCATGGAAGAGGCTAAGAAGGGGTTCTTGCCCATGTCTCACGGCATTAAACTCAGCAAGACTCAGTGTCCTTCGACCACTGATGAGCGAGAACGCATGAGTAGGGTTCCATATGCTTCGGCTATTGGATCCATCATGTATGCAATGACATGTACTCGCCCAGATGTTTCCTATGCTCTAAGTGTTACGAGCAGATACCAGGCTGATCCAGGTGAGATTCACTGGACAGCGGTAAAGAATATCCTTAAGTACTTGAGAAGGACTAAGGATATGTTCCTAGTTTATGGAGGTGAGGTTGAACTCAGTGTAAAGGGTTACACAGATGCGAGTTACCTTAATGACTCAGACGACTCGAAATCGCAATCAGGTTATGTGTTTGTCATGAATGGTGGTGCTGTGAGCTGGAAAAGTTCCAAGCAAGATACAGTGGCCTCCTCTTCAACAGAAGCTGAATATATTGCTGCCTCGGAGGCTGCAAAGGAAGCTGTTTGGATTAGGAATTTCCTGATCGCTCTTGGTGTGGTTCAGGGCTCGTCCAATCCCTTAGACGTTTATTGTGACAACAATGGTGCTATTGCACAAGCCAAAGAACCTAGACAACACTAGAAGAACAAACATATTCGCATGCGCTACCATCTGATTCGTGAGTTCATTGATGAAGGTAGTGTCATGTTATGCAAAATACATACGGACTCAAATGTTGCTGATCCCTTGACTAAGCCACTCCCGCAGCCTGCGCATGAAGCGCACACAAGAGCAATAGGTATTAGATACTGTCTAGATTAACTCTAGTGCAAGTGGGAGACTGAAGGAAATATGCCCTAGAGGCAATCATAGAGATGATTGTATTTCATGTGTATCCATGAGTTATTATAATGTTCCTTGAATATCCATATACCAGGCAACTTGTATTGATTGGCAATTATGTGAATTGTTTGTGAAACTCTTTACTTGTATGGTTATCTAATAATTGTCCCTAGTCGGAGTTCATGCGAGGACACACGTGAATATTAGACTAGCACATCGATTGGT
Source organism: Avena eriantha (assembly GCA_910589775.1). Classification (NCBI taxonomy): domain Eukaryota; kingdom Viridiplantae; phylum Streptophyta; class Magnoliopsida; order Poales; family Poaceae; genus Avena; species Avena eriantha. Next base: position 585,102,214 of record OU342743.1, on the reverse strand, counting down.
TAATGACTATGTTTCGCAAGTCATTGACATAGAGATGTCAAACTAATGATGTGGACACATGTTATGAACATGGGGTTGGACTGACCCAACATGAGGCTAGCAATAATACTTGCAGCTCTCTCTACACATCGTGTACGTTTTGTCCTTAGACCTGAGATTGTCGCATGTACTTGAGATGTGGATCGACCTACTTTGGGGCTATCAAACACTACTCCGTAACTGGGTAGTTATAAAGGTAGCTTTCGGGTTTGTCCTGATGCATGCTGCAAGGCATCGGTCAATCAAGATGGGATTTGCCCCTCTCTACTTGAGAGAGATATCTCAGGGCCCCTCGAGTGATCGGATCCAGAAATGCATGGCCGTGCTACATATGGTTAAAAGTTAACCTAGTAAAGGGATTCTGAATCACAGTATCGAGAAAGAGAGGTCAGCTTAGAGCTAGACCAAATATCGTGAGGCAAAGGGAAAGACATGTACTCAACCTTGTGATGGTTCGTCCGAATGATCTTTATATGCGTTTAGGAGTTGGCACGTCTTGCTAGAGGCCGCTACCAACTATTGACGGAGTAAGTGTACTCGTGTCATGTCTATACGTGTATGAACCTATAGGGTCACACACTTTAGGGGCTGGAAGCCTAATGAGGATTGGATCCGAATTAGACCAGGCTTAGGCTGCTAATGGGCTGCTAATGTAGAAGCCCACCAGGGATGCCTATATAAGAGGGAGTGAGGCGAGCTGAAAAGGTGAGAGCATTCCACCCAGCCGCCACTCCTCTTCCGCCTGTGTTGCACGCACAGACCTAGCAGTCTGGCGTGTGACGGCTTCCACTCCGGACGTGTGGATACCTCGGAGGTGCTGCATCTGTAGCACTTGGACGAGCCGCGCAAAGGGGAGCTGCTCGTGGGACGAGGACGAGGAGGAGACGTAGAACATCTACACTGCCGCAACGTGCTTCATCGAGTTCCGCACCTGCGCGTCTAGCGGTAATCCCGTGATCTATGACAATAGTATTCCTGGTTGACGCGGTAGAAAATTTTGATTTTACGCTAGTGTAGCCTACCCGTAACCCTACACTTCCGCCGTCCCGCCGAACGGAACGGTTCCTGCCCAGACGATGGAGTCCAATTCTGGCGACGGATTGATGGATGGCTTGCGTAGGTGCTCCAAGGACACCCCTGGTGGGATGGCCTGCCTGGTGGATCCGATCTTCGAGAGCTCGTCGGCTGCCTCGTTGTTGACACGGGGGATGTGGTGAAATTCGCGCCCGTCGAACGAGGCGCTGAGCTTCTGGATGTGGAACTGGTAGAGAGCCATGTTTGCGTCTCTAGTGTCCCATTCCCCGGATACTTGCTGCACCACCAAGTCCGAATCGCCGAAGCATAGGATTCGGTTGACACCGATCTCCTTGGCCAGCCAAAGTCCGTGCGCCAGTGCCTCGTATTCGGCTACGTTGTTGGAGGCCTTGAAGTGGATCTGTAGTACGTACTCCAGCCGGTCTCCCTTGGGCGAGGTGAGCACGATACCGGCTCCCAAGCCCCCGAGCATCTTTGATCCGTCGAAGTGCATCCGCCAATGGTCCGAATCCGGAATCGGTGGGAGATACTGGGTCTCGGCCCAGTCGACGAGGAAGTCCGCCAATACTTGCGACTTGATCGTGAGCCGGGGCTCGTACTGGATGGAGTAGGCGGCAAGCTCAATGGCCCACTTGGCGACTCGGCCGGTGGCATCCTTGTTGCCGATGATTTCCGAAAGGGGTGTAGTGCACACGACCTTAATCGGATGCTCCTGGAAGTAGTGCTTGAGCTTCTTGCATGCCAGGTACACGCCGTAGCACATATTCTAGTAGTGGGGGTAGTTCTGCTTGGAGAGGGAGAGAACCTCGCTGAGGTAGTAGACGGGCCTCTGAACCGGCTGAGCCTTGCCTTCCTCGGGGCGCTCCACCACCAGGACGACGCTGACGACCCGGCTGATGGCTGCTATATAGAGCAACATCAGCTCCTTACTAGCCGGCGTGTCTAGGACCGTTGTTGTGGATAGCATGTGCTTGAGGTCGTGAAACGCGGCGTCGGCTTGCGAAGTCCAAGAGAACTTGTCCGTCTTCTTCATCAGTTGGTACAACAGGAGTGCCTTCTCCCCCAGCTGGCTGACAAAACAACTGAGGGAAGCAAGGCATCCGGTGAACTTCTAGACTCCAAGCAGGTTCCTGGGTGGTTGCATCCTTGCGATGGCCGCGATCTTCTCCGGATTTGCCTCGATACCTCGCTGTGATACGAGGAAACCGAGGAGCTGACCGGACGGTACCCCGAAGACGCACTTCTCTGGGTTCGGCTTCATCCGGTACTGGCGGAGGTTGCCAAATGTTTCTCCCAGGTCCTCGAGGAGGGTGCGCTTCTCCTTGGTCTTGATAACCACGTCATCCACGTAAGCGTGCACGTTTCGGCCTATCTGCGAGTGCAAGCATTTCTGCATACATCGCTGATAGGTGGCGCCTGCGTTCTTTAGGCCGAAAGGCATGGTTACATAGCAGAAAGCCCCATAGGGGGTGATAAATGATGTCTTAATCTGATCAGCCGGGTTCAGCCGGATCTGATTGTACCCGGAATAACAATCTAAGAAAGACAACAAATCACAGCCAGCCGTGGAATCGATGACTTGATCGATACGGGGCAAGGCGAAGGGGTCTTTAGGGCACGCCTTGTTCAGGCTGGTGTAGTCGATACACATGCGCCAGGTCTTGTTCTTCTTCAGTACCAGGGCTGGGTTCGCTAGCCAGTCCGGGTGGTACACTTCCATGATGAACCCGGCTGCAAGGAGCCGGGTGATTTCGTCACCGATTATCTTTCTCTTCTCCTCCGCGAACCGGCGCAGAGGTTGCTTGACCGGCTTGGCATCCAGACGCACGTGAAGTGAGTGCTCGGCGAACTCCCTCGGCACACCCGACATGTCCTTGGGGGACCACGCAAAGATGTCCCGATTCTCACGGAGGAAGTCGACAAGCGCGCCTTCCTATTTGCTATCCAAGCCGGCACCAATGGTAGTCGGGCGCAGGCTGGCCCCGGCAGTACGCCGTGGAACGTCGTGGTAGTCGGGCGCAGGTCCAGCTGGATTTTCCCCAGCGGGGCGCGTTGGACACGATGAGGGGGTCGAGCACCATGGCGTAGCCCTCGGGAGTCAGTAGATGCTTAGGCTGATCCGCCCGGCTCCAGGTGATAGGGGTTTCCGACCAGTTCAGGTACTGGGGGACCGGAGAGGCGATGGTGTTGACCTCCTTGGAGCATCGCCTGCAGCTGTGCTTGTCGTCCTGCTCCGTCTCGAAAATGTGGTAGGCGGCGTGCGGCTGGGGGTAGCCGTTGTTGTTGCCGCCGTTGCCATCATTGCCGGCTCCCCTAGCCGGTGGTGGAGGTCCGCCCGGTGGTGGAGGCGGGGGACGCGGCTGGTTGCCCTGGTCCTTTAGCTGGCGGATCCAGCTGTAGTTCCGGGTGGTGTGTGTAGCCGGCTTGAAGGGACCGCTATGCCACTTGCACGGGTCGTCGAACATCTGGTCGAAGGTGAGCCGTGGCTTCTGCCTTCTTGCTTCATTAGCCAGCGCGTCGGGCGCGCCCTCCACAGCATTGACTTGCCGCGCGTGGTAGCGAGGCTTCTGCTGTCCGGCCTTGCAGTCCCCATGGAACCGTTTGTCGTTGTCGTGGCGTCTAGAGGGTCCGGCTTCTGCAGCCGGATTGCTTGGTCGGTCGCGAGCCGGCTCCGTGGGAGTCGGTCGTCCGTCCACGTTTACTCGGAGGGGCTTCTTCATGGCGGCATCCGCCGTGGCGTACTGGTCCGCAACCGTCATGAGCTCCACCATGGTCTTTGGCTCGTCACATAGTAGCCGGTGGCGAAGCATGGTGCCCTCGCGGCAACCCTCGATGAAGAAGCCGATGGCTTGGCTCTCTAGGATGCCCTTGCAAGTGTTGTGCAGCTCCGTCCACTTGGCGAGGTACTCGCGGTCGGTCTCGTGGTCGCCCTGGACGCACAAGCCCAGGTCGCGCGGGCGCCCTGGGCGCTTGTACGTGCCGTTGAAGTTACGGACGAACACCTTCTCGAAGTTAGGCCAGGCGTTGATGCTGTAGGGCGCGAGGCTATTGAGCCATGTCCTCGCTGACCCAGTTAGCATGAGGGGGATGTAGCGCACGGCTGTGCGCTTGTTCCCGTGGGCGATGCCGACTGCCGTAGCGTAGTCGGTCAGCCAGTCCTCCGGCTTCATGCTGCTGTCGTACTTGGGGGTGTCCCTGGGCAGGGAGAATTTATCCGGAAATGGCTCATTCCGGATACGGGGTCCGAAACAAACCGGACCGGTAGACTCTTCATCCTCCGTGACGCGCGCTTGAGCGAGGAGCTCGATGCGGTCGCGGGCATCCGGGCGATCCGGGTTGGGTGCTCCCACCCGGCCCGAGAGACGGGAACCGGCTTGTCTGGGCGCTCCGACTGGCGGAGGGGGAGGTGGCGGGTTGCTGTTCACCGTCTGCTCCTGGCGCGGCTGGTCCTTGTTACCGGAGCTGCGGCGCCTACTGCGGGCCCTGGGCGGCTGAGGGGAGGACGCCTGCTGGGTGTCACGCGGCGCGCCCCTGCTGTTGGCCGATAGCTCGCTCCTCCTGGAGTAGCTAAGGTCATCTTGCACCTGCCGGTTGGCGCTAGCCTGCTCGTCCGCGACACGGAGGAGCTCCTGCACGCGGGCTTGCTGGCGGGCTCGCTCCTCGCCCTCTAGGCTAGGCAGTTCCTCTGCCGCGGCTCGCGCCGCGCGCAAGTTCTTGATGGGCATGCTGTAGGTGGGATGTGCGAGGGCGGGCACGGGATCCGGTTCCCCATCCTTTTCCAACCTACTGCCAAGCTCGCCGCCCCGACGCCGTACCTGGCCGCGCTGGCTCGGCTCCGCGGTAGCCGGAGTGAGGCCGTGCGCGCGGTCGTACTCGCGCCGGGCGATCTCGAGCTGCTTACGGGCTGCAGCTAGCTCCATGGCCTCATGGAGGAGGATCTGTCTCTCCATGCTGAAGTTGGCCTCCGCCTCCTCCGGGTTATCCCCGAGGTTAACCGACGTCAGGAGCCGATCAATGGCATCCTCCACCGGGTTCCGGGGCTGCGGGGGAGCAGAAGTTTCGACCTCGTCCGCGCCTCGCTCCCGCGGCTGGCGGGGATGGGAGCTGGAACCAGCCATCATGACCTCTGTGCCGCGAGGTGCGGCGGAGGCGCTGCCGTCTGAGCACGGCAGCTCCGTGACAGAGACGATTTCCCTAGGGAAACGTTCTGGGACGGTGGCGACGTAAACGGAGAGGTCGCTGAATAGCAGAACGGTGCCGTTCGCCGGGAAGGAGGTTCCGGCGAAGCAGGAAGCGTTGTCGATGACGCAGTCGAATCTGCCGAGCGCGAGCACTAGGCCGGAGGCCACGCGCTCAACGGCTGAAGTGCGGAGCCCCGTGCGGAACGTGACTCCGGTCGAAGCCATATTGCCCCACGGTGGGCGCCAGCTGTCGTTGTATTGGGAACGGCAGTACCTGAGGAGGTTAGATAGAGGTGTGGGGACTAGCAGGGAAGCTATCGACGGCGTTCGCAGGCAGGATTGGATACAAGCGAGCGTAGCGGGACGCAAGAAGTACCCAGGTTCGGGGCCCTCGTGACGAGGTAAAGCCCCTACTCCTGCCGGATCTGACTATGTGGAATATGCGAACTACAAGTGCTCCTCGAGCTGTATTCTCTAGCTACTGCCTTAAATGCAATGAGACCAACCCTTTCTACTCTGGCCTTGCCTCTCCTTATATAGGCAGAGAGGCAAAGGTCTCACTGACCAGTCCGACAGGCGGGCCCCACAGGCGGGTCCCAGCCGACTAGTCATCCATAGTGTCCGGTATGGCTTGTCCTGTCGGAGTACGAGCGGTATGGCTGTCGTAGGCACAGTGGACGCCGTGCGAGCCTGTCGTCAGCACCGGCCATTGTTCCTGCGTCACCCGCGCAAAGTCTTCGGTATGGCCGGGTAGTTGCCAGTCTTGTCACCGTACAGGGCGTACCGTGCACTGATACACACGCTGCCCTGTCCCATTGATTGAGTCCGGCTGAGTAGCCGTATCCGCCTGCGTCCTGCTGATCCGGGTACCAGGGGATAGCCGGCCTGGATGGGTTCGTAGCATGGAAAACAAAAAATTTCTACCGCAAGAATGAACAAAACCCAGATCTAATCTAGAAAAAGCCAAGATCTAATCTATTAGACATGTGCAACGAGATAGATATGAACTAACCCTCGTAGATCCGAAAGCGTTAACAAGATTAGATCTCGTGGTTGATGTAGTCGATCACTTGCCGATCTCAAGATCGTGTGGACGATCCTTCCGGCGTCGCGTTCCGGCAGCGCTTCCGCAGTCGGTCAAGTGGACGATCCTTCCGGCGCCGCGTTTCGGCAGCGCTCCCGCAATCGGTCACACGTGCGGAATCGAAGCAGACCTTCCTCTCCCCATTCCAGCGAGCAGCGGAGGTAGTAGATCTTCTCCACGGAATCCCAGCAGCACGACGGCGTGGTGGTGGTGGTGGAGTAGAGAATTCTGCAGGGCTTCGCATATGCCTGTGCAGAAGAAAGGTGGAGGAGAGAGGTGGCAGAGATTGGGAGTTATGAGAGCAATGGGAGGAGGGGGCGCCCCTGCCCTTCTATTTAAGGGGGGAGGGCGCCTTGGGGAGGGGGAGTCCTACAAGGACTCCCCTCCTCTAGGCCGGCGGATTGGGGAGTGGGGGAGGAGTCCTCCTCCCCCACGACTCCTAGTCTTGACCCACCAAGACTCCTTGATCCCTATCTTGATTTTCAAGCAAACTCCAAGATATCTTCTAGAACCTTCCGGAACATTCCAAAACCTTCTAGAATCCTCGTACAAACACTCCGGAACATTTCCTAACTTAGAAAATGATTCCCTATATATGAATCTTATTCTCCGGACCATTCCGGATCTCCTCGTGATGTCCCGGATCCATTCCGAGACTCCGAACAACATTCGGTCTCCAACGCACATTCCATATCTACTTAAAACAACTTCGAACCTTAAGTGTGTCACCCTACGGTTCGTGAATATGTAGACATGACAGAGACACATCTCCTATCAATAACCATCAGCGGGATCTGGAGATCCATAATGGCTCCCACATACTCAACGATGACTTCGCGATCGATTGAACCACTTACATACGAAACCAATTCCCTTTGTCACGCGATACTATACTTATCCGAGGTTTGATCGTCGGTATCTCCATACCTAGTTCTACCTCGTTACTGATAAGTACTCTTTACTCGTTCCGTGATATGTCATCCCTTGTGACCTAGTCACATGCTTGCAAGCTAACTAGATGACATTCCACCGAGAGGGCCCAGAGCATATCTATCCATCATATGGATGGACAAATCCCAATCTTGGTTCATGCGCTTCAACACATACTTTCAGAATACCCAATGACACTTTTATAACCACCCAGTTACGAAGCGGCGTTTGATGTCATCAAAGTATCCATCCGGTGATGGTGATTAACATAACCTCATGGTCGAAGGATTAGGTTACTATGCATTTGAAAGCTTACAGCAATACGAACTTAATGACTTGATCTTATGCTACGCTTACTATGGGTGTGTGTGTCCATCACATCATTCTCCTAATGATATAATCTTGTTATTAATCACATCCTAATGTCCATGATCAGGAAACCATGATCATCAATTAATCAACAAGCTAGTTCAACAAGAGGCTTACTAGGGACTCTCTTATGTTTAAAAAACACACATGTATTAGTGTTTCCTAATAATACAATTATAGCATGGGATGTAAACATTTATCATAAACATAAAGATATAATAATAACCATTTTATTATTGCCTCTTGGGCATATCTCCAACAGTCTCCCGCTTGCACTAGAGTCAATAATCTAGTTAAAACTTGTGCATTCAACACCTATGGCTTTCTGGTGTTGTATAGACACTATTGCTAGTGGTAAACATAATCTTTGGATCTGACACTTCCAGGTCCGTGTGTATTTGCATGTCCTTGCGTCTCTACGCATTACTCATTCTCCAATGAGATGGCATTGTATAAATTTGGTCCTTTGGTGAGACCTTTAGTTCCTTCGGCTCAAAATATGTTGATATTATTGTCACACAATATATCTTCATAGTTTTAGCCCACTTTGAACCACACCAAGTTTGACAACAAACTACTTAACACAAATGCCCTCCTTTGCTGCTACTATAGCAGTTATATACTTAGCCTTTTGTTGTAGTATCCGTCACAATATCTCAACTTTGGAACTCATCCAAATCCATCATGGAACATCCTTTCCATTATATTGTGCTACCCAAAGTCAAAATTGAGATAAATTTGTATCTTGTGACAACACTAGTATCAATGTAACACTTTACAATGAACTACCTTTAACTATTTGTCACTTATACATGGTATATTCTTAGTTCTTTCAAAGCTCCTAAGAATATCTTTACTATTGTCCAATGATTATCTTATGAATCATTCTGGTACATGCTCATAACATTTAGAGCATAGGAGATATCTGGATGTGTACATCTCAATGAATGATTGATCAAAATATTCTTGTGATTTCACCAAGTGTCAAAACACTTGAATCTCGTGTCAACACACTCGAATCTTGATTCAGTCCTTTCCGTGCGTCAAGAACCTTTCTTGTTGTTTCCATATTGAACTCATTCAACATCATATCTATGTACATTTGGCAAAACTATATTAGCGCATCAATCTATTCATATTGACATTGATGCCTAATTCTCGAGTTATGCCTAAGTCTTTCATCGAAATGAAATTCTTAACCTGTGTCAATAAAAGATACATTATTTCTAATCAACAATATGTCCTCTACATAATGTATTAGAAATATATCTCAGTGCTCCCACTTAATTTCTTGCAAATGCAAGCATCTTCATCATCTCCGATGAATTTAAACTCTTTCAACAGTTTCATCATGGTGAAGATTCCAACTCCGCTATGCTTACTTCAACCATTGAAGTTTTGCATACTCTTTTAGCATCCTTTGAATTAACAAAACCCTTTGGATCGTGTCATGTACACGTCCTAGGTAACCATTCTATTAGAAGAACTTGTTTTGTTTGTTTAACTACCATATACCAAAATATATGTAGTGGTTGCTACATTAATCCGTCCAGACTAAATATCGCTATGAAAGATCAAATCTTATCATAGTCAATTCCTTGAACATTGTCGTAAACTTCTTTCTGACATGTCGACTATTTCATAGATGTTAAACATCCATGTCTTATTTCTTTATAAATCCAAACACGACCGATAGACTTCACGCCTTTCCGGAGGGTCTTCAAAGTTCAGAAACTTGATTTCTCGTGTATGGATACTATCACGGATTCTATGACTTCTAGTCATTTTATGGAGTCAGGGCCCATCATCGCTTCTTTGCATGTAGTCGGTTCATCATTGTCAAAACAATAACGACTTGCTTATCAAATCTTACTATTTGATTCTTACTGACCCAAACGGTTCTATAGAAACTCTAATCTCCGAGATCACACCTTTTGTAATCACGAGAGCCATGAGCATTGTGGCCGTCACCGGGACACTTTCCGGCGCTGCGCTACTTAGCACATTTAGCTAAGGTTCAACAACCTTATCAAAGTTCTATTGTCCTCCCACTTAACTTTTCACGAAAAATTCCTTCTCAAGAAACTTGACGTTCCAAGCGACAAACTCTTTGTCCTCGGCGTTATGGAGAAATTCCCAACAAATTCTTTGTAATAACCTACAAAGACGTGCTTATTCGAATTTGGTTGTAAACATTTTACTCATGCATAGCATACCAAAATTTAAGAAAAGACAATTCGGGTTTTATCCCAAACCATAACTCATATGGTGTCATTTCAACGGATCACGATGGAGCTCTTTTCAGTGTAAAAGCGGTAGTCACTAAAGCTTTAATCTTTAAAATATAATGGCAGTTTTATAAATGACACCTTTGATCTTACCATGTAAAACAAGGTTTCATTACATATCTCAAACACTCCATACTCCTATGGCGTTTTGGGAAATGCAAATCCATGGAACGATTCCTCAAATCTTAGGTGTTTGCTAAACTTGTAACTCAAACATCTTTCTTTATGATCCAATCATAAACTCTTTTATTTTCTTGTTAAAATGATTTTCCACTTCATCTTGAAAGTCTTTGAACATTTTTCAAATGTTTCATACTTCTTCCTTATTGAGTAAGTATATACATATACTCACTCAAATCTTCGGAGAAAGCATATGAAGTTGAAATCCATCGCCCATGACTACACATAATGGACTATATACATCAATATGTACAAATTCCAATCAGTTAGTCGTCCGTTCCTCTTTTGGCCTACGAACGGAGTTTTAATTATCTCCAGGAAAGTATCACAAGCGTCATTTGATCTAAATCAAAGACTCCAAAAATCCATCAACATGGAGTTTCTTCATGTATCCCTTTCAATATAATTTAAACGGCGATGTCACTTCGCAAGTGATCTTTCAATCATTTGTCTTGCGACATTTTAGCATTAGTTTTATGGTCGTAATTTCTCCTACCAGACTTGTATATTATCCATCTATTATGGAATACGATAATTATTTGAACAACCTTTTGTCGTCATAATACCTGATCAAAATAACAATTATTGAAACAAATCTTGAAGGCAAGCTTTGATGTTAACGAGCAACACAACAACCCTTTGTTTGTTTTCGATGAACATCATCACATTTTCTCTTGCTAGTTACTTAGGCCATTGCAGTTCATGAATTGTGTTGTCCTGTATGACACTTCATACCAACCAATTCGGTATCCAATACCGGAGAACCACATTGTTTAACAAGCAAGGAATACAACCATAACATGTATATCTTCTATATGCCTAAGTTGGACATCTCCAACCTTTTATTTTCTGCCAAATATTTTATAGATTCTCTTTCAGTAATTCCTTTTCTTTTAAAAGAATCTATCAACATCAATAGTGGTGTCATAAACATGACACATGGTACAAAGCGTATATAGTCAACTACTAATACCTTTGGACTTTCACTTTGAGGTGGATCACCATCATCAAATGTTTGGCATTCTTTCAAAAATCCATTCTTTAGTAATCTTTTAGTGTAGTAAACATTTTACTTACATCTTCTATTCATCCTTATCATGACAACTTTCATGATCAAGCTGCTATAGCTTATAAAGGTGAATTGCGAGTATAATGTTTCTTTTTCAAAACCTTTTGCATGATTAGGACGACTAGCGTCTCCAACCTTCACAAATTCTCATCAAATATGAGGACGTATACTCTATCATGTTGTAACCAACACATTGTTTTAGATATCGCAATACCTTTCACATATGATGGTTTCTGAAACATTGCTTTCAGCTCTTAGATAAACTTGATAAGAAAACAATCTTTTAAATATCAAGAATCATGGAGGCAAACATGATACATTAGATACTAACACTGGAATTGTTACTCTTGATTTAATACTGATTATTAAACTTCATGGAGTAAATGGAGTTTGCTGAAAGTTTGCAATAGGACTTTTAAACTTTAGATTGACACTCAAAACAATACGATACCAGTTCGTAAAGTAAAAATCCAGAATTTCTATAGTTCCACTATCTCAACTATAACTAAGCGTAAGGTGGTGAACGGATGCCAATGACTACAACAAACTGTGCAAATTCACTTTGATTGTGTTTATGATAAATTGAGTTCGACTAATATAAATTACAAATGAACTCCCACTCAAAACAACATCCCTCGAGTTGTTTTAGTGATTACACGAACCAAATCCACTACACCAAGTCTGATCATCACGTGAGATGATGTAGCTTTAAAGGCGAACAATCAACATGTTCATCATATCATCCATATGACTCATGCTTTAACTTTCGGTATTCCGTGTTCTGAGACCATGTCTGTACATGCTAGGCTCGTCAAGGTTAACCTTAGTTTCCGCATGTGCAAATCTGGCTTGCACCCATTGTATGCACACGTAGAGTTTATCACACCCGATCATCACGAGATGCTTCGAAACGACGAGTCTTAGCAACGGTGCCAACTAAGGATGAACACTTTATTACTTGATATTTAGTGAGAGGGATCATCTTATAATGCTACCGTCGTGATCTAAGCAATACAAGATGCATAAAGGATTAACATCACAGGCAATTCATAATATGTGATATGATATGGCCTTTCTTCTTGTGCCTTTGATCTCCATCTTCAAAGCATGGACATGAACTCCATCATCACCAGCGTGGCATCAAGGTCCGTGGCGCCGCTTCATGGTTGTCCATCACCAACAACAACTATTACAACTACTTGGAATAAAGCTATTACATGATGAATAGACACGCAGGTCTTAAACAAAATTTAAAGACAACCATTAGGCTCCTGCCGGTTGCCATATTACAATAAGGATCATTGCATACATCAAATATAATCACAATCACATAATGGCCATATCACATCACAAAACCCCTGCAAAAACAAGTTAGACGCCTCTAATTTTCTTTGCATGTTTTACGTGGTTTGGGGCTTTCGCATAAGACCGATCTTACCTACGAACAAGGACCACAATGTTGATACAAGTGTTGTCAGATGCTCATTGTAAATTGAATCTTAACTATGGTGGGAGAGACAGACACCCGCAAAGCCACTTGTGCAAAGCAAGTTGCACGTCAAGCGTGGAGCAAGTCTCATGTGCAATGACATGTAATGTTAGCCCGAGCCGCTTCATCCCACCATGCCGCAAGATGCAAAGTACACGCTAAGACACCGACAACAAAAGCATCAACGCCCACAAAAACATTGTGTTCTACTCGTGCAACAGATCTACGCATAGATAAGGCTCTAATACCACTGATGGGTTCGTAGCATGGAAAACAAAAAATTTCTACCGCAAGAACGAACAAAACCCAGATCTAATCTAGATAAAAGCCAAGATCTAATCTATTAGACATGTGCAACGAGATAGATATGAACTAACCCTCGTAGATCCGAAAGCGTTAACGAGATTAGATCTCGTGGTTGATGTAGTCGATCACTTGCCGATCTCAAGATCGTGTGGACGATCCTTCCGGCGTCGCGTTCCGGCAGCGCTTTCGCAGTCGGTCAAGTGGACGATCCTTCCGATGCCGTGTTTCGGAAGCGCTTCCGCAATCGGTCACATGTGCGGAATCGAAGCAGACCTTCCTCTCCCCGTTCCAGCGAGCAGCGGAGGTAGTAGATCTTCTCCACGGAATCCCAGCAGCACGACGGTGTGGTGGTGGTGGAGTAGAGAATTCTGCAGGGCTTCGCATATGCCTGTGCAGAAGAAAGGTGGAGGAGAGAGGCGGCAGAGATTGGGAGTTATGAGAGCAAGGGAGGAGGGGGTGCCCCTGCCCTTCTATTTAAGGGGGAGGGAGGGCGCCTTGGGGAGGGGGAGTCCTACAAGGACTCCCCTCCTCTAGGCCGGCGGATTGGGGAGTGGGGGGAGGAGTCCTCCTCCCCCATGACTCCTAGTCTTGACCCACCAGGACTCCTTGATCCCTATCTTGATTTTCAAGCAAACTCCAAGATATCTTCTAGAACCTTCCAGAACATTCCGAAACCTTCTAGAATCCTCATACATACACTCCAGAACATTTCCTAACTCAGAAAATGATTCCCTATATATAGATCTTATTCTCCGGACCATTCCGGATCTCCTCGTGATGTCCCGGATCCATTCCGAGACTCCGAACAACATTCGGTCTCCAACGCACATTCCATATCTACTTAAAACAACTTCGAACCTTAAGTGTGTCACCCTACGGTTCGTGAATCTGTTGACATGACAGAGACACATCTCCTATCAATAACCATCAGCGGGATCTGGAGATCCATAATGGCTCCCACATACTCAACGATGACTTCGCGATCAATTGAACCACTTACATACGAAACCAATTCCCTTTGTCACGCGATACTATACTTATCCGAGGTTTGATCGTCGGTATCTCCATACCTAGTTCTACCTCGTTACTGATAAGTACTCTTTACTCGTTCCGTGATATGTCATCCCTTGTGACCTAGTCACATGCTTGCAAGCTAACTAGATGACATTCCACCGAGAGGGCCCAGAGCATATCTATCCGTCATATGGATGGACAAATCCCAATCTTGGTTCATGCGCTTCAACACATACTTTCAGAATACCCAATGACACTTTTATAACCACCCAGTTACGAAGCGGCGTTTGATGTCATCAAAGTATCCATCCGGTGATGGTGATTAACATAACCTCATGGTCGAAGGATTAGGTTACTATGCATTTGAAAGCTTACAGCAATACAAACTTAATGACTTGATCTTATGCTACGCTTACTATGGGTGTGTGTGTCCATCACATCATTCTCCTAATGATATAATCTTGTTATTAATCACATCCTAATGTCCATGATCAGGAAACCATGATCATCAATTAATCAACAAGCTAGTTCAACAAGAGGCTTACTAGGGACTCTCTTATGTTTACAAAACACACATGTATTAGTGTTTCCTAATAATACAATTATAGCATGGGATGTAAACATTTATCATAAACATAAAGATATAATAATAACCATTTTATTATTGCCTCTTGGGCATATCTCCAACAGGCCTGTCTTGCCTTGTCCGGCTGCATCTGGTCAGCCGGACGCGCTCCGACTGTCTTGTTTCTTTTTCGGTTGGGATACCCGGGGATCATCCCCCTGACAAGTGGTTTGGTTCCTCCTAGTCCCACACCGAAGAGGGATCCGAAAAGGATAAAATCTGGAACAAATACTGAGGAAAGTAACTTGAATCGGCGGACGCAAGGAGACCGATGAATCTACTTAGTCTGAACTGTCGAGGGGGTGGGAGCCAACGGAAAATTCGCGATATTGCGACAATTATTCAGTCGCATTCTCCTAGCTTGGTCTTCTTATGTGAGACAAGACAAAAAACAGATAAGATGAAGAGTTATAGAGCTCACTTTGGACTCAGAGGGTTTTCTGGCATCGATAGCGACGGGATGAGTGGTGGACTTGCTTTGTATTGGCATGAATCCCTTAGTGTGGATATAAAGGAAGTCAATTTTCGGTTCATTGATTTGCTTGTGAAATCATCTATTGAGGGTCAAGAGTGGAGGTTGACTTGCATTTATGGGGAACCGAGAGTTGAATATCGTCATCTTATGGGGACAAATTTATGCAATTTACATGGACTTTATGATGTACCTTGGATTGTCGCAGGTGAATGAGTGTATGTGGGGTTTCGAGCATTTCTCTGCTACGCCAAGGGCGGAAGGACAGATGATGGCTTTCAGAGATACACTTGAGGTATGCGGTCTTGTTGATCTTGGGTTCTCAGGTGTACCATACATGATAATAGGAGATCGGGGACTGCTAATGTGCAAGTGAGACTTGATCGGGCAGTTGCTTCTAACACTTGGCGTAACTTGTTTCCGTTCAGTACAGTTACACATATTGTAACCCCTTGTTCAGATCATGTTGCTTTATTGATTAAGGGAGAGTTGGAAGAACAAAGCAATAATCTGAGGAGAAATAGACAGTTTGAGGTTATGTGGGAAAGGGACCATGCTTTACCTGGTGTTATTAAGGAAGCGTGGGAGTCCTTTGATGACATGCATGATTTGGGTGATGTTGCACGTGCTTTAAAGGGTACAATGGATAAACTACAGATCTGGAGCAGAAGAAAGTTTGGTTCGGTCAAGTTGGAGCTGCAGAAATCTAGAGATCAACTAGAACAACTAATGTTGATGAATGCAGACACGCAAGAAATAAGGCGACAGACGGACAAGATGAACAGGCTCTTGTATAGAGAGGAGATTATGTGGATGCAGAGATCGAGACTATCTTGGTTGAAAGAGGGGGATAGAAATACTAAGTATTTTCACAGTAAAGCAATCTGGAGAGCAAGGAAAAACAAAATTCGGAGATTAACTGATGATGTTGGGGTAGTACATGAGGACGTACCAACCATGCAGGCTATGGTAAATGAGTATTTTCAAGACTTGTTTACTGCTGATCCGAGCCTCGACTCGTCCCCTGTGGTGAACTTGGTTGAGCAATGTATTAATCAGGAAGCAAATGATCGTCTGTGTGGTGACTTTTCTGAAAAGGAGATATCTGATGCCTTATTCCATATAGGGCCGTTAAAATCCCCGGGGCCTGATGGTTTTCCAGCGAGATTTTTTCAGAGAAATTGGGGCACTCTAAAGGAGAAAATTGTGGGTGTGGTACAAGAGTTTTTTAGAACAGGATTCATGCCTAAAGGAGCTAACGTCACTGCCATAGTTCTGATTCCCAAGGTTAATAATCCATGCAAACTATCTGAGTACCGACCCATTAGTCTTTGCAATGTGGTGTATAAGGTTGTATCCAAATGTCTAGTGAATCGACTTAGACCGCTGTTGGATGATATCATTTCACCTGCCCAGAGTGCATTTGTTCCAGGGAGGATGATCACAGATAATGCATTGTTGGCTTTTGAATGTATCCATCATATCAAACAGGAGAAAGATCCCACAAAAATCTTTAGTGCCTATAAGTTAGACCTATCAAAGGCATATGATAGGGTTGAGTGGTCATTCTTGAGGCAGGTGATGCAAAAGTTGGGCTTCTCTCATCGATTTGTAGACTGGATTATGGCATGTGTTACTTCGATGAGATATGCGGTAAAATTCAACGGAGCCCTCTTGGATTCATTTGCGACGTCGCGTGGGCTACGGCAAGGTGACCCATTATCCCCATTTTTATTCCTTTTTGTGGTTGATGGATTATCTGCTCTCCTGAATAAAGAGATAAATGATAATGATATAACTCCATTTAAAATGTGTCGACGAGCCCCTAGTGTATCACATTTATTATTCGCTGATGATACCTTGTTGTTCTTCAAAGCAAATCATGAACAGGCTATACGAGTGAAGGAAGTCTTAAATATCTATGCTCTGGCGACTGGCCAACTAATCAATCCGTCAAAATGCTTTCTTCTTTTTGGTGAAGCATGTCCTGCTGCAGTCCAAGATGATATACGGTCAGTGTTGGAGGTCACGTCCACGACCTTTGAAGAAAAATATTTAGGCCTTCCAACCCCTGATGGCCGCATGTCAAAAGGCAAATTTATTAGTCTACAAGCACAATTGACAAAAAGGCTTCTCGTGTGGGGTGACGGACAGCTAGCTCAGGCTGGGCGTGAGGTTTTTATAAAGTCTATTGCACAAGCCTTGCCCACTTATCTAATGGGTGTCTTTAAATTGCCCTTCTCGGTTTGTGATGATTTGACAAAAATGGTGAGAGATTTCTATTGGGGTTCAAAAAAAAGGAAAAAGGAAAACTCATTGGCGCTCTTGGGAGAAGCTTCAGAGGCCAAAAAATCAGGGTGGTCTAGGTTTTCGTGACTTTAGAGTTTTCAATCAAGCTTTGCTTGCAAGACAGGCATGGAGATTAATCACTAAGCCTGAAAGTTTATGTGCTCGTGTTCTAAAGGCGAAATATTACCCAAATGGCAGGCTTGAAGATACAGTTTTTAGTGGTAATACCTCATCCACTTGGCAAGCAATACAACATGGTTTGGAGTTGCTGAAAAAAGGCTTAATTTGGAGGGTGGGAAACGGCCAAAGCATCCGTATTTGGCGTGATTCATGGATCCCTTAGCCTTCATCTTATAAGTTGGTGTCGTTGAAGAGAAGGTGTAGATTGTGTTTCGTGTCTGAACTGCTAGACCAGCATGGCTCATGGAGATTGGATTTGTTGAACCAATATTTTATTCCTATGGATGTCTTGGAAATTACCAAAATCACTCCTTTTGTACGTCTACATGCAAATCATCTTGCATGGGCTTTGGAGAAACATGGCATTTTCACAGTCAAGAGTGCATATCTGTTAGGCATGGAAGGAGTTTGGAGCTCTCATATTTCATCTTCTAGCGCGGCTCCAGATGGGAAGAGGAAGATATGGGATTTAGTGTGGAATTGGTGGTTCCACCGAAAGTTCAGAGCTTTGCTTGGCGCCTAGTTATTGATTCTTTGCCAACTTGGCGAAATAAGTGCAAACGTACACTCGAAGAAACAGACCAATGTCCTCTCTACGGGATTGAGGCGGAAGATAATTTTCATCCATCCTTTTGTCTGGTGTAATTTGGCGAAGCAATTATGGGAGTATATGTCTGAGAAGTGGAGTCTCCCAGCACTGCACACAGTTCAAAATACGGGCCATGAGTGGTTGCTTAATTTCCTATCAAATATTCCTTCTCATTCTAGGGGGGTGGTGCTAATGACTCTTTGGCGTATTTGGCATGTTCGAAATGAAGTGCTCCATGATAAACCTGCTCCTCCACTTGAAGTCTCAAGGCGTTTCCTTATAAGTTACTGGGAGTCTCTCTTGTTGATTAAAAATCACATGGGAAAGATTTGGATAAAGGGAAGTTTATTCTGAATGTTGAGAAAGCTAATTTTCATGATGTTCAAACTTGTGTCCCTAAAGCTCCTGCTAAGTGGACAGTACCAGCTGGCGGATGGTGCAAACAATGTTGATGGCTCCTTTACCCTTAATGGTGAAGCGGGAGCAGGTATGATCTTAAGGGATGATAATGGAGCATTGTTATGTCTGCATGTAGACAACTTTTTAATTGCAGAAGTGCTTTGGGGCAGAGCTTGGAGCCTTAAGGGAGGGGTTAGCCTTGGCTATCCATTGGTGTAACTCTCCTATGATTATCGAGTTGGACTGTCTGGAGGCGTCGAAGATGGTACAAAATGATGGCATTGACCGTTCTGTCTATACCTCGCTCGTGGAAGAGATTAAATCCTTATTAAAGGACCGTCAAACTTGTGTTACTCATGTTAGGAGATGTCAGAATTCTAGTGCTCACTTCTTAGCTAATTATGCTAGAACTCAACCCCGTACGGCGGTTTGGATTTATTCAGGGCCAGAAGGGTTGTCTGACATTTGTCTTAACGATTGTACTCCTGGATGATGTTGAGTAATACAAGTTTTTTCATTCGCAAAAAAAAAGAAAAAAAAAGCGTCCCTCTACAAGAACGGTTGAGATCTTTTGTCGATCCCGCTCCGACGAAGTGCCGAACACACAAGACTCCTACCTCCCGGGTAGCAAGGTCTAAACGACAAGGTTCATTATCTCACCACACCACGAGTGTCGTTGTATTGGGAACGACAGTACCTGAGGAGGTTAGATAGAGGTGTGGGGACTAGCAGGGAAGCTATCGACGGCGTCCGTAGGCGGGATTGGATACAAGCGAGCATAGCGGGACGCAAGAAGTACCCAGGTTCGGGGCCCTCGTGACGAGGTAAAGCCCCTACTCCTGCCGGTTCTGAGTATGTGGAATATGCAAACTACAAGTGCTCCTCGAGTTGTATTCTCTAGCTACTGCCTTAAATGCAATGAGACCAACCCTTTCTACTGGGGCCTTGCCTCTCCTTATATAGGCAGAGAGGCAAAGGTCTCACTGACCAGTCCGACTGGCGGGCCCCACAGGAGGGTCCCAGCCGACTAGTCATCCACAGTGTCCGGTATGGCTTGTCCTGTCGGAGTACGAGCGGTATGGCTGTCGTAGGCACAGTGGACGCCGTGCGAGCCTGTCGTCAGCACCGGCCATTGTTCCTGCGTCACCCGCGCAAAGTCTTCGGTATGGCCGGGTAGTTGCCAGTCTTGTCACCGTACAGGGCGTACCATGCACTAATACACACGCCGCCCTGTCCCATTGATTGAGTCCGGCTATGTAGCCGTATCCGGCTGCCTCCTGCTGATCCGGCTACCAGGGGATAGCTGTGGCATCCCGCAAAACCACTACTAGAAAATTGCGTTGTTTTTGTGCATTGCATCATCATGACCGCATGCTCATGTCATCATACCTCCTTGCATTTGAACATCGTCATGTCACCTTGCATTTGTTGGCATAAAACTATTTTCGAAAAGTCCGTTTTTGTTTTCTAAACGCCCCGTCTTTAAAAAAAACCCGGGTGTCCGGATTATTTTATTTCGTCTGCCATCGATTTGTAAAAGCCCCTGTTTTAAATAATAAAATATATTTTTTTATTTTAGGAGGCAGCCCGCCAGGCCCGAAAGCCTAGCTGGCCACCTCCAGACTAAAACCCTAATCTGTCTAACACCCGGACCTTTTCCCACCAAAAAACCTGCCCTATTTTTCCCTACCCAGCCCCTCCACATCACTTCAGCCAATCACCACCTGCCACCTCACCCCACTCACCTCACTCACCACGCAGCCGCCGCCACCTGCACACCCACTCAGCCACCTACCCCCCGCGCGGGCCCCACCTCCTGGAGCGGACAGCCGCCCCGGCCCGCCCGCGCGCAGCCAACCGCTCCCAGGCGCACCCCGCACCAACCGCGCTCGTCGCCCTGGCCCCACTCCCCCGACCACCTCGGGCTCCGCCACGCCCCTGGCCCCACCTGCCGCTCGTCCCGTGCCCCGGCGCCCTTCCTCTCTCCTCCCTCCTCTCGCCCGCCCTGCTCTCCCCCGCCTCCATCTTCTTCTCTGGCGCCGCCGGCCGCCGCCGGGCCTTTCCCCCGCACCCGCATCGCCGTCCCCGCCGAGATCCCCGCCGCCTCGGGCCCCCTCCTCCCCGACCTCGTCCTCCTTCCCCACTCCCCGTCGGTCGCCCGCCGACCTCGGCCTCGCCGCCGTTCTCGACGAGCCCCGCCGCCAGCACCCCGCCTTCCCCGGCCCCACCCGCGCATCTGCCACCGCCGCTCTCAGCGCTCGCAAGCACCACCGCCGCGAGGCTCCTCCTCGTCACCGTCGAGCGCCACCGCATCCCCCGCGGGCCCACCCACCGACGCGCCCCATGTTCTCCTACCCCGCCGCCTGCGCGCGCCTGCCTCCCTCGGCGCCCTCTTTGACCGCGTCGCCGCTAGCAACCGCCGCCGCGGCCTCCCCTCTCCTCTCCTCCTCGCGCCCTTCCTCCGCGCGAGCCGATGACGCCGCCAGAGCCGTGTCCCGCCGTCTCCCCTAGCGCCGGCCTTCGCTCCTTCGCCGCCGCCGTTTTCCACCGCCGGCCGACCCCCCCCCTCCCCACAAGCTCCGCGAGCGTCTTCCGTCTGCGAGCCGCAACCGCGGACTTCATCGTTGTCGCCACGTCCGTCTCGCCGCCCTGCCGTCAAGACCGCGTCGCCGTTTCCTGCAGTCGCCGTGTTTGTTGGCATGGGCGTACCTCGCCAAGTAGTAGTACGCGTGCACTTTTCCTGGAGGTTTGGGGTGAAGCCAGTGCAAAGCCTAACGGCCAATGCAGTGTTCGTCTTCGTTTAGCCTGGTGTGCAGCGATGTGGCGCACAGAGACAAGAACTTCCGTGGCTTAACCTATGTGATTGAGTACGAGGCCGTCGCCAAGTTCTTCGGAACAAGGGAACCGTCGAGCCATGCAAGACCTTCGGCACCGAATCCAAGACCGACATCGTCACCCGAGCCCGACACCGACCCCCGAGAACTCCTTCCCGAAAACCCGAAGACTGACCCCGTGACGAGTGCTTCGATCCCCGGCAAGATCTTCAGAACGACATGATCTTCTTCATCGCCGCCAAGACCGATCCCGCCGAGCCGAACCGAACCCTCGGACCAAGATCGTCGATCCAACATGTGTGAACCTTTTCCCGAGCCCCTATTTTATAAATGCTATATATAAAACTTGTGGCATATTAATTGTTCATGCATGCATACATGTCTGTGGTTTGGGGGCATCTTGCCGATTCACCTCATAATTAAAAATGGAGACCATATGCGGGCTATCTTTATCTCATATGGCCCCCATTTAAATTTGCGTAGCAAACCGATGACATGCTTTGCATTGTTAAATCAACATTTAAATTGCGGGGTTTTCTAAATAACTTGAACCGTTTAATTAAATGTCAGGACCCCGGTTCCGCTTAATACTGCCTAATTGCACCGCATCTGCATCATATCATAATTATGTCGGATCTTCTGCCGTAGTATTAAATATTGCATCCGGTGTTTCTTTTAGTGCTCTGCTTCTTCGCGGATTAGGCCGATGAGTGGATGAGAGTACCGACAAGTTCTCCGGTTATGATCCTTCGACAGTGTTTCCCAGGCGAGCATCTCTTCCCCTTCTACCTATTTTGCATTTATAGTCTTTATTTCCTCCTGATGATCTATTGCTATCCGTGTCGCGATGCTTTAGTTCCGTACCCGAGATATTTCCGTGCAGCCGATATATTGCCTTGGACACCTCCTATTACCCATTGTTTGGTAGATAGCTGACCTTGCGAGTCGTAGCTGCTTGCTCAGATGTGATCTTGTGTCGTCGAGTACCACAGTTGTTGGAATGATGGCAGATGTTTATTGTGGAGATGCTTACTGGTGGAGATGATCATGACTTTAAATACAACTATTCAAATGCTAGATATAACTAATGCAGAGGCATCGGTGGGCAATAGATGTTATTTGGTTCTTCCACGCTCACTTGTGTCCCATAGGACCCCGAGTACTTGATACCTGTTCCTTGATTTTTCGCACTATCCACATCTGGGAGGCCTTATGGACCCCCCTGAGCCAGAGCTTGATTCATTTCTATTTCTTGGGGCCACAAAGTAGTTTGGGGCTTTATTACTATCATGTACTTATGCCATGTTACTGCTTTATTTACGATTGTGCGTGGAGCACCTGTACTGTTTAGGATCGTGACACGTTTTCGTTGTATCGACAAGCCCAGTCCCACTTTCGGGTTCCCAGTCGTTTACAGCCGTCCACACAAACCTTGGGTCCGTTCCGGAGCCGTCCAACTTTGTTGCGGGTAGCTTAGTGGGGTGGCCCCCTGAAATATTTCTGAATCCTGTGATCGCTTTGTCGTGAATGCCTCGTTGGGTTTTGAGTTGGTTTTTCCGAGGTTGATCGAGTGTGTGTTGCTATTTGTGCACCCCTGCAGGGTAAATCTTTCTGAAAGCCGTGTCCGCGGTTATGGACAACTTGGAGCACAGTATCTCGATCATAGACAAGCATAACTAAAGTAGTACTATAAACTTGACTTAATATGTGACTAGTAATCAGCTTCAACTATAACGGAATGGATATTACAAATGCCAACAACTGGTGGATCTGTGGTGATCTGTGTCATACTATACCTGCCTAGTAAGTATTGCAACTCCAATGGAATGTGATAAAAGTGTCAACAACTGCTGGGTTTTGGGCTTCTTCAGGACAATTATATCTGACTAGTAACTGTTCCAACTACAGCAGAATGTTAATTAAAACGGCCCACTACTTACTACAGGATGACTCATGCTATCTATATCTGATTAGTAATTGCTGCAACTATAATGGAATGAGTATAATTGCCAACGGTGTGAGTTCCTTGGTCCGACCTCCTCGTTTGGTCTCGAGTGGGAAATACCAGGATGGGTTTGTTTGGTGTTAGCTTCAGGTTGGATCCGAATAGGTCTTTCCTACCCCTCTCTAATAGCCGCCAGTGATACCGAGTCTCTATAGGTTGTTTAGTGCCGCTGCGCTGCCGCTTCAGCCCACCATACCTATGTAGGCGAGAGCCGCCGAATTCTAGCCTCGCCGTGTACTGGCCTCAGTACTGATGCTCCTCTTTTTCCTTTGCCCTTTGTCGGCACCCCTTTTGTTTTAGCAGGTTTGAGATCGCCGTCGTTAGCAGGGTTACCCTTCCGGCTTGGCCTGGGCAGGGTTATGGACGCCATTGGTTATTCTTCAGGGCTCTTAGCCCCATTTGCATCTTGTCCGTAGCCGGGCGCTCTATCATTTTCAAGGTGATTTGGATCTTTGTATATTATATCTGTATTCTTGACTCGTTGAGTCACTGATGTATATATATCTGTTCTGTGGGTCCCATCGAGGACTGTTGTGTAATGGTATTACTTCGTTTTCCACCCGCACGAAAGTGCCTGGTGGGCGTCCTTGAATTGTTTCTATGCGGGTTTGGCGGAAAGGGCTAAAACTTGCATAGGGCCAATTTGAGGGTGTTACAATAGCCGGCCTGTCTTGCCTTGTCCGGCTGCATCTGGGCAGCCGGACGCGCTCCGACTGTCTTGTTTCTTATTCGGTTGGGATACCCGGGGATCATCCCCCTGACACTAGCCCCCGAGCGCATGTGGATTCCGCCCTTAGGCGAAATGTGCGCGCGCTTCCTCTTGTTTTTGAATTTGCGTCCGGCTGAGCTTGGCGGTTGCGCTACCCGTGACGTCTGTGCTGATGCCGGCCACGCGTGCACGCGCCATCATTACTCTGCGGCGGGCAGCGTAACATCCCGTCGCACGTCGCCTCGGGAAGCTGCTGTCCGGCGCTTCGGTTCCCGCCCCAGGATCTTCTGCGCATCCTGCTCCGGCGCACGGGATCTTAGGCGGCGGCTGGGGTGTGGGTCGCCCGGATGCGTGCCACGTGCCCCGCCGACGGTTGCCCTTTTGGCCCTTTAAAGGGACGCCGCGGGGGAGGCGATTTCCTTCCTTCGCTCCCCCGCTGCAATTCCTTCTTCCCCGCGTGCTCCTGCTTCCGCGCTCTTGCTCTCTGCGCCGCCCGCTCGCCGTTGTCGTCGTTACAGGCCACCGCCACTCTTCTGTCGCCGCTCCCCCTCATCAACCGGAGATGGCCGCCGACCGCGGGGCCTGGTGCGGCTCCGCCATCACCGAGGACCAGATCGCGAAGTACCGCGCCACCCGCGTCCTCCCGTCGGCGGAGGAGGTGGCGGTGCGGCTGGCGCCGGCCGGGGAAGTGTCGCCGCATCCGGAGGAGGGCGAACGCGTCATATTCCTGTCCCATCTGGCCCACGGGTTCGCCCTTC
This sequence comes from Avena eriantha, assembly GCA_910589775.1. Lineage (NCBI taxonomy): Eukaryota > Viridiplantae > Streptophyta > Magnoliopsida > Poales > Poaceae > Avena > Avena eriantha. The sequence continues at coordinate 585,077,370 of OU342743.1, read as the reverse complement.
CGGTGAACCCGTTCCTCTTGACCTTCCTCGCCTTCTTTGACCTTCGTCTCCACCACCTCGGCGCCAACGCAATCGGAACGTTGGCGCATTTCGTTGCTTTCTGCGAGAGCTATCTCGGGATCCAGCCGGATCTCGGGCTCTTCTGCCGGCTCTTTCGATTCCGGCCGCAGGTGCAGTTCACCTAGGGGCCCTTAGTTGTCTACGGCGGCGCCTCCATTTACTCCTGCTCGCAGACCGGCTACCCCAAGTTCCTTCTTCATGATACGGTGCGACTGTGGCAGTAGTCGTACTTCTACGTGAAGAACCTCACTAATTTCGACCGGATCAATCTGCCGGCCTTCCAGGACATCGAGTCCAGCCGGCAAAACTGGGACTTGAAGCTCCACGACGACAAGGCGGAGACGGACGAGATGCTGAAGCGCATGCGCTCCCTCATCCACTGCCGGCTGACTGGCCTGGACGTCACTCTCAGCTGGATGTCCCGGCTGATGATGCCGTTGCAGCAACGAGCACACAAGATGTGCTACTATTTGGGCCGGCTGTACCCGACCCGGCTGTCGCGCCGTGATCCCCACTACCACAACCTGAAGGAGTGGGTGTGGACGATCACCAAGGAGCTGCTGCCGGAGAACTGGAAGTTCAGCCTGGCGCCGTATACGCGGGAGAACCGCGCGCCTCGGGTAAGCTCTTCTGACCGGATGCACTTTTGATGTTTTCTTGTTCTTGTTCTTTGTCTTCGTCTGGCTGACCTTTGTGTTCGGGAGATGTTCCCCTGCATCATCCGTGAGGAGGGCGCGGTGGTCCTCGAGGAGTTCGCGCCCAACCTGCCCGAGCAGCGCGCCCGGCGGTCTGGTGAGGAATCAGATGGGGATGGCGACGCCTTCCCCACTCGGAATGACGAGCCGGCCGCCGACCCGCACCCGGAGGTGCATGAGAAGGTGGCCATGCCGACCGCGGAGCCGGCGACGCGCTCCACGGTGGACGGGGGAGCGGGCGGGAGCGGCTCCAGCCGCTCCGGCTCCCGCCGCCCCGCGGCGGAGGAGCCGGTGCCCAAGAGGAGCCGGTCCAGTGTCCCGCCGCCAAACCGGTCCGGCACCCTACCGTCAAGCCGTCTTGGCCAGAAGAAGGGGCTATCTCCTGTGGTGCCGGGGTATGTTCCTTCTCCCCCTTCCCTTTCTGTCTGTTTGCCTTTTTCCTCCTTTTCTGACTTTGGCTTGTTTTGCTCCTGTCTTCCTCGCTTTTTCCTTAGCACGCTCGTTTCCTTTGGATCCGCGAGCCCGGCTCGCGCGCCCGCCGGGTCCCTGCCGCGCACCCCGACTGCGCCGACCAGCGCCCCTCCTTCCTCCGAGGCGCAGCCTTCGCCTCCCCCACGGGCTGAGCCGACTGCCTCCGCCCAGCCGGAAGTCCCCCAACCGGAGCCGAGGTCCTCCCAGCTGGAAGGCTCCTCCACGGGCGCGCGGGGGGCTGCTTGCAAGGAGCTCGTCGTCGTTGGCGACGACAACTCCGACGAGGAGCCCGGGGAGGAGTGGCAGGCGGCGGTGGTCGTGGCGAAGGAGTCCCTGGCCGTCAATGCCGTGAGCGACGATGCCTCTTCCGCTGCCTCGTTGTCGGACCTTGCCGCCACGCTCGAGCTGGCGGTGAAGGGGATCCAGCTGCTGGAGGCCACAGCCGGCGGGAACCAGTCGTTGGAGCAGAAGCTCGTTGCCGCCAACGGGACCTCCCAGAGTGAGTTCACTTTGCCCGGCTCCTTCCTTTTTTTTGGGGGACTGATAGCCGGTTTGTTGTAGCCATCCTCGTGTGCGCTCAGCGCGAGATCGACCGCTTGAAGAAGGCAAACGACCGGTTGAGCAAGTCCAACTCCACTCTGCGGCTGTAGAACAAGGACTGGCACGCACGGGTGGACGGTCTGGAGGCCCCCATCAAGGAGCGCGACGCCTCGTTCGCCAGCCGGACCGAGGCTTTCTCCCTTCTCGAGGCCCAGAACAAGGACCAAGAAAAGGAGATCAAACGGTTGGCGCTCAAGGAGAAGGCGCTGGTGGAGGAGCTGATGCAGGTCGGTCACACCGCCAAAGGTGAGTCTTCTTTCCGTCTCTTTTTCTTTCCGGATCCGGTAGCCGGATCTGACTTCTCTTTTCTGACAGCTTTTTACCCCGGCATAGACCTGCTGGCCTACAACCGGCTGCAGGAGAATTGGCCGGGAGCGCAGCCTACGGCCTAGGAGCTCGTCGTCCTTCTTGGCGAGGAGGCTGCTAAGCTTCGCCAGGCGGCGAGGGACGTCTTCTCCTTTGTCTGTCCGGAGGCTCCGGGCCCGGAGACAATGGCGCAGCTGGCTGCGAAGGTGGGAGAGGTGCCGGATGTGGTGGACCGGCTGCGGGATCTGGCTGCACGAGCCGGAGGGGAGATGGGCTTGGCCTTGATGCTCTCCTGGTACAAGGATGCCCGCGTCGAGAAGATCGACGGAGGCTTCAGTGCCGGGGCTGACCTTGCCGCCATCCGCCAAGCCCATCCGGAGCTTCACGAGTCCGCCATCAAGATCGCCGACTATGTGGACCCCGACGAGGTCCTCACCGACTCGGAGTCCGCTGGCACTCCTGATGTGGAGGCCCCGATGCCGCCGCCTGCCAGCACCGGGACCGGATCAAGCCCCGTGCCTCCTCCACCGCCTGAAGCCTCCGCTGGCCAAGATCTCCCCCACGGCAAGGGTCCTGCTGCCTAGATATCGCCTCGGGATGCCGGGTGTAATTGTCTTGTGTTGTACACCTGTAAACCTTGTCCGTTTGAGCCGGCTGTCTTTGACGCGGGGTAAGTTGCGAGAGCTTCGTCTCTCTTTTGCTTGTTATTGTTGAAATCCTTTTTCCTTACTTGTGCGCTGAGTTTCTTTTTGCCATTTTGCCCGGCTAACCTTGTCCGGTTACACGCCTTTAGCCGGATAACCTACACCTCCAGTGGGGGCGCGCAAGCGCACCCACTGGGTGTAGCCCCCGAGATTCGCAGTAGTTGGCGAAGGCAGGTGCTTCGAATCTTCCTTCTTTCCCAGTTCTTCTATCTTTATCCGACTAGACTCGTCTTAGTCGGTTGCTTTCGCTGGCTGAACCCTTTTAGCCGGGGGAACTAACATTCCAGTGGGAGTGCGCGAGCGCACCCACTGGGTGTAGCCCCCAAGATTCAGAGTGGCTGGAGTTGCCAGGTGCTTCGAATCTTCCTTGTCTTCTCTTGCTCCTGCCCTTGCCCTCACCTAGGCTCGGATCGGCCAGCTAGACGCCTTTAGCCGGTCGGGAACCACAAGATTCCACTGGGGGCGCGCGAGCGCACCCAGTGGGTGTAGCCCCCGAGATTCGGAGCGCTTGATGAAGGCAAGGACTTCGAATCTTCTTTCCTTTTCCTGAATTCCGACTCTAGGTAGCCGGACGAAACATACGTACGCATACACACATGTCCACATAGGTTAGTAGGTTAGTCTGCCAAATTGTAGCTGGGAAACGGCTTGTTTTTCGAAAACTTGCTTGTCCCTTTCTAGACACTTAGTCGCTTTCCCGTGCGTTCTACTGTTTTCGCTGCGTCCTTGCCTGGCAGCCGGTTTGCGGTCTGCAGCCAGAATCGAAGGGAGCTGACAGTACATTGCGCGCGGTACTAAAGGCTTAGCAGCTGGATTGGTTCGAGCTAGTTGCAGGGCTGGGACACCCGATCTGTTGCGTCTCCTCCCTGTTTTTCGTGTGGGATGCCTCGGGCTTTTGCTCTTGCTAGCCGGACAGCCGGGTTGCGGTCTGTAGCTGAGACGAAGAGTGGGCCTCTGACATCGTCCCACAGTACTCAGCCGGTTTGTTGACTTAGCAGGCCGGGCCAGCCGGCGAGTTCCGGGTAGGGGTTGCCGGAGCCGGAAAATAATAACCGGAAAGCAGGTGCATACATATTTCTGGTAAGGAGCCCCCGAGATTCTCGTGGGGGTCCGTATTTTTATTCATAGGGGTTTCGGGATACATACACTGTATGGCGACTAGGTGTAAAATGGGCGCAGCAGGGCCGCATTCCAGGGACGCTCGGTCTCCTCGTCTGACTTGTCCATCTTGTTCTTGCGTGGCTGCTGCGCGTCGATGAGGTAGTAGGAGTCGTTGGGCAGCGCCCGGCTGTTGATGAAGGGGACCTCCCAGGGTGGCGATAACTTGTGCATGCCCTTCGTGTCTTGCATCAGCCGGAGAACCAGGTCGCCTTCGCGGAATGCGACTGGGCGGATCCGGTTTGAATGGTAGCGACGTAGTCGCTGCTGGTACAGGGCTGATCTAGCCAGCTCGGGGGCCTCCTCCAGGAGGTCCACTCCGTCCTCCCGCGCCTCCTGGTTGGTTTTTTCGTTGTAGAGAAGCTTGCGAGGGGAGTCGAACTCGATGTCGGTGGAGAGGACGGCTTCCGATCCGTAGACCAGGAAGAACGGCGTGTAGCCGGTTGACCTATTCGGCGTGGTGCGGAGGCTCCACAACACAGCCGGAAGTTCTTCGATCCAACATCCGGGTGAACGCTCCAACGGCTCGATGAGACGTGGCTTGATGCCGACTAGCACTAAGCCGTTTGCTCTTTCGACTTGCCCGTTGGATTGCGGGTGCGCGACGGAGGCGAGGTCCAGCCGGATGCCCTTGTTGCTGCAGAACCGGGCGAAGGCCCCTTTGGCGAAGTTCGTGCCGTTGTCGGTGATGATGCTGTTGGGGTAGCCAAAGCGGTTGATGATGTTGGTGAAGAAGGTGACAACCGTCGCCCCATCCAGCTTTCGGATAGGCTTGGCCTCGACCCACTTCGTGAACTTGTCCACCGCCACCAGCAGGTGGGTCATGCCCGTGCGCGCTCGCCTAAAGGGACCGACCATGTCAAGGCCCCAAACTGCGAACGGCCAGGTGATCGGTATGGTCTTGAGTATCGAAGTTGGCATATGCCTGAGCTGCCCGAAGCGTTAGCACCCATTGCATGCGCGGACCAGCTGCTCAGCGTCCTCGAGGGCGGTGGGCCAATAGAAACCATGGTGAAATGCCTTGGCGACTATCGCCCTTGACGAAGCGTGGTGCCCGCACTCGCCCTGGTGGATGTCCTTGAGTAGCCGGTGGCCCTTATCCGTATCAACACATCTTTGGAAGATTCCGGATACACTGCGCTTGTATAGCTCGCCGTTTATGATGGTGTACGCGTGCGCGCGGCGCCGGATTTGCCTAGCCTGCACCTCGTCGTCCGGAAGTTCTCCGTTGGCGATGTAGCTCATGAAGGGCTGTGCCCAGGATGGCACTTCTCGAATGACGAGGATGCCCACGTTCTCCGGTTGACGGGTGTCCGGGGGTCGTCCGGATGGCGTATCCGGAGAGGCAGCCCCCGAGCCGCTGGGCGAGCCGGCAGCCCCCGGGCCTTGCAAGCCGGAAGGCGCCGCCCGGCCGGAATTGGTGCGGGTCTTCTTTTTTGGTGATTCTGCCGGCTCTGCTTCCGCCGTCCCGCCGGCCGGAACGGTTCCTGCCCAGACGATGGAGTCCGATTCTGGCGACGGATTGATGGATGGCTTGCATAGGTGCTCCAAGGACACCCCTGGTGGGATGGCCTGCCTGGTGGATCCGATCTTCGAGAGCCCGTCGGCTCCCTCATTGTTGACACGGGGGATGTGGTGAAATTCGCACCCGTCGAACGAGGCGCTGAGCTTCTGGATGTGGAACCGGTAGAGAGCCATGTTTGTGTCTCTGGCGTCCCATTCCCCGGATACTTGCTGCACCACCAAGTCCGAATCGCCGAAGCACAGGATCCGGTTGACACCGATCTCCTTCGCCAACCGGAGTCCATGCGCCAGTGCCTCGTACTCGGCTACGTTGTTGGAGGCCTTGAAGTGGATCTGTAGTACGTACTCCAGCCGGTCTCCCTTGGGCGAGGTGAGCACGATGCCGGCTCCCAAGCCCCCGAGCATCTTTGATCCGTCGAAGTGCATCCGCCAATGGTCCGAATCCGAAACCGGTGGGAGATACTGGGTCTCGGCCCAGTCGACGAGGAAGTCCGCCAATACTTGCGACTTGATCGTGAGCCGGGGCTCGTACTGGATGGAGTAGGCGGCAAGCTCGATGGCCCACTTGGTGACTCGGTGGCGTCCTTGTTGCCGATGATTTCCGAAAGGGGTGCAGTGCACACGACCTTAATCGGATGCTCCTGGAAGTAGTGCTTGAGCTTCTTGCATGCTAGGTACACGCCGTAGCACATCATCTGGTAGTGGGGGTAGTTCTGCTTGGAGAGGGAGAGAACCTCGATGAGGTAGTAGACGGGCCTCTGAACCGGCTGAGCCTTGCCTTCCTCGGGGCGCTCCATCACTAGGACGACGCTGACGGCCCGGCTGATGGCTGCTATATAGAGCAACATCGGCTCCTTACTAGCCGGCGTGGCTAGGACCGATGTTGTGGATAGCATGCGCTTGAGGTCATGAAATGTGGCGTCGGCTTGCGAAGTCCAAGAGAACTTGTCCGTCTTCTTCATCAGTTGGTACAACGGGAGTGCCTTCTCCCCCAGCCGGCTGACAAAACGACTGAGGGAAGCAAGGCATCCGGTGAACTTCTGGACTCCAAGCAGGTTCCTGGGCGGTTGCATCCTTGCGATGGCCGCGATCTTCTCCGGATTTGCCTCGATACCTCGCTGTGAGACGAGGAAACCGAGGAGCTGACCGGACGGTACCCTGAAGACGCACTTCTCTGGGTTCAGCTTCATCTGGTACTGGCGAAGGTTGCTAAATGTTTCTCCCAGGTCCTCGAGGAGGGTGCGCTTCTCCTTGGTCTTGATAACCACGTCATCCACGTAAGCGTGCATGTTTCGGCCTATCTGCGAGTGCAAGCATTTCTCCATACATCGCTGATAGGTGGCGCCTGCGTTCTTTAGGCCGAAAGGCATGGTTACATAGCAGAAAGCCCCATAGGGGGTGATAAATGATGTCTTAATCTGATCAGCCGGGTTCAGCTGGATCTGATTGTACCCGGAATAACAATCTAAGAAAGACAACAAATCATAGCCAGCCGTGGAATCGATGACTTGATCGATACGGGGCAAGGTGAAGGGGTCTTTAGGGCACGCCTTGTTCAGGCTGGTGTAGTCGATACACATGCGCCAGGTCTTGTTCTTCTTCAGTACCAGGACTGGGTTCGCCAGCCAGTCCGGGTGGTACACTTCCATGATGAATCCGGCTACAAGGAGCCGGGTGATCTCGTCACCGATTATCTTTCTCTTCTCCTCCGCGAACCGGCGCAGAGGTTGCTTGACCGGCTTGGCATCCGGACGCACATGAAGTGAGTGCTCGGCGAACTCCCTCGGCACACCCGGCATGTCCTTGGGGGACCACGCTAAGATTTCCCGATTCTCACGGAGGAAGTCGACGAGCACGGCTTCCTATTTGCTATCCAAGCCGGCGCCAATGGTGACGAACTTGGTCGGATCGGAGGGGTCGAGCAGGATCCTCTTTGTCTCCTTTGCCGGCTGGAAGGCTCCTTCTCCAACCGGCTTGCTGCTAGCCAGAATGTCCTGCTGGGCCATGGCCACATTGCGCATGATCACGCACTTCTCCTCGGCTACGATGAGGGCCTCTGCCAGTTTGGAACCGGCTGAGGCGCACTCCATCGATCGCCTGAAGCAGCCAGCGACGGTGATCACGCCGTGGGGTCCTGGCATCTTCGTCTTGAGATAGGCGTAGTGGGGGATGGCCATGAACTTGGCGAGGGCGGGGAGCCCGAGGAGAGCGTGGTAGGAACTCGTCAGATTTACCACCTCGAACCAGATTGGTTCGCGGCGGAAGTTCTCCTCGGTCCCGAAAATGACGTCCAGCTGGATTTTCCCCAGCGGGGCGCAGGCTGGCCCCGACAGTACGCCGTGGAACGTCGTGGTAGTCGGGCGCATGTCGCTTTCGCGAATGCCCAGCTTCTCCAGCGAGGACTGGTAGAGGAGGTTGAGGCTGCTGCCTCCGTCAATGAGGACGCGCGAGAATCGGCAAGTGTGCGCGTTGGAGACGATGAGGGGGTCGAGCACCATGGCGTAGCCCCCGGGAGTCGGTAGATGCTCAGTCTGATCCGCCCGACTCTAGGTGATAGGGGTTTCCGACCAGTTCAGATATTGGGGGACTGGACAGGCGATGGTGTTGACCTCCTTGGAGTGTCGCCTGCGGCTGTGCTTGTCGTCCTGCTCCGTCTCAAAAATGTGGTAGGCGGTGTGCGTCTCGGGGTAGCCGTTGGTGTTGTCGCCGTTGCCATCATTGCCGGCTCCCCTAGCCGGTGGTGGAGGTCCGCCCGGTGGTGGAGGCGGGGGACGCGGCTGGTTGCCCTGGTCCTTTAGTTGGCGGGTCCAGCTGTAGTTCCGGGTGGTGTGTGTAGCCGGCTTGAAGGGACCGCTATGCCACTTGCACGGGCCGTCGAACATCTGGTCGAAGGTGAGCCGTGGCTTCTGCCTTCTTGCTTCATTAGCCGGCGCGTCGGGCGCGCCCTCCACAGCATTGACTTGCCGCGCGTGGTAGCGAGGCTTCTGCTGTCCGCCCTGGCGGTCCCCATGGAACCGGTTGTCGTTGCCGTGGCGTCTAGAGGGTCCGGCTTCCCCAGCCGGATTGCTGGGTCGGTCACGAGCCGGCACCGTGGGAGTCGGTCGTCCGTCCGCGTTTACTCGGAGGGGCTTCTTCATGGCGGCATCCGCCGTGGCGTACTGGTCTGCAACCGTCATGAGCTCCGCCATGGTCTTTGGCTCGTCACACAGTAGTCGGTGGCGAAGCATGGTGCCCTCGCGGCAACCCTCGATGAAGAAGCCGATGGCTTGGCTCTCTAGGATGCCCTCGCAAGTGTTGTGCAGCTCCGTTCACTTGGCGAGGTACTCGCGGTCGGTCTCGTGGTCTCCCTGGACGCACAAGGCCAGGTCGCGCGGGCGCCCTGGGCGCTTGTACGTGCCGTTGAAGTTGCGGACGAACACCTTCTCAAAGTCAGGCCAGGCGTTGATGTTGTTGGGCACGAGGCTATTGAGCCATGTCCTCGCTGACCCAGTTAGCATGAGGGGGATGTAGCGCACGACTGTGCGCTTGTTCCCGTGGGTGATGCCGACTGCCGTAGCGTAGTCGGTCAGCCAGTCCTCCGGCTTCATGCTGCTGTCATACTTGGGGGTGTCCCTGGGCAGGGAGAATTTATCCGGAAACGGCTCGTTCCGGATACGGGGTCCGAAACAAACCGGACCGGTAGACTCTTCGTCCTCCGTGACGCGCGCTTGAGCGAGGAGCTCAATGCGGTCGCGGGCATCCGGGCGATCCGGGTTGGGCGCTCCCACCCGGTCCGAGAGACGGGAACCGGCTTGTCTGGGCGCTCCGGCTGGCGGAGGGGGAGGTGGCGGGTTGCTGTTCACCGTCTGCTCCTGGAGCGGCTGGCCCTTGTTACCGGAGCTGCGGCGCCTGCTGCGGGCCCTGTGCGGCTGAGGGGAGGACGCCTGCTGGGTGTCACGCGGCGCGCTCCTGCTGTTGGCCGGTAGCTCGCTCCTCCTGGAGTAGCTAAGGTCCTCCTGCACCTGCCGGTTGGCGCCAGCCTGCTCGTCCGCGACGCGGAGGAGCTCCTGCACGCGGGCTTGCTGGCGGGCTCGCTCCTCGCCCTCTAGGCTAGGCAGTTCCTCTGCCGCGGCTCGCGCCGCGCGCAAGTTCTTGATGGGCGTGCTGTAGGTGGGCTGTGCGAGGGCGGGCACGGGATCCGGTTCCTCGTCCTTTTCCAACCTACCGCCAAGCTCGCCGCCCTGGCGCCGTACCTGGACGCGCCGGCTTGGCTCCGCGGTAGCCGGAGTGAGGCCGTGCGCGCGGTCGTACTCGCGCCGGGCGATCTCGAGCTGCTTACGGGCTGCAGCTAGCTCCATGGCCTCATGGAGGAGGATCTGTCTCTCCATGCTGAAGTTGGCCTCCGCCTCCTCCGGGTTATCCCCGAGGTTAACCGGCGTCAAGAGCCGATCAATGGCATCCTCCACCGGGTTCCGGGGCTGCGGGGGAGCAGAAGTTCCGACCTCGTCCGCGCCTCGCTCCCGCGGCTGGCGGGGATGGGAGCTGGAACCGGCCATCATGACCTCTGTGCCACGAGGTGCGGCGGAGGCGCTGCCGTCTAAGCACGGCAGCTCCGCGACAGAGACGATTTCCCTAGGGAAACGTTTCGGGACGGTGGCGACGTAAACGGAGAGGTCGCCGAATAGCAAAACGGTGTCGTTCGCCGGGAAGGAGGTTCCGGCGAAGCAGGAAGCGTTGTCGATGACGCAGTCGAATCTGCCGAGCGTGAGCACCAGGCCGGAGGCCACGCGCTCACCGGCTGAAGTGCGGAGTCCCGTGCGGAACGTGACTCCGGTCGAAGCCATCTCGCCCCACGGTGGGCGCCAACTGTCGTTGTATTGGGAACGGCAGTACCTGAGTAGGTTAGATAGAGGTGTGGGGACTAGCAGGGAAGCTATCGACGGCGTCCGCAGGCGGGATTGGATACAAGCGAGCGTTGCGGGACGCAAGAAGTACCCAGGTTCGGGGCCCTTGTGACGAGGTAAAGCCCCTACTCCTGCCGGATCTGACTATGTGGAATATGCAAACTACGAGTGCTCCTCGAGCTGTATTCTCTAGCTAGTGCCTTAAATGCAATGAGACCAACCCTTTCTACTGGGGTCTTGCCTCTCCTTATATAGGCAGAGAGGCAAAGGTCTCACTGACCAGTCCGACTGGCGGGCCCCACAGGCGGGTCCCAGCCGACTAGTCATCCACAGTGTCCGGTATGGCTTGTCCTGTCGGAGTACGAGCAGTATGGCTGTCGTAGCACAGTGGACGCCGTGCGAGCCTGTCGTCAGCACCGACCATTGTTCCTGCGTCACCCGCGCAAAGTCTTCGGTATGGCCGGGTAGTTGCCAGTCTTGTCATCGTACAGGGCGTACCGTGCACTGATACACACGCCGCCCTATCCCATTGATTGAGTCCGGCTAAGTAGCCGTATCCGGCTGCCTCCTGCTGATCCGACTACCAGAAGATAGCCGGCTGTCTTGCCTTGTCCAGCTGCATCTGGTCAGCCGGACACGCTCCGACTGTCTTGTTTCTTATTTGGTTGGGATACCCGGGGATCATCCCCTGACAACGAGCTAGATGGCCTGCTTGATTACTTGCAATTCCGAAGGGGAACAACCAAAATATCTCAACTGCTTAGTTTCGGGAGCATCCACGACATCAACCAGATGACCTGATTAATCTCCTGAAATTCATACAGGAGACGTATACAAGCTGGACATGATCCTTTGATTGATTAATGGCAACTCCGACCGGTAAGATGATGTGCACATAGAAGCGGAAGGGGCACACGGATACAAATCCATTGCATTGCTGATTTCAATGGTACCAATATGGATTTGCAGCAGCCAGACACGTATCCACGGAAGAAATTTATAAAATACTACGATAATTGGGACTAGGATTTCAGAAAACTACGACTTTTCAGGTTTACTGCAAAAAACTACCAGTTTCGTGTCTAATAGTCCTAAAAAAAACTACCAACTCTGCGTAAGCGTCGTTTTACCCGAGTTGATTATGTTTCTGATATGGATGGCCCACTGTCAGGCTGACATGGCACGTGTATTCTGCAAAATAGTCCTTCGTGCTATTCCAAATTAAATCTTAGAACCACTCTTTTTTTTTTCTTTCTTTTCTTTTCTCTGTGCGTTGACCAAACTGTGCCGGCTCACACTCGCAAGAGCTCCTAGACGCGGATGGCCTAGCCTCCATCGCGACGCACCCCTGTGAGATTCCGTCGAACATGACGCGCAAGGAGCCACACCCTCGACGCCCCGCAGCAGCTCGCCACCCCGCGCCCTCGTCGCCCCGCAGCCCGCGCAGGCTCGCCGGCCCGTCCCGCGCGCTCACAGGGAGTGGCGGCGGCAGATGGAAGCGGCCGGCCAGAGCAGTGGCGGCGTATGGACGACAGGTGGAAAGGGGACCTGGTATTAGAAGATGCAATAGATGAAGGTGTTTTTAAGAAAAATATGTGGTCCTGCCCTGTCGGAATTGTGATCAAACCGGCTAATTGCCTATTACACAGAAGTTATTGTTCTTTGTAGTCAGCTGCCCCAAAAGTTGTATTTTTTGCAGCAAAGCTGAAAAGTCGTAGTTTTCTGAAGTCCTAACCCAATTGTCGTAGTTTTTTGTAATTTTCTCTATTCACAGCTACTCACTCCGTTTTAAAATATAATATGTTTTAGCTTTGTGAATAAAGTATATCTAAAACTATTTTAGTCTAAATTCATCTAGGCTTGAAATGAACCTAAACACTAAAAGAAGTTTAGATACACTTCTTTCACGAAGCTAAAACATCTTATATTTTAAAACGGAGGGAGCAGTTGTGCCTAAGCTCCACATGAATATCAGACCCCCGAAAGCCACATCCAACGACCACAGGTGCACAAGCTGGATACAAGAGCAACACATCCAGTAGACACCCGGCGAAACGACGGGCACGAACCCACTACTTGAACTTCCAACTGACAAGTCTCCAAACCAACACGGCCAGTACGCACGAGCGGTGTCAACACACTCAACAGATCTAATGAGACATAGCATCATCAACTTGTAATATTGTCGTCTAACTCCTATAATAAAGAAGTATTTGATAAAATCCTTTTGAAGGGAATCGTAAACATCAGAGTTAAAGTAACGGGAAATATGTTGTTCAAACACTAGGGGTTTTCTTACATATCGGGCAACAATTCTCTTTACACTCGAGACTACCTCTAATTTGTTTTTTTTCCGTCAACTTTGTCAACAATATAATTCATGCTACGGCCTGTAAGACCTAGGAAGGAAAATTTACATGGTTCAACTACAAGTTAAAATAGTTCAACATATAGTTGAGTTCAACAAATTTTAAATAGAACATAATTAAAATAACGGGTAGTACACTATATGAAACTAGTACATTAAAGTAGCACTTATTCGACCATGCTAATAAGTAGGGTCGATTCCTGCGGCGGCGGCGGCGACGAGAGATGGATTGACATATTAAATTGATGACCGAATCAGTTCAAGTCCGGACCGATGGAGAAATGTCTATCAACATGGCATATGTGTCCTTGAGATCCTTCATGATGGTGTCCCAAATGACAACATCATTGTGTGGAATTGTAAACATCAATTAGATATCCCTGGTCTAGCCTCTAAGATCAGTTCATGTATCATTGATAGTTCCGATTTCTTGATTATTGGGAAAACAACAAAGTGTTGTAGGATTGCCGGTGATATATGAGGTCGGAGTTGTTGAGATAACAACGATGATGGATATACTCAAAATGATATACCATGAAACACATCGTCAATATCGTAATCTGTAGTTTCTCATAACTAGTATTACCATTACTTGTAAGATTGTTTGACCATAAGAAATATATGGACTTGGTTACGATATGGACGTGGCGAGACTCTTCAAACATTACACCGTGAATGGGTAATTATAAAATCAGTCTTCGCTCTTATCGAATAGTACACTAATGTCTCATATGATGTAGTTATGGGAATTGCTACTCATGATGATGAAGAGATACACCCTAAACCCATTCATGTATTATGGTGTTCATCATCATCTAGCCAGACATGTGATGAGTTTGTTGATCACGGGAACATCCATAATTCTGTATGAGTAAAGAATACATGCCGAGTAATGAAGATGCTCCACCTCGAGCAATGTAAAGTATCGAGAAGCAATACGACGAGTACCTAGAGTATCTTCACATGATAAAGATCTTCATGTTATATGAAGGGATCATTAAGTACATCAAGGTGCCTATGTTGATCACTGGTGCGGAATGAGTTCCGGACATGTCTACATATATAGAATGTGAGTGCGATTAAAGATTTGTGAATAAAGTAATTCCGAAGGGAGTTCAGAAGGTCTTGAGATATATCAGAGGTATCAAGAGTATTGGAAATATGCCCTAGAATCAATAATAGTTATTATATATTTTCTTGTTCATTATTTAAGTTTATTATTCTATGCTATAAGTAGTATGTGTCTTGATTGTCAAAATCAAAGGAAAACTCATATAAAGCGTGTAGAAAGATAAACTCCAAGTTTGCTCCCTTTAAGGGTGTTGTTAGACTTGCTCTTACAAGAGGTCTTGGTCTCCTCCCAAAAGACTGACCTAAGAGGAAGTGACTAGGGTTTCGATCAAGTGATGATACACGATCCTTGTTCGTCTTTCTCGCTTAGATAGGCTTCTACCTCAATGCTGAATATGACTTTGATGGACTACGTTTTTAAAGTCAAGTCAATCTATAAAAATATGAACATGTCAGGTGGCCTATTTTTCTTCAGATACCTACTCACCAGGAGTGCAACAGCCGGCGGGGAGCTCGATGAGCCGAAGAATTCTTTTTACCCCAATAATTTACAACGGATAATAATATTTAACAAATTACGATTGAAAACAAAATGCTTTCCGCGATGCATGTGCTCTAACGGATCCTCTAAAATCGGTTAGAGGAGTAAAAATACGCAGCGGCGACACCTAATCGGACTCCTAAACTGTTAGAGGACTAAAATTATACTCATCGGAGGAGTAAAAGTGGCGGCCGACTCTTAACCACTTCCAAGAAAACCTTCCGTCTCCCGACCCGCCGCACCCATTCCTGCCGGTGTCGCCGCCGGCGATCCCCATACCCCGCCACCCTACCCCGGTCCCTCCGCCTCCCTCCGGCCTACCTCTCCCTCGCTCGCCGCCTCTCGATGTTCCCGGAATCGACGGGGTGAGCTCATTTTCACCGGTCGCCGCCCTGATTTGGAGCAAGTGGGGCTCTGTCGCAGTCGATTCGCCGCAACTTCGAGCTGTCAGAGGCTGGGAAGGCTGCAGAAGGCAGGCACCGTCGCCCTCGACGCCTCCTCTGCCCTACCCGACGACCGCCCTGCCAACCTTGTCACCTCCTCCGCTCGTGAGGTGTTCGGTCGAATAGCAAGGTGAGGTTTTTAGCCGAATTTGTTTGTTTTGGTTTTCAAATTTGACCGGAGCCGTCGTCATGTAGATGAAGAGGTTGAGGGAGTACATCTTGTACGACTCATCATCGTCGTCGTCGTCGTCGGAGGAGGACGACGACGACGTCGAGATGGCCATGGCCATCATTTTGAATGATGAAGTTCGACGACATCATCTTGCATAACATGATCATTGAAGATGAGCGCGGCATGCCCGAGAACTTCCGGTACATCTCCAATGGTGATCAAGTTGAACCTGCACATGATACCAACAGGATCCTAGCATTGCTTCAAGCCCATGCACGCATTGAGAACAAGGAGGTGCATGAACAGCTGCAATAGGTCCTTGTTGAGCATCACTGGTGAAAGTTCACGGATGTCGCCTAGAGGGGGCGTGAATAGGCGGTTTGAAACTTTTAAGAGATGGGTTTAACAATGGCAAAACAAAACTAGTGTTTTCTTTTGTCAAGCACAAATGCTAGATATACTAAGGTTCACCTATGTGCACCAACAACGTATGCTAAGTAAGACAAGCAACAAAGTAATAGAAAGATAGATTACTTTAAGGACGAACGCTTACAATGTAAAGTGCATAAGTAAAGATCTCGGATATAGAGATAACTGAGGCACGTGGGGATGACGATATTTTACCGAGTTCCTCCCAACAAGGGAGTACGTCTCGCTGGAGGGGTAGGTTGTACTAAGACCATCAACGCCACAAGAGACCTCACCCTATTCTCCCGAACACCCACCACGCGGCAAGCACCCGTTTCACTATGGGACACTTGACGGTGGTTACCAAACCCGTACAAGATTAGAGAAATCTCCACAACTTAATTGGAGGCTCCCAATAATCGCCACCAAGGCCACTATCTTGGGGAGAACTCCACAACTTAATTGATGGCCCCAAGAACATGCCACAAAGGCCACACAACCGTGTAGGGTTCCCAAGAGGGACAATCTTCTTGATTTCACCAACCAAATCCTCCGTAGAAAACTCAAATTGATGCACCTAATGCAATGGCAAGTCATTCACTCTCAAATTCCACCAAAGCTACAAAAGCTATTGGGAGAATAAGAGAGGAAGAACACAAGAGGAAATCCACAGAAGAAACCCCAAGATCTAGATCCCAAGATATTCCCCTCACATATAGGAGAGATGGATTGGTGGAGTTGTAGATCTAGATCTCCTCTTTCAAATCCCCCAACAAGATTCAAAAAATATGGGAGGGATTGCGAGTATTTGCAAGCTCTTGAAGGGAGAAATAATGGAGGAGAGAGAGAGAGCAAGCAACCAGCCCCTTGGGGAAGAAGGGGGCCTTTTATAGGTCCCCCACAACAACTAGCCGTTGCAAACCACTTATCCCGAGTTTTCGGCCTTCAGGACCGGAGTCTCCGGCTCCCAGGACCGGAGTCTCTAGGGTCCAGACTCCGGCCAGGACTCCGGGCAGCCTCTAGATTCGCTCGGTACATCCCCTAGAGTCTGGGCCGGAGACTCCGGGGTGCCCCTCACAAAACTAGCAAAAACACCGATACGAAAACAGTCATAACTTTTGCATCCGGACTTCGATTTTGATGATAGTGGGCTCGTTTCGAAGATAATAAAGAGACCTACAAGATCATATAGGGAACCATCATATTCTAGAAAGGGAGGATATAATCAAATGATGAAAGGCTTAACCTATCTATAAAAGACAAACCGATAAAACCTCCAAATCGAAAACGCAATAAAGAATGCATATGAAATCCGTTTTCGATGAACTTGAGCTTGTCATGGAGATTAACACAAGCTCTAAATCCTCTCATGGATAAGAACCAAATAAGAACCAAAAAAGATGATGAAAAGTATGCAAATGTTTGAGCTCTCTTCGAAGGATATGATTAGGTTACTCACTCAAGAGCCCATCTTAATAGTACAATTATCTATCCTAAACCCGGTCTTACAACAACAACATGAGACCGGCAAAAGGGAAAACCTATCAAGATAATACCTTTGCCTTGACCAATCCACTTGAGCTTGATGTAGTACGATCAGGTCCTTCTCAAGATGGACACCTTTCTTGATTGCTCTTTGTAGCATCCCAATTGCCTAACAATGGTAATGCTACTTGGTCTAGTAATATAATGGCTACTTCCTATATATAATTGTTGCATCATAATTATATCATGCTCATGTCATCATGCCACCTTGCATTTGAGCATCATATAAAACCCTTTTTCCATTTGGTTCTTCTCTCATACACATTATTAATTGTATTTGGTTCTTGATACATTGTATTTGAATCTTTAATGCTTGATGCCCAAAATGAGTTGGGGGCATATCTTTTATTCCACTCCATCACCTCTCTTTTCACCACCTTATAATTCCACCATCCCATTATCCATGAGCTTGTATTTCTTTTTCTTTTGATATTTATTCTAGCTCATGTGGGTGGGGTGGATCTAATTCTACAAATTCTTTTGCTTGGCCTTTATTCCACTTCTTAGGAATGCATAAGAATAATGCCATATTATTATTATTGTTTTCAAAAAATAAAACATGGCATTTATTATTTTGCATGGGCCATGCAAGAGTACCACCACCTTTAGCCCATTTGATTCCTCTTGGTTTTATTGGTTCTTTTCTTTTTGGATCATCTCCATCCCTCTCCACCATCCCCATAGCCTCATCAACACCATTTTATTTTTCTTCATGCATGATCAAATGAGGTCTTTTCTATAAATCCCATTCCACTCTCTTTTTCTTGGGTTCACCTTCGCCTCACCTTAAGCTAAATTCAAGCCCTCATTTTTTTCCTCTTGGATTGATCTTATCAACATGTATAAAAACCTAAACACCTAATCAAAACCCTAACCCTAGTTTCTTCTTTTCTCCCTAACCCTGGTTCGAAGCTAAACCCTAACCTTTAACCTCATCTCACCTCTCTCTCTCTCTCCTCTCTCTACCATGCTGGCCCCACCTCAGATACCAACCCATCTACCCCAACCCCAACTAAAAACCCTAACCCGAGCCACCCTCTCTAACCCTAGCCCTAGCTCACTCGAGCCTCCCCTATCCTCTCTCTTTCTCTCTCTACCTCGCCAGATCCACCCCGAGCTCCTCTCTGCTGCCCCACCTGTCAGGCTCTACCTGCCCCTGCCTGGCCTCACGCCGAGCCCCTGCTCGAAAGGACAAGGAGGAAAGGTGGCACCCGAGCCACCTTTTCCTTGTCCCCTCTACTGAATCCCCACGGCACTTTCCCCTTCTTCTTTCCTCCTCCCCCACGCCTCCTCTGCCTCTCCCAGATCCCCAGAGCCCCTGCCTCTTCCCTCCTTCTTCTTCTTTCCGACGCCATCTCCTCTCGCTGTTCCCGCCAGTACCACCGGCATCTCCTCGTTTCGGTCAGCATGCGCGACGTGGAGGTGATCGAGGAGACCAAGGACGATCCCCTACTTCGCCCTGGACGTGCCAACAAGGAGGAGGAGCGCCAGGATCGCCAGGACCAGCGCCGCCCGACGAAACCCTAGATCCCCGGTTCGCCAGCTCTACCGATGCCCTACTGCGCCTCATCCCGATCCGCCACCGGCAACCACCCCGCGGTGAGCCCCTGTACCTCCCAGACAACTCCATCTCCGACGTCGTCGTCTAGCCGCGCCAGACCTTACATCGAAAGCCCTCGGTGCGCCATCAGTCGCTGGTGTCTGCACGTTTTCCGCGCTGCATAGAGCCTCACCTAGCCGCGTAGCTACTCCCTGTCAACTACCCCGTCCTACCGCGCTGGTACCGCCCCTCTGCGCGCGCGCCCCGCTTCGCAGGTTCGAGCCCCCGCCGCGTCGCGATTTTCCGCCGTTAGTTCGTCAGAACGCGGAGAAGAACAACAGTGCCGCGTGCACTTTACACTTAACCCCACCCCTTTTTGGCTCTCTCAACCCGTGCTCCCCTCCGACCCCACCTGACAGTGGCGGTGAACGTTTTACAAAAAGGCACCCCAGTTTCAGCAGCCCCCAACCTGCAGTCCCTAGCGCCGCCAGGTGTCACGCCCGCATCGGCTGCGCGCGCGTGTGGGCCCGCTTAACATCGGTCCCGCTCGTCAGTGGCGGTGGCTAGATAGATCCCGGGTAAGAAAAGTTCCTGCGCGTCGAATCCGCCCAGTCGGCAGTGACCCCACATGTCTGTGACTGTGGCTAGGAGAGGACGAGTATAAAAAGTATTTCTGTTATCTGTTTAAATAAAATGATTTCAGTAAATATTAAATTCAAATTCAAATCAGATTTTAATAACTTTTAAATTATAAATCCAATTAATACAAATGATATATGTTTTTGAATCAGAAAAATGTGAGGAATTCAAATATGCCATTCAAAATATTATTTGAGCACCCTAAAAATTTCGAGTTGATTAAAATTACAAATAAATGCCCTTTTCTTAATAAATTAATAACTTTAATTCTATAACTCCAAATTGGGCAAATAATATGTCTAAATCGATCAGCGCGACGAGCCCGTTTTATCTATGCATTCCTTGTTCTAAATTGAAGCAAGCATCATGTCATTATTAAACATCTGAACTGTTTATGACAACAAAATTGGACCAAATAAATAATAAAATGCTTTATTCTTGTATTCCACACCTCACCATGCCATGCTACTTTAATGCCATATAAATTGTGCATCATTCATCATGGCATGCTTGTTTTCTCGACGCATTTTAATTCATATGCTTGTGCACTTTATTTATGTTGGCCCTTATTTGTTTGGTTCTTCTTCGAATAGACGCCCAGCAGGAGAATTACCAAGAATCACAGGAGTACTACCCAGATCCATCTCTTGCTTCAACTGAGCTGCCAGGCAAGCACTACCACATGCTTGCATACATATAGTACCTATTGCCTCTATCTTATTCTTGCATCCTTGAGTCACGAATTGCATTAAATTGAATCCCAAGTACTGCATAGCCTTTACTTTTAAACCCCACCAAAGCTTGTTACTCCATCCCATGAGCCATTACCACAGGAGTTGTTTGAGCCATGCGAGTCGTAGAAAAGCATGTGTAGGGTATGTGAGTGTCTGATGGATAATGAGGTACCTAAACAACTTAACCTGTGTAGTAATGGGATAACTAATGAAAGACGCACCGGTGAGCAATATCTGCTATTTGGTTGTTCATGCTCACTTGTGTCCTGTAGGTCCCCGAGTACTTGATTCCTGTTCCTTGTTTATTCGCACTATCCACATCCGGGGGGCCTTATGGACCCCCCTGAGCCAGAGCTTGATTCATTCTTATTTCTTGGGGCCACAATTAGTTTGGGGCTTTATTACTATCCTGTACTTATGCCATGTTACTGCTTTATTTAAGATTGTGTGAGGAGCACCTGTACTGTTTTGGATCGCGCCACGTTTTCGCGGTATCGACAAGCCCAGTCACATTTTCGGGTTCCCAGTCGTTTACAGCCGTCGTCGCAAACCCTGGGTCCGTCTCGGAGCCGGCCAACTTTGTTGCGGGTAGCTTATTGGGGTGGCCCCCTGAAATATTTCTGAATCCTGTGATTGCTTTGTCGTGAATGCCTCGTTGGGTTTTGAGTTGGTTTTTCCGAGGTTGATCGAGTGTGTGTTGCTATTCGTGCACCCCTGCAGGGTAAATCTTTCTGAAAGCTGTGTCCGCCGGTATGGACGACTTGGAGCACAGTTTCTCGATCATAGACAAGTATAACTAAAGTACCGCTTTTAATTTGACTAAGTACTTGACTAGTAAATAGTGCAATACTCACGGAATGGTTAATAAAACTGCCAACGGATGATGTGGGTTGTTCGTCCGCTTCCTCGTTGGTAAGCGAGGAGGAGGATGGATCGGTTAATTATACTGTTATAACTATTGTTCTTAATTCACGGACATTCGTATATCATTGGTTAGGCGGATGGTTAGCGAGTATCTATAGACTTGTTAGCTATTATCTTTTGCTACAATTGCGTCACCCCAGGTTGTGTCCCCTTTAGCGGCATAAAGACTTGCTGAGTACCCCTAGGGTCTCACGCGATAAATTGTTTGATTCAGATGAACATGTGTACTCGCAAGATGGATACTGGGTGGAGGAGACAGATGAGGTTGGCAACGATCACTCGGTGTAGAGATTCCGGGAACGGGGATCCATGAGATCTGTGGGCGGGATGTGTTTATTTATGTGGCATCTTATGCCGATTTGCTTCTTATCCGTATTCGGATCTTGTTTCCGCTTCCGCCTGATACTCTGATGTTTGTTGTATGAGGAGCTATCCTAAAATATTATCTCTATCTAGGATATTTGAATCTTGCCGTATGGCGTTGCAATATTTCTATTTCTTTTAGATGGAATGGCTCTGAGGACTGTTGTATGTGGCTTGCATACATACTCATTTGTGTATGTAGTTGATCCCTTCGCCTGCCGATTACGCCGCTCGTTCTTGTCCCGATGTTCTGAAAGTGGTTAGGACGGCCGAAAGGTCTACCGTGAGTGGCTCTGGGCCCCACCGTACTATTTTAACCACTTTCGTTCATCCAGGCATGTAACTAAGAGCGTAATTCACCGAGGTAGTTACACTCTTCCTTAAGCACGAATTATGAAGATTTGAAACATGCCCCCCATACATCATGGGGAAACCTCTTCTTTGACCTTGTGTTCATCGATCCATGATCACCAAGGATGCCAAGATTCAAGCATGAGATCTTTTAGAGATGGCGCATCTTGATCTTGCACAACATTTCTTCTAACTCCAATTGGATGATGTCTTGAAGATACACATGATGAACTCCATCTACTTCTTCAAGACACACTTGATCTTTTTTTCTTTATTCTTATTTTTCTACAAGATTCTAATAGGCCCAAAGCCCTTGGACAATGCTTATTCTTCATTTTTTCTACCTTAACGCCAACACATGCTCCAAGTAATGCCAATGGACAAATCCTAAACGTGCAACTCAATACAAACATTAGTCCATAAAGATTTTCATTAATTACCAAAACCACACATGAGTGTGGCGCCCCGCAAAAACCACTACTAGAAAATCGCGTTGTTTTTGTGCATTGCATCGTCATGACCGCATGCTCATGTCATCATGCCACATTGCATTTGAGCATCGTCATCATCATGCATGGTTTGGTTAAAAACTATTTTCTAAAAGCCTAGTTTCGTTTTCTAAATATTCCCGTCTTTATTCAAATTAAAACCCCGGGTCTCCAGAATATTTTGATTTGTCTAAATACGGTTTGCAAAAGCCCCGTTTTAAATAAAAAAAATTTATATTATTTTATAGGAGGCAGCCAGCCAGGCCCGAAAGCCTAGCCGGCCACCTCCAAATTAAAAATCTAATATGTCTAACCCCAAACCTTTTCCTACCCCACCCTATCCTACCCGGCCCCCCTCCACATCACCCCGACCTACCACAGCTCGCCACCTCACTGAGCCCCTCCACCTCATCTCTCCTCCTGGCCCCACCTCCCCTCACCAACACACACACCCACACCAGCCCCGCGCCAGCCACCACTCCCTCTTCCTTCCACCCGGTCCCACCAACCCTACCTGCCTAAACTCCCCTGCCCACTCCCGCTCGCTCCCACCCACCTGGGCGCGCATCCCGCTCGGCCGCCCACGCGCGCGCCCGCACGCCCCAGTGGACGCCTCCACCTACCCTCTCTCCTGCCCCGACCCCACCACGCACTCGCCTCGCCGCCACGACCTCCTCCTCCCGCGTCCTCGACGGCCGCCGCTGCATCCGTCTGCAGCGTCGCCTCCGCTCCCCGAGCAGCCCCGACCCTGCCAGGCCTCCAACCGCCGCCGAGCTCGTCGGCCTTTCGTCGCCCCTCAAGATCGCCCCCCCATTCCCAGCGAGGCCCTCCTAGCGAGTCTGTGCCCCGGCCGTGCCTCCTGTGCGCCTCGCGAGCCCGTCACCGTCGTGATGCCTTGCTCCCTGCCCGTCTCCTCTTCCCTAGGTGTCGCCACTGGCCCCTGCTCCTTCCCACGCCCGGTAGCACGTCCTCGCCGTCCGCGTGGCCACGCGAGGCATGCCTCTGCTCACCTCGTCCCAGAGTGTTCCCCAGCATCCTCCTTGCATCGATATGTCCAGCACCTGCTTGTGCTTTGGTCTCTGTGGGGATAAGTTGAAGCTAGTGGCCCTTCGATTTGTTCGCTGCCGCTTTCTCCTCACGGGTTGGTGTTTGTCGCTTCCTTGTTGGTGACCTTTTCCTAATGTTGCCTCGCAGCTACTCCGCTCTGTCTCGTTGTTGATCATGTGTTGTTGGTGTTCTAGTAAGGTGAAGATAGTGTGGTGGTATGATGCTGCAGCAATGAAGATGGCGTAGAACGACAACTACGGCTCTGGTGCAAGCAAGATCCTGATGTTGCGGCGTCAAGCATGTGAAGATGGTGGTAACATCTAGAGACCCGGGCATTGATCCAAGATCATCACGACACTCTTTGAGACCCTGATCCTGGAGCCCGAAGACCGATCCCACTGGACCCGAACCCCGAGACCCTCAGATCTGAACGCCAATGTGTGATTCCCTTTCCGAGACCCCTATTTTATAACATAACATACAACTTGTGGCATAATTAAATCATCATGCTGGCATGCATATTGTGGGTGTTTGGGGATATTTCGACGAGTCACGTAAATTAAATATGGAGTCCATCTGCGGGCTCTCTTTGTCTATTCCGGACTCCATTTAAATTGCTAAGCGAACCGATGCCATGTTTCACCCTGTTAATACAACTAATTTGCGGGGTTTCGAAATAACTTGCACCGCCGAATTAATTGTCGGGACCCCGATTCCGCTTAATATTGCCTAATTGCACCGCATCTAGCCATGCCATGCATCATACCATAATCATGTCGGATCTTCTGCCGTGGTATTAAATATTGCATCCGGTGTTTCTTCCAGTGTTTGCTTCTTCGTGGATTAGGCCGATGAGTTGCTGCGAGTATCGACAAGTTCACTGGATATGAACCTTCGGCAGTGTTTCCTAGGCGAGCATCCCTCCCCCTTCTACCTATTTTGCATTTATAGTCTTTATTTCCTCCTGTTGATCTATTGCTATCCGTGTCACGATGCTTTAGTGTTCCGTACCAGATATATTCCTTGCAGCCGTTATATTGCCTTGGACACCTCCTATTGCCTGTTGCTTGATAGACAGTTGGACCTGCGCGTCGTAGTTGCTTGCTCAGGTGTTGCCTCGCGTCATCGATGTTCCACGGTTGTTGGGAGGTGGGCAAAAGTCTAATGGTGGTGTTGATAATGATTCTAATTACCGTTTATTAATTAATGCTGTTGGTAGATTAATGCAGAGGCACCGGTGGGTAATAGTCAATATTTGGTTCTTAACCGCTCACTAGTGTCCCATAGGACCCGAGTTCTTGACACCTGTTCCGAGATTGAGCGCGCTAACCACAGGTCGGGTGTGTGGGCACCCCCATCGGCTTACTACCTGATTTCAAAGTAGTGTACCGGGGGCCACAAGTAGTTTGGGGCTTTATTACTATTCTGTACTTATGCCATGTTACTGCTTTATTTAATTTGTGCGTGGAGCACCCGTACTGTTTTGGATCGGGCCACGTTTTCGCGGTATCGACAAGCCCAGTCACACTTTCGGGTTCCCAGTCGTTTACAGCCGTCGTCGCAAACCCTGGGTCCGTTCCGGAGCCGGCCAACTTCGTTGCGGGTAGCTTAGTGGGGTGGCCCCCTAAAATATATATGAATCTTGTGATTGCTTTGTCGTGAAAGCCTCGTTAGGTTTTGAGTTGGTTTTTCCGAGGTTGATCGAGTGTGTGTTGCTATTTGTGCACCCCTGCAGGGTAAAACTTTCTGAAAGCCATGTCCGCGGTTATGGATGACTTGGAGCACAATATCTCGATCATAGACAATCATAACTAAAGTAGTGCTATAAATTTGACTTAATATATCTGACTAGTAATCAGTTTCACTATAATGGACTAGATAATAAAAATGCCAACAACTGGTGGATCTGTGGTGATCTGTGTCATGCTATACCTGCCTAGTAAGTAATGCAATGCCAATGGAATGGGATAAAAGTGCCAACAATTGCTGGGGTTTTGGGATTCCTCAGGACAATTATATCTGACTAGTAAATGCCCCAACTATAATGGAATGGTGATTAAAACTGCCCACTACTTATGCTATCAGGACGGCCCACGCTATCTATATCTGACTAGTAAGTGCTTCAATTATAACGGAATGAATAAAACTGCCAACTGTGTGAGTTCCTTGGTCCGACTTCCTCGTTTGGTTTCGAGGGGGAAATACTAGGATGGGTTTGTTTGGTGTTAGCTTCAGGTTAGATCCGAAGAGGTCTTTCTTACCCCTCTCTAATAACCGCCAGCGATACCAAGTCTCTATATAGGTTGTTTAGTGCCGCTGCACTGCCGCTTCAGCCCACCATACCTATGTAGGCGAGAGCCGCCGAATTCTAGCCTCGCCGTGTACTAGCCTCAGTACTGATGCTCCTCTTTTTCCTTTGCCCTTTGTCGGCACCCCTTTTGTTTAGTAGGTTTGAGATCGACGTCGTTAGTAGGGTTAACCTTCCGGCTTGGCCTGGGCAGGGTTATGGACGCCATTGGTTATTCTTCAGGGCTCATTTGCATCTTGTCCCATTTGCTCTTTGTAGCCCCATTTGCATCTTGTCCGTAGTCGGACGCACTTTCGTTTTCAAGGTGATTTGGATCTTTGTATTGTATATCTGTATCCTTGACTCAGGGAGTCGTTGTTGTATATATCTGTTCTGTGGGTCCCATCGAGGACTGTTGTGTAATGTTATTACTTCGTTTTCCACCCGCACGAAAGTGCCTGGTGGGCGTCCTTGAATCGTTTCTATGCGGATTTGGTGGAACGGGCTAAAACTTGCATATGGCCGATTTGAGGGTGTTACACATCATACCATAATCATGCCGGATCTTCTGCCGTGGTATTAAATATTGCATCCGGTGTTTCTTCCAGTGTTTGCTTCTTCGCGGATTAGGCCGATGAGTTGCTGCGAGTATCGACAAGTTCTCCGGATATGAACCTTCAGCAGTGTTTCCTAGGCGAGCATCCCTCCCCCTTCTACCTATTTTGCATTTATAGTATTTATTTCCTCCTGTTGATCTATTGCTATCCGTGTCGTGATGCTTTAGTGTTCCGTACCAGATATATTCCTTGCAGCCGTTATATTGCCTTGGACACCTCCTATTGCCTGTTGCTTGATAGACAGTTGGACCTGCGCGTCGTAGTTGCTTGCTCAGGTGTTGCCTCGCGTCGTCGATGTTCCACAGTTGTTGGGAGGTGGGAAAAAGTCTAATGGTGGTGTTGATCATGATTCTAATTACCGTTTATTAATTAATGCTGTTGGTAGATTAATGCAGAGGCACCGGTGGGTAATAGTCAATATTTGGTTCTTAACCGCTCACTAGTGTCCCCTAGGACCAGAGTTCTTGACACCTGTTCTGAGATTGAGCGTGCTAACCACAGGTGGGGTGTGTGGGCACCCCCATCGGCTTACTACCTGATTTCAAAGTAGTGTACCGGGGGCCACAAGTAGTTTGGGGCTTTATTACTATTCTGTACTTATGCCATGTTACTTATTTATTTAATTTGTGCGTGGAGCACCCGTACTGTTTTGGATCGCGCCACGTTTTCGCGGTATCGACAAGCCCAGTCACACTTTCGGGTTCCCAGTCGTTTATAGCCGTTGTCGCAAACCCTGGGTCTGCCTCAGAGCCGGCCGACTTCGTTGCGGGTAGCTTAGTGGGGTGGCCCCCCATGTACTTGCTTTGGGTCTGGGAAACGTCATGACTTAGACCCCGCCGACATACCGATGGGTGTATGTTAATTGATCTGGCAAAAAGGGTCGAAGTGCGTGTGGATACTTTGGTGCACCCCTGCAGGGTTAAATCTTTTCGAAAAGCCGTGTCCGCGGTTAGGGACGACTTGGAGCATAGTTTCTCGACCATAGACAACTATAACTAAAGTTTACTGTTATAATTTGACCTGTATCTGAGATGAATAGTAAGTTGGATAACTGCCATGAAAAGATTAAATAAAACTGCCAACCGTGTGAGTTTACCTCGGCTTGACTTCCTCGTTTGGTCTCGAGGGGGAATACCAGGATGGGTATGTTTGGTGTTAGTATCAGGTTGGATCCGAATAGGTCTTTCTTATCCCTCTCTAATAGCCGCCAGTATTACAGAGTCTCTATAGGTTGTTTCGTGTCGCTGCGCTGCCGCTTCAGCCCACCATACCTATGTAGGCGAGAGCCGTCGAATTCTAGCATCGCCATGTGCTGGCCTCAGTACTGACACTCCTCTTTTTCCTTTGCCCTTTGTCGGCACCCCTTTTGTTTTAGCAGGGTTGAGATCGACGTCGTTAGCAGGGTTACCCTTCTGGCTTGGCTTGGGCAGGGTTATGGACGCCATTGGTTATTCTTCAGGGCTCTTAGCCCCATTTGCAACTTGTCCGTAGTCGGACGCTCTATCGTTTTCAAGGTGATTTGGATCTTTGTATTGTATATCTGTATTCTTGACTCGTTGAGTCACTGTTGTATATATAACTGTTCTGTGGGTCCCATCGAGGACTGTTGTGTAATGGTATTGCTTCGATTTCCACCCGCACGAAAGTGCCTGGTGGGCGTCCTTGAATCGTTTCTATGCAGGTTTGGCAGAAATGGCTAAAACTTGCATAGTGCCGATTCGAGGCTGTTACAATGAGGGCCCACATGCTCTTTCCACTGGGCTCTCCATGGTAATACCTAGTTGAGTTTGAACTATTCTGATGATTTGTTGAATTTGAACTCTGCCATGTGTTTGCTTTAAATTTATTTGGTTTGTAAACTTAATATTCATTCATTCGAAAATATTTTATTTGATTGTATGTGAACTATGCTGAATGTTTGGCTATTGATAGTTGATTTCTACAAAAAAAAATGTTTTACTCCTCTAAATTTTAGAGGTTCGGGTCGGCGCCAACCTCCTCTCTAAAATTTACACCTCCGTTTACTCCTCTAACCGATTGAGGATCGGTTAGTGTTGAAATAAATTGTCTAGCCCTATCCATCAGTTCAGACTGTTGGTTGTGTTGGCTAGTGCATACAATTTAATATGGTATGCCTAGGCTTCAGCCACTGCTTTCGCCACGCTGCCCCTGGCGAGATCGAGCTCCATGATCTCTGTCGGGGGCACCAAATCTCGTAGCTAGTTTTTCTTCTAATTCCTTAGATCGCTTTAGTAGTTCTAACAAATTTCTTTTTCCTATTAGATCTATTTTTTTCTAGCCACCAAAAGCACCGTCCACAGCTGCATGTCGTCATCGCACGCCTCTACTTCAACCTTGGCGTCGACTCAAATCCGGCAAATCATCGTCAACGATCGTGGCAAGGAGGCTCGGCACGACGCCCCAAGGGATGCCTTCACGCGCTGCGTCGGCTGCTCCGTCCTCACGTCGTCTCCACGCCGTCCCATCTTCGCCAACATCTACCGGGACGCACGTCCCTGAGTACGCGCCTCTCCGTCAACAAAGGGCTGCACCTTTATCACCAGTGGCCATCATCGCCGACAACCATCTACACCAACAACATCGCCACATCGTCGCCGCCACCACCAATCGTGGTCATCGTCAACACCAACAAGTTCTTCTCCACGAGCGACGCCGCGCTCATTCAAGCGGAAATTACGGGTCTAATCCCCGAAATCAACAACCGGTACAATTCAATTGCCATCGACAACTACCACCTTCATCTTCGTCCACCACGACCTTACCGCTAGAGTCGCAGTCTAATTTTTATTTGCATAAGTCTGTGCTTATTTTTTCTTCTTGCAGCCACTTCGTCTACTCCGACACGGCGGACAACTTCTACACCTACCGTTTACAAAAAAAATTCTTTGCTCCACAATCCGGCTCTGGCACGCATGGCTCATGATGGTCCCTGTCTTCGCACGTCCGGTATTGGCAACACCGACGCGTGTCTTCGTCTCCGACACGCTCCCGAGTCTGGCAAGCTCGGCATTGCGGGTCGAGCTACTTCGATCCAAACTACGTCTACCTCAACTATTACGGCGTATTCTCCAGACTCAACGACGACATCGACCACAACAAAACAACGTCATCGACTTTATTAACGGCGACAACTTTCCCAAAGGCACCATCGACCACAACTACAACGCCCTCACCCCCGGCTACATCGACATCGGCTTATTGGAGTATGTTACGGCTAGATATATTTGGTAGTTTAAGTTTATAATCTAATTCTATTTCTAATAGTCTTCTTGCCTCCCAAGTCTTCTACTACTATATAAACGACTCAAAAACTCTCAGTATAATCACTTTTTGCAATATCAATATAATCTATACTTTCGCAATCTTTCACATAGAGATGGCCTAAGCTGCACCAAACTGTCGCGACTCCATGACCGACGATCAGTACGTCCAGATCGTCGGAAGAACCTGTGCTTTGAAATGAAACGCGTGTCCGATCGAGATACTCCAATAATGAACCTAACCGCGTGGAATACGATGGAGCTACAGATTATTTCAGTAGTATAGTACAAGTCATAGCAGCACACGCATTTCTTTCGGTTTCCACATGGCCGTGTGCGCGTTCAGACTTCGGACATAAAAATGTCTAGTCAAGTCCTTTTGTTCCGGAGCTGGTTAGTCAAGTTTCCGATGGACGTTTATAAAGCATTTTATGCTTTGCTGCAGCACGTGTTTGTCCAGCGAATTTCTTCCGAGCAGGTTAAGTAGTAAATTTCTGATGGATCTTTATTTAGCTTTTTTCACTGTGCTCTGATGTACACACGCGTGTTTGCCCGGCGAATTTGACCTAGAGTTCTTACATGACTTTAACTGCATTTTTGAAGAAAACCAAAGGATGCTCTTCTTGTCGTGTAAATCCCCAGATCCAAATGCATAACTTTCCTGGATATTCTATAAAAATAATGGACAAGAGTCAAATTTAAAATACTTCCTTTTTACAAATTTGAAATTAGACTTTTTTAATTTTTTTTTTGTAACTTCCTGGGAATGTTCATAATGATTTCTAAATTTCTTGTGTTTCCCTAGTGTACCTTATTTCTTCAAAATTATCAAAACACCTTTTGAAAATCATATTTTTTCTAAGAAATTGTCAAAAGCTCGTTCTGCATTTTGATTTTAAGCATATGGTTTTCTTGAAAGATCCTCAAAATTATGTTTATTCTTTTTCCTGATTTACTATGGTTTCCTCCCCCTGCCTATGTTCCAAAATACAAGTATTTGTTTGAACTGCTGGAAAGTCTTCGTTTCGGCACAAAGATAATACTCTCTCCGTCTAGAAATAACCGACTAGGGTTTGTCTAGATTCGCATGTACCTATCACTAAAGCATGTCACATGTGAATCTAAACAAATCCAAGTCACTTGTTTTTGGACAGAGATAGTACTACTACTTCCTTCATCTTAAAATAGATGTAGGAAATTTATCTAAATTTAGATGTATCTAGACAGTATTTAGTATATAGATACATCAAAATTTAGACAAATTTGCGACATATATTTTGATGTGGAGGGAGTATGATTTTTTGCTCTGAGTGGGTTATCATGCCCGTGAAATCGCATATATTGCCAAAGCTAGCCGCTTACAGTAGGGAGTGAATAGGGATGAAAGTTTTCGACTTTTCCATGAAGAAACATAAACGGAATGAAAATACGGAAACGAAAACGGAATATTGCAAAAAAAGGACCTTTTTTGCGAAAATGGAGAAAAAAGAAACAGTTTTCCGGCAGCATGGACGCGGAAACGGAATTTTTGTTTCCGTCTAATATGTAATTTCCGTTTTAGGATCGATGTGCATGGCAAAGTCCAACCGACCCATTATATGACTTTGTCAAGCCAAATTTGCTAAACTGCTCGTCCCAGAACCGTCGACCATGTAATCCTTTCATGCATTGAAGGAGGCTTTCACGATTTGATGTTTTCCTTATTCTCTTGTAAATCAAGAACTAGGCTATGATCAGGGAACAATTTTGTTAGTTTTGTTGATTGCTTGAGATTTATCGTGATGCTCAGGTTCTCTTGGTTCCGGGTAAAATTTGCATCATTCCACGGCTGCACCGTATTCAGTTTGTATGTGTTTCCGATAACATCTGCTTTTGTTTTTATTTCCGGGGTTAATGTATTCGTTTAAGCTTCTGCAAAAAAAACGTGGCACCACTCAGTTTCGTCCGTTTTCGCTCCATTTTCAACCCTAGGGGTGAACATATGACCAAACGTAGATCTTTTTTACATTTGGGAGATCAACAATATCTAATATAGAGTTGAGGGATCAAACATCAACTTCGGTACTCATTGCATAGTGCAAACAAATATTGACATGGGTATACCCTACAGGTACTCGAGCTTGGTATATACGGCCTGAATACATAAAGGCCCACGGTGTCGCCAAAGCCCAAATGAAGAACTCGAGTAACCTACGGACTCTCGATTGCTTGAAGAACAAGAAGAAGCTAGAGATAGAAAGTTCAAAGGGGAAACCCTAACCTGTAACCGACTCGACCTGCTACCCGAGACCTAGCCTATCTATATAAAGGCTAGGAGGGGCAGCGAGGAAGACACACGCAACCCTAGTTTCCACAACCTTTGCCATATTGCATCTGCGCACCATTGTAATCTTCGATTCCTTTGATAATTCTACGAGCAGACAAGCAGGAGTAGGGACCTCTACAAGGCCTGAACCTGGGTAAATCTTCGAGTTCCCTGTGTGCTTGTTTGCTAGCCGATAGATGTCTCCAGCGCTCCCTCCTTCTCCAAAACCCAAGTCCATAACATGGGCATTGATGAGTTAAACTCTCATCAAATATACTCCTACTTTTTTTCCTACCAGTCACTTTGCAGCTAATTATGAAAACAAAATATGGTTTGTGTCCCCCCCCTCCTGCGGTACGGATCGTTGATGATCTAGGTTACCACCGCTATATAAACCTCTTGTAAGCCGCCGGGTGGGATAAGTTGCATCTGTGAAATCACCGACGTTGTGTAAACAATCCCCGTTATAGTGAAATTTCGCTGGCTGGCGCCTATGGTTTTTCCCTCTCTTTGTTTGAGAGGGTTTTCCACGTTAAATCTGTGTCCCCTTTGCTACGATTTTATTTTTATTATTCGTTATTTGATTGTCGCAAATCTAACAGTTCCATGCAGTGCGATAAACTTGATAGATGCATTGCATTATCGGAGGAAGATTGGTATTGGTAGATAAAGAAGCGGTACGCTTGCTTCAACTGACTGATGCTTCAGGTCAGAGAGATTAGGTTGAGAGATTTTATTATCGTCGTCCTTGTTACGGTGATCATCAAGCTCATCCTATTTTGATCCCTCTCTCTTAATTGTTTGTATGATCAGATGTGACGGTAACCTATTCTCATCCCTCTTTCTTGCTTGTGTGTATGATTGGATGTAACGGTAACCTATCCTGATCGCCCTCTCTCTTGCAAGTTTGAATGTGCTCGAATGTAGTACATGTACAACCATAGTGACAACCAAACACCTTGAGCTAAAAAAATACGTTTGAAGCAAACCAAACAAAAGAGACAAAGCTGCCAAGACTTACACTAGGGAGTGAACATGACCAAACGTAGGCCTTTTTTTCATTTGGGAGATCAACAATATCAAGTATAGAGTTGAGGGATCAAGCATCAACTTCGGTAGTCGTTGCATGGTGCAAACAAATATACTTCTACTCCATCTGATCCAAATTAATGTTTTTAGATTTGTTTAGATTCGGATGTATCTAGCACTACAACATGACTAGATACATTCGAATCTAAATATGAGAACATCAATATGAATCGGAGAGAGTACTTTTTTCCTACCAATCACTTTGCAGCTAATTCTAAAGAAAACTTATGGTTTCATGCAGTGCGATGAACTGATAGATGCATTGCATTATCGGAGGAAGATTGGTATTGGTAGATAAAAAACTGGTATGCTTGCTTCAACTGACTGATGCTACGCGCGTAGAAAAATAGAAGTGGAAAAGGAAACGGATGCAAATTCGTCTGATATACGTACAGTATCAGGAGACCTCGGGAAGTTGGGTTGTAGTCTGACTCGAGAACCTCCAAACACGTTTGCTCCGGCCCATCGATCTAACCCTACTCTATCGTGTCTCGCGTACCAAATTCAATACTGCATGCTTGTCGTCGAAACAATCTGCCCTAGGAACGATGAAACGAGCGGCGGTCTCGCTCCCGGACGAACTGGTCCTCGAGATCCTCGGCCGCCTGAAAGACGCGCCGGTGCTCTTCCGATGTGCAACGGTGTGCAAACAGTGGCGCCGCCTCATGGCCAACCCCTCCTTCCTCCGCTACTGCTGGCCGGAGGAAACATGCGCCTCCATCGCCGGCTTCTTCACCAGGGAGGAGCAGCGCGATGGGCAACAACTGGGCCGACCGTGCTTTGTCCCAGCGCCGCGGTCAGCAATGGGCTGTGGTTGCCGTGCCCTTAGCACCTTCGTGAAGCCCGCGCCCTCCGGCGGCCACATCTTAGACCGCGCGGATCCGCTCGTCTCGCGTCACGGCCTCCTCCTCGTCCGCCTCGACCGGCACGGCGGTGACCTCGATCCGGACCTTACCGCCGTTCACCTCGCAGTGTGCAACCTGTACACTGGCGAGTGCCATGTGCTTCCACCCATAAAGTGTGGCCGGGTCGACCGCTGGAGCGGATACGCCATATTGAGCAGCACAGATTGTACCTTCAAAAGCGAGCAACCGCTGCCGGTGCCATCGAGAAACTCTCTGCCCTTCAAAGTGGTGATCATCGACATGGAATACAATCTCTACACGTTCTCGTCCGGCCAAGCGAGCTGGGGCACGCCGACTTTCAGTGGTGCGAATACCAGCAACTACATACCGGTTTCTCACGGCGCCGCCGTGGTGTGCCGCGGCACGGCGCACTGGCTCTTTCATAACCTGGCTATGTCATGTCTATGCACCATTGACATGGATGTCCAGACGGGCCATGTCTCCTTGACGACAATCCCCTTCATGGTACACTATACGGCGTGTCACGCGTGTCTTACCCTCGCCATCGATGGGACGATCTTACTCATCGACATTCAGAGGGAAGGGCTTGAGCTAAAGATTAGGAAAATTGTGGATGATACTACAGAGTTGCTCGACACTCGAACGATCAAGCTACAAGAACCACGCAAGATGCTTACTCGAGGAATATCAAGCCTATACATGTTAGAAGAGAGGTATGGCACCATGGTTGTCACAGGTTCCGGTGGGGGCAAAATATATGTTGCTGACCTCGAAACCGAGACGGTGGAGGAGCTTTTAGAATGGCCCCGACACCATGCTAGCCGTGCTGAGGTTGTGCCATTCCAGATGGATTGGTTCACCTTCTTCCTTTCTCGTCTTGGCAGTCGAGCGGAGGAGATGCCTACGGGGGACTTCAATTAGCAAGAGATCGAGATATATAACGATAATTTCCTCCCTTAGCTTATGAAGCCATGAAGGAATTGTATTGTGGTGGATAAAGTTATCGTGTCAAGCTATATGAATGAGCTCAAGTGCAACATGTGGATCGGAGTTACACAAAAGACATTCTTTTGTGTGTAATGATGAACCCTAGCAATTTAAATTCAAACAATTATAATATATTTGCTCAACTTGTGAAAATAATTTTGTTGGGGTTCCATTCAATATTTACGATTGTTAAACAACATGTCATGAGAGTAAATAATAGCGCTAGATTATTTCGGCTCAAAATGCTATCCACGTCGTCCCGATTCTTTTTGACCGAGGGATGTACGCCGAGGAGGACATGGGGTGGCGTCGCAATGGAGCCCTGCTATCACGTGAGGAGGGACCCGCAGTGGGCTAGGGAAAAAGATTTCATACCACGGACGGGTGTACCGCACGCCGTCGTACCCCGCGTCGCTGGAAGGTGGAATGCGCGCAACATGATCCGCCGTCAGCTTAGGCGGGTTGGTGTTGGGCCACGCAGAGATAAACAAAACGTTTTCCCTACGCGGTGATCCCAAGATCCAGCTCAGGTAGAAGGCCACGGGGGTTACCACTAGACGCGCAGTTGCGGAATCGATGAAGCACGTTGCTTGATGCAGTGCAGTCCTCACGATCCGTTCCGGTTCCACGATCGTTGAAGTGCTGAACGTACAGCACCTCCGCCAGTATCCACACGTACGAGGAGGAGCGCCGGCGGTGGACTGCTAGGTCCGATACGGCGGCGACAGGACGGACTGGAGTTAGGGTTTCCAACACATGGAGTGACCTAACCGTGTGCTCTAAGCACTTGCGCCCCAGCTTATATAGGGAGTGAAAGTGGGCTCCACTCACTTGTGGCCCATTCACTAAAAGGCCTATATTAGTCAAAGCGAGTCCAACTCACTGACTAAGTCCATCTCTCTATTTGGGTCCAACCCAAATAGATTTCATGTTTGGGTCTAACCCAAACTTGCTCCTGCTCTTAAGTGTGTGACCCGACAGGCTCATGATAACCCGGACACGATCCGAGTCTCACTCGTGACCGATCAGTCGGTAGCGGCTCCTAGCAGAACGTGCCGAGTCGCAAGTACCAAAGAGTCATGACGACTTACCTTCTAATGTGACTTTCGTCTGAGTCCCTTTTGCCTCACGATATACCTTGTCGGACTATAGGCGAATAATCGCCATCCCTTAAATAGTCCGATTCTTTTTCTTAATTTGAGATAAGTGATTCATCCGACTAACTCTTAGTCGATCGCCTCGGTTAACACTTAACCGAGTCGCGCATGGCCATGCTTTCCGAATCATATCTTCCGAGAGGGCCCAGAGAATATCTCTCCAGATGGAAAGGCAAAATCCCGTCTTGGTTATTCACATCACGCAGCTTGATTCTCAGTCGACCCAAACTCCGCCTTTATAACTGCCCAATGACGGAACAACGTTTGACAGAACCTAAGTCGGTGATCCTCAACTCGGATTGTGCAATAACCTCAGGTCTAAGGATTACATTGATTGAGACATGCAAATGAAGACTTGTTCGTTGCATCCCAATATGGGTCAGTCTGACTCGCTAAACTCTTTAGCCGAATCCGTGTAAGTCGGAATAGCATCTCCATGCCCATGACAAGTGGAACCGAGTCATCTGCCAACTTTCACATTAGTCTAAGTTGTGTGTCCAACACAACCTCAACGACCAAGGACAATTAGTATGAACAACATGAATATGCAGTTCCACAATCGAATCACATATTCAATGATACATATCAGTAGTTCATACATGGACAATAACCTTGAATACAATGGGAATAACATCATACATGATTGTCTCTAGGGCATATTCCCAACAGTCTCCCACTTGCACTAGAGCCAATCATCCGACATCACATGTCTAGACATCTAATGCCCATAGCTCTCAGGTGCGCCTCATGCTTCGGCCGTGGAAGTGGCTTTGTCAACGGATCCACAATGTTTGCATCCGTGTGTACCTTGCATAACTTGATATCACCTTGATCCATGAACTAGCGAATAAGGTGGTACCGCATGAGTATATGTTTGTTCTTTTGGTGTTGTCTAGGTTCCTTGGCTTGTGCGATAGCACCATTGTTGTCACAATACACGTCTAATGGATTGGACAAGCCCTGAACCACACCAAGATCCATGAGGAAATTCCTCATCCAAACTGCTTCTTTTGCCGCCTCTGAGGCAGCAATATACTCAGCCTCTGTCGTAGACGCTGACACTGTCTCTTGCTTGAAACTCTTCCAGCTCACAGCCCCTCCGTTTATTACAAACACATATCCGGATTGCGAACGAGAATCATCCGAGTCAGTGAGATAACTCGCATCCGTGTAACCCCTTACACTGAGTTCATCCTCACCTCCATAAACTAGCAACATATCCTTAGTCCTTCTCAAGTACTTAAGGATATTTTTAGCTGCGGCCCAGTGGATTTCTCCAGGGTCAGCCTGGTACCTGCTCACAACACTTAGAGCATAGGAAACATCCGGCCTAGTACAAATCATAGCATACATGATGGATCCGACTGCAGAAGCATATAGAATCGCACTCATCTGACTTTGCTCATCAGTTGTCGAAGGACACTGAGTCTTGCTAAGTTTACGCCATGGGACATCGGCAAGAACCCCTTCTTAGACAATTCCATGTTGAACTTCTTCAACACTTTGTCCAAATATGTACTATGACTCAATCCAATGAGTCGCCTTGATCTATTTCTATAGATCCGGATTCCTAGTATGTAAGTCGCCTCACCCAAGTCTTTCATCAAAAAACTCTTTTCCAATGATTCCTTGGTTTCTTGCAACATCTGGACATCATTTCCAATCAGTAATATGTCATCCACATATAAGATCAGAAAGTTTACTTTGCTCCCACTAAACTTCTTGTATAAACAAGAATCATGATCACTTTTGATGAAGCCAAACGATTTGACTACCTCATCAAAGCGAATGTTCCAACTCCAAGATGCTTGCTTCAACCCATAAATGGATTTCCGAAGTTTGCATACCTTGTCAGCATTAGCCGGATCAACAAAACCCATGGGCTGTATCATATACACGTCCTCGGTTAAATTTCCATTAAGGAAAGCCGTCTTGACATCCATCTGCCATATCTCATAGTCGAAATTGGCTGTTATAGCTAACATGATCTGAACTGATTTAAGCATCGCCACGGGAGAGAAAGTCTCATCGTAGTCAACTCCTTGAACTTGTCGGAACCCCTTCGCGACAAGCCGTGCATTATAGATAGAAACATTTCCATCCATATCAGTTTTCTTCTTAAAGACCTATTTGCACTCGACGGGTCTTGCACCATCTGGCAGATCAACCAAGTTCCAAACTTGATTTTCATCCATGGACTTTAACTTGGATCTCATGGCTCCAAGCCATGACTCAGAATCAGAACCCACCATTGCTTCCGAATAATTTACTAGCTTCACTGTCTAACAGTAACACATCACGAACACTTCACAATCTGGCCGATCTTCGCAGTGTCGGTGCTATTTCCGGCTCAGATACCACGATCGGCTCAACCTCCAAGGCTTTTGCCGACTCGCTACTGGCCGATACCTCTCGAATTTCTTCGAGTTGCACCGTGCTCCCACTGACTCCCTGACTGAGAAACTCTTTCTCAAGGAAGACACCGTTCCGAGCGACAAACACTTTGCCCTCTTCTTAGTTGTAGAAGTAGTAACCCAAGGTTTCCCTCGAATATCCTACAAAAATACACTTATCCGACTTAGCTGTAAGCTTGTCTGATTGAAGTCGATTGACAAAAGCTTCACAACCCCAAATCTTAAGAAAAGACAAACTCGGCTTCTTGCCAGCCCACATCTCATGCGGTGTCTTCTCTACTGACTTTGATGGTACTCTATTTAGTGTGAACGCTGCAGTTTCTGGACAATAACCCCAAAATGATAAAGGCAGATCTGTCCGACTCATCATTGATCGTACCATGTCTAACAAGGTGTGATTCCTCCTTTCCGACACACCGTTTCTCTGCGGTGTTCCTGGAGGAGTGAGCTGGGGAACTATTCCACAACTCTTCAGATGGTCATCAAACTCATGGCTCATGTACTCGCCTCCTCGGTCCGACCGAAGAAACTTTATTTTCTTGCCGAGTTGATTCTGTACCTCATTCTGGAATTCTTTGAACTTTTCAAAGGCTTCCGACTTATGTTTCATCAAGTAGATATATCCATACCTACGCAAATCATCAGTGAAGGTAATGAAGTACTCATAACCACCCCTGGTTGTCGCGCTCATTGGACCACATACATCACTATGTACTAGTCCGAATAAGTCGGACGCCCTTTCACAACTCTTTGCAAAAGGTGTCTTGGTCATCTTGCCGAGTAGGCAGGATTCACATGTCTTGAACGACTCCAAGTCGAACGAAGTTAGGAGTCCATCATCATGGAGCTTCTTCATGCGTTTCCAACTTATATGACCAAGCCGACAATGCCAAAAGTAAGTCATATTCAGATCATTTGGTTTTAACCTTTTCACATTTATGTTATAGACAGATTCACTATCAAGATTCAAAATAAATAACCCATCCCGGACGGGTGCAAAGCCGTGAAACATATCATTCAAATATAAAGAATAACCATTATTCTTAATATTCGACTCATAACCTTGTCTCATCAAACATGAGGCAGAAATAATGTTTCTACTAAGCACTGGAACATAATAACAATTATTTAGCTCCATTAAGAATAAAAAAGGTAAATGAAGTTGCATCGTGCCGACTTCCAATGCAGCGACTCTCGCTTTGTTGCCGACTCGAATGTCAACCTCGCCTCTTGCCACGCTCCTAGTTCTTACCAGTCCCTACAACGAGTTGCAGATGTGAATGACTGATCCGGTATTATATACCCAAGAACTACCAGGTGCATCAGCAAGATAAATGTCTATAACATTGCAAACAAGTGTACCTGAGCTGGAAGTCACAACTCCACTCTTGGCTTTGTCAGCCAAATACTTGCTGCAATTCCTCTTCCAGTGGCCATCTGACTTGCAGTAGAAGCAAGTGGATCCGGTTGCAGGAGATGGCTTAGTCCCTAAGGAAGCGCTTTGGACTAGGTCCTCAGCCTTTCCTCCTGACTTTGCCTTCTTCTTCTTAGTCCAAGAACTCTTCTTGAACTTAGCCTTATTCTGCACCATCAACACTTGACTGGCACCTTTCTTGAGATCCGCCTCAGCCTGCTTTAGCATCCCATGTAATTCAGTGAGCTTCTTATCCATGCCATTCATGTGGTAGTTCGATATGAACTGACCATACGCACTAGGAAGAGAGTTCAGAATTATGTCCGTAGCGAACTCTTCGCTAATGGGGTAGCCAAGCCTTTACAGAGACTGCACGCAACCAACCATCTTGATCACATGCGGACTCAGTGGATCACCATCCTTAAGCTTGCAGTTCAACAAAGCCTGAGAGACTTGATACCTCTCAGTCTTTGCATGAGCCTAGAACATACTTTTGAGGCTTTCGATCATATCGTAGGCCTCAACATTCTCGAACTGCTGCTGCAAGTCCGGTTCCATGTGAGCAAGCATAAGACAACTTATCTCCGTGGATTCATCACAAATCCGACGGTAGGCATTGGTGGCTGCGACAGTCGCATTCTCGTCTGGCTCAGCTGGAAGTGGGTTGTCTAGGACATGGTCCCTTTTTTCTTGTGTGAGAAAAATTCTCAGATTACGATACCAGTTGGTGAAATTAGTTCCATTCAGCTTATCTTTCTCTAAGATGGTTCTCAAAGAAAAACCGGAAATTTGAGGAAGACTGCTAGGTGCCATTGATCTACAACAGAAAATATGAAAAACACTTAAGACATCTATCCATAAAGAGCAAGCATATTAAACACTTTAATATTTATGCTCCCACTAGAACCAACACCCCTCCGATGATTACTTAGTGATTGAAGACCCTAAATAAGCAAGTCGACTAGTGAGCTTTAGCATCACCGCTAGCCGTCAAGTGATCTAGGTAGACAACTCCTTGTCAATCGTATCTCATACGACTCCTGTTGGATGGGTGGCATCACATGCCCCGGCTCCCATCCGACTTTTCCCCGAGTCCCACAACCATTGTGATAGACCCGTCTAGATTACCAAGTGCTTCCGCTGTAAGAGTCTGACTCGAACCCACCTAGTCGGAAAGAATTGATAGTACCTCAATTTTGTGAGCCCACTGCCAAAAATCTCCGACTTGTGATGGTGCAACACTGGCGGGGAAACCGACTAGACCTTCTTTGAGGGATTACTTTCTACCAACTATCTAATAGAGGTAAAACAGAGACATAACAATAACACAAAATAAAGCAATTATAATGTGAAATGGTATGGCTCTCTTCATGGCGATCTCCATCTCCACAAAGCTTGTAATTCGACTCGTCTCAACTCTTGTCATGTGCCGCCTTACACCATGTATCCGACTTGTACATCAACTTGCATGTCATCCGGATTCTCCAACCAGCTACACTAGCTAGTAATGTAAATTACATAGAGAATCCGACACGCAGGTCGTTATACAATAAAATGATAGCACCTAGGCTCCAGCCAGCTGATAAAACCCGTGATACGCAGATCACGTATGGATTACACACATCACATGCACATAAGCCATACCATTCACAACATCATCCTGCAAAAACAAGTTATGCATAGATACGATATCTATCAGTGTTGTGAAACTCGCAGCGACATCTAAGGCGCTACGACAGGGCGAAGCCGGCGATCCCAAATCTACATTCTGGACATGGATTTCATCTACATTCTGGACATGGATTTTGTCTTTGGATAAAACAATTCTACCCAAATCCAATCCAGACTCCGATTCGACCAAACTCTTTGATCTTCGATCACCGCATCCAGATTTACGTGTCACAGTCTACCCCGATGGCGGAAACCGACCGGTATGGGTAAGTCGTTCCACGACCTCAACAGTATGATCATGGAAACCATATCATCCAATTCCCCGAGTACAGTTCATCCAATCAACCTTGTACAAAACCGATCTATCTCATAGATCGACCGCCAAAACTGCAATTAGATCCAATCTAACACCAACCACATATCACATATGCACGATCTCGAGCCTAAAACCAGAAGCTAACGCTCTGATACCACTGTTGGGCCACGTAGAGATAAACAAAAAAATTCCCTACGCGGTGATCCCAAGATCCAGCTCAGGTAGAAGGCCACGAGGGTTACCACTAGACGCGCAGTTGCGGAATCGATGAAGCACATCGCTTGATGCAGTGCAGTCCTCACGATCCGTTCTGGATCCACGCCTCATGATCCGTTCCGGTTCCACGATCGTCGAAGTGCCGAATGTACAGCACTTCCACCAGTATCCACATGTAGGAGGAGGAGCGGCGGCGGTGGACTGCTAGGTCTAGTACGACGGCGACAAGACGGACTAGAGCTAGGGTTTCCAACACATGGAGTTACCTAACCGTGTGCTCTAAGCACTTGCACCCCATCTTATATAGGGAGTGAAAGTGGGCTCCACTCACTTGTGGCCCATTCACTAAAAGGCCTATATTAGTCACTGCGAGTCCAACTCACTGACTAAGTCCATGTCTCTATTTGGGTCCAACCCAAATATGTTTCCTGTTTGGGTCTAACCCAAACTTGCTCCTGCTCTTAAGTGTGTGACCCGACAGGCTCATGGTAACCCGGACACGAACCGAGTCTCACTCGTGACCGATCAATCGGTAGCGGCTCCTAGCAGAAACATGCCGACTCCCAAGTACCAAAGAGTCATGACGACTTACCTTCCAATGTGACTTTCGTCTGAGTCCCTTTTGCCTCACGTTATACCTTGTCGGACTATAGGCGAATAATCTTCATCCCTTAAATAGTCCGACTCTCTTCCTCGATCCGAGATAAGTGATTCATCTGACTAACTCTTAGTCGATCGCCTCGGTTAACACTTAACCGAGTCGCGCATGGCCATGCTTTCTGAATCATATCTTCCGAGAGGGCCCAGAGAATATCTCTCCAGATGGAGGGGAAAATCCCGTCTTGGTTATTCACATCACGCAGCTTGATTCTCAGTCGACCCGAACTCCGCCTTTATAACTGTCCAATGACGGAACAGCGTTTGACAGAACCTAAGTTGGTGATCCTCAACTCGGATTGTGCAATAACCTCAGGTCTAAGGATTACATTGATTGAGACATGCAAATGATGACTTGTTCGTTGCATCCCAATATGGGTCCGTCTGACTCGCTAAACTTTTTTGTCGAATCCGTGTAAGTCGGAATAGCATCTGCATGCCCATGACAAGTGGAACCGAGTCATCTGCCGACTTTCACATTAGTCTAAGTTGTGTATCCAACACAACCTCAACGACCAAGGACAATTAGTATGAACAACATGAATATGTAGTTCCACAATCGAATCACATATTCAATGATACATATCAGTAGTTCATACATGGACGATAACCTTATGAATACAATGGGAATAACATCATACATGATTGCCTCTAGGGCATATTCCCAACAGTTGGAACATGCGCGGTGAGAGGTGTTCCCTTCGCAAAAATGCTCCGCATCCGCCGGGTTATGGGGCCCACCGATAGACAATGTGGCATCGCGAACCCATACCGGCCGCGTACTCACCCAGACGCGGGCCCACCCAGAGCCACCGTGGCGGTGTAGACATTATGCCACCACGGTTTCTCGCGGTTGTGGGGTCCGCGAATACCCGACGTAGCGCAGAGAGGCCATGACGGCCACATTTTTTCGCGGATGTGGGCCCGTCGACAGTCGACGTGGAGCTGTGAGCCCATGTAGGCCTCGGTTTATCGCGGTCGTGGACCCGTTGAGAGCAGACGTGGCGTAGTGAGCCCATGTCGGCTACGGTTTCTCGTGGTCATGGGGCCCGCCAAGAGGCGATGAGGTATTCTACGCTTTTGTCGCACGCGGGTTCTCGTGGCGGCTAGCCGAGCTAGCATTGGAGGTGTCGTTAGAAAGTATGGGTGGACGCGTACTCTTGCGTTTGAGATACGAGGTGGTAGCGTAGGCTCTAGGACTCGACGGATTCTCGCAGCTAATAGCGTATACTCTAGCCGTACGTGGGTTCACACAGCGAGGCGGTTTTGTGGGTCCTACGTGCGTGGCGCTTTGCCTATAAAAGGGCACTTCGTCATCGTGGTTTTTTGCATAACATTAGCTGGTTCGTCTTACCTTCTCTGCATGTTGTGCTAGAAGAGACACCGCCAGCCACCCCGAAGGGCTTTGCCATATCTTTTGGGGGGATACCCCCGGGTAGGGTAACACCGGGGTATAAGGGCCGAGTTAGCCGGGGTACGGCACGGTCAAAGCAAGTGCTAATCGGGTCACCTCAAGGCAGGCCGAATCACGGTGTGACCCGGCCCATGGAGCATCTCCTTGATAATGGTTCGGCCGGCATAAGATATATGTCGGCCATGTCTATATGTTTTGCAGGTGACTTGGTAAGCCGGATTAGCTATATGCTAGTCGGATTATCTTAGCTTTCAAGAGAACAAATCCCCCGCTGGTCAAAAGGTGACTTTATTAGCTGTACCATGAGCAAAGTAAAGTAAAGAAGAGGACCAGCGGGTCAGGGGCGACCAAGGTGACGTGGGCAAAGCCGGATGACGCAGCCCGTGTCTAGTGACGCCGAAAGACAAGGATTACGCTGTGGATTACGTCCAAAGCCTGGACGAGCCGTTAAAGAGAATAAAGAAGCATCTGCTTTAGGAAAGGAGCATATTCGTAGAATATGCTGCCACATGTGCCCTAGAATTGTAACCCGGGATCCCCTATATAAGGAGCACCGGGGCCTCCATAGAAGGGGATTGATCATTCTCTATCTAAGGTAGAATTCTAGGGCTAGTTGGTAGGGAGTAAGAGACTTTGTCTCCTTCTTGCTGTGAGCCTCAAGAGCACTTGTAAACACCATTGATAGAGAAAATACAAGAACTTCCGTGTGTGGAATCACCACGTTCTCCCTCCCTGAATTCCCCTAGCACTCATTGGCCCCATCTTTAGCCTATCCATGGCATCTGCTGTGCGGCCACCACGACAGTTGGTGCTCACCGTGGGGCTAGCGGTGCTAGCAGGGG
Organism: Avena eriantha; assembly: GCA_910589775.1. Classification (NCBI taxonomy): domain Eukaryota; kingdom Viridiplantae; phylum Streptophyta; class Magnoliopsida; order Poales; family Poaceae; genus Avena; species Avena eriantha. The sequence continues at coordinate 585,032,802 of OU342743.1, read as the reverse complement.
TGAAAATTCAGATGGGAAACTTCTCCAGCACCGCGAGTGTGTCGTCTCAGGCTTGGTTCAGCGCTTTGGAGCGCTGGATTACGTCAGCAATAACACAGGAAGCTTCGGCAGGAACCCTCCACTGCGCAACGGCGTCTCATCAAGGTTGGCGCGCACAAGATCTACGTCGGCGTGGACGAATCCTGCGTTCATCCGCGGCACATCGTCGAGGGAGGCGAGCCACCTCTCAACGCAGCTCGTGGAGTGCGTATCACTCGCCCCACTATCAGCGTTGAGGTCCTGATGACCGTGCCTGACGCGGAACCAAGCAAGGACCCGGCGCCAGAGCCTGAGGTAATGCCAAAGCAAACCAGGTCTAGGTTTCCTCCGCTAGAAAGGCCGGAGAATGTGCTCCAGCAAGCAATAGATAGCCTAGCGAAGCCAATAGCACATGTGGTAGATCCGGCTCAGGCACAAGCTGAGTTAGAGGAAACTAGGCAGAAAATGTTAGCTGGAGCAAAGAAGGTAGCAGAGTTGCATCAGTCTTTGAACATCACCTTGAGAGAATATGCTAAGGCAAACCGCATAGATGGAGTGAAAATCCGGGGCAGGAACCTGATCACTGAGATTGACAAGGAGTACGAGCCTAGGTCGGGTCAAACAGCCACGATAGTAATAGGAGGGCTGGATCGGTACAGCACTCCGGCAAAGAACCTCAGGGCAGCAAATGCAGCCGCATCCGAGTTAGAAGGTTTAACTGGAGAGGACCGGCAAAGGCAACAAGAGAGGGTAAATCACTTGTTGAGAGTTGCTTGCCAGCAAAATGAAGAAATAAACAAGGCAACCCCGGTGCCACCAAGAGCCTCAGAGGTGGTACATTCGGCCAGAAATAACCCGACGAGATCCAGAGGAGCCGCGTCATCTCCAGGTCGTAATCCTAGGAGAGAAGAGGTAGTAGACTCCGGAAGAAGAGACAAACAGATGGTTCCTAATGACCCGGTAAGGGCTGGAAAAGGCAAAGCAGTGCAAGTTGATGAGGACCGGCACAGTACCAGCCGAGGTATGGCCGCTCGAGGTAACCGTGACCAAGGCAATGTAGGTCAAAGAAATGATGCCAACGGCAATCCTGGACAGCGTGATCCCGTGGGAACGGGGCAAAATTTACCTCGAACGCTGCAGCAACGCGCACCTTAGCAAGAGGGGAGCGCGGGACTAGCAGCACAACAAAATGCTCGCCCGAATCAAGAAAGATACAATGATGGTTATTCGGCTATGATCAACGACGGATACCCCAGACCGGATCACCACATAATGGGCTCAAGGCTGGGAAGCAGGAACTTGTAGCCAGATGATGCAAGGCTGAAATTGGATAGGATTTATAGGTCAGAGCAAATTGAGATACAAGGTCCACCGGGTCCAGCATGCTTTGGGCCCCGGATCATGAACGAGCCACCGGTGCCGAACTTTTAGCTGGCCAGAGGAACCCGAACTTATGATGGTAGTACCAGGCCAGAGGATTGGCTGATTGACTATGCCATAGCAGTCAAGATCGCAACAGGAAATTTGAGATGGGCGGTAAGGTATGTGCCACAAATGCTGGAAGGACCAACGCGAGTTTGGCTGCACAATTTTCCACCAGGGAGTGTCAACTGTTGGTTGGATTTCCAGGAACTGTTCGTTAGTAACTTCTCAAGCACGTACAAGAGACCCAACAGGCCACAGACCCTCGCATTGTGCCGGTAGAGACCAAATGAGCCAGATAAAGATTTCTTAACTCGGTGGTGCAACGTGCGAAACTTGTGCGAGGGAGTAATTGAATCACAAGCTATTGCGTGGTTCGCTCAGGGATGCAGATATGGAAGTATGTTGTGACAGAGGTTACAGCGGGACATGCCAACTACCTTCGCTGAGACAATCTGGATCATAGATTCGTATGCCTTGGGAGATCCAACGCAACCCCGGCTAATGTCGAGCGAGGAAAACGAGGAGTATTACGGCCGAGATGGCCCCGGATCTTCAAGGAGGAATGCTTTTCGAGGAAAAAGAAGGGATGAGCATCCGGATTACCGGTATAACTCGCAACAGGTCGCAGCAGTAGACTGGGATCATTCCAATGCCGGAGCCAGCCAATGCCATAAAACTGGAGGGCAAAAAAACTGGCAGCAGAAAAATGAGGGAAAAAACCTTGGACCCTGGAGCAGAAGAAGCAATGGCAAGAACGAAAGGATAGACCGAGGTATACATTTGAGTCTATGCTGGATCAACCTTGCAAGTTCCATAGGCCAAGCTTGAATAGCTCGGCGAATCATACGACCCGAGAATGTGAATGGATGAGGAAATTAGAACAGGGAAGTTCGGGGAATGCTCAGGCACCTCGGAACGAAGCACCTAGAGATGAAGCACCACGGCCACCGTTACTGACAGGGGGAAATGGACAGCAACTGATGCTGCCGCCACCTCCTCCGAGGTATGAAAATATGGAAAGAAGGGATGCGGTACATCAAGTGGGCAATAGCTAGCAACAAGGTCAAGGTTACAACAAGAATGAGGGACGAAATGAGTATAGGGAACATCATCAAAGCTACTGTGTGTTCACCACGGAAGAGAATGACCGAAAAAGCTTGTAGCGCCGGCATATGGAGGTGAACGCAGTAATGCCAGCAGTAGTAAGGTATATTCCCTGGGCGGATTAGGAAATTACATGGAGTGTCAAGGATCACCCAAAGATCATGCCAAGCCCAGGAACCTATGCACTGGTTCAGGATCCGACGTTCATCGGGCCGAATCTCAATGTAAGGTTTTCCAAGGTACTGATTGACAATGGCAGCAGTATCAACATTATGTACAAGGATACCATGCACAAGTTGGGAATAACACAGAACATGTTGCAAGCAATGAGGACCACCTTTCATGGCATTGTACCGGGTATTTCCTGTGAGCCAATTGGTAAGGTCCGGGTTGACGTGTTATTCGGCACAAGAGACAATTGCCGTACTGAGAACTTGGAATTCAAAGTGGTGAATCTAGAGAGCGCTTATTACGTGTTACTCGGCAGGCCAGCGCTGAACAAATTCATGGCAACTACCCACATCAGCTACCTTAAGATGAAGTTGCCTGGGCCAAGGGGCATGATAACTGTATCAGGGAATTTCCGGCGTTCGATCGAGTGCGCCTCAGCCGGGTCTAATTTAGCCGAGTCACTCGTGATAGCTCAATAAAAAAGGAAGATACTGGAAGTGGCAGCACTGGCTCAATCCGTGCAACAATATATGCCGGCCCTGACCAACCCGCACGGGAGCGTATCTTTCCAAGCAACTAAGGACACGAAGAAAGTGCCAATCGATGATCAGTTCCCAGAGCGCAGCGTGACCATTGGTGCCGGGTTAAGCAGCAAATAGGAAAGCGATCTCGTCAACTTCCTCCGTGAGAATCGAGATATCTTTGCTTGGTCTACTCAGGATCTGTAAGGTGTGCCGAGGGAGTTGGCTGAGCACTCATTGAACGTGAGACCCGGGGCTAAGCCGGTAAAGGAACCACTCCGGCATTTCACCGAAGACAGGAGGAAAGTCATTGGAGACGAAATAGCTAGGCTCTTAGCAGGTAGATTTATCATGGAAGTACTCTATCCGGATTGGCTCTCTAATCCGGTGCTAGTGGAGAAAAAGAAAGATGATCCAAACGTAGTTGTGGTATGGCGCATGTGTATTGATTACACGAACCTGAATAAGGCGTGTCCCAAAGATCCATTTCCACTCCCTAGGATAGATCAAGTCATAGACTCAACGGCCGGATGTGAGCTACTATCATTCATTGATGTGTATTCTGGTTTCCACCAGATACCCCTGAATCCGGATGATCAAATAAAGACTGCATTTATTACCCCGTATGGGGCTTATTGCTATGGCACTATGCCGTTTGGATTATGTAATGCAGGAGAAATGTACCAGCGATGCATGCAAAAATGCTTACATGATCAGATAGGTCGAAACGTGCAAGTCTATGTGGATGATGTGGTAATAAAAACCAAGGAAAGCAATATGCTCCTTGATGATATCCGGCAGACATTCGCGAACTTGAGAAGGTTCCGAATGAAGCTGAACTCGGAGAAATGTACCTTTGGCGTACCCGCTGGAAAGTTACTCAGTTTTTTGGTGTCTAGCCATGGCATTGAAGCTAACCCGACAAATATCCAGGCCATAGAAAGAATGGAACTGGCAAAATGCCTTAACGATGTGCAGAAGTTCAATGGTTGCCTGGCATAATTAAGTCGGTTCGTGTGTCGGTTGGGAGAGAAGGCCTTGCCCCTCTACCAACTAATGAAAAAGGCAGACAAGTTCACCTGGACGCCATAGGCGGATCTTGCGTTTCGAGAGTTAAAAAACATGTTATCTACCATGTCGATCCTAGCCACACCACTACCTAAGGAGCCAAAGTTGCTCTACATAGCCGCGACAAACCGAGTCGTAAGTCAAGTAATTATAGTGTAGAATGAGGAGGAAGGAAAGTCCGTGCAAAGGCCAGTGTATTATCTGAGCGAGGTATTATCAGCCTCGAAACAAAACTATCCTCACTATTAGAAGATGGCATATGGCGTATATATGTCGGCCAAGAAACTCAAACACTATTTTGAGGAACACCCCATCAAGGTGATATGTGAGGCACCCATTTCGGAAATTATGAGTAACAAAGACGCAAGCGCCCGGATAGCAAAGTGGGCAATCGAGTTATCTCCCTATGCACCACAATTTGACAGAAGGGATGCAATCAAGTCACAAGCCGTGGCAGATTTGTTTGTGGACTGGGATGAAATGCAGTACGAGCCACCCTTGCCGGACTCCAATTATTGTCAAATGCACTTCGATGGATCGAAATTGAAAGATGGGTTGGGCGCCGGAGTAGTGCTTACCTCGCCCAAGAAGGATCAACTGAAATATGTCCTTCAAATCCACTTCAGTGCCTCGAATAATGTGGCGGAGTACGAAGCATTGGTGCATGGTCTCAAAGTGGCGAAAGAAGTAGGGATACGTCGGATACAATGCTTTGGAGATTCTGATTTGGTAGTGTAGTAGGTATCTGGAAATTGGGATGCCTTGGATGCTAAATGGCCCTGTACAGGTTCCATGTTCAAAAGATAAGTGGGTTTTTTTAGGGATGTGAGTTCCATCACATACCTTGGATTGAAAACGAGGCAGCCGATACGTTGTCCAAGTTGGGCTCGTCCCGGCAGCTAATCCCGCCAGATGTTGTTGGAGCACCTGAGAAAACCATCTATCGCGCCCTAAACAGAATCAGATTCCATTTACATCCCGGCGCTCTCCCGATGAGGAGCTGCACCTATGGAGATAGAGTAGGGGAGCACCTCAGCAAACCCGGGGACTGCTTCAGCTGACCCGGGGACTGCTTCAGCTGACCCAGGGACTGCCTCAGCAAACCCGGGGACTGTTCAGTCTGATCTGGCAAGAGTTATGTCGGTGGATGCAATGGAAGTTGATGAGGAACCATTTCCCGTCCGGACTGTACCAACTTGGGCCAAGCCAATTTTTGATTTTCTGAAAGAGGGAATCTTGTCGGACGACGAAATAAGTTCAAGGAAGATTCAGAGAAGGGCAAAGGCCTATACAATTATCAACGCCGAACTATACAAAAGGAGTGTGACAGCAGTACTGCAGCAGTGTGTTGATCCGGAGGAAGGACTTGACATACTCCGGGATATTCACCTATTGGAATGTGACCACCATGCCTCCTCAAGGGCCTTAGTAGCAAAACCTTTCCGACATGGATTTTATTGGCCTAGTGCTTTGGAGCAAGCAGAGGACTTGGTGAGAAAATGGAATGGTTGTCAAATATACGCCACGAAAACTCACCTACCAATGTTGGAGCTGAAAACTATCCCCATTACATGGCCATTTGCTGTATGGTGCCAAGATATGGTAGGACCATTTAAGCTGGCCAAAGGAGGGATGACCCATATTCTGGTCATGGTTGATAAGTTCACCAAATGGATTAAAGTGAAACCCATTCGGAAATGTGATGGGGCAATAGTAGTAAAATTCCTCAAGGATATAATCCTAAGGTACGGCTATCCCCATGGCATCATAAGTGATAATGGAACAAATTTCACTAAAGGAGCATTTGCGAGATTCCTCCAAGAAACGAAGATCCGGTTAGATGTCGCCTCAGTCGCCCACCCCGCGTCGAACGGGCAAGTGGAAAGATCCAACTGACTAGTATTGTCCGGGATAAAACCCCGGCTCATAGAGCCGCTGCAAAGATCAGCGGGATGCTGGATAGAAGAACTACCAGCGGTACTATGGAGTTTAAGAACAACTTCGAATCAATCAACAGGCTATACGCCATTCTTTCTGGTATATGGGGCAGAAGTTGTATTACCAGCCGACATAGAGCATGATTCGCCAAGAGTCACCCAATACACAGAAGCTGAAGTGCGCGAAGCCCGGCAAAATGATGTTGATCTACTGGAAGAAGCGAGAGAACTGGCCTTGTCCAGATCCGCCATATATTAGCAAAATCTCCGACGCTATCATAGCCGGAAAGTAAACCCCCGAGTTTTCTGGGAAGGTGATTTGGTACTACGGCTAATACAGTGCATTGCTGGCATGCATAAGTTATCCCCTCCATGGGAAGGACCTTTGATTGTGAGAAAAGCCTTGCACAATGATTCCTACTATCTTATTGATGCACAGCCCCAGGAAAAGAACAAGGCGGACAGGTTTGGAGAGGAATCCAAACGACCGTGGAACTTAGGACTACTTCGTCCTTTCTACACCTAAGAGGTGAATGTATCTGAGCTACTCATACGTCGGTATATATATCAGCGATGAGCTTATCAATAAAAACTTTTCCACCCCGAGCAAAGACTCGAGGACTGCTATAATACTTGTTTCTTGTTTTCGTATTTTTATGTCGGCTGGATTAAGTCGCTTATACCTTAGTTGGATTAGTAATGTGTAAGCACCAAAAACCTAACTCTCCGACTTTGCTGTTGTCCAACACGAATTGGCTTCATGGCAAGCAAGAGAACAAGTTTGGAATGGCAAAGCACATGACAAACGACTAAGGGAAAGAACTTAAGCCGGCCAACATTGGTTTTTTGGCTAACCTTGGTTTATTTGTCACTAAAACACCGGATCATTTTGAGCTAATATCAAGGTTTCAAGTATTGTTAAGTCGATTTTTTGAACCTCGGACTCGTAAGTCGAAAACCCGAATCAAGGTAGACGCGAGCCGAGTCAAAAATTGGGGGAACAAGAAAATGAAACTCGGGGACTTCGCCCACGATAATCCAGCAATAAAACTTAGTTTAGAACATAAAATTGTAGCACAACCAAACTTAAGTATTTAGATACATCTACGCCCGGCATTCCGAGGATCTGATAAATGTGACCAGTGTTTTTTAAGGAGCAGGAGACGAATCATCCGTTGATGAGGAAGGTAATTCGGAGTGTGGGGGAGGGGCGCTAGCCTCGGCTTTGTCCTCCTGGTTACCCTCACTATCCTCCGGATCTTCGGCCTCATTGCCCAGTTCGGAGCCCTCACTCTCACTCCCTTCCTCTTCAGCTCCAGAAACAACTTCTTCATCAACAACATCAAGATAACTTGGCCCCTCATTCCAAGCATGGAAGAAGGAGTACTGGATAAGCTTGTTAGCATAGGCTTTGCGGCGCACGATCCACTCCGGATCCTCGCACCACTTAGACCTGGTACGCATGCGAGTGAGAAACGCCAGATCAATTCCTTCATACCATCAGGGAGCAAATTTCAAAGCAATGTCGGCCCCAGCCTGTGTGGCAGATTCGCGCCACATATGCAGCTGCGTGTCACACTCCATTAACTTGGGTATGAAAGCCGAGCCTTTCTTTGGAATGGATTCACTGGGCCAAAGGCAGCTCAACATCCGTGTTGCCGCTAGGATAATATCCACGCCATGATTCTTCACCACCACAAAACGAGCGGTGAGACTTGCCAGGAGATCCTCTGTAGTATACGGGATTGGCTCGGCACCAGGGGCAGCAAGAATACCACGCTGTTCGCAGGACTGGCATACGGCAGAGGCACCGAGCGTATCACTCTCTGGAAATTTTCCTAAGAATGAGAAGAAAATAGTGAGCAAAAGGACCAAATCCGGAGGAAAGAAAATCAGGGAAGGGCAGAAAACTCATGTGAGATCTAAAAGAGGAGTCGCTGAAGCTCGGAATCAACGTCGGCACTATGGGCCTGGAGTTTCTCATATTTGGTGGTCACCGACGTAAGCTTGACGTCGGCTTCCTCCAATAGGCTCTTATCCTTGGAGATTTGTGTGGTTAAACGTTCTTTCTCCTTGGCAAACTCCTGGTCGGCCTTCTCCAACTCGGACTTATGGAAGCTCTTAAGCCTCTGGATTCTAGCATTTAGCCGAGTGATCTCCGAGTCCTGGTGTTGGAGCCGAGCTATCTCTTCATCCTTCTTCAGCTCAGCCTCATGCTTCCCTTCTTGCTCGAGGAAATGAGTCATCATTTTAGGCATGGTGACGCTATTCTCAAGAGCAACTGCAACAGCATAATGATCTGGAGGACCCAAAGTATAAGTGTCCACCGGATAAAGGAAGGAAAATACAATGATCGTGTGGAGAGGATAAATTTACCTTTGATTTCACCAAGGTTCTTCCGCATGACTATGTTTTCATCTTCAACCTCGGCTTCATGATTCAGACAACAAATTCATATGGATCCTAAGGAGTTTGAATAAATACGGAAGAGGAAGAATGGAAAATTACCCCTCTTCTGGTACTCCACCAGGACTTTACCATAACACGCGTGAATGTATTTATAGGAGTCCAGCAGGCACTGGAACTCAGTGGATCGGTGGTTAGTGGTAATCTAAAACAAGCAAGGCAATGGCAAAGTTCAAAGGCAGAGTAAAAACAATTCGAAGTCTACAAGACCCGGGCCAAGTGGAACTTAACCCGGCTCTAGGTGTGTGTGAAGGGTAACGGGTAGGCTACACTAGCGTAAAATCAAAAATTTCTACCGCGTCAACCAGGAATACTATTGTCATAGATCACGGGATTACCGCTAGACGCGCAGGTGCGGAACTCGATGAAGCACGTTGCGGCAGTGTAGATGTTCTACGTCTCCTCCTCGTCCTCGTCCCACGAGCAGCTCCCCTTTGCGCGGCTCGTCCAAGTGCTACAGATGCAGCACCTCCGAGGTATCCACACGTCCGGAGTGGAAGTCGTCACACGCCAGACTGCTAGGTGTGCGCGTGCAACACAGGCGGAAGAGGAGTGGCGGCTGGGTGGAATGCTCTCTCCTTTTCAGCTCGCCTCACTCCCTCTTATATAGGCATCCCTGGTGGGCTTCTACATTAGCAGCCCATTAGCAGCCTAAGCCTGGTCTAATTCGGATCCAATCCTCATTAGGCTTCCAGCCCCTAAAGTGTGTGACCCTATAGGTTCATACACGTATAGACATGACGCGAGTACACTTACTCCGTCAATAGTTGGTAGCGGCCTCTAGCAAGACGTGCCAACTCCTAAACGCATATAAAGATCATTCGGACGAACCATCACAAGGTTGAGTACATGTCTTTCCCTTTGCCTCACGATATTTGGTCTAGCTCTAAGCTGACCTCTCTTTCTCGATACTGTGATTCAGAATCCCTTTACTAGGTTAACTCTTAACCATATGTAGCACGGCCATGCATTTCTGGATCCGATCACTCGAGGGGCCCAGAGATATCTCTCTCAAGTAGAGAGGGGCAAATCCCATCTTGATTGACCGATGCCTTACAGCATGTATCAGGACAAACCCGAAAGCTACCTTTATAACTACCCAGTTACGGAGTAGTGTTTGATAGCCCCAAAGTAGGTCGATCCACATCTCAAGTACATGCGACAATCTCAGGTCTAAGGACAAAACGTACACGATGTGTAGTGAGAGCTGCAAGTATTATTGCTAGTCTCATGTTGGGTCAGTCCAACCCCATGTTCATAACATGTGTCCACATCATTGGTTTGACATCTCCATGTCAATGACTTGCGAAACATAGTCATTAACCAATCGATGTGCTAGTCTAATATTCACGTGTGTCCTCGCATGAACTCCGACTAGGGACAATTATTAGATAACCATACAAGTAAAGAGTTTCACAAACAATTCACATAATTGCCAATCAATACAAGTTGCCTGGTATATGGATATTCAAGGAACATTATAATAACTCATGGATACACATGAAATACAATCATCTCTATGATTGCCTCTAGGGCATATTTCCTTCAGTCTCCCACTTGCACTAGAGTCAATCTAGACAGTGTCTAATACCTATTGCTCTTGTGTGCGCTTCATGCGCAGGCTGCGGGAGTGGCTTAGTCAAGGGATCAGCAACATTTGAGTCCGTATGTATTTTGCATAACATGACACTACCTTCATCAATGAACTCACGAATCAGATGGTAGCGCATGCGAATATGTTTGTTCTTCTGGTGCTGTCTAGGTTCTTTGGCTTGTGCAATAGCACCATTGTTGTCACAATAAACGTCCAAGGGATTGGACGAGCCCTGAACCACACCAAGAGCGATCAGGAAATTCCTAATCCAAACAGCTTCCTTTGCAGCCTCCGAGGCAGCAATATATTCAGCTTCTGTTGAAGAGGAGGCCACTGTATCTTGCTTGGAACTTTTCCAGCTCACAGCACCACCATTCATGACAAACACATAACCTGATTGCGATTTCGAGTCGTCTGAGTCATTAAGGTAACTCGCATCTGTGTAACCCTTTACACTGAGTTCAACCTCACCTCCATAAACTAGGAACATATCCTTAGTCCTTCTCAAGTACTTAAGGATATTCTTTACCGCTGTCCAGTGAATCTCACCTGGATCAGCCTGGTATCTGCTCGTAACACTTAGAGCATAGGAAACATCTGGGCGAGTACATGTCATTGCATACATGATGGATCCAATAGCCGAAGCATATGGAACCCTACTCATGCGTTCTCGCTCATCAGTGGTCGAAGGACACTGAGTCTTGCTGAGTTTAATGCCGTGAGACATGGGCAAGAACCCCTTCTTAGCCTCTTCCATGCTGAACCGTTTCAACACTTTGTCAATGTACGTACTCTGGCTTAATCCAATTAGCCTCCTTGATCTATCTCTATAGATCTTGATACCCAGAATATATGCCGCTTCTCCCAAGTCCTTCATAGAAAAACTATTTTTCAATGAGGTCTTAACAGACTCGAGCATAGGAATGTCATTTCCAATCAATAATATGTCATCCACATATAAGATTAGAAACACAAGTGATTTCCCATTTTCTTTCTTATACACACAAGGTTCTTGTTCGTTTTTGGTGAAGCCAAACTCCTTTACAACTTCATCAAATCGAATGTTCCAACTCCGAGATGCTTGCTTCAGCCCATAAATGGACTTTTGAAGTTTGCATACCTTTCCAGCATTGTTTGGATCGACAAAACCTTCGGGCTGCATCATATACACGTCCTCAGAAAGGATTCCATTTAAGAAAGCCGTCTTGACGTCCATCTGCCATATCTCATAATCGAAATGTGCAGCAATGGCTAGAATGATCCGTATAGATTTAAGCATCGCTACGGGCGAGAAAGTCTCGTCGTAGTCAACTCCTTGAACTTGTCGAAAACCTTTTGCAACAAGTCGAGCTTTATGGATGTGAACATTTCCATCCATATCAATCTTCTTCTTATAGATCCACTTGCACTCGATGGCTTTAAAACCATCAGGCAGGTCAACCAAGTTCCAAACTTGATTGTCTCCCATGGACTCTATCTCGGATCTCATGGCAATCAGCCATTTCTCAGAGTCTGGGTCCACCATCGCTTCTGCATAGGTCGCAGGCTCATCATTGTCTAACAATAATAACTCCCGCGCTTCGCGGAGCCTCGCCGACCTTCGTGGTTGTGGTGCTTCTATTGCCACGGGTTCCTCAACTTGTTCTGCTACAATAGCATCACTCGTAGAAGCATCCCCGACTGGCTCATCTTGAACTTCTTCAAGTCGCACCGACCTTCCACTCGTTCCCTTTGTGAGAAACTCTTTCTCTAGGAAAACACCGCTACGAGCGACAAACACTTTGCCCTCTTCTCGGTTGTAGAAGTAATACCCTAAGGTTTCCCTTGGGTATCCCACAAAAATGCACTTATCCGATTTGGGTGTTAGCTTGTCCGACTGAAGTCGCTCGACAAATGCATCACAACCCCAAATCTTTAGAAAAGACAAACTGGGATTCTTTCCAGTCCACATCTCATATGGTGTCTTAACTACGGATTTAGATGGTACCCTATTTAGTGTGAAAGCTGCTGTTTCTAGCGCGTAACCCCAAAATGATTATGGTAAATCCGACTGGCTCATCATTGATCGAACCATGTCCAACAAAGTTTGATTACGCTGTTCAGAGACCCCGTTTCTTTGAGGCGTTCCGGGCGGCGTGAGCTGTGGAACAATTCCGCAACTCTTAAGATGATTGCTAAACTCGTGACTCAAATATTCACCTCCACGATCAGATCGCAAGGCCTTTATTTTCTTGCCACGTTGATTCTCTACCTCATTTTGAAACTCTTTGAACTTTTCAAAAGTTTCAGACTTATGCTTCATCAAGTAGACATAGCCATATCTACTGAAATCATCAGTGAAAGTAATGAAGTAGTGATATCCTCCTCTGGCTGTCGTGCTCATTGGTCCACATACATCAGTATGTATGAGTTCCAACAAGTCTGTCGCTCTCTCGGGAAACCCCGTAAAAGGCGTCTTGGTCATCTTTCCAAGTAAACAAGCTTGACATGTCTCGTATGATTCAAAATCAAACGAAGTTAGAAGACCATCACCATGGAGCTTCTTCATGCGCTTTTCACTTATATGCCCCAAACGACAATGCCATAGATAGGTAGGACTCAAATCATTTGGCCGAAGCCTTTTAGCACTAACATTGTAAACACATGCATTATCAAGATTTAAAATAAATAACCCATTCACAATGGGAGCATCAGCCACAAACATAGCATTCTTAGAGATTACACAACCATTGTTTGTACTCGCGAATGAATAACCATCCCTCATCAAACATGAAGGTGATAAAATGTTTCGACCCATACTAGGAATGTAATAACAATTATTCAACTCCATGATAAATCCTGACGGAAGGTGAAGTTGCATGACGCCGACGAACAATGCAGCAACCCTTGCTTTATTTCCGACGCGAAAATCCACTTCGCCTTTCTGCACTTCTCTAGTCCTTATTAGCCCCTGCATCGAATTGCAAATATGAGCAACCGATCCGGTATCAAATACCCAAGAGTTAACATAAGAATCTGCGAGAAAAATGTCCACAACATTTACAACAAGTGTACCTGAGTGGGAAGTACTCTTACTTCCACTTTTCTTCAAAGAAGCCTGGTACTTGCTGCAGTTTCTCTTCCAGTGGCCATATTCGTGACAAAAGAAACACTCAGTGTCTCCTGCAGGACCAGCCTTTTGCTTGGGTGCAGGGTTTGGCTTAGGGATCATATCCTTAGCCTTGCCCTTCTTCTTCTGCCAAGAAGTGCCCTTTTTCTTGAAGCTAGGCTTGTTCTGCACAGCCATCACATGGCTATGCCCTGCACACTTCTTAATGTCACATTCTGCTGTTTTCAGCATCCCACATAATTCATTAAGGCCCCTCTCCACCCCATGCATATGGTAGTTCGAAATGAAATGCCCATAGCTAGATGGAAGAGATGCCAAAATGAAGTCAGTGGCCAACTCTTGGCCTAATGGAAAACCAAGCTTTTCCAAAGTCTGACTGTAACCAACCATTTTGATCACATGGGGGCCTACAGCTGCTCCCTCTGCCAGCTTGCATTCCACAAAGGACTTAGCGACATTGTACCTCTCAGTCCTAGCCTGAGTCTGGAACATGTCCTTAAGCGCAACGATCATATCGTACGCTTCCTGATCCTCAAACTGTTTTTGAAGATCAGGTTCCATGCATGCAAGCATAAGACAACTGACCTCAAGAGATTCATCACATGCTTTCTTGTAGGCATTCTTAAGGGTAGCAGTTGCATTATCAGCAGGTTCATCCGGGATTGGGGTATCCAGAACAGTTTCCTTTTTCTCAGCCCTGAGAACAATTCTCAGGTTACGGACCCAGTCCGAATAGTTTGTTCCATTTAGTTTATCCTTTTCAAGAATCGAACGCAAAGCAAAAGGTGATGAATTGTTCGGTGCCATTGATCTACAACAAAAAAAAATATGCAAAATACTAAGCCATGTAACCATGAAAGAGTAAAACATATTAAACAATTTAATAGCATATACTCCCACTTAAATCAACATCCCTCTATTGATACTAAGTGATTCAAGATCCACAATTAACAAGTCGACTAGTGAGCTTTAGCATCACTGCTAGAAGACAAGGTAAATCGGTAAGCAACCTTTGCTAATCATATCACATATGACTCTTGTTGTTGGGTGACATCTCTATGTCAAAACTAGGCGCCCAACCTTTATGCCCCAAGGTCCTTAACTGTTAAGATGACCTTGTTAAGCTCACCAACCCTTATGCGTGTAGGTATCCGATACAAACCCATCCAGCCAAGGAAAACCGTGGCACCCTAATTTCATAGACCCACCAACGATTGTACAGGGCATAGGATGGTGCAAGGTTTGGTTGGGAGGGCATGGTTTAACTTAAACTTTGTGAGGGATCGTTCTACTTCTATCATCTAAGCATGCATAGTAGTAAAACGTATAAGAATAGCATTCACATAGATGTGATACAGTATGGCCCATTTTCTCATGGTGATCTCCGTCGCCATAGAACCTGTCCACCATGATGATCTCCATCTTCATGCTCTATGCGAGCCATCCTCCAAGTGATGAGTTCTCCAAGAACTAATACAAGCTATTACTCCTAACATCTAGTAATCAAAATTACATGGTATTGGGATCATCACAAGTTGGCACGCAGGCCATTACAATAATTGACAACACATATGGCTCCAGCCGTGTTGCCCAACTCACGACACGCAGGTCATGAAAAAATACATACATGCATCACATACATTTTTGGGCCATACTGATCACATAAATCCTGCAAAAACAAGTTGTGCATAGAATCGCATTCTACCGGATCATGTGAAATCGTACCACCTATGAACCTTAACGAGATACAAAAAAAGGGGGATACGACTAAGGGGGGTCTAGGGGGTCTCCCCCTGCGGGGTTCGAAGGGGCAGCGCCCCTCGCGGTACCTTTGATCACGGTAAATGAGAGATCAAATGAGAGATCAAATCTATACAATTTTCTTTAAGGATTTTGATCGGCAAATCCAATTTACCATAAACCGACCATAGTTCCGATTTGACCAAACTCCTTTGATCACGGTACGTCGATTCAGATCTAATTCCCGATTCGATCAATCATATTGATCTTCGCGTGATTCAGAAGGATTTATGTGTCACTGTCTACCCCGATGGCGGAAACCGACCGGTAGGGGTAAGTCGTTCGACGACCTTAGAATCACGATCACGGAAATTAAGATCATAGATCAATCCAGAAAACACCGCCATACAAACGATCATATCATTCATATCAATCTACATATCACCATATGCAAACTTCCCGAACCTATGACTGAATAGCATCGGCTCTGATACCACTGAAGGGTAACGGGTAGGCTACACTAGCGTAAAATCAAAAATTTCTACCGCGTCAACCAGGAATACTATTGTCATAGATCACGGGATTACCGCTAGACGCGCAGGTGCGGAACTCGATGAAGCACGTTGCGGCAGTGTAGATGTTCTACGTCTCCTCCTCGTCCTCGTCCCACGAGCAGCTCCCCTTTGCGCGGCTCGTCCAAGTGCTACAGATGCAGCACCTCCGAGGTATCCACACGTCCGGAGTGGAAGTCGTCACACGCCAGACTGCTAGGTGTGCGCGTGCAACACAGGCGGAAGAGGAGTGGCGGCTGGGTGGAATGCTCTCTCCTTTTCAGCTCGCCTCACTCCCTCTTATATAGGCATCCCTGGTGGGCTTCTACATTAGCAGCCCATTAGCAGCCTAAGCCTGGTCTAATTCGGATCCAATCCTCATTAGGCTTCCAGCCCCTAAAGTGTGTGACCCTATAGGTTCATACACGTATAGACATGACGCGAGTACACTTACTCCGTCAATAGTTGGTAGCGGCCTCTAGCAAGACGTGCCAACTCCTAAACGCATATAAAGATCATTCGGACGAACCATCACAAGGTTGAGTACATGTCTTTCCCTTTGCCTCACGATATTTGGTCTAGCTCTAAGCTGACCTCTCTTTCTCGATACTGTGATTCAGAATCCCTTTACTAGGTTAACTCTTAACCATATGTAGCACGGCCATGCATTTCTGGATCCGATCACTCGAGGGGCCCAGAGATATCTCTCTCAAGTAGAGAGGGGCAAATCCCATCTTGATTGACCGATGCCTTACAGCATGTATCAGGACAAACCCGAAAGCTACCTTTATAACTACCCAGTTACGGAGTAGTGTTTGATAGCCCCAAAGTAGGTCGATCCACATCTCAAGTACATGCGACAATCTCAGGTCTAAGGACAAAACGTACACGATGTGTAGTGAGAGCTGCAAGTATTATTGCTAGTCTCATGTTGGGTCAGTCCAACCCCATGTTCATAACATGTGTCCACATCATTGGTTTGACATCTCCATGTCAATGACTTGCGAAACATAGTCATTAACCAATCGATGTGCTAGTCTAATATTCACGTGTGTCCTCGCATGAACTCCGACTAGGGACAATTATTAGATAACCATACAAGTAAAGAGTTTCACAAACAATTCACATAATTGCCAATCAATACAAGTTGCCTGGTATATGGATATTCAAGGAACATTATAATAACTCATGGATACACATGAAATACAATCATCTCTATGATTGCCTCTAGGGCATATTTCCTTCAGTGTGGATATTCGAAGTCTACAAGATCCGGGCCAAGTGGAACTTAACCCGGATCTAGGTGTGTGGATATTTGAAGTCTACAAGACCCGGGCCAAGTGGAACTTAACCTGACTCTAGGTGTGTGGATATTCGAAGTGTACAAGACCCGGGCCAAGTGGAACTTAACCTGACTCTAGGTGTGAGGATATTTGAAGTCTACAAGATCCGGGCCAAGTGGAAATAACCCAGCTCTAAGTGTGTGGATATTTGAAGTCTACAAGATCCGGGCCAAGTGGAACTTAACCCGGCTCTAGGTGTGTGGATATTCGAAGTCTACAAGACCCAGGCTAAGTGGAACTTAACCTGGCTCTAGGTCTATGGATATTCGAAGTGCATAAGATACGGGCCAAGGGAACTAGACCCGGCTCTAACTATATTAAAATTTGATGTCGTTACGAACAACAGCTAGATTTTATAAGAAGCATCCAACCGAATAATAAGTTATTCCCTCGGAGGCTCGGGGACTAGGGGCTATATCTACAAGTGCTCAGTTATGTAAAACATCAACAATAGAGAAAAAGAATTACCTCCACCATCCGGCCAGCTAAGGAGATAGCCTTGGTAGCGGAGTTCATCTAGGCACTGAACTCGGCTGGGCCGAACTTATCTGGCAGATCATCTTGAGGGTCAACGAATTCTGTGTTGTTCTAGTTCTTCACATACTCAAGGAGCAGCGGACTGTAGCTTTCACCACTCAGAGAATAGTTCGCCACAAGACCCTTCACGTGGGCCTCTCGCCTAGCGGATTGAGCGGCAGAGGGGCTCGTATGCAAAACCAGTTGTTGGCTGCCCTCTAACCCGGAAGCGGTAGACCCGGAAGAAGTTCTTTTTGCTGACCCAGATTTCTTCTTGACTTCGCCGGATGAAGGTGGAGGAACTGTTTGGAAGATGTCTGCCATGGAAGGGGTAGACCCGAAGGGAGCTGATGGGGCTTTTCCCTTGGGAGGCTTGGTGGAGGCTTTTGCTGATGTTGGTGCTGTTGGTGATGATGCTGGTGCTACTGGCGCTGATGCTGGTGTTGTTGTTGTTGGTGCTGCTGGTGCTGGTGCTGATGCTGCTGGTGCTAGTGTTGCTGGTGCTGGTGTTGCTGCTGTTGATGCTAGGAACACTGGAACAAAAGGACTTGCTGGGGGCGGCGCCGATGAAGCTGGCACCTCAAAATTTGGCGCTAAGGCCGAGGAACTAGGGAGATCCGGCATCGTCGTATCCAGATCCGCCCCACTACCCCCTGCGCCGACATTGCACTCCTCTTGGCGAGGTGGGCTCTGGTCAGACGCAACCGCGGAGTCCTCTTGAATAGGGCTGAGCGGACGATAATCATCGTTGTGGGGGGGGGAGGGATTGCTCCGGAGTGGGGAGGCAATGCCGGAGCCGCTCTGAGGGATACCCTAGGAGCTCTGAGAAAGAAAAAGCACCAAGTCAAAAAGAGAGAATGATGTAGCCCAACATATGGAAACCACCTTTGGTCCACATCATGCCACGCTAATCATCACTCCAAAGGTGAATTCCTTCCATG
Organism: Avena eriantha; assembly: GCA_910589775.1. NCBI lineage: Eukaryota > Viridiplantae > Streptophyta > Magnoliopsida > Poales > Poaceae > Avena > Avena eriantha. The sequence continues at coordinate 585,014,298 of OU342743.1, read as the reverse complement.
CTTTGCCTTTCGTTGGTTATTGTGCAAATGGAATCCTACTTGAGACAAATGCCCATGACGTGACTAGGTCCATGAACATGATGCCAAGGAGACGCAGCAAGGATGGCTCTGGAGCCAAGACACCCAAGCACGAGGCCTGGAAGAGAAGACGCAAGAAGCTGCTGAAGCAGGACCGGAGTCTCCGGACCAGTAGACCGGAGTCTTCGGTCTACCACACCGGAGTCTCCGGCCTGGTCTCCGGACCGAGCCCCAAACCTGCGCCTGGGACAATCTGTGACCCCCTACGGAGGCGACACCAGAGACAGACCAGAGTCTCCGGCCTACATCGGAGTCCCCGGACCGAGCGTCGTGGGCCTGCGCGCCTTAAGCTGGGCTTGGCCCATGTAACGCCCCAAACTTCCTGCTTATGCCTATTTTACCCCTAGCTCGTGGTTGGCCTATATATATGCCCCCACCCCCTCCTTGAAACCCTAGAGATGATGATGAATTGAGGCATGTGCCAAACCCTAGATGGGAACCCCCTCTCATTAGTAAATCTATGAGTTGTACAAGGCCTTGGAGTCGGTGCCCTTCTCCAAGTTGTCAAGACCCTCCTCAAGTGTTTGGTCTCTCCCTATCAAGGATTCTAGTAGTGCTTGGTCTCTCCCCTTTGGGATTCTGCTTGGTTGCTACTCTCTCCTTGATTTGGATTCTACTGTCCGCTTGCCGATCTCTCCTTTGGTGATTCTACCGCAAGGTCTCTCGCCGAGGATTCTATTGGGTTGGTTGTTCGAACCAACGGGAGCAAATCGAATTGGGTGTGTTTTGGCGTGTGTTTGTATCTTTACCTTGCATTCGAGTTGTGTTCATCGTGTTCATCGTATTTTCCCTCACTTCCGCCTCAAATCCGTGAAGATCGGGCCAATCCAAGGGTAAATCCACAAGGAGACCCATAACAACTGGTATCAGCAGCTTTTGGTTGCCACGGATTTGACTTCGCCCTTGGATTTCCACCATATACTGAAAAATACCAAAAATATAGCCCCAAATTGCTTTTGGATCGATCTCTCGTTTTGGTCGGTTGATTGTGGTTTTAGTCCAATAGAAACTTGTCTTTGGAGTTGGTCTACTTGTTCCCTGCGTTTCCCAGCCCAATTTGGTCGAAATTTTCTAGATTTGAGGGTTCAAGGGCCGAATTTCCGCTCAAGAACACGAGCTGTTCGTCGTGCAGACTCCAGACCGGAGTCTCCGGACTGCAGACCGGAGTCTCCGGCCCACGCCGGAGTTTTCGGCCCAAAAGACCGGAGTCTCCAGCCCACACCGAATTCTCCGGCCCTAACAAAATTTTTGACCCATTTTCCTTTTCGACTGATTTCCTTTTAACGTTTGTGTTTCGTGTGCGTGTCTGTCAACTAACAAAAGCTTCCACAATGCCTCGCACTTGACATCGACACCACGGAACTCGAACCATCCCTCCACCAACGGTTGCAAGTGCGACATCACCACAAGGTATAACTCGCACCACCCTTGTTAACCCCTTCTTCCTTTTTGTGTTACCTAACCTCTCGAGAGTAGCTCATCTTGTGTTTGCCGAAGCATTGTGCGCTTGCTCTTGCATACGTCATAGTTTAGAGGAAATAAAACTTGACTCCATAGCATAACATAGAAAGAGGTACAAAAAAAGCTTATAAGCAAAAGAAAAAGAGAAAGATACTGTGGCGCCCCGCAAAAACCACTACTAGAAAATCGTGTTGTTTTTGGTGCATTGCATCGCCATGACCGCATGCTCATGTCATCATGCCACCTTGCATTTGAGCATCGTCATGTCATCTTGCATTTGTTCGCATAAAACTATTTTCGAAAAGTCTGTTTTTGTTTTCTAAACGCCCCGTCTTTATTTCAAATTAAAACCCGGGTCTCTAGAATATTTTGGTTTGTCTAAATACGTTTTGCAAAAGCCCCGTTTTAATTAAATAAATATTTTTCCTGTTGTTTTTAGGAGGCAGCCCGCCAGGCCCGAAAGCCCGGCCGGCCACCTCCACGCCCCAAAATAAAACCTAAACTAAATCCCAAACCCTTTCTACCAAATAACCTACCCAGCCTATCCTACCCAGCCCCTCCACCTCACCTGCAACAATCGGTGCTTGCCACCTCACACCCTCCACATCACCCCAACCAACCACCGGTCGCCACCTCACCCCACCAGCAGTCCACGTCGCCCTTCCCCTGGTCCAACCCACCACCTGCTTGTGCCTCGCCGGGCCCCACACCGGCCCCACCCTCAGGCCACCACCTGCCGCCCCTGGGACACGATCCCCAGGCGCACCAACCGCATGGTAGAGCCACTCCGCTCCCCCGCTTTTTACACCCGACGCGTGCCCCACGTGGAGCCCACCCCGCGGTCCCACCATTCCGCTCCCTTTCCTCTCCGTGCACGTCGCCGCCCGCCTCTGCTCTCCTCCCCTTTGCCTCCAACCCCGCCGTCAAGCACCCCGCTGGCCGCCTGCGCCCCGCGGCCACCTCCTCGTCCCGCCCCGGTCGTCCCCCTCGCCGTCCTCCACCGCGCCAACCCCCACCTCCTCCTCGCTGCATCTCGCATCGCCGCCGCCTTCCTCCTCGAGCCCAGCCGCCGCCAGCAACGGCCGCGCCCGCCCTGGCCCTGCATCACCAAGCTCCACGCCGACCGTCGCTCCGTCCGCCGATGCCCCGTCCCCCGCGCCTTCTCCTCATCGTCACCCCGCGCCCCGGCGTCGTCTCCTTCTCCCGCCTCGGCCTCTCCACCGCCGTGTCTTCCCCGGCGCCCCAGGCCCCACCACTCGACGGCCGCCGCCCCTCCGCCTTCCTCGAGCTGGCCGCGTCGTCCTCCGCCCCGGGCGAGCCGCCGCTCGACCTCCGCGACCTCCCCCGTCGCCTTCCGGCCCTCGCCCCACCAAGCTCGCCGCCGCCACCGCGGGCCCAAGCCTCCTGCCTCCGCATCTCTCCGTCGTCTGTGTCGCCCGGTCGCTTCCCTCGCCGTGGACTCTGTCCTCCACGACCTCCAGCGCCGCCAGGGACACCTCCAGCGCCCTCTGGTCGCGCGCGCTTGCAAGGACTCGCCACTGTCCTGCCCTGCTCCATCCCGCCATTGACCTCGTGGCCCCACGGGTGCTCTGCGGTCTTGGAACCAGCCCAGCGTACCCATGTTCTGCTCTGTTTGTTACAGATTCCATCCTCATGTATGACGAGGATCCCACGCCAAGAGCTTCTCCGACTTCTGTTGCATTTCCGTCAAACCTTCCGAAGACTCAAGTGTTGTCCTAATATTGATCGATATTGATGATCGAACATGGAACCCGCAGCGCCACGGAATACCACCAGACCATCGACAAGTTCTGCTTCATGAACACAATATCTACTTCGCGGGCACCGAGAACCACCTCCCCGGACACCAAGACCGTCGACCCAGATGTGTGAACCTTTCTCGAGCCCTATTTTATAAATGCTATATATAAAACTGTTGCATATTATTTGTTCATCTCCCATGCATATCATGTGATGTGGGGGCATTGCCGATTCACCTCATAATTAAATATGGAGTCTATATGCGGGATATCTTTGTCTATTCCGGACTCCATTTAAACTTGTGTAACGAACCGATACCATGTTTTGTCTTGTTTATACAACATTTAAATTGCGGGGGTTCTAAACAACTTGCACCATTTAATTAATTTTCGGGACCCCGGTTCCGCTTAATACTGCCTAATTGCACCGCATCTGCATCATATCATAAGCATACCAGATCTTCTGCCGTAGTATTAAATATTGCATCCGGTGTTTCTTCTAGTGGTTGCTTCTTTGCGGATTAGGCCGGTGAGTTGATGCGAGTATCGACAAGTTCACCGGATATGAATCATCGACAGTGTTTCCCAGGCGAGCATCTCTCCCCCCTTCTACCTATTTTGCATTTATAGTCTTCATTTCCTCCTGTTGATCTATTGCTATCCGTGTCGCGATGCTTTAATTTCCGTGCACCAGTTATACCCCGTGCAGCCTCTATATTGCCTTGGACACCTCCTATTACCCGTTGCTTGATAGGCAGCTGGCCCGGCGAGTCGTAGTTGCTAGCTTAGGTGTTGCCTCGCGTCGTCGATGTTCCACTGTTGTTGGGCGGTTGGCAAATGTTTAATGGTGGTGTTGATCATGATTCTAACTATAGTTTATTAATTAATGTTGATGGTAGTTTAATGCAGAGGCACCGGTGGGTAATAGCAATTATTTGGTTTTTAACCGCTCACTAGTGTCCCCTAGGACCCGAGTTCTTGACACCTGTTCCGAGATCGAGCGCGCTAACCATAGTTGGGGTGTGTGGGCACCCCCATCGGCTTACTACCTGGTTTCAAAGCACTGTACCGGGGGCCACAAGTAGTTTGGGGCTTTATTACTATTCTGTACTTATGCCATGCTTTACTGCTTTATTTAAGATTGTGCGTGGAGCACCTGTACTGTTTAGGATGTGGAATGTTTTCACGGTATCGACAAGCCCAGTCACACTTTTTGGGTTCCTAGTCGTTTACAGCCATTGACACAAACCCTGGGTCCGTTCCGGAGCCGTCCGACTTCGTGTGTGGGTAGCTTAGTGGGGTGGCCCCCATGTACTTGTTTTGGGTCTGGGAAACGTCATGACTTAGGCCCCGCCGACATACCGATGGGTGTATGTTAATTGATCTGGCAAAAAGGGTCGAAGTGTGTGTGGATACTTTGGTGCACCCCTGCAGGGTTAAATCTTTTCGAAAAGCCGTGTCCGCGGTTATGGACGACTTGGAGCACAGTTTCTCGATCATAGACAACTATAACTAAAGTTTACTATTATAATTTGACTTGTATGTGAGAGGACTGGTAAGTGGGATAACTGCCTTGGAAAGATTAAATAAAATTTCCAACCGTGTGAGTTTCCTCGGCTGGACTTCCTCGTTTGGTCTCGAGGGGGAATACCAGGATGGGTATGTTTGGTGTTAGTATCAGGTTGGATCCGAATAGGTCTTTCTTATCCCTCTCTTATAGCCGCCAGTATTATAGAGTCTCCATAGGTTGTTTCATGTCGCTGCGCTGCTACTTCAGCCCACCATACCTATGTAGGCGAGAGCCGCCATATTCTAGCCTCGCCATGTGCTGGCCTCAGTACTGACGCTCCTCTTTTCCCTTTGCCCTTTGTCGGCACCCCTTTTGTTTTAGCAGGTTTGAGATCGCCGTCGTTAGCAGGGTTACCCTTCCGGCTTCGCCTAGGAAGGGTTATGGACGCCATTGGTTATTCTTCAGGGCTCTTAGCCCCATTTGCATCTTGTCCGTAGTCGGACGCTCTATCGTTTTCAAGGTGATTTGGATCTTTGTATATTATATCTGTATTATTGACTCATGGAGTCGCTGATGTATATATATGTTCTGTGGGTCCCATCAAGGACTGATGTGTAATGGTATTACTTCGTTTTCCACCCGCACGAAAGTGCCTGGTGGGCGTCCTTGAATCGTTTCTATGTGGGTTTGGCGGAAATCGCTAAAACTTGCATAGGGCCGATTAGAGGGTGTTACAGATACCAATACAAAAGAGATTCCAAAGCTTCTAAGCAAGAGTGCAAGCAAGAGCAAGGCAAGCGTACAAATCCGTTGCTTCTCCATCTTTTGGCAAACGGGCTACGGTCTCTCCTAGTGTTGGCACGCCACCGAGCATTAGTCTTCGTTAGGACCAATTTTGTTCGTTGCTCATTTTCATAGTCGTGTTAGCCACATTAATCTCCACCGTGTGTGTATAGTCGTAGGTTCTCGTCACCCTTTTGACCTTTTCCTTTGACTTTGTTTTTCATTGGATGTTACCCACTTTGGACAATAACCTTTTCGTTTGGTTGTTCCATTTGCTATCCACCTTTCTACCCATCCACCATAGGCCTTTGTGTGTGTGTGTCTTGTGTATTCGCTTTGCTCTCGGCAAGAACAACCTTCCCAATTTTTGACTTGGTGAGGCAAGGTAGCACATACCATACCACCAATACCACCCTCGTTTCAATTGTGGTCAAATAACATGTCTAGGGAAAGCGGAGAAAGAGGAGATGGCAACTTCAACAACCAAGATGGTTTTGCCACGCGCCACAACTTATGGGTGCAACACCAAGAATTCAATGCCCAATTTGAGAGGCTTGAGAATCGACTTGATGAAACTTTTCGAGAATTCGACTACCGTGACCAGCAACGCCTAGTGGAGCACAATGCTCAATTCCAAGATCTTCACCAAGCTATTGCCAACCTCGGCAACCGTCATGGACACCATTCAAGCTCGTCAAGTATGTATCGCGCGCGCTCCTCAAGTCATCATGGCGACTCCTCGCGCTCCCATTCTCATCATGGAGAACCCCACCACCACAATGGGGAACATCAAGCTCGTCATCGCCATGAACAAGTGGTTGAGCCACAACATCAACAACCGCACCACGCAAGACGTCATCGACACCATGATCACCAAGCGCATCCACAACACCAAGAAGAACATGGTCGCCCTCCACAACAAGCTATGGTACAAGCGCCACCACCACCCCAAGAGCAAGAACGCCATGGTGCACACAACCGCGTTGATAGGTGCCAACACCCAAACCATGAACATCGCCATCAACAACAAGTTCATTGAGGACCACAATGGGATACGAGTGATGATGACGAGGATGCACACCGCGCACGACACAACAACCGCTATGCTCAACCACACCATCGTCATCAATAACCAATGAATGCAAATGATCCCGAGCAAAGGCATTGAAGAGACTTTGCGCATCAAGCTCCTCCTCAACCGCGTCCTCGAGAAAATCAAGCTCCTCCTCCACCACCACGTGCACCAAGTGAAGCGAGCATAAGGCAAGATCGCCGCAACTACCACCGTGAACATGAAGAGGGCAAGTTTGGGAAGCTCAAGTTCATTATTCCCAAGTTCAAGGGAGAAGAAGACGCCAATGCATACATTGATTGGGAGCTCAGAGTTGACAAGATCTTCCGAGTCCACAACTACTCCGAAGAGAAGAAAGTTGCAATGGCATCCCTTGAGTTTGAGGACTATGCAAATGTTTGGTGGGAAGACTTCCAAAAGAACCGCGAGAAGAATGAGGAACCTCCAATTGAAACTTGGACCGAGATGAAGGAAGTGATGTACACACGCTTCGTCCCTGAGCATTATCGCCAAGATCTCTTTGACAAGCTCCAAAACTTGAAACAAGGCACCAAGTCAATTGAAGAGTTCTACAAGGAAATGGAGAAAACAATGATGTGAGCTAATGTGAGAGAGCTCGAAGAGCAAACCATAGCAAGGTTCCTCAACGGTTTGAGCCGCCCAATAAGGAAGATTGTTGACTTTCAACCGTACAAGAACCTCACCGAGCTCCTCCATCAAGATACCAAAGCTGAGCGGCAGTTGCAAAAGGAGAATGCATACAAGAGGCCCAAGACATACTTTGCGTCCATCAATGCAAATGCTCCCGCAAAGCCAAATAACCAAGCAACGAGCTCATCCAAGCAAGCAAAGACCATGATAGCACCTTCCTCCAACACAACATCGGATAGTCAAGTCACTTGCTTCAAGTGTGGAGTGAAAGGTCATAAGTCATATGAGTGCACCAACTCACGAGTGATGCTTACGGATGAGAATGGCGCAACCTACTCCGTAAGTGAAGAGGAATATGAAGCTCTCACTCAACGAGCTATTGCAAGGACAACCGCAATGGAAGAGTATGACACACTTGTATGCGAGCATGATCTGGGCCTCGCACTTGTCATAGCTCAAATCACGACAACAAACTCCATCCCAAGAGAGGACCAACGCCTCAATATCTTCCAAACTCGTGCTGGAATTGATGGCAAGTCAATAAAAGTAATCATTGATGGAGGTAGTTGCCGAAACCTCGCAAGTACAGAGCTTTGTGAGAAACTCAAGCTGCAATGCATAGAGCACCCTCACCCCTATCTTGTCCAATGGTTGGATGACAATGGAGCCCTCAAGATAACATCCAAGGTCCAAGTCTCCTTCAAGATTGGCCAATATGACTACACCGTCGAGTGTGATGCCGTGCCAATGTCCGTGTGCCACATGCTACTTGGAAGGCCATGGCAATATGATAAAGGAGCAATGCATCATGGTTCCACCAACCAATACTCCTTCAAGTGGAATGACAAGAGATTGGTGCTCCAACCCATGACACCAAGCCAAGTCATCGCATTCAACATGACACCCGTCAACAAGATAAAGCAAGCTAAAGACCCTTGTGAGAAGAGTGGTGAGAGAGTGAACCACCATCCAGAGAGTGAGTGCCACAAGCCAAAAATGAGTGGAAAAATCATGAGTGCCACGACGAAAGCCACAAAATGTGAGAAGAGAGACTTGAGTGTGACCCATACTGACAATCATTCAAACAATTCTCTCTCTTTCTTGTCGGCTTTACAAGGTACCCAAGATACACCACCAACTACAAGGATAAGGCTACAAGATCTCCAACAACAACATGATGACAAGATGTACCACAAGCTCTTCAACAAGTTTGAGAATGGCTTCGAGACCGGCGATCCGATCGTGTATAAGATCAAGGCCAAGGACACACCTCCTTCCTTGCATGATGAGCGAACATCATCGAGGTCGACTCGTTTTCAAGCGGGGGGAGATGATGTAGCCCAACATATGGAAACCACATTTGGTCCACATCATGCCACGCTAATCATCACTCCAAAGGTGAATTCCTTCCATGCTTTGCCTTTCGTTGGTTATTGTGCGAATGGAATCCTACTTGAGACAAATGCCCATGACGTGACTAGGTCCATGAACATAATGCCAAGGAGACGCGGAAAGGATGGCTCTGGAGCCAAGACACCAAAGCACGAGGCCTAGAAGAGAAGACGCAAGAAGCTGCTGAAGCAGGACCGGAGTCTCCGGACCAGCAGACCGGAGTCTCCAGTCTACCACACCGGAGTCTCCGGCTTGGTATCCAGACCGAGCCCCGAACCTGCGCCTGGGACAATCTATGACCCCCTCCGGAGGCGACACCGGAGATAGACCGGAGTCTCCGGCCTACACCGGAGTCTCCGGACCCCCACACCGGAGTCTCCAAACCGAGCGTCGTGGGCCTGCGCGCCTTAAGCTAGGCTTGGCCCATATAACACCCCAAACTTCCTGCTTATGCCTGTTTTACCCCTAGCTCATGGCTAGCCTACATATATGCCCCCAACCCCTCCTTGAAACCCTAGAGATGATGATGAATTGAGGCATGTGCCAAACACTAGATGGGAACCCCCTCTCATTAGTAAATCTATGAGTTGTACAAGGCCTTGGAGTCGGTGCCCTTCTCCAAGTTGTCAAGACCCTCCTCAAGTGTTTGGTATCTCCCTATCAAGGATTCTAGTAGTGCTTGGGCTCTCCCCTTTGGGATTCTGCTTGGTTGCTACTCTCTCCTTGATTTGGATTCTACCGTCCGCTTGCCAATCTCTCCTTTGGTGATTCTACCGCAAGGTCTCTCGCCGAGGATTCTATTGGGTTGGTTGTTCGAACCAACGGGAGCAAATCGAATTGGGTGTGTTTTGGCGTGTGTTTGTATCTTTACCTTGCATTCTAGTTGTGTTCATCGTGTTCATCATGTTTTCCCTCACTTCCGCCTCAAATCCATGAAGATCGGGCCACTCCAAGGGTAAATCCACAAGGAGACCCATAACAGAGAATCAGTAAGAAACAAAGGCAAGAAAACGAAAAAACCCAAGTAGCAGTATTAAAGGACTTACTCATCCGCGGTAGGAGGAGCCCGAGGTTTGGGTGCCCTCTGAACCGTGCTCTTGGCGGCCGGCTTGGACGAGGGTTTCACCCTGGATTTCTTCTGCCTCTTCTTGGGCGGCGGCACCTCCGAAGCTGCGGCCGAGGTAGCCACGTGCTTATGGGAAGGAGCAGGGGTCGAGCCACCAGTGGCAAGGGGAGGAACCTCATGATGGGTTCGTAGCATGGAAAACAAAAAATTTCTACCGCAAGAACGAACAAAACCCAGATCTAATCTAGATAAAAGCCAAGATCTAATCTATGAGACATGAGCAACGAGATAGATAGGAACTAACCCTCGTAGATCCGAAAGCGTTAACGAGATTAGATCTCGTGGTTGATGTAGTCGATCACTTGCCGATCTCAAGATCGTGTGGACGATCCTTCCGGCGTCGCGATCCAGCAGCGCTTCCGCCCTCGGTCAAGTAGACGATCCTTCCGGCGTCGCGTTCCAGCAGCGCTTCCGCCCTTGGTCAAGTAGACGATCCTTCCGGCGCCACGATTCGGCAGCGCTTCCGCAGTCGGTCACACGTGCGGAGTCGAAGCAGACCTTCCTCTCCCCGTTCCAGCGAGCAGCGGAGGTAGTAGATCTTCTCCACGGAATCCCAGCAGCACGACGGCGTGGTGGTGGTGGTGGAGTAGAGAATTCTGCAGGGCTTCGCCTATGCCTGTGCAGAATATGGTGGAGGAGAGAGGCGGCAGAGATTGGACGTTATGAGAGCGTGGGAGGAGGGGGCGCCCCTGCCCCTCTATTTAAAGAGGGGATGGCGCCATGGGGAGGGGAGTCCTTGTAGGACTCCTCTCCTCTCTAGGCCGGCGGATTGGAGGTGGGGGGAGGAGTCCTCCTCCCCCACGAATCCGTATCTTGACCCACCAGGACTCCTTGATCCCTATCTTGATTTTCAAGCAAACTCCAAGATATCTTCCAGAACCTTCCGGAACATTCCGAAACCTTCTAGAATCCTCATACAAACACTCCGGAACATTTCCTATCTCATAAAATGATCTCCTATATATGAATCTTATTCTCCGGACCATTCCGGATCTCCTCGTGATGTCCCGGATCCATTCCGAGACTCCGAACAACATTCGGTCTCCAACGCACATTCCATATCTACTTAAAACAACTTCGAACCTTAAGTGTGTCACCCTACGGTTCGTGAATATGTAGACATGATAGAGACACATCTCATATCAATAACCATCAGCGGGACCTGGAGATCCATAATGGCTCCCACATACTCAACGATGACTTCGCGATCGATTGAACCACTTACATATGAAACCAATTCCCTTTGTCTCGCGATACTATACTTATCCGAGGTTTGATCGTCAGTATCTCCATACCTAGTTCTACCTCGTTACTGATAAGTACTCTTTACTCGTTCCGTGGTATGTCATCCCTTGTGACCCAGTCACATGCTTGCAAGCTAATTAGATGACATTCCACCGAGAGGGCCCAGAGCATATCTATCCGTCATATGGATGGACAAATCCCAATCTTGGTCCATGCGCTTCAACACATACTTTCAGAATACCCAATGACACCTTTATGACCACCCAGTTACGAAGCAGTGTTTGATGTCATCAAAGTACCCATCCGGTGATGGTGATTAACATAACCTCATGGTCGAAGGATTAGGTTACTATGTATTTGAAAGCTTACAGCAATACGAACTTAATGACTTGATCTTATGCTACGCTTACTATGGGTGTGTGTCCATCACATCATTCTCCTAATGATATAACCTTGTTATTAATCACATCCAATGTCCATGATCAGGAAACCATGATCATCAATTAATCAACAAGCTAGTTCAACAAGAGGCTTACTAGGGACTCTTTTATGTTTACAAAACACACATGTATTAGTGTTTCCTAATAATACAATTATAGCATGGGATGTAAACATTTATCATAAACATAATAATAACCACTTTATTATTGCCTCTTGGGCATATCTCCAACAGTCTCCAAATCCATCATGGAACATCCTTTCCATTACATTGTGCTACCCATAGTCTAAATTGAGATAAACTTAACTTGTGACAAAACTAGTATTAATGTAACAATTTACAATGAACCATTTGTCACCACTATATAAATAATATATTCTTAGTTCTTCCAAAGCTCATAAGAATATCTTTACTATTGTCCAATGATCATCTTATGAATCATTCTGGTATATGCTCATAACATTTAGAGCATAGGACATATCTGGATGTGTACATCTCAAAGAATGATTGATCAAAATATTCTTGTAATTTCACCAAGTGTCAAAACACTTGAATCTCGTGTCAACACACTCAAATCTTGATTCAGTCCTTTCCGTGCATCAAGAACCTTTCTTGTTGTTTCTATATTGAACTCATTCAACATCTTATCTATGTACATTTGGCAAAACCATATTAGCGCCTCAATCTATCCATATAGACATTGATGCCTAATTCTTGGGTTATGCCTAAGTCTTTCATCAAAATGAAATTCTTAACCTGTGTCAATACAAGATACATCATTTCCAATCAACAATATGTCCTCTACATAATGTATTAGAAATATGTCTCAGCGCTCCCACTTAATTTCTTGCAAATGCAAGCATCTTCATCATCTCCGATGAATTTAAACTATTTTAACAGTTTCATCATGGTGAAGATTCCAACTCCGCTATGCTTACTTCAACTATTGAAGTTTTGCATACTCTTTTAGCATCCTTTGAATTAACAAAACCCTTTGGATCGCATCATGTACACGTCCTAGGTAACCATTCTATTAGAAGAACTTGTTTTGTTTGTTCAACTACCATATACCAAAATATATGTAGTGGTTGCTACATTAATCCGTCCAGACTAAATATCGCTATGAAAGATCAAATCTTATCATAGTCAATTCCTTGAACATTGTCGTAAACTCTTTCCGACATGTCGACAATTTCATAGATTTGAAACATCCATGTCTATTTCTTTATAGATCCAAACACGACCGATAGGCTTCACACCTTTCCGGAGGGTCTTCAAAGTTCAGAAACTTGATTTCTTGTGTATGGATACTATCACGGATTCTATGACTTCTAGTCATTTTATGGAGTCAGGGCCCATCATCGCTTCTTTGCATGTAGTCGGTTCATCATTGTCAAAACAATAACGATTTGTTTATCAAATCTTACTATTTGATTCTTACCGACCCACACGGTTCTATAGGAACTCTAATCTCCGAGATCACAACTTTTGTAATCACGAGAGCCATGAGCATTGTGGCCGCCACCGGGACACTTTCCAGCGCTGCGCTACTTAGCACATATAGCTAAGGTTCAACAACCTTATCAAAGTTCTACTGTCCTCCCACTTAACTTTACACGAAAAATTCCTTCTCAAGAAACTTGACGTTCCAAGTAACAAACTCTTTTGTCCTCGGTGTTATGGAGAAATTCCCAACAAATTCTTTGGGATAACCTACAAAGACGTGCTTATCCGACTTTGGTTGTAAACATTTTACTTATGCATAACATACCAAAATTTGAGAAAAGACAATTCGGGTTTTATCCCTAACCATGACTTATATGGTGTCATTTCAACGGATCACGATGGAGCTCTTTTCAGTGTAAAAGCGGTAGTCACTAAAGCTTTAATCTTTAAAACATAATGGCGGTTTTATAAATGACACCCTTGATCTTACCATCTCAAACATGGTTTGATTTTATCTCTCGAATATGCCATAATCCTATGGTTTATCGGGAAACACAAATCACAGAACAATTCCTCAAGTCTTAGGTGTTTTTGCTAAACATGTAACTCAAATATCTTCCTTTATGATCGAATCATAAACTCTTTATTTTCTTGTTACAATGATTTTCCACTTCATCTTGAAAGTCTTTGAACATTTTTCAAATGTTTCATACTTCTTCCTTATTGAGTAAGTATACATATATTCACTCAAATTCTCGGAGAAAGCATATGAAGTTGAAATCCATCGCTCTTGACTACATAATGGGCTTCATATATCAATATGTACAAGTTCCAATAAGCCAGTCATTCGTTCCTTTTGGCTTATGAACGAAGTTTTAATTATCTGTAGAAAGTTTCACAAGCGTCATTTGATCAAAATCAAAAGACTCCAAAATTCCATCAACATGGAGTTTCTTCATGTTTTCTTTCCAATACAATTTAAACAGCGATGTCACTTCGCAAGTGATCTTTCAATCTTTTGTCTTGCGACATTTTAGCAATAGTGTTTATGGATGTGATTTCTCCCACCAGACTTGTAAAAGTTCATCCATCCTTTATGGAATACGGTAATTATTTGAACAACCATTGTTCTCGTAATACCGGAACAAAATAACAAATCTTGAAGGCTAGATTTGACGTCAACGAAAAACACAATAACACTTTATTTGTTTTCGATGAACATCATCACTTATTCTCTTTCTAGTTACTTAGGCCATTGTAGTTCATGAATTACGTTGTCCTGTATGACATAGCATACCAACCAATTCGGTATCCAATACCGGAGAACCACATTGTTTAACAAGCAAGGAATACAACCATAACATGTATATCTTCTATATACCCAAGTTGGACATCTCCAACCTTATAATTTCTGCCAAATATTTTATAGATTCTCTTTCAGCAATTCCTTTTTCTTTTAAAAGAATCTATCAACATCAATAGTGGTGTCATTCACATGAAACATAGTACAAAGTGTGTATAGTCAAATACCAATACCTTTGGACTTGCACTTTGAAGTGGATCACCTTCATCAAATGTTTGGCATTCTTTCAAAAATCCATTCTTTAGTAATCTATTAGTGTAGTAAACATTTTACTTACATCTTCTATTCATCCTTATCATGACATCTTTCATGATCAAGCTGCTATAGCTTATAAAGGTGAATTGCGAGTATAATGTTTCTTTTTCAAAACCTTTTGGAGGATTAGGACGACTAGCGTCTCCAACCTTCACAAATTCTCATCAAATATGAGGACGTATACTCTATCATGTTGTAACCAACACATTGTTTTAGATATCGGAATACCTTTCACATATGATGGTTTCTGAAACATTGCTTTCAGCTCTTAGATAAACTTGATATTAAAAACAATCTTTTGAGTATCAAGAATCATGGAGGCAAACATGATACTTTAGATACTAACATTGGAATTCTTACTCTTGATTTAATACTACTTATTAAACTTCATGGAGTAAATAGAGTTTGCTGAAAGTTTGCAATAGGACTTATAATCTTTAAATTGACATTCAAAACAATACGATACCAGTTCGTAAAGTAAATATCCAGAATTTCTATAGTTCCACTATCTCAACTATAACTAAGCGTAAGGTGGTGAACGGATGCCAATGACTACAACAAACTATGCAAATTCACTTTGATTGTGTTTATGATAAATTGAGTTCGACTAATCCAAATTACAAACGAACTCCCACTCAAAACAACATCCCTCAAGTTGTTTTAGTGATTACATGAACCAAATCCACTACACCAAGTCCGATCATCACGTGAGATGATGTAGCTTTAAAGGCGAACAATCAACATGTTCATCATATCATCCATATGACTCATGCTTTACCTTTCGGTATTTTGTGTTCCGAGACCATGTCTGTACATGCTAGGCTCGTCAAGGTTAACCTTAGTTTCTGCATGTGCAAATCTGGCTTGCACCCGTTGTATGCACACGTAGAGTCTATCACACCCGATCATCACGAGATGCTTCGAAACGACGAGTCTTAGCAATGGTGCCAACTAAGGATGAACACTTTATTACTTGATATTTAGTGAGAGGGATCATCTTATAATGCTACCGTCGCGATCTAAGCAATACAAGATGCATAAAGGATTAACATCACAGGCAATTCATAATATGTGATATGATATGGCCTTTCTTCTTGTGCCTTTGATCTCCATCTCCAAAGCATGGACAAGATTTCCATCATCACCGGCGTGGCGTCAAGGTCCGTGGCGCCGCTTCATGATTGTCCATCATCACTAGCAACTATTACAACTACTTGGAATAAAGCTATTACAAGATGAATAGACACGCAGGTCTTAACAGAATTAAAAGACAACCATTAGGCTCCTGCCGGTTGCCATATTACAACAAGGATCATTGCGTACATCAAATATAATCATAATCACATGATGGCCATATCACATCACAAAACCCCTGCAAAAACAAGTTAGACGCCTCTAATTTTCTTTGCATGTTTTACGTGGTTTGGGGCTTTCGCATAAGACCGATCTTACCTACGAACAAGGACCACAACGTTGATACAAGTGTTGTCAAGATGCTCATTGTAAATTGAATCTTAACTATGGTGGGAGAGACAGACACCCGCAAAGCCACTTGTGCAAAGCAAGTTGCACGTCAAGCGTGGAGCAAGTCTCATGTGCGATGACATGTAATGTTAGCCCGAGCCGCTTCATCCCACCATGCCGCAAGATGCAAAGTACACGCTAAGACACCGACAACAAAAGCATCAACGCCCACAACATCATTGTGTTCTACTCGTGCAACAGATCTACGCATAGATACGGCTCTGATACCACTGATGGGTTCGTAGCATGGAAAACAAAAATTTTCTACCGCAAGAACGAACAAAACCCAGATCTAATCTAGATAAAATCCAAGATCTAATCTATGAGACATGAGCAACGAGATAGATAGGAACTAACCCTCGTAGATCCGAAAGCGTTAACGAGATTAGATCTCGTGGTTGATGTAGTCGATCACTTGCCGATCTCAAGATCGTGTGGACGATCCTTTCGGCGTCGCGATCCAGCAGCCCTTCCGCCCTCGGTCAAGTAGACGATCCTTCCGGCGTCGCGTTCCAGCAGCGCTTCCGCCCTTGGTCAAGTAGACGATCCTTCCGGCGCCACGATTCGGCAGCGCTTCTGCAGTCGGTCACACGTGCGGAGTCGAAGCAGACCTTCCTCTCCCCGTTCCAGCGAGCAGCGGAGGTAGTAGATCTTCTCCACGGAATCCCAGCAGCACGACGGCGTGGTGGTGGTGGTGGAGTAGAGAATTCTGCAGGGCTTCGCCTATGCCTGTGCAGAATATGGTGGAGGAGAGAGGCGGCAGAGATTGGACGTTATGAGAGCGTGGGAGGAGGGGGCGCCCCTGCCCCTCTATTTAAAGAGGGGATGGCGCCATGGGGAGGGGAGTCCTTGTAGGACTCCTCTCCTCTCTAGGCCGGCGGATTGGAGGTGGGGGGAGGAGTCCTCCTCCCCCACGAATCCGTATCTTGACCCACCAGGACTCCTTGATCCCTATCTTGATTTTCAAGCAAACTCCAAGATATCTTCCAGAACCTTCCGGAACATTCCGAAACCTTCTAGAATCCTCATACAAACACTCCGGAACATTTCCTATCTCATAAAATGATCTCCTATATATGAATCTTATTCTTCGGACCATTCCGGATCTCCTCGTAATGTCCCGAATCCATTCCGAGACTCCGAACAACATCCGGTCTCCAACGCACATTCCATATCTACTTAAAACAACTTCGAACCTTAAGTGTGTCACCCTACGGTTCGTGAATATGTAGACATGATAGAGACACATCTCATATCAATAACCATCAGCGGGACCTGGAGATCCATAATGGCTCCCACATACTCAACGATGACTTCGCGATCGATTGAACCACTTACATATGAAACCAATTCCCTTTGTCTCGCGATACTATACTTATCCGAGGTTTGATCGTCAGTATCTCCATACCTAGTTCTACCTCGTTACTGATAAGTACTCTTTACTCGTTCCGTGATATGTCATCCCTTGTGACCCAGTCACATGCTTGCAAGCTAATTAGATGACATTCCACCGAGAGGGCCCAGAGCATATCTATCCGTCATATGGATGGACAAATCCCAATCTTGGTCCATGCGCTTCAACACATACTTTCAGAATACCCAATGACACCTTTATGACCACCCAGTTACGAAGCGGTGTTTGATGTCATCAAAGTACCCATCCGGTGATGGTGATTAACATAACCTCATGGTCGAAGGATTAGGTTACTATGTATTTGAAAGCTTACAGCAATACGAACTTAATGACTTGATCTTATGCTACGCTTACTATGGGTGTGTGTCCATCACATCATTCTCCTAATGATATAACCTTGTTATTAATCACATCCAATGTCCATGATCAGGAAACCATGATCATCAATTAATCAACAAGCTAGTTCAACAAGAGGCTTACTAGGGACTCTTTTATGTTTACAAAACACACATGTATTAGTGTTTCCTAATAATACAATTATAGCATGGGATGTAAACATAATAATAACCACTTTATTATTGCCTCTTGGGCATATCTCCAACACCTCATGGACCAGATCGTCCGGGTTAGCTTGCGCGTAAGAGATGGGAACCGGATCAAATACCTCCAGGACCTCAACGTCCGAGTCATCATCGTTTGGCCAATCCCTTAGAGAAGAGGCCTTACCAGCGATGCGTCTGACGATGTCCGGGGTAGGTAGGAAGGCCTCCAAATCAGGCTCCTCCTTGTCCTCCTTGGTGCGGTCCGGCAACCATTTGCTCGCTAGCACCTCTCCATCCTCCAGTGGCTGTTGGAGAAATCGCTGAGAACAAGGCAACAATTGACAAGTTACAAAAGTGAATCGACATACAGATAAGATTCGGAAAACAAGAACAGGAAAACTCACCTTTGGAGGACGGTTGACCCGGGTGAAGGGCTCAAGTCCCTACTCCCAATCCTCAGAGAACTCCTTCTCCACATTAAATATGGACTTAACCCGGCGGTAAACCGCCGAGTTATCCAGCTCAATGGAAGAAGTCCGGTGAGGGTCGAGAGGGCCGCTCTGGTAGCAGATCTTGTGGGCACACTTCTGGAGGGGAAGACCCGGCTGCGGAGGAAAGTAATCATAATTTCTCCCCCCGAAGTTTTTCCTTGAGTAGCTTCTTGATCCGGCGCTCCACTTGATTCGCCAGGGCCGTGGGCCGCTTCGGAATGCTCTCCCAACGCGAGGTATCAGGAGGGCCAAGTTTGAATGGGAGCAGCCAGATCAGGTCCTCCTTGGTCGTGTTCCGGACATAAAAGAAAGTCCGGGCCCAGCCCTTGCCGGACTCAAGTCCGGTGACCTAGGGGAACACAGAGGTCTTTTGGGGAGAAATGGAGGCAGCGCTGCACTATGTCAAGTGGCACGCTCCTTGTTCGGAACTACGTTCCTCCGGAGGCCAAAGAACTTGATCCAAAGTTCTTTGGTTGGCCAGAGGCTGATGTACCCCTCAATGCTAGAAGCAAAGGAGGACATGGAGGTAATGGCATTTGCGGGGAGGTGATGCGGTTGCAACTTGTATGTGGAAATGAAATCAAAGAAAAAATCGGAAGTGGGAAGGCCGAAGCCGCGCTGGAAATGCAAAAGAAAGACAACGTATTCCCCAGATTTGGGGGAAAGAGTGACTTCACCGGACGCGAGGTGGTAGGCGACGCCGGTGGGGATGCGGCGCGTGGTACGGAGCCAATCCAGGTCCTCCTCGCGGACGATGGAGCCGTCCTAGCAGCCGCGTTTGCGGCTCTCTGCTCCTTCCTCCTGCTGCGCCACCACCACTGCCTCCTCCTCTGTCATGATGGATTCGAGGTCGTCGAGGGAGAAATCAGAGTAGAGGTAGCCAGAAGAGGGAAAACAGGAAGCGCAAGGCCCCGTGATGAAAACCTTGAGTGGGAACAGCGGCGCAGGTGCGAGCGGCTGCCTGAGCGTGGTCGCAGCGGCGTTTGTGTAGCAGAAAAATGGCGGCGGTGGCGACGTTGCTATGAGAGAGAGAGGCTGGGAAGCGCAGAAAATGGGGGAACTTCCCCTGAAATCGCCCCACACCTCCTACTTAACCGCGCAGCACGCGTGTCGTGGGATCTTTTTCGAGTGACACGCGCATGCAACGGGCGTGTACGCGGCCAAAACAGCCAATCAGAGCAAGGCCACAGGAAGGGCTACAGGAGCAAATGATCCCACAAGGTGATGTAATGTTACGGTTAACGAGGCGCTGCAGTGAAGGGACGTTTACAACAGTTATTCCTGACATTGCGACAGTAACCGTCGCATTAAATACGCGTGGCCCTTAAAATGAGGCAAAATGATGATTACCCTCCACGTAGGATGTGGGGAAGTGTACAAGAGAAGGAAAAGTAACTCGGATAAACGAGCAAGAGACCTGGCCAGCAAAGAATAACTCGGAATGAGCCAAAGGATCACAAGATGAGAAACTCCGTATTACAAGGTAACTCGGCCTAAGAAGCAAAAGATCCAGATATGGAAACCTGTTGTGGCCTTAACAACTGAAAGTTGCTAAGGCCGCACCAGCTTCGGGGACTAATGTTGGGGGGATACCCCCGGGTAGGGTAACACCGGGGTATAAGGGCCGAGTTAGCCGGGGTACGGCGCGGTCAAAGCAAGTGCTGACCGGGTCACCTCAAGGCAGGCCGAATCACGGTGTGACCCGGCCCATGGAGCATCTCCTTGACAATGGTCCGGCCGGCATAAGATATATGCCGGCCATGTCTATTTGTTTTGTAGGTGACTTTGTAAGCCGAATTAGCTATATGCTAGCCGGATTATCTTAGCTTTCAAGAGAAGGAATCCCCCGTTGGTCAAAAGGTGGATTTATTAGCTGTAGCATGAGCAATTAAAGTAAAGAAGAGGACCAGCGGGTTACGGGCGACCAAGGTGACGCGGGCAAAGCCGGATGACATAGTCCGTGTCTAGTGACGCCGAAAGACAAGGATTACACCGTGGATTACGTCCAAAGCCTAGACGAGCCGTTAAAGAGAATAAATAAGCATATGCTTTAGGAAAGGAGCATATTCGTAGAATATGCTTCCACCTGTGCCCTAGAATTGTAACCCGGGCTCCCCTATATAAGGAGCACCGGGGCCTCCATAGAAGGGGATCGATCATTCTCTATCTAAGGTAGAACTCTAGGGCTAGTTGGTAGGGAGTAAGAGACTTCGTCTCCTTCTTGTTGAGAGCCTCAAGAGCACTTGTAAACACCATTGATAGAGAAAATACAAGAACTTCTGTGCGTGGAATCACCATGTTCTCCCTCCCTGGATTCCCCTAGCACTCATTGGCCCCATCTTTAGCCTATCCATGGCATTTGCCTTGCCGCCACCACGACAATATCCGATGCGTTCGGGGAGGTGGCTTGGTGCTCTGTAGTATGACGGGCAGCGCAAGTGTAGTTTCATTCCTCTGTACGTACCCATAGCAATAGCCAACACGCTACATCTCGGTTGCATGTTATCCGGCGATGTTTCCGGCATTAGGCTAGAAGCGCTTGGCTGCGCATGATCTGGTGACATTTCCGGCATTAGGCTGGAAGCGCTTCTACGGGCTCATGTCGGCGGTATGTCCGCTCGTTGATTCTATGACGCGACGTTGTTTGTAGACAAAAGCCCTCTCGAAGTCGGAGGAAGACGCCCTCTCGAAGATAGAAGACGATACCCCGGATGGCATGCCGAATTTTCCTCACTCTCTTTCTCGCATGTTTGCCATGCGGCGAAGAGACTGATGAAGAATCCGCCATGACTTTTGAGGCTTTTGTACGCAAGGCCTTGCCATCACAGAGGTGACGACGTGGGGGACTTTTGCTGAGACGATGTCGGGGCATTTGTAGCTGAATCTTAGAGCCATATTTAGAATGTAGTAGGTATAGTTTTTTCTTCATAGATGTAGTAGTATTTTGTTTCTTCGTTGTTTCGTACCCTGTTCGCTATCGAGAAGAAGTAGTATTTTGTTTCTCCGTTGGTTTGAACCGCATATGTAACTCACTGTTGGTTATCGAGAAGAAATACATATTTTTCCTTCTAACACATGTTTGTGTTGATGTAACCCGACCTACGGTCATTGCCACATCAATGTCTCTAACTTATGCCAAGTCATCATGGACTCTAAAGGTGAATCATATCCTCTATGCGAGCCCACTTCCTACCCTATTAAATGGTATACTACTTCATACTCTGTCCCATGATCATTATAGGTTCACACCGACAAGTATGGAGGCAAGGGAGGAAGCTCGGAACCTCAAGCCCGACAAGACGGTGGCTTGGCAGAGGAGAAGGAATAAGACTAGAGAAACTGGCACCGTCGACCCTCCCACCGAACAAACTGGCGCCAGGTTCGGTAGGCTCAGCACCGTCCCGGGAGCCCCACCAAAGTGACCCTCAATACACCGGTTTGGTATCCCACGACTGAACCGGTGGCCCGCCAAACGAATGGGTGCCATGCCCGGTTGGCCAAAGTCACCGCCAAATAATCTGGCGCACAACCTAGCACAACCGAACTAACCACCGAACTGCACCTTTCTGTGCACCACTATGGGTCTGATGCCCTAAAATATTCTGTTTACCTACCCCTTCACCCCTAGTACTATAAATAGCCCCTATGGATCTCCCTTATTCCCGAGGCATAGGTGATTGACTAAAGACAACCCCTTGTGGAATCTCTAGTTTTGCATCATCCCCTTAATCAAGGGGACTGACTATTGTCACCAACCTCTTGGATTTTTCCTTTGAGCATTCAAGCTGTACAAGACCTTGTAGTCGATGTCCCTTCTCCAAGTTTTCAAGATCTCACCGAGTTTCCCATCTCACTGTGTCGTTGGAGACAGGATCCTCGCCCATCGCCGATCCTAGGGATTGTGTCGGACTAGTAGCCATCGGCATGAGCTATAGGTTGTTTTGTGTATCGCGTGTGCGTTTCTTTCATCGTGTTCTTTGTGTGTGAGTCCGCTTGGATTTCATCCTCCCTCTCCCCCCCACGATTGCATCGTGATCCCCGGAGTTTCATGAAAGATTAGGCCACCCTCGTGAGGGGAGAGAGGGAGGATGAAATCCAAGCGAACTCACACGCGAAGAACACGATGAACGCAATGCACACGCGATACACAAAACAACCTATAGCTCACACCGGTGGATACTAGTCCGACACAATCCCTAGGATTGACAGCGGGCGAGGATTCTCTATCTAACCGACAGGCCGATATGGGAAACTCAGTGATATCTTGACAACTTGGAGAAGGGCCACTGACTCCATAGCCTTGTACAACTTGAACGCTCAAAGGAAAAATCCAAGAGATTGGTGACAATAGTTGGTACCCTTGATTAAGGGGATGAGGCAAAATGTTGGAGGATACCCCTGGGTAGGGTCACACTAGGGTATAAAGGCCATGTTAGCCAAGGTACGGCAAGGTCAAAGCATATGTTGGCCAAGTCACCTCAAGGAAAGCCGACTTACGGAGTGACCCAACCCAAATGGTATTCGTATAAACTTATCCCGGTTGACATATGGCATATGTCGGCTAGCCTTTTATAAACTTATCCCTTGTTGCCGAGTTAGCCAGGCGCTAGTTGGGTTATCACTTGCCTTAAAAGAGAAGGAATGAATCTCGCTGGTCAAAAGGTGGTCTCTGTCCACTGTAGCATGAGCAAAGCGAACAGAGGTAAGGACCAGCGAGGCGTGGCCGACAAGGATGACGTAGCCAATGTCGGCTGACGCCACCAATGTCGGGTGATGCAACGAGGCAGAGGGGCTCAGAGAGGCTTACGCCTGGAGTCTGGACCAGCCTGTTAAAGGAATAAAGAAGCATCTTGCTTTACCAAGGGGCATATTCGGGGAACATGCCTCCACGTATGCCCTAGATTTGTAACCTGGACTCCCCTATATAAGGAGTACCAGGGCCTCCGTAGAGAGGGTCAGCCATTTTTACTAAGGAAGAACCCTAGAGTGTAGCCGTGGGTAGTAAGAGAACTAGTCTCATTCCCACGAACAGCTTGAGGAGCCCTTGTAATCCTTCATCAACCAGAGAGAAATACAAGCATATGTGTGTGGAATCACCACACTATCCCTCCCTAGATTCCTATAGTGCACATTTTCCCCATCTTTATCCTATAGATGGCATCTGCCATGCCACCACCACAACAGTTGGTGCCCACCGTGGGGCTAGTAGCGCCAGCAAGAGTGAAAATACGGACGGGAAACATCATCCGCACTGGCGAACGCATCGTCTCCAGGCTTGTTCAACGCTTTGAAGTGCTGGACTACGTCAGCGACAACGTTGGAAGCTTCGGTAGGCGCCCTCCTCCGCGCAACAGCCTCTTCATCAAGCTTGGCGCCCACAAGATCTACGTTGGTGTCGATGAGTCCCGTGTTCACCCGCGGCACATCTTCGAGGGAGGCAACCCACCTCTTAGTGTGGCTCGCAGCTCATGGCTCGTGTATCACTCGCCCCGCTAGCTGCGCTGAGGTCATGATGATGGCACCTGATGCAGGGGTAAGCAAGGACCTGGTGCCAGATCCGAACACCATGGCAAAGTAGGCAAGGTCGAGATTTCCTCCACTAGAGAGGTCAGAGAATGTACTGCAGCAGACAATAGATAGCTTAGCAACACCCATAGCGTCAGTGGTAGATCCAGCTAGACACATGTCGAGTTGGAGGAAACTAGGCAGAAAATGTTAGCTAGGGCGAAGAAGGTAGCTGAGTTATAGCAGTCACTGAACATTACTCTATGGGAATATGAAAAAGCGAACCGTATAGATGGAGTAAAAACAGAGATAGGAACTTGATCACTGAGATAGACAAGGAGTATGTGCCTAAGCCGGGTCAGACAGCTACTATAGTGATGACAGGGCTGGAGAGGTATAGCACCCCAGCAAAAAAACTCAGGGCCGCCAATCGAGCTACGTCCGAGTTAGAGGGTTTGACTGGAGAAGCCCGAGAAAGGCAACAGGAGAGAGTTAACCATTTGTTAACGGTAGCATGTCAGCAGAATGAGGAAATAAACAAACCAAACCCGGCACAACCCGGAGCTTCGCACGTAGTTTATTCAGCTAGGAATAACCCGAAAGTCCGCTGGGGTGGGATCGTCACCTCATGACGGCCCTAGAAGAGAGTAAGTGGTAACCTTGGGGAGAAAAAGATAAACATATGGTCCCGTATGACCCAGTAAGGGCGGGAAAAGGAAAAGCAGTGCAAATTGATGAGGATCGCCACAGTGCTAGCCGGGGTGAAGTTGGCCGAGGTAACCGCGACCAAGGCAATGCCGGTCAGAGAAACACTACCAACAGCAATGCCGGACAATGTAATCCAGTGGGAATAGGGCAAAATGCACCTTGACAACAATAGTAGCAGTATGCACCTCGGTATGAGAGAAGTGTTGTCCCAGCAATGCAACAACAAAATGCTCATCCGGGTCAGGACAGATACAATGATGGTTACTCGACAATGGTTGATGCCAGATTTCCTAGACCGGAGCACCATGTGATTGGATCAAGATTGGGGAACAGGAATTTGCAGCCGGATGACGCAAGACTGAAACTGTACCGAATCTATAGGTCGTAAATGATTGAGGTACAAGGTCCTCCGGGTCCAGCATGTTTTAGACCTCGGATCATGAGGGAGCCGCCAGTGCCGAACTTTCAGCTGGCCCGAGGAACAAACACGTATGATGGTAGCACTAAGCCGGATTATTGGCTCATTGACTATGCTACTGCAATTAACATAGCTGGAGGAAATTTGAGATGGGCAGTGAGGTATGTACCTCAAATGTTAGAAGGACCATCAAGAGTCTGGTTAAATAACTTGCCAGGAGAAAGTATCAACTGCTGGATAGACTTCGAGGAGATGTTCGTTACTAACTTCTTGAGCATGTACAAGAGGCCGAATAGGTCACAGACTCTGGCATTATGCAAGCAAGGACCGAATGAGACAGACCAGGAGTTCTTGACTCGCTGGTGTAATGTGAGAAATTCCTGTGAAGGGGTAATTGAATCACAAGCTATTGCGTGGTTCACCCAAGGATGTAGGTATGAAAGTATGTTGTGGCAAAGATTGTAGAGATATATGCCAACTACACTGGCTGAAACAATCTGGATTGCTGATTCGTACGCCTTGGGTGATCCGACCTAGCCTCGGATGATGTCCAATGAGTTCAACAATGAATACTGCCCTCGTGAGGGTGCCGGAGTATCGCGTTGCAATGACTTCTGGGGTAAGAGGTGAGATGATCAGCAAGATTACAGGTACAGCTCCCAACAAGTGGCGGCTGTAGATCAGGATCAACCCAATGTCAGCGCTAGCTAGCGTCAGAAAACTGGAGGGCAACATTGGCAGCAAAAGGGTGAGGGCAAGAAACCTTGGATGCCAGAGCAGAAGAAACAGTGGTAGGAAAGAAAGGATCGGCCGAGATACACATTTGAATCTATGATGGATCAGCCGTGCAAGTTCCACACACCAAGTCTGAATAATCCAGCGAATCATACAACCCGTCAATATGAATGGATGAGGAAGCTAGAGCAGAGTGGCTCGGTGAATGCTCAGGCACCTCGGCACGATGCACCTCGGCAGCAATAGCTCACTGGGGGAATGGACAGCCACTGATGTTGCCTCCACCTCCACCGAGGTATAAGAACCATGAGAGAAGGGATGTGGTGCATCAAGTGAATAACTAGCAGCAACATGACCAAGGATATCATGGCAATGACGGCAAGAATGAGTACAGAGAGCATCACCAAAGTTACTGTGTGTTCACCACAGAGGAGACTGATAGAAAGAGCTTGCAGCGCCGACATATGGAGGTGAACACGGTAATGCCAGCTGTGATGAGGTACATGCCTTGGGCAGAATAGGAAATCACTTGGAGCATCAAGGATCACCCCAGGCTCATGCCGAGTCCTGGATCATATGCACTGGTGTTAGATCCGACATTCATTGGGCCAAATATCAATGTGAGATTCTCCAAGGTGCTGATAGACAATGGCAGCAGCATTAACATCATGTATAAGGATACCATGCACAAGTTGGGAATATCGGAAAATATGCTCCAAGTAACAAGGACCACTTTCCATGGCATCGTGCCGGGTATCTCATGTGAGCCCATTGATAAGGTCCGAGTTGACGTGTTATTCGGCACAAGGGACAACTACCGGATTGAAAACTTGGAGTTTGAGGTTGTGAATTTGGAAAGCGTGTATCATGCGTTACTTAGTAGGCATGCTCTGAACAAGTTTATGGCAAGCACTCACATTAGTTACTTGAAGATGAAGTTGCTAGGGCCAAGGGGAGTGATCACCATAGCTGGGGACTTCAGGCGTTCCATTGAGTGCGCTTCCGCCGGGCAAACCTGGCCGAGTCACTTGTGATTGTTCAAGAGAAGAGGAAAATTCAGGAGGTGGCGGCATTGGCTCAGTCCGTGCAGCAGCATATGTCGGCTCTGACTAACCCGCGTTGAAGTGTATCGTTTCAAGCGACAAAAGATACAAAGAAGGTGCCCATTGATGATCAGTTCCTAGAGCGCACTATAACCATTGGTACTAGGTTAGGCGACAAATAGGAAAGCAGGCTCGTCAACTTCCTCCGTGAGAATCGGGATATCTTTACTTGGTCCACACAGGACCTACAAGGTGTGCCGAGGGAATTGGTCGGGCACTCTTTGACTGTAAGACCCGGGGCAAAGCCGGTGAAGCAACCTCTCCGCCGCTTCGTCGAAGATAGGAGAAAGGTCATTGGAGATGAGATAGCTCGGCTCCTAGCCAGGTTTATTTTGGAAGTACTTTATCCGGATTGCCTCTCTAATCCGGTGCTCGTGGAGAAGAAGAAGGATGATCTGAATGTGGTTGTGGTGTGGCGTATGTGTATCGATTACATGAACATGAATAAGGCGTGTCCAAAAGATCTATTTCCACTGCCAAGGATAGACCAGGTCATAGATTCAACTGCCGGGTGTGAGTTGTTATCTTTCATAGATGCTTATTCTGACTTTCACTAGATATCTTTGAACCCAGATGATCAAATAAATACCGCGTTTATCACCCCGTATGGGGCTTATTGCTATTGCACTATGCCATTTGGTTTACATAATGCAGGAGAAACGTACCAGCGATGCATGCAAAAATGTCTACATGACTAAATTGGTTGAAATGTGCAAGTTTATGTGGATGAAGTTGTAATAAAAACTAAGGAAATCAAAACGCTCCTTGACGATATCCGCAAACATTCGTGAACCTAAGGCGGTTTCAGATGAAGCTTAACACGGAAAAATGTACTTTTAGCGTGCCGGCTAGGAAGCTACTTGGTTTTCTCGTATCCAGCCGAGGTATCGAGGCTAACCCCACAAAAAACCGAGCCATAGAAAGAATGGAGCTGCCAAAATGTCTTAATGATGTGCAGAAGTTTATTGGTTGCTTGGCATCGCTAAGTCGGTTTGTAAGTCGGCTGGGAGAGAAGGCATTGCCCCTCTACCAGTTAATGAAAAAGGAAGACAAATTTACATGGACACCGCAAGCCGATAAAGCATTTCGTGAATTAAAAAAGATGTTATCTTCTACACCTGTGTTAGCCTCGCCACTATATAAAAAGCCGATGTTGCTCTATATAGCAGCGACCAACTGAGTCGTAAGTGCAGTGATTGTGGTGGAGCGTAATGAGGAAGGTAAGTCAGTGCAAAGACCAGTGTATTACCTGAGTGAGGTGTTATCAACTTCGAAGCAGAATTCACTATCAGAAAATGGCATACGGAGTATATATGGCAGCCAAGAAGCTCAAGTATTACTTTGAGGAACACCCCATCAAAGTGATATGCGAAGCGTCCATATTTGAGATTATGAGCACCAAAGATTCCAGTGGTCGAATTGCAAAATGGGCAATCGAGTTAGCCCCATACGCACCACAGTTTGATAGAAGAGATGCGATTAAATATCAAGTAGTGGTAGATTTCTTCGTGGATTGGGATGAGATGCAATACGAACCACCTTTGACGGATTCAAACTATTGGAGAATGCACTTTGATGGGTCAAAGCTAAAAGAAGGACTGGGAGCCGGGGTAGTGCTTACCTCGCCCAAGAAAGATCGGTTGAAATACATCCTCCAAATCTATTTTAGCGCATCGAATAATGTTGCTGAGTATGAATCGCTCGTGCATGGACTTAAGGTAGCAAATGAAGTGGGAATATGATGACTGCAAGTGCACAGATCGTTTGTAGCTAGTTTCAAAATAAAGATATCGATCCCACAGGGAGCAGGAGTCTGAAGTCTAATAATTCTTGAAATGAATATTATAATAGAAATGCTAAATAAAGTTCTAAGTGACAAGATAAAATGCGAGTATTATGTAAAAAGGTGTTTTGGGGCTTTCGTATAAGAGCAACAATAAATAAAGTAAAACAACTTAACACAGGAAGTAAGTATCGCGTATGTAAGAGAGATTGGAACTACAATAGAGAAAAAGCATTCTCAGAGAGCAGCGGATACACCACTAGCATTATAAGGAGCTAAGGTAAAGAATATTATCATGATCATTCTCAACTATGTATGTGTGGGAGGAACTCCGTATTTGGAAAAATAGGCAGCAACCGCTGCTCACATCATCCTCATAACCACATCAGTCAGCAATCGACATTAATCGAATTACTGCGCTATTAAGGAACGTAATCCCGTAGGACGTATCCATGGCATGGATAGTGTTATGTGAGTTTTCTCGGTTTCCCAAGTTGATACGTAAGGAGTGCCAACAGCTTTATAGTCACTGTAAGTGCTAGCACACCTCTGTCTACCAACAAGTAGTTCCCTCCATCCAATCCCCATGAGAGGCAAATATTGAGAGGTTGACTTCTCTCAACATCAAGATGAAGACAATCTAACACATGGTCATAGCGATGAATATCATAATAAACTGTATCTTATTTCAATCTCATACTAGGGTTTCTCCATGTCCCCAAGAACTAATGATCTACTCAGACATGGAGGCAATCAACATCATGGCAATAATAATGGAATCTATCATAGATGAATAGTACTTGTATAAATCCACAACGAGTACAGAAATTATAACAAGATCTAGACAAGATGTAGATGGGATGGATGGACATGGTGGTGAGGCATTAGTGGGTGATGAAGATCGATGCCTTAGCCTCCTGGATCTGTGCAGGGCGAAGATGGATCCCGGGTGGATGAGTTCCCCTCCATATGCCTTCCGGAGGTGAGGTTTCAGCGATTTATAGGTGTTATGTATGTCATCTCTTTCATCCAGTTGCATAGGGTGAAACTATTTGAGGAGGCGATGGCAGTGCCAACTATACAATGGGAACTATACGGCCGGAAAATTTATTCTCGCCGTATAGTTGGTCGTTGAACCGTCTGTACGTCTTGTTCGCTTCGGGTTTTCTTCTGGTATTATTGATATTTCCCAAATAAGCTATTTACGTTGTTTTTGACTCCTTTTCTCCTCAGTACAACTGCTCCAAGAATTGTGTCTATTATCCATCATCTGTCCTTATCCTGGTGAAAATAGACATAAAATATGCGCGAGAGCGCCATAAAATACCAAGATCCTACATCTACAATAAAAAATAATAATATAAAACATGATGCAAATATGCACTCATCAACTTCCCCAAGCTTAGACTCTTGCTCGTCCCGAGCAAGTTTAGCTTAATGGATGTGATCCTCGTATTCATGAAGCTGAGTCGATAAAATAAATGAGGCAGTTGCAGCATGTGTTTATCATATACGATACATAGGAATAAGTTCATAAATAGTACCTTACTCGAACCATCTGAATAGCATTAGCAGGCTTCCACACCTTAGTGATCAGCAGTTCACAAAAGATGAATCTCAACATAATGTAAAAGTATCCGGTTCAACCGAATGAGTTAGCGAGGTAGTCCCGGGTGTTTTAGGATCAACGTATCCACTTGGGATTCAAAATCTCAAAAGTATCTCTTTGTCATACTACAATATAGTGGTATATGTCTATTTGCTCTTTGCACACTCGCGCTTTTTCTTGTTTCTTTTCTTCTCTTTTTTGTATGTGCTCACACTTTTGTCTAAGTGTTGTGCAAAGGATCTAGCCATACATTCCACTTCATGTAGGAATTCAAAGTTTAACGATCTCAATTATCAAATTCCAATTGTATATGAAGCATTTTTCTGACTTGGAGATTCTACCTCGACTTGATCTCATTCTATTTTAATAGCACTTTTATTTTCCTTATACGATACATAGGAATAAGTTCATGAATAGTACCTTACCCGAACCATCTGAATAGTATTAACAGGCTTCCACACCTTAGTTATCAACAGTTCACAAAAGATGAATCTCAACATAATGTAAAAGTATCCGGTTCAACCGAATGAGTTAGCGAGGTAGTCCCAAGTGTTTTAGGATCAATGTATTCACTTGGGATTCAAAATCTCAAAAGTGTCTCTTTGTCATACTACAATATAGTGGTATATGCCTATTTTCTCTTTACACACCCGCTCTTTTTCTTCTTTATTTTCTTCTCTTTTGTGTCTATGCTCACACTTTTGTTTAAGTGTTGTGCAAAGGATCTAGCCATACATTCCACTTCATGCAGGAATTCAATGTTTAACGATCTCAATTATCAAATTCTAATTGTATATGAAGCATTTTATGACTTGAAGATTCTACCTCGACTTGTTCTCACTCTATTTAATAACACTTTTATTTTCCTTATACGATACATAGGAATAAGTTCATGAATAGTACCTTACTTGAACCATCTGAATAGTATTAGTAGGCTTCCACACCTTAGTTATCAACAGTTCACAAAAGATGAATCTCAACATAATGTAAAAGTATCCGGTTCAACCGAATGAGTTAGCGAGGTAGTCCCAAGTGTTTTAGGATCAATGTATTCACTTGGGATTCTAAATCTCAAAAGTGTCTCTTTGTTATACTACAATATAGTGGTATATGCCTATTTGCTATTTGCGCACTCGCTCTTTTTCTTCTTTCTTTTCTTCTCTTTTGTGTATGTTCTCACAATTTTGTTTAAGTGTTGTGCAAAGGAGCTAGCCATACATTCCACTTCATGTAGGAATTCAAAGTTTAACGATCTCAATTATCAAATTCCAATTGTATATGAAGCATTTTTATGACTTGAAGATTCTACCTCGACTTGTTCTCACTCTATTTTAATAGCACTTTTATTTTCCTTTATTCAAGGTTTCTTTTTCAACTTAACTAATTAGATAATTTTTCTTTCTTTTTAAATCAAACCATGAACTTACAACATATTGACCAAAATATCTTTGTGTGTACCATTAATACCAATGGTGTGGAAGACTCCTATTGCTATCATCACGTGCAAGTAAAATTATACGCAAGCCATTCATATATCCAATAAGACAAGCACAAACTCAATATTGCTCCATATATAATAATAAACTCGGAATTTCATAAAAGGGATTGACTATTCCTGAAGGAAATTCTAATGATGCAAACTTTATTTCTAGTTTGAACTAATGCAAGACTAAAATAGTAATGCAAAACATATAAGATAGCTTACAAGGTCTTAAAGATCTTCCAAGCTTGGAATCAAGCAAGGCGGGATCAAATAATCCCTTGCGATTATTTGATACCATGATTATTGTAGATCACTATGGTGCCATGGCATGTAACACCGCGGTGAGTAGCTTCTTGTTGGTATCCTCTAGGGCAGTAATGCGGCTGTAGCACCTGCACAAATCAGATTGCAGAGTGCCCACCTTATCGGCGAGCTTAGTCACCAATGGGAGAAGATCAACCTTCTTCTCTATCTCCTTGAGACGGTGCCGGACTTCGACGCGATGAAGTAGTTCCTGCTTCTGATATATCTCCAGTGCTCACATGCGATCCTTAGTCCTGGGACCAACTTCTTCTTCCTCGTCCATAATTGATCGATCGGGGAAGTGGAAACCGTACCTCCACTCTTCTTGAGGCTTAACCCTCATACGAGCACCAATAGTTGGCTACAAGAGTGGCGCCTTGCTAGCACTTGCATCAATATTAGGGAATTCCTTGTGCTTGTGCGGCCTGGGGTCCGCGGCGATGAACTTGACCATCTCCACACGCCCTTTTCCATGTGGCTTGTGACCTTGTCTCCCTTCTTGAGCTCTCTTCATTGCTGCCTAGTTGATCTCCAGGGGATCATAGACATCACGGCGGATGTAGACGCCAACCACATCATCATCGGAAGCATTGTTGTAGAAGCTTGGCTTGACGTACACCTTGTACCCTGGGCTAAACCTCTCCACCTCCTCGTCATCGTCCTCCATGGACGGGCTGCTAGAGCGGTCCCTGGAACGAGAAATGAGCCCCAGGGGTTTCCCACGGCCTGGGACGGGATAACACATTGCTAGATTGGTTCCTGGAGATTATGGTTAGAGAGAGAGAGAGACAATGGCAGTATATAAGGGGGTCAGAGGTCGGTAAAACTCACGAGAAACACCAAATTCTCGCCCAAGAAAAGAATCTTATTGAAACAGGGAAAGAAATCGCGGATTTGGAAGAGTCCTGCCGCATAACGACCAACTATACTGTCGCAGCCCGTATAGCTCCAGCCGTATAGTTGGTTCCTGGCAGATATTTCCAAATATCTCGATTCCAGGTCGATTAAGTTACGACTCGGAACCGACAATAATGTTTTTTTGGCAATAAATAATGAAAAAGGCAAACGAAAAATGTCTGGTAGTTTAACGACCAACTATACAGCCGAAATATTGTCTTCGGTCTTATAGTTGCGACCGTATAGATATAGACATCAAAAATCAAAAGTGTCCGAGAGTTCAATGACCAACTATACGGCCAGAATTTTGTCTCCAGTCGTATAGTTGTGACCATATAGATACAGACATCAAAAACAATTTCACAAAGAAGATACAGAGGGTTTAACGACTAACTATACGGCAGGAGATTTTTCTCCGATCATATAATTGCGTCCGTATAGTTCGTAAACACCTCCAGAACTTCAGAAAAACACGAGCACTGCAAAGGCAAAAAATTTAGAAGTAAAATATGTGAAAACAAATCACTTATTTGAGTAAGAACACTTACCTTGAACTTACTGTTAACTTATTTGGGGATGACAAGCTCCTCCAACAATAAAGACTTTTTCTATTTTGGAGGAATTGACCTTAGTTCATTGAATAATTCTCATAAGAGAAAATCACCGGGACTAAAGTTCCTCTCAACAAGATTGGTGTCTTGTTGGGCAAACATGGCCACTGCATCCAACATCTTTATTTCTTGTCTCTACATAATCTGCAACTCAAATTCTTGAAGTAAACGAATCCAACGGATCAGTCTTGGCTTATGATCTTTCCTCTCAAGGAGTTCTTTTAAACCATCATGATCCGTATGAACTCTTAATTTTGCATCAACTATATACGAAAGAAATTTATCACAAGAGAAAAATATGGCAAAAAGTTCCCTTTCTTCCTTAGGTTAATTCTTTTGAACACCACTAAGAGTTATACTATCATGATGTATAATATTAAATCTGCGACCAATGTGTTGTCCCAGAGTTACTCCTATAGCATCATCACTAACTTCACATATTAAGTCAAAAGTCATATTCTAGATAGGTGGTTTAATGATAGGAGCATGGGATAAAGCATTTTTGAGTTTATCAAAGGCTTCAAGACATTTATCATCTAAATTAAATCTTACTCCCTTTTGTAGGAGGTTAGTCAAAGGTTTAGATATTCTAGAGAAATTTCTAATGAACCTTCTATAAAAAAACCACATGACTAAGGAAACTTCTTATACCTTTAATATCCCTAGGTTTTGCCATTCTCTCTATGGCATCAACCTTAGCTCTATCCACTTCAATTCCCTTACCGGATACCTTATGTCCAAGGACTATACCTTCTTTGACCATAAAATGTCACTTCTCCCAGTTTAGAACAAGATTGGTTTCTTCACAACGCTGCAAAACTCTTTTGAGAATATCCAAGCAACTAGTAAACAAAGTTCCATAGACAGAAAAGTCATCCATAAATACTTCCATTATCAGTTCTAGAAAATCCGCAAAAATACCAGTCATGCATCTTTGAAAAGTAGCTGGAGCATTACATAAACCAAAAGGCATACGTCAGTAAGCATCTAAACCATAAGGACTAATGAAAGTTATTTTAAGTTAGTCATCCAGATGAATAGATATTTGAGAAAAATCAGAGTATCCGTCCAAGTAGCAAAAATGAGTGGTTTGCTAACCTTTCTAAATTTTGATCTATGAACGGTAAAGGATAATGATCTTTCCTAGTTTATTTATTCAATTTCCTGAAGTCTATGCACATCCTATGCCCGACAATAGTTCTAGTGGGAACCAATTCATTGTTTTCATTAGGAACAACCGTAAAACCTCCCTTCTTAGGGACACAATGAACAGGACTTACCCATTCACTTTCTTTAATAGGATAGAATATACCTGTGTCCAGTAGGCATACAATTTCTTTTCTTACCACTTCCTTCATTTCAGGCTTCAATATTCTATTAAATTCCGCAACTAGTTTAGCACCTTCTTCCATGAATATCTGATGGACGGTTATCATGGGACTAATGCCCTTCAAATCATCCATTGAGTACCCAAAGGCCTCGTGATGCTCCTTAAGTACTTTCATAAGTTCTTCTTCTTCTCCTGAAAGTTTAGCACTAATAATAATAGGGAATTTATTTGTATCATCTAAAAATATGTATTTAAGATTATCTGGTAGAGTCTTCAATTCTGGGGGTGGTAATTCCTTGTCCCCTCTCTTTTCTGGCTCTTCGAAAACCTCATCAGTTGGAGGCCCTATAATTGGAAGTGAATAGAATTCATCTTCTAGTTCTTCTAGGGACTTGTCCTCCATAACTATTTCTTCATAATTTGAATCTTCATTTATTTCTTCTTCTTGATTACTAAATAAGAGAGTTACCATTTCCTCAATAGTTTTTGTTGGAGATATGCCCAAGAGGCAATAATAAAATGGTTATTATTATATGTTTGTGTTTATGATGAATGTTTACATCCCATCCTATAATTTTATTATTAGGAAACACTAATACTTGTGTATTTTGTAAACATAAAAGAGTCCCTAGTAAGCCTCTTGTTAAGACTAGGTTGTTGATTAATAGATGATCATGGTTTCCTGATCATAGACATTGGATGTTATTAATAAAAAGATCATATCATTAGGAGAATGATGTGATGGAGACACACCCATAGTAAGCATAGCATAAGATCAAGTCATTAAGTTCGTTTTGCTACAAGCTTTCAAATACATAGTAACCTAATCCCTCGACCATGAGATTGTGTTAATCACCATCACAAGATGAGTGCTTTGATGACATCAAACGCTGCTTCGTAATTGG
Source organism: Avena eriantha (assembly GCA_910589775.1). Lineage (NCBI taxonomy): Eukaryota > Viridiplantae > Streptophyta > Magnoliopsida > Poales > Poaceae > Avena > Avena eriantha. The sequence continues at coordinate 584,978,356 of OU342743.1, read as the reverse complement.
GTGGTTATAAAGTTGGCATTAGGTATTCTGAAAGTATGTGCTGAAGTGCATGGATCAAGACAGGGATTTGTCCATCCATACGACGGATAGATATGCTTTGGGCCCTCTCGGTGGAATGTCATCTAATTAGTTGCAAGCATGTGACTAGGTCACAAGGGATGACATATCACGGAACGAGTAAAGAGTACTTATCGGTAACAAGGTAGAACTAGGTATGGAGATACCGATGATCAAACCTCGGATAAGTAGAGTATCGCATGACAAAGGGAATTGGTTTCGTATGTTAATGGTTCTATTGATCATGAGGTCATTGTTGAGTATGTGGGAGCCATTATGGATCTCCATATCCCGCTGATGGTTATTGATCAGAGAGGTGTCTCGATCATGTCTACATATTCGCGAACCGTAGGGTGACACACTTAAGGTTCGATGCTGTTTTAGGTAGATATGGAATATGTGTTGGAGACCGATTGTTGTTCAGAGTCTCGGATTGGATCCGGGACATCACGAGGAGATCTAGAATTGTCCGGAGAATATGATTCATATAATGGAGATCATTTTCTAGGTTTCAGAATGTTCTGGAGTATTCATATGGAGGTTCTAGAAGGTTTTGGAGTGTTCCGGAAAGTTCCAGAAGGTTCCATAGGGTTTACTTGAAAACCAAGAAAGAAAGAGGGAAACTTGGGGGAAGAAATCCCCCCCTCCCTTGGTGCGCCGGGCCTAGAGGGCCAAGGGGGCCAGCCCTAGGCCGCACACCCCTCTATATAAAGAGGGGTGGGGGCGCCTCTCCCCTTGCTCCTTCCACCCCAAACCCTGGCCGCCTCTCTCCTCCACCATCCTCCTGCTCCGGCTTAGGCGAAGCCCTGCAGAAATCCTTCTCCACCACCACCACGCCGTCGTGCTGCTAGGATTCTGTGGAGATCTACCACCTCCGCTACTTGCTAGAACGGGGAGAGGAAGGTCTACATCGACTCCGCACGTGTGACCATCTACGGAAGCGCTGCCGGAATGCAGCTTTGGAAGGATCATCTACTTGATCTTGAGATCGGCAAGTGATCGTCTACATCAACCACGAGATCCGATCTCAAATAAGGCTTTGGATCTACAAGGTTTAGTATAGATCTGTCTCGTTGCACTTATCTCATAGATTAGATATTGGCTTTTCCATAGATTAGATCTTAGTTTTGTTCATTCTTGCGGTAGAATTTTTTTCCCTCCTACGAACCCATCAGTTTTGTGGAGGCTTGTCTTTAAATTTGGAAAATTGGAATTCCTTTTCCGCTCCCCCAAGCTTAAGAGACACAATCTCCTTTTTGAAATCAACATAGGGTATCACTCAAAAAGTTTCTTCCAAATATAATTGGGCAAAGGGTGTCAGCTGGCATATCAACAACTACAAAATCGATAGGAAAGTTTTTGTTGCCAATTGTGACAGTTGCATCTTCAACTATTCCCATTGGAATTCTAAGATTTTTATTGGTTAACATGATTGTCATATCAGTATTTTCAATTATAGCCGGTTCTATTTCTTCTTTTATTTCTAAATGGAAATCATAAGATATAACATTAACTTTGGTGCCAAGATCGCATAAACTATAATGCGAGGTTTCCTTAAATATGCAGAGAAGAATAGGATCACCCACATATTTTATCTTTGTTTTACCTTCAACCAATATGAAAGTATCTTCATCCAGTTCAACTATGTTACAATGTGCGTACATAGCCATAATTTCTTCCTTGGTTACCTCTTCATCTTTGGTTTCTTCCAGATGTTCCACGACTTCTGGCATACTTTTCTCTTCCTTCTTCTCCTGTACTACTTTGACCTGTTCATATTCAAGAATATGCTTTTGTGCAGTGTTAGGGAAAGGCATCTCATATGTTGGTTCTAGGGAGGCCAGTGTTACTTTAACTTCTCTTTTCTTCTCAGGTTTGGGTGGTGGATCATACTTGACCAAACCTTCTATTGGATCTTTCATATATTATGTATAAGCTTTAACAACTTGCAACACAAGATCTGAATCCAAATAAAGTTCTTTAGATAATTCTTTAACATGGCCCTTTTTATTATAGTCATGAATACAATCATGATCTATTTCTATGCCTCCTTCACTTCCTAGATAAAAATTCAATGAAACTCTATGATCGCGAATTATATTAAGTAAAGCCCAAGCTTTAGTTATAGGAAGATTCATAAAGGCTCCTTCCGCGAAAGAGTCTAGTTCAATTTTATTAGGTTCAATTAAACCGCCATAAAAGATATGCAATAAATACCATTCATGCAAATCATGACGAGGACATAGACATAGTAAATATTTAAATCTGATATAAGCTTTTACTAGTCCTTCATTAGAATGGTTCCTCCAAGTCATTATAAGACGCCTGATTCCAAAATATTTTGATAATGGACAATATTTTTCTAGAAATTCACAGGCTAAATTATCCCAAGTAGTAGTGGCCTCAGGGGTAGAGATCTATACCATGAAAGAGTTGTACTAGTCAAATTCTGACTAAAAAGTTTAACCCTTACCTCATTACCAGTATATCCTGCCAATTGAAAAGTGCCACATATATCTTTGAAACATGCAATATGCTCATATGGATCAGGATCTTCCCCATCTCCAGTAAATTACTTCTTGTGTAGAATACTAAGTAACAGAGGGTTTATTTCAAACCCCCTTGTCTTATCATTGGAGTTGTCTCTTATTATAAATATCATAGGGCTTCCCAAAGTGGTTGAGTGGGTTAGCACTAGTCGTATGCTCAAACTCCATCATTGTGGTGGAAACCTATAACTCAAAACTAAACTTAGCAAGACAAAAGTAAATAAGCAAAAACTAAAAGACCTACAACGCTTAGCTTCCCGGCAACAGCGCCAAAAAATAGCTTGATGACTACAAGTGCACAGATCGTTTGTAGCTAGTTTTGAAATAAAGATATCGATCCCACAAGGAGCAGGAGTCTAAAGTCTAATAATTCTTGAAATAAATATTACAATAGAAAATGCTAAATAAAGTTCTAAGTGACAAGATAAAATGCGAGTATTACATAAAAAGGTGTTTTTGGGTTTTTACTTTCCGTGATCAAGATGAAGACAATCTAACACATTGTCACAGCGATGAATATCATAATAAACTTTATCTTATTTCAATCTCATACTAGGGTTTCTCCATCTCCCCATACTAGGGTTTCATCATCTCCCTAAGAACTAATGATCTACTCAGACATGGAGGCAATCAACATCATGGCAATAACAATGGAATATATCATAGATGAATAGTACTTGTATAAATCCACAACAACTATGGAAACTAGACAAGATGTAGATGGGATGGATGGAGATGGTGGTGATGCAGCGGTGGATGATGAAGATGGGATGGATGGAGATGGTGGTGATGCAGCGGTGGATGATGAAGATCGATGCCTTAGCCTCCCGGATCTACGCAGGGCAAAGATGGATCCCCGGTGGACGAGTTACCCTCCAGATGACTTCCGGAGGTGAGGTTTCGGCGATTTCCGGGTGTTCTGTATGTCGTCTCTCTCATCCAGTTGCATGGGGTGAAACTATTTGAGGAGGCGGTGGCGGCGCCAACTATACGGCGGGAACTATATGGCCAAAAAATTTATTCCCGTCGTATAGTTGGTCGTTGAACCGTTTGTACGTCTTGTTCGCTTCGGGTTTTCTTCTGGTATTATTGATATTTCCCAAATAAGCGATTTACGCTGTTTTTACTCCTTTTCTCCTCAGTACAACTGCTCCAAGAATTGTGTCCATTATATCCATCATATGTCCTGATCCTGATGAAAATAGACATAAAATGTGCGCGAGAGCGCCGTAAAATACCAAGATCCTACATATACAATGCAAAATAATAATATAAAACATGATGCAAATATGCACTCATTAGAATACGTCGGATACAATGTTTTGGTGACTCGGATTTGGTGGTGCAGCAAGTGTCTGGCAATTGGGATGCTCTGGATGTAAACATGGCCCTTTATAGATTCGATGTTCAAAAGATAAGTGGGTTCTTTAAAGGATGTGAATTCCACCATGTACCTCAGCTTGAAAATGAGGCAGCCGACATATTATCTAAGTTGGGGTCATCTCGGCAGCCAATCCCACCAAGCGTTGCTTTGGAGCACTTGGAAAACCATCCATCACACCTTCACCGGAATCCTACTCAATCTATGTCCTGGCTCACTCCGGATTGGGGGAGCACCTCATCAAACCCGGGGACTACCTCAGCAAACCCAGGGACTGTTCAGCCTGACCCGGCTAGAGTTATGTCGGTGGAAGCAATGGATATTGACGAGGAACTTTCCCCATTCGAACTATGCCTGCATGGGCAAAGCCAATATTTGAGTCCTTAAAAGAAGAAACCTTGTCGAGTGATGAGATACTTTCAAGGCAAATCTAAAGGAGAGCAAAGGCATACACTATTATCAACGCCGAACTATAAAAAAGAAGTGTTACAAGTGTTCTGCAATGATGCGTTGACCCAGAAGAAGGGCTTGACATCCTCCGAGATATCCATCAGGGGGAATGTGGGCATCATGCATCATCTAGAGCATTAGTGGAAAAATCTTTCCGGCATGGATTTTATTAGCCAAGTGCCTTGGAGTAAGCATAGGATCTTGTAAGAAAATGAAATGGTTGTCAGAGGTATGACATGAAGACGCATATGCCTATGTCGGAACTGAAAACTATACCTATCACCTGGCCATTTGCGGTATGGTGTTTGGATATGGTTGGCCCGTTTAAGCCGGCAAGAGGAAACATGACTCATATCTTGGTTATGGTAGACAAATTTACCAAGTGGATTGAGGTAGAGCCAATTAGGAAATGTGATGGGCAACATCTGTGACATTCCTCAAAGATATAATCTTGAGATATGGCTATCCCCACAGTATCATAACTGATAATGGCACAAATTTTGCTGAAGGAGCATTTGCGAGATTCTGCCGAGAAAAGAAGATCCGGCTAGATATTGTGTCAGTAGCCCATTTCGTGTCGAACGGGCAAGTGGAAAGATCCAACGGACTAGTTCTGTCTGGGATAAAACACCGGCTCATTGAGCCGCTAGAAAGATCAGCGGGGTGCTGGATAGAAGAACTACCAGCAGTATTGTGGAGTTTAAGAACAACTCTGAATCGATCAACATGATATACACCATTTTTCTGGTATATGGGGCAGAAGATGTACTACCAGTCGACATAGAGCATGATTCGCCCTGGGTCGCCCAATACACAGAAGCTGAAGTGCAAGAAGCTCGGCAAAATGATGTTGATCTACTGGAAGAAGCGAGAGAAATAGCCTTGTCCAGATCCTCCATATATCAGCAAAGTCTCTGACGCTACCATAGCCGAAAAGTAAACCCCCGAGTCTTCCAGGAAGGTGATCTTGTACTTCGGATAGTGCAGCGCACTGCTGGCATGCATAAGTTATCCCCTCCATGGGAAGGACCCTTCATTGTAAGCAAAGCATTGCACAATGATTCCTATTACCTTATCGATGCACAGCCACAGGAGAAGAATAAGGCGGACATGTCCGGCGAGGAATCTAAGCGTCCATGGAATGTAGCTCTACTCCGTCTGTTTTACACTTAGCGAAAAGTGTATGTATCTGAATCCCTCATAAGTCGGTATGTATATCGGCAATGAGCCTATCAATGAAACCTCGACACCCCAAGCAGAAACTCGGGGACTGCCTTAATAATTGTATTTTCTGTATTTAATTTTTTATATGTCGGCTGGCTTAAATTACTTACACCTTAGCCGCATTAGTAGTGTGTAGGCACCAAAAACCTAACTCTTTGACTTGCTGTTGTCCAACAAGAATTGGCTTCATGGAAAGCAAGAGAAGAATTTTGGAATTGCAAAGCACATGAAAAACGACTAAGGAAGGGAACGTAATCGAGTCGATATTTGTTATTTGGTCTAACCCTGTATCTATTTTATTTATGCTATGTTGAATTATTTTGAGCTAATCCCAAAGTTTCAAGTATTGTAAGTAAATTTTTTGAACCTCGGACTCGTAAGTCAAAAATAGAATCAAGGTAGACGCGAGCCGAATCATAAAATTGGGGGAACAAGAAAAGGAAACTCGGGGACTCCGCCCAAGTTAATCCAACGTTAAAAACTTAGTAGAAAAACAAAACCATTGTGCTTAATACATCTGCACCCGGCATACCGGGGATCTAATAAATGTTAAAGTTTTTTGGCTCAAGGAGCAGAGGCAGGAGTCAGAACATCAGTTGCACGAGGGAGTAATTCAGCATCAGTGGGGGAGCTCTAGTCTCTACCTCATCCTCTGGATTGGCCCCGGCATCCTCCGGATCTTCGGTATGCTCGGCAAATTCCGAGGCTTCTTCTTCTTATTCGCCATCTGACCCGTTCGAGACATAGGCATCGCTGACGAGGTCAAGGAAGCTCAGACCTTCATTCCAACTGTGGCAGAAGGTGTACTGGATGAGGTTGTAGGTGAAAGCCTTGCGTTGAGCGATACACTCCGGATCATTAGTTCGTTTTGATCTGGTGCGCATGCGGTCAAGCACCTTCAAATTCAGGGTTTAATACCATGAAAGTATGAAGCTCAGTGTCGTATCAGCCCCAGTAGGCGCAGCAAATTCTTGGCAGAGGTCCAGCTGAGTCTCGCACTACATTAATTTTTCAAGAAAAGTGTTCGAACCTTCGGGAGTATCGTCATTGGACCACAAGGCATTGAAGATCCGGACGGCTATGGGCATAATATCTGCGCCATAGTTCTTCATGACTTCCGCTCGTGCCGCGAGGCTCACTAGCATGTCCTCCATATCATAAGGAATTGGAGCAACGGAAGGATCAACTGGAGTACCTTGCTACACGTGAAACTTATCAATCGCAGCGCAAACGAGGGGATCATATTCGGGGAATTTGCCTGAAAATGAGATGAGCAAAAGACTTCAGCACAAGTAAAAAGCCAAACCCGTACAAAGAAATTACGGCAAAGGAGGGAATACTCACGAGCAATATGGCCAAGGATTCAACCCAGTTCAGCAAATGAAGTAGTGTTTCTCTGCTTGAACATTTCACATTCTACATTCACTAATGCAAACTTGGTGTCGGTCTCCTTCAACAAATCTTGGCTCTTAGCCAGCTGAGTCTTCAGGCGCTCCTTTTCCTCGGAGAAGTCCAGGTCAGCCTTGTCCAGCTCAGCCTTATGAAGATCCTTGAGCTTCTGGATTTCAGCGTTCAGCCGAGTTATTTAATCATCTTTGAGGAGGAGTTTGCCGATATCATCATCCTTCTTCTTAAGTTTGGCCTGATGCTGCCTGCTTGATTGAGAAAGTGAAGCATCATGTTAGGCATAGGCACACTATCTTGGAGAGACACTACACATAGTTGATTGGCCCGGCAGAGCCGAGGTACAATTATCTGCCAAGTCAGCAAGAAAATGGACAGAAACTAAGTGACCAAGACGAGTTACCTCTGATCTCGGCCAAATTTTTCCTCATGATAATGTTCTCAGCTTCAACTTCGGCTGTGCAATCCGGAGAACAAGTTAATACGGACAACAAACAGCATAGAGAAGCAAAAGTAAAAGATCCCAAGTGAAATCACTTACATTTCTTCTTCACCTCAGCGATCAGTTTCCCGTGCTTCGAGCGAAGGTCTTTGTGGGTATCCAGAAACCACTGGAACTTGGCGGTGTGGCGGTTCATTGTGATCTGAAAAAGAACAGTGTGTGAATATTCGAAGTTTACAAGATCCGGGCCAAGTGGAACTTAACCCGGCTCTGGGTGTGTGGATATTCGAAGTTTATAAGATACAGGCCAAGTGGAACTTAACCCGGCTCTAGGTGTGTGAATATTCGAAGTTTACAAGATCCGGGCCAAGTGGAACTTTATACGGCTCTAGATCTGTGATTATTCGAAGTTTACAAGATTCGGGCCAAGTGGAACTTAACCCAGCTCTAGGTGTGTAAATATTTGAAGTTTACAAGTTCTGGGCCAAGTGGAACTTAACCCGGCTCTAGGTGTGTGAATATTCGAAGTTTACAAGATCTAGGCCAAGTGGAACTTAACCCGGCTCTAGTTGTGTGGATATTCGAAGTTTACAAGATCCGGGCCAAGTGGAACTTAACTCGGCTCTAGGTGTGTGAATATTTGAAGCTACTAAGGACCAGCGCTAGTTTTCTAAGAGCATCTGGCCGAGTAACAAATTACTCCCTGGAGGCTCGGGGACTAGTGGATATATCTATAAGTACTTGCATGTATGTAAAGGTATGACGAAGAGGTTTACCTCCATCATTTGGCCAGCAAAAGTAATTTCCTTCGAAGAAGTGTTCATCTAGGCATGGAATTCGGCGGGGCCAAACTTCTTTAGGATCTCCTTGTTAAGGTTGACAAACTCGGCCTTGTTCCAGTTATTAACATATTCAACCAAGGGAGCTTTCCCTAGAGAGAGTTTGGGAAAGGACCAAGCCTTTAGCATGTGCTTCCTTCCTGGTCATTTGTGCAGCAGCTGGACTAGTGTGCAAAGTAAGCTGCTTGCTACCGTCAGACCCAGCAGCAGATGACCCAGAGGGAGCACTAGGCTTCCTTGTCATGGACGCAAGGGTACGCTGTCCAGACTCAATGTTTATGCCTTTGGAGGCTTGGTCCTTGGCAACCTCGGCAGCTTTCTTGCTTTTGCTGCCAAACTGGGGACGCTATAGAGGAGCCGAGGCTTGCGCTTCGGACTGGGCCTGAGATGCTAGTTGAAATATGTCCTTGATAGAAGGAGTTGACCCTGACAAAGCAGTCTGAGGTTTTTGGGTGCTGGTACTGGTGCTAGTACTGGAACTGATACTGGTGTTGGTACTATAGTTGGTGCTGGAACTGGTGTTGGCGCTGGAGCTGATGCTGCTGCTGGCGCTGGAACTGGTGGAGAATAAATTATGGTCGATGTCGAGGTTATCGGCACCTCGGAAACGGCGAGTTGCGGCTTAGCCGAAGAGGAGATGGGGAGATCCGGCATAGCCGTATCACCGGCAGCGCCACTTCCCCTCGTGTCGATGTTGCCCTCCTCATGGTGAGGTGGGCTAAGATTCAGATAGCCACTGAGCTCTCTTGAATAGGGCTCAGCGGGCGCACGTCATCGTCACGAGGGGGAGAGGAGGCACTCTGGATGGGCGAAGCAATGCTTGAGCCGCTCTGGAGGATCTCCCTGGGCGCCCTACCGATAAGAAAAAGAACAACAAGTTATGGAAAAAAGAGAAACAAGAAATACGTGAAGGTAGTGAAGCATGATCCAAAAATGGACGAGGAAGGAACAAGAACTTACTTGGTCGAGGTTGGAGGTTCCTTGGGATTGGGCGCTCTCCAAACCATGGCCTTGGGTGCCGGTTTGCCAGCACCCTTGACGTCAGGCTTCTTCTGCCTTCTCTTGGCTGGGGGTGGCTCGGAAGAGGCAGCCGAGGTAGCCACACGCTTCTTGGAGGGAGCAGGAGCCAGATCACCCACAGCAAGAGGAGGATCCTCGTGGACCTGACCGTCCTGGTTAGCTGAAGTCGAATCAATGGGAAATGCATATGAGATTGGCACAGGATCGAGTAACTCCATAATCTCAATATCAGAGTCTTCATCATCGTCCGTCCAATCCCTTAAACCAGAGGTCTTACCAGGGGCTCATCTGGAAGTCGGATCTGGAGTGGGCAAGAAGGTCTCAGGATCCGGCTCCACCTCGTATGAAGCCTCACGGTCTCCCCCCCCCCACTTAAGGGATGGCTCGAGGCCATCTTCAATTGTCTGTTGGGTAAACAACTGAAGACAAAATCTCATTAGCTCGAGTAAGGGAAACAATCTGACATACTACATAACTCGGACAGTTGATCAAGTAAGGAAACATACCCCGGGAGGCGGCCTATCTTGGCAGAAATGCTCAAATCCCTACTCCCAATCTTTGTTGAAATCCTTGTCCACCTTGAAGATAGCCTTGACTCGGTGGAATATCTCGGTGTTGTTGAGCTCGAAGGAGGAAGTGCGATTTGGGTCAAGATGACCACTCATGTGGTAGAGCTTGTGAGTACGCTTCTAGAGAGGGGAGATCCGGCTGCGGATGAAGGTGATCATGATATCTTCGCCATGCAATTTCAGTGCTACCAATTCCTTGATCTGTTTCTCCACCTGAACCGTCAAGGCAGCGGATTGCCTTGGAACTCGTCCCCACAGAGTTCGGTCTGGGACACCGATCTGGTAAGGGCAGAGCCGAATCAGGTCCTCCTCGGCGTTGTCGTTCCTAACATAGAAGAAGCTCCGAGCCCAACCTTTGTAGGACTCGAGGCCAGTGACTCGGGGGAATACAGAGTTCTTCCAGGGAGAAATAGAAGTTGCCCCACATTGAGTCAAGGATTTGTTGGTGGGGGCAGTCTCCTTATTAGGAATAACATGGGCTCTAAAAGAAAAGTACTTGAACCAAAGATGGACACTGGACCAGAGGCCGAGGTAGCCCTCGACTCTCGAAGTGAAAGAAGAAAGGGAAGGATGGCATTTGCCGGAAGATGATGAGGTTCGAGCTCGAAGGTGTTAATGAATTCATGGAATAAATCACTAACGGGAAAGCCTAAGCCGCGTTGGAAGTGCGAGAGGAACACTACGAACTCACCCGGATTGGGCGAGGGAGCAATCTTCTGGCAGGGGAGACGGCAAGTGACTCCGGCGAGGATGCGGCGGGTCTGGTACATCTAGTTGATATCATCCTCGCAGACCTAGGAGACGGCCCAACCTCCTCGCTCGAGATGGGCCTCGCTGCCCTCCTCGTGTTCTTCAATGATGGTGAACTCCTCCTCCACCATCTCCAAGTCTCTGTCCTTGTAGACCCAATCGGTGACGGGGCGCACAAATCGGGATTGGCAAGGCCCCGTGGCGGCAAGTTTACGCAAAAACAGCAGCACCGCTACGAGGGAGAAGAGCAGCGGTGGTGCTACGTGATGGCCCAAAATATATCGAGCTCGTTGGGGAACCCCAAGAGGAAGGTATGATGAGCACAACAGCAAGTTTTCCCTCAGTTTTGAAACCAAGATTATCAATCTAGTAGGATCAAGGAAACACCCCAAAGGTGTTGCTAGCTGAACTTTGGTAGGGCGCACTATCGAGTGGAAGAAAGTAATAGTTTGCAGAAAGTAAACACAAAGCAGTAAACAACTGATTGTAGATTTATGGTAAAAGAAAGGACCGGGGTCCATAGTTCACTAGTGGTGTCTCTCCTTAAGATAGATGACATGTTGGGTGAACAAATTACAGCGGGGCAATTGACAAACATCGAGAAAGCATACAAGCATATACTACTCATCTAGACTCCTTTGAGATTTGATTGGGCATTACAACATTATACATAGAACCGCCATCCAACTGCATCTATGACTAATAATCCACCTTCAGGTTATCATCCGAACCCCCTCCAGTATTAAGTTGCAAGCAACGGATAATTGCATTACGACTTGCGTGTAAAGTAAACAATACGATTGTTCTATGAACAAAGGATTGTTGTTTTCTCCCTAGTAGCAACAGCACATCTAGTACCTTAGAGATTTCTGTCACTTCCCCAGATTACCAGAGGTATGAACCCACTATCGAGCATAAATACTAACTCTTGGGGTTGCTAGCATCTACTTGACCAAGATAGCTACTAACAACGGAAAGCATGCAAGATCACAAATAACAAAGACATGACAGAATCAATAATCAATCTGAAATAGCATCTCAATATCCATCGGATCCCCGCAAACACAACATGTATGGATTACAAATAGATGATCTTGATCATGAACGGAGATCACAAGGTCTAAACATGATAGCACAAAGGAGGAGAACCATCCATCTAGCTACTACATGGACCCGTAGTCCAAGGATGAACTACTCACGCATCACACCGGAGGCTTGCATGGTGATGAAGAAGGCCTCCAGGGTGAATTCTCCCCTCCGGCAGGGTGTCAAGAAGAGCTTTAGATCCCTCCCAATCTAGGGATAGAGACGACGGTGGCTACATACTCTTTCGTGGAATTTTGATCGGGTACTTAGGGTTTCTGTATCGGACGCATATTACAGGCGAAAGGGGAGGTCGGGGATGCCGGAGGTGGCCAGACCACCCCCTGGCGCGGGCCAGGCTGGGCCGTGCAGCCAGGTGGTCTGGCGGCCCCTGGCCCCTCTCCGTCTCGTACTCTGGCTCCTTGTGTCCCTCGGTGAAAAACTAACTTTGGCTTTTGTCCCATCCAATTCCGAGAATATTCATTTTCTGACTTTCCTGGAACCAAAAACAGCAGAAAACGGGTAGCTGGCACTGTGGCTCTTGTTAATAGGTTAGTCCAAGAAAGTGTATAGAAGGTACTCCAAAGTGTGGACAAAACATAAGAAAGTAGATAAAACCAAGCATGGAACATCAAAAATTATAGATACGTTAGCAACGTATCAACATCCCCAAGCTTAACTCCTGCTCGTCCTTGAGTAGGTAAGTGATAAAAAGAAAGAATAATTTTTGAGGTGAGATGCACCATCATAAAATTGATCAAAGTATTTGTAAAACAATGATAGCTGGGATGATAGTACTTAAATCATAACATGAAAGACAAAGTTCTAACAATAATACAAAGCAACTATTGTTGCTACATGAAAAGGCATAAACAAAAGATTCATGAATAACAATGCTTTGCAAGACGTTTGTTTGTTTCACATAAAGAAAACATAGCATAGTGGCATTAAGCTTGTCCCTCATAGAGTAGAAAACATAAATGCATAGGACACCTTCAAAGTTCATAAAAGTGACTAGACACAAATAGTTTAAAACAAGCAATATCAAAGCTATGCATCAATCAACAAGTCTTGGGACAGTGCACATAGAACTAAGAATGGCCAATATGCTCTCAAAGTAGGTGCATAAAGATAGAAGGTGGAGAATCAACATAAAAGTAAAAGAGAGCCCTTAATAGAAGGAAGTAGGGATTCAAGTTTCATAAAGAGCTTCCAAAAATTATGGTACTTATTAGCTTTCAGCTCTCATTGCCCCTATCATAAGCATCTTGAAGTAATTAAGGTTAAAGTAAACAAACTATGGTGTATATGCTTGACAAAGTATAAGTTGGAAATCTCATGTCCCTTGAATACGAGGGCCGCTCCTCATGCTACTCAAGTTTAGTTACCGGTAAGTTCTTGTCATAGTAAGTAGATGTCTATCGTAGAGAACTGCCAATGGGGTCCCCTTGCCCGATGATACGGAAGAATCCCCATATCAAAATGACAAGGCAAGTAGACAACGAGCATCTCAGCAATATTCTTATTTACCATGGGAAAATGGTGCTTTTTTCTCTCTTCCCTCTTTTCTCATATCTCTTTTTTTCTTTTTCTCTTTTTTTTCTCAATATCTGACTCTTTTTTTATAAGAAGAATGCTTCATAGACAGCTCATTATGGTTACGCTGCAGGTTTCCACCATGACGGCATGGATTAGACCAGCGGCCTAGGCATTTCTCTAACACACATACATAACTCCATGGACTTACAAGCTCCCCTTTCATTTCACACTAACGACATCCATATACAAAAGAGCATGATATCAACTAGGTACAAAGTAGAAGTGCAATGTTGAAAGCGTTCCCCATGACAGCATGGTTCTGCTAATCCCCAACATATAAGTGCAAGCAAATACAACATAGACGACACAATGGTTCAAGTTTATTAGGGCAAGAAAAGTAAAGTGTGCCATCAAGTTCGTGAGAGCTTTAATCACTAGTTTTCTCATAACAAGTTTAATTCGGAAAGTAGATAAAAGCATGAATATACTTGGAATAGCATATGCTAATAGGTAGGTATGGTGGACTCTTTGGAATAACTTGGTTTTAGGAGTTGGATGCATGAGTGGAACTCATACTTGGTTACGGAGGCTAGCAAAAGACTGGGAGCGACCAACTAAGAGAGCAATAATGGCCATAATCATGCAGAGCGACAAAACATCATTAATCAAAACATAAAGTGATACTACAAGTCGAAAACTAATGGATCATAAAGGCTATGGTGACTTGGGATAGTCATAACATGGTGTGAGCATGCGCCAAGTCAACCCAAATAAAGCATCAAAGGAGAATACCACAATATTATGCTTTAATAAGCTAAAACAACGCATGATTCTTCAAAAGCACATTAAGCAATCTCAATTGTTTATAACATGTCATGCTACAGCAAAGATCACTAAGCATAAATCCAAAACAATATCAAACATGGCATGACAAAGCATAGGCCACAGTCAAAAACAAGCTCTCTTTACCACTTAAGCATGAACTTTTCCTACTCTTTTCCAATCCAAAACAAACTATTTGAAAACCAATGTACCAAAGAGGGGGTCCAACCAATTTATTCAGAAAACTAATAAAACCAAGCAAACAAAAACCAAAATCAAAAAATAAAGACGCTCCAAGAACAACACAACTTGCATGAAACAATAAAAATGAAGTGTTTGGAAGAAACCTGGGATTTTTATTGATGAAGAAGGGGATGCCTTGGGCATCCCCAAACTTGACGCTTGTACTTCTTAGATATTTCTTGGGGTGACACGCGTGGCATCCCCAAGCTTGAGCTTTAGTCCATCCTTCATCTCATTACTCATTCCTTCCATACACCTGAAATTTTTCCTTCATACAAAACTTCACACAATCTTTATTAGCAACATTAGTGCACTCAAGATAATAAGTCTTTAGGTTCAGTTTCAACACAAATAAAACTTCCATTAAAACACAAGATACTATAGCACTTTCCGCAAAAAGCTCAATTCCCCAAAAGAACTCAAAAAGGAACCAACAAGAAGCAAACGCAAATAATGGCAGAAATCTATCAAAACATACCAGCAGGTAAAAACCAATTTTTTCGAAGACCTTCTGTTGTTCAAATCAAAAAGTGTTGAACTAACGAAAGTTAGATAACAACCTGGGGCAAAAGCACAAAAATTCACGCCTCAAAACGACGTACAGAGATTTTACACGAATGTTTACTGTGAAGCACAGAAATCTGTTTCGGGACAGCAACTTTCCCAATCATTACTTCTCTCTCATTAGAGGTTACTCTTGGCACAAAAAGCAAATAAAAAGGATAAGGAGCGGTTATTACTTAAGTAATAACTTCCAAGACTCATCTAAAACTTTTGGGTTATCTCCCAATAAGTACTTTTCTTTAACGCCTCTACGTTAGGCATGATAGTTCGAGAAGATGCTCACATAAGAAATATGAATTTAAGTAAAAGAGAGCATCAAGAAGCAAATTAAAAACACATTTAAGTCTAACCCAATTCCTATGCATAGGAATCTCGTATGCAAATAAATTCACAAATAACAAAGTGACATGCATAGGAAGATAAAATGAGAATAACTTCAAAACTTTTAGCAAATAGAGAGGTGTTTCAGTACCATGAAAACTTTTACAACCATATTTTCCTCTCTCATAATAATTTTCAGTAGCCTCACGAATAAACTCAACAATATAACTATAACATAAAGCATGCTTTTCATGATCTACAAACACATAAGTTTTATCAAGCTCAAAAATAGTGGGATTAAAACCTTCAAACCCACTTTTAACAATTTTATAACAAGATGACTGATCGATCTCATTTTCAATAGTAGTACAATTAATATTATCAACCAATATAGGATTATCATCTAGAGCTTTATTATAAACATTTTCAAAAGAATCCACATGAACATAAGATGCATCCTCCTTTGGTAAGCATGGGGGACAATCTAATAATGTAAGGGGTGAAGAGTTACTCTCATTAGAAGGTAGGAATGGGTAGATCAATTCTTCCTCCTCTTGATCATCACTCTCCTCCTATTTTTCATCCAATGAGCTTCCAGTTTCAGCAATTTCTTCTTCCATAGGCTCATGCAAGGCATTAGTCTCTTCCGCTGGTGGAGAGCATCAATTAAGATATTCAAGAATATAGCCATTTTCTTCCTTGTAATTATCAAAGCAAAATTTAAGTATATCATAAACCTCATATTTATAAGGTGCATCATCAGTATTTTCAAGCAAATAAGCTAGTTCGAATGCACCCTTCCAAGCAATAAATTCTTCAATTTGTTCCACACCATAAAAGTCATAATTTCCCTTAACATAAGAAGATATGGTAACATCATCATTATACTCACATTTAAAAGGGAGGTGTTTATACCTCTTACAGCAACAAGATTTATCAAAGCAATAAGTAACATTATAAGTAGAGCACACATTTCTTGCAATGGTATCCAATTTATTAATTTGTTCCAATAAGTGTTTCCCTTTTTGTGACAAGCGGTGTTCCTTATAATAATATTTTTGTTCTTCCATGAACCCACCTTGCTAATTAGATTTAGTTTCAAAGAAACCAACCATCGATAGAAAGCATGATAAAGCAAGACAATAACAGACCAATGAAAATAACAACTATAGTAGGAACAATTTTTGTGTGTTTTTAATAAATAAACAAGCAAACAGAGCAAAAATAAACTAAGCAAAACAAAAACAACAAAGTAAAGAGATTGGTTATGAGGGACTCCCCTTGTGAAGATGTCCTTGACTCCCCGGCAACGGCGCCAGAAAAATAGCTTGATGGCCCAAAATATATCGAGCTCGTTGGGGAACCCCAAGAGGAAGGTATGATGAGCACAGCAGCAAGTTTTCCCTCAGTTATGAAACCAAGGTTATCAATCCAGTAGGAGCAAGGAAACACCTCCAAGGTGTTGCTAGCTGGAATTTGGCAGGGCGCACTACCGGTGCCAGCAGCAATATGGAAACCTACACAACACAACCATAGAACTCTGCCCCCAAATTACAGTGAGGTTTTCAATCTCATCGGTTTTGCTGAAAACAAAGGATTAAACGTATTGTGTGGAACAAAGTAATAGTTTACAGAAAGTAAACAGAAAGTAGTAAATAGTTGTAGATTGATGATAAAAGAAAGGACTGTGGTCCATAGTTCACTAGTGGTGGCTCTCCTTAAGATAGATGACATGTTGGGTGAATAAATTACAGCGGGGCAATTGACAAACATCGAGAAACCAATATGAATATACTACTCATCTTGACTCCTTTGAGATTCGATTAGGCATTACAACATTATACATAGACCGTAATCCAACTGCATCTATGACTAATAATCCACCTTCAGGTTATCATCCGAACCCCCTCCAATATTAAGTTGCAAGCAACAGATAATTGCATTACGCATTGCATGTAAAGTAAACAATATGATTGTTCTATGAACAAAGGATTGTTGTTTTCTCCCTAGTAGCAACAGCACATCTAGTACCTTAGAGATTTCTGTCACTTCCCCAGATTACTAGAGGCATGAACCCACTATCGAGCATAAATACTAACTCTTGGAGTTTCTAGCATCTACTTGCCCAAGATAGCTACTAATAACGAAAATCATGCAAGATCACAAATAACAAAGACATGATAGAATCAATAATCAATCTGAAATAGCATATCAATATCCATCGGATCCCCGCAAACCCAACATGTGAGAATTACAAATAGATGATCTTGATCATGAACGGAGCTCTCAAGATCTAAACATGATAGCACAAAGGAGGAGAACCAACCATCTAGCTACTACATGGACCTGTAGTCCAAGGATGAACTACTCACGCATCACACCGGAGGCTTGCATGGTGATGAAGAAGGCCTCCAGGGTGAATTCTCCCCTCCGACAGGGTGCCGGGAAGAGCTTCAAATCCCTCCCGATCTAGGGATGGATATGACGGTGGCTACAGACGCTTTCGTGGAATTTTGATCGGGTACTTAGGGTTTCTGTATCGGAGGCATCTTATAGGCGAAAGGGGAGGCCGAGGGGGTGCCGAAGGCAGCCAGACCACCCCCTGGCGTGGGTAAGGCTGGGTCGTGCGGCCAGGTGGTGTGGCAGCCCCCTGGCCCCTCTCCGTCTCATACTCTGGCTTCTTGTGTCCCTCGGTGAAAAACTGACTTTGGCTTTTGTCCCGTCCAATTTCGAGAATATTCATTTTCTGACTTTCCTGGAACCAAAAATAGCAGAAAACAGGCAGCTGGCACTTGGGCTCTTGTTAATAGGTTATTCCAAGAAAGTGTATAGAAGGTACTCCAAAGTGTGGACAAAACATAAGAAAGTAGATAAAACCAAGCATGGAACATCAAAAATTATAGATACGTTAGCAACGTATCACTATGCAGAGCAGAAGCAGTGGTGGCGCTGTTGCAGGAAAGAAGGAAGAGGAAGAATAGGTGCGCGTGCAATGTTGGGGGAAATCCCCAAGGGGCGCCCCTATCCCCTATTTAATCATGCCCCTAAGAGGGGTAGTGGGATCCAGCGATGCAGTAGAGCCACATAGTGTGGTCGTGTATTTGCCAGGCCAACCAATCAGATGTGGGCCACACGAAGGGCCACAGGGATCAGCGGATCCCACGACACGACGTGGTGATACAGTTAACAAGGAGGCTGCCACGATGTGACATTTACAGCAATTATTCCTGACAATGAATACAGTAACCGGCACAGTAACTAGCGCAAACCCTTAAAATGAGGCAAAATAATGATTACCCTACACATAGGACGTGAGGAAGCGTACGAGAGAAGGCAAGATGACCCGGATGAGTAGAAAATAACCCGGACAGCGAGTAATTACTCAGAATGAGCCAAGGTAATGCCAAGCCAAAGGAGCCTAGTTACAAGATAACTTGGTGAAGAGAACACAGAACTTGGTAGGTTGAACCTGTTTTGGCCTTATCAGCTAAAGTTGCTAAGACCGCACCAGCTTCAAGGATTAATGTTGGGGGGATACCCCCGGGTAGGGTCACACCAGGGTATAAAGGCCACGTTAGTCGAGGTACAACAAGGTCAAAGCGTATGCTGGCCGAGTCACCTCAAGGCAGGCCGACTTACGGAGTGACCCGGCCCAAATAGTATTCATCTAAACTTATCCCATCCGACATATGGCATATGTCGGCTAGCCTTTGACAACTCATTTGCATGTACCCTCGAGGCCGAGTTAGCCAGGCGCTAGCCGGGTTATCACTTGGCTTACAAGAGAAGGAAGGAATCTCGCTGGTCAAAAGGTGGTCTCTGTCCACTAAAGCATGAGCAAAGCGGACAGAGGGAAGGACCAGTGGGTCATGGCCGACAAGGATGACGTAGCTAATGTCGACTGACGCCACCAGTGTCGGGTGATGCAACGAGGCAGAGGGGCTCAGAGAGGCTTACGCCTGGAGTCCGGACCAGCTTGTTAAAGGAATAAAGAAGCATCTTGATTTACCAAGGGGCATATTCGGGGAATATGCCTCCACGTATGCCCTAGATTTTTAACCTAGGGTCCCCTATATAAGGAGTACCAAGGCCTTCGTAGAGAGGGTTGGCCATTTTTACCAAGGAAGAACCCTAGAGTGTAGCCGTGGGTAGTAAGAGAACTAGTATCCTTCCCACGAACAGCTCGAGGAGCCCTTGTAGTCCATCATCAACCACAGAGAAATACAAACATCTGTGTGTGGAATTACCGTACTATCCCTTCCTGGATTCCTATAGTGCACATTGGCCTCATCTTTAGCCTATACATGGCATCTGTCGTGCCACCACCACGACACAAAACTATAGATTGCATAAGGGGTTGTCTTTAGTCTATCATCTATGCCTCGGGAATAAGGGATAACCATAGGGTCTATTTATAGTACTAGGGGTGAAGGGGTGGGTAAAGAGAATATTTCAGGGTATCAAACCCATAGTTGTGCCCCGGGGGACGGAGAGAGAAGTCTATATATACTATAATTTATGCAAACAAGCCATGTGTACGTGTTGTATGTACTTTACCACAAGAACGTGCGTTCTAATATGTATACATATATGATATGTAAATAAGGTGTGTACTACTTTACACTATGTATATTGTGTTTTCTGGGTTCATATGTTTGTACGGCGTTTCTGTCTTGCAATTTACACTTTTTGTATTGCAGTTTTGTCTTACAACTATGTCTGTGGTACGAGTAGAACCACATAAGCGCGTACGAATTTCATATAAAACTTATCTGCACTACGAACTCGCAGCGTGTACTTCGGAATGCACTACAATGTCATCTGAGATGAAAAAATAGTATAAAGAATTGCTCGCGGTAAACAACGACACTGGTATAACAATATTATGATGCATGGATTTGGCACCGAATCAATCATATACTACATGCTTCTAAAGAATCTCGTAGGATTTAGTGGTGCGAGAACGGTTTCCAGCCGCAAGGAGACTCGCGGTTTAAGAACAACGCACTATTAGTTAGTGTTTCGAGACCAAATATTTTCTCTTGCACGTAGATGTAGCGCGATCATATTATAAAGTGTTCCGCATACCGACCGTGCCCTAGAGGGCACAGAGAGAAGTATAGTTCGTACAATTCTAAATATACATAACGAAGCACAAACCCGCACATGAATTCAAAAGCTTATCAATTACATGAAACCAATCCCTAAAAAAATCCATGATATTATTTGGTTCACCTTTATATTCCATATGAAAATGCTTTAGCCTGCCCTCGGTTCACTCCCGCTGGTGCGACACAGGGTGTGCCCCAAACCCTAGCCACTATACCACCTCTCCCCACCTCCCTTCCCCTCACTATCATTAGAGCAGGTCGGCGGGAATCCTTTAGCCTCCAAGGAGGGCGACGACGAGGTGCTTCAGTTTCTCTACGGTCACAACATCGTAGCCGGAGCTCGTCCCGGTGGGGGTAGTGGGAGGTGGCTGCGGAGGACCCAGCTGGCGGTGGGGATGATGGTGGACCACGAGGTTTGCAGTCAGCGGCGACGCGAGGTGGTGCGGTGGCAGGGATGTGCTAGCTCGATGCGAGCCAGATCTGGATCGGATGGGCTTCAGTCTATGTGTTGTTGCTGGCACGTATGCCGACGGGGTGCGGCCGAGAAGAGTTCCTTCCCTAGGGTGGCGTGGCAGAGGCAACCAGGGCTAGGTGGGACTATCTCTAGCGCCTGCCATGCAGTCCAACTTTGGCTATGAAGGCTGCGTGTGAGTGGCTGCTTGATGTTGTTGCCATGCTCGGCTCTCTGTGTTCGTGCCAGCCTAGATCCAGGACAAGTGGGCTAGGATCCAGCACCGGAGGCTTCTGTCCGTCCAGGTGAGCCTAATGTGGTCATCATCTACAAAATATGCCTAGCAACAAGCGGGCGACCGAGCGCAGCGATGATCGAGAGCAGCGAGGCATGCCGGGAGTTGGAGGAGCAAGCTCACATCACGGGGCCTAGGAGGTCACGCAACAATGGCAGGGAACCTAGGCGTAGGTCTATATAACCCTAAGACAAAGTGGCCACGGTGGCACTACAACGCGCGCGTGAGGAGCAAGTGATGCTCCACCACACGGGTATGGGTGCTCTGGTGACGAAGCTGGCAACAGCGGCGGCACCGGAGGCGGGAGTTGACGCCATGACCCTTGCGGGTCTGGCCCTCCGTGTCTAGGTACAACCACCCCCTCCCCTCGCCAGTCCTCCCGAGGTCTGAGCATAGTGTTTCTACTGCTCTAGGCGGGTTGATTTGAGCCCAACGCCATCTTGGCATGGCGGCTCGAGGCATCCTTGCGGCACTGGTGGCGGGGTGGGCACTCTGGATGGCAAGCGATGCATATTTGAGGTGGTTGTGCACTGACCTATTGGCGACTCCTCACATGGTCTACTCTCGATCTGGCGCACTAAACATGTTGTTGGCAGAGTAGGAAGGGCCATCGCGAGTGCTCCAGGAGAGGAACGAATGATGTTTCGTTATGGTAATGAGATACCATGCTTCGGGCGAAAGCCCTACCTTTCGAGGCTGGTGATGGTGACGCCTAAGGGCATTGTTTCCTATGAGGCATCACTAAGGAGTTTCGTCACACTCCCTCGCCTAGAGTCTCATGCTCTGGGTGAAAACCTTAGGTTTTCCTTGCCATATCGGTCGAGGATGGCATCTTTGACGGTGTTTCCTCGATGGAGGCATCGTGTTAGGGACTTGACTCTGGTTTGGACATTATTTCTTCGTCTTTAACCCCGGTGTTGGCCACATAAGAGGTGTCTTGCATGATAGCATGTCGGCCTCTCGAGTGGTATCGCGATGGCTTGCATGACGATGATCTTCCTCGGATGGCGTGAGCAAGCCTCCAGATGAGCGGTAGTGGGTTGGTCTATGTGCTTGATGGCGGGCTGGTGAAGAGCGCACACTTGCGCATGTTGAGGTTGCTAGGAGGTAGCCATCGTGCTGATGACATACCCTGAATTTGGGCTAAGGCCAGAGCAAAAATGCTCCTAGCCGAGCCTTTGTTGGCTCGCAGGATTCTGGCAGAATCTTTCTTGGCTGCAGCAGGCAGATTCTTGGTAATTTCGATGCTACACAACCACTACCACTTCCATTGGTTAGGGTTCTCTTCAGCGGTAGAGCTCACTTTGTGGCATCTTGGATAAGCACTCGGCAGTTTTCGGTCACTTAGGCGCAGTCTTGTTTTGAGTCTTGGGTGTGCAAATATAGGTGTTTCAGCCTTTTCTTAGGATTGTAAATCAAACTTCTTTTCTACGAACTATACTTATCTCTGCACCCCCAGAGTGCGGACGGTAGGCAGAACGATTTACAGGGCAGCAGGAAAACAGTTTGTTTGATGATAAAATTGGTCAACACCTTGGCGAATCCGTCACGCTAATATGTGCTAAGATTTGATCATACACGTTTTGATAGCTAGCAGGATATTGAGGGATGACACCTAGGTAGACACAATTTAAGTAAAACGTTAGACGAAAGAAAGAAACAATATGTAAAGATAGAAAGTAAATATTATTCATAGAAATTATTACAATCTATGTAGATGCAGGTCGTCTTTGTCATAGGAGTCCAACATCAAATTCTCCAAAGATGACTCATGATTCGGTCGTCCTTCTCGTCCAGAGGCGGAGACTTTGAAACCGCTTGAGCCATAGACAGAGCAATGCCCGCCACCCAAATATCTGCCTCGGTAGCTCTACAGATTTCTTCGGAGGCCGTCGTTGCCAAAGACGCAGCCTCAGCCGTATGCATACGCTCTTCGTGGATAGATTGTCACGCCACTTCCTTAGAGGCTTCCACGACATGAGTATTCTTCGTGGCCTCCTCCTCTTCATCCGCCTCTTTTTCCTCCCAATCACGCTCAATACATTCCTGCTCGCAAAGCTGAAACCACGACGGGTCCTCGTCACCGCCCTGTCCTGGCAGTAGTAGAGAAGCATTGGCGCGCCGTGTCCGACGCCGATGTCTGACATGACAGATTGGACAAAACGAACCCAATACTCGAGGAAAAGTAGAGACGGCAGCGTCGGACGAGCTATAAACACGCACGTATGCTCATCTCACGCTGCCAGTCCGAGGTGCCATCGTGCGAACTGGGAATAGAAAAAGGCGAACAGGTGTATCAAGAACCTAGGAGGCACGCATAAATAGCAAGAAGAGATCAAAGAAAAATACATATGCGTAACACAGGTTGCGTACTCAGTTAACTGTGACAGAGCACGTCACGGCGCAGAGTACACCGAGAAACCTACAACATCGAAGCGACGGTGCAAAATCCGATGCGGTGTGGCATTAAACATCATGTAACACACAAGAATAATGTTTTCCTCTGCGCGAGAGAACGTATAGGTAGAGTGAGCGTATACGATAGACGTGAAGGGATAGTGATATCATCTAGATACTGAGTATTGCTGGCAATAAATAACGTTGATGATTTTTATAAAATGCATGAAACTAAAAACAACGGCACATTGAAAAAGACTACACGATTTGTGTATGATCAATAGTTTATGATCCAGAATTTCATCTTGTCGAGAATACGGGTGAGAAGACGGTAGGCATCCAACACCTTTTTTGTATTCCAAAGATGCATAGTTATTCCCTCGTAAAAAATGTAACACGCAAAGTTATGACAGAAGCGCGGACAAAGGTGTGTATCATAAATCGGGAAGTAGACTTTGATAACACATAAACATATATGATTTTACGACAGAACGCACCACGAAAGACACAATAGAAAACAAGAAATTATATAACATAATATGAACAGCTATTACAGAATACACTTAGTTATACATGAGGTTAACATAGGTAGTAAACACCTAATGCTAAAGACGACAGAACAACTAAAAATGAAAATACATACTTTCATACACGCCTAAGTAGACTAATCGGGACTACACTACGCATCCTTCCTTCCTCGTCCGGGGCGAGACCTCCTCCTCCGGCTTCTCGTTCACATCGAAGGCACAACATCACCGCTGGTCCATGGTGAAGCTTTGATATTTGGTAAGCACAACGCCCATGGAGAAGCGTCGAAATACACCTTCACTTAGCAAGGCGGTGACGCTTGGTAAACAGGACGCCAAAGCGGAGACCAAAAATGCTGCGAGAGGCGCTTCTCTAGAGACATACTACATGGGAGGCATCAGCTAGAAAAGCATCTCCTCGTGAGGCGATGTTGGTGATACAAAGAAACCAAAGGTGACCAGAACCTACTGGACATGAAGGGCCACCGAGCAACCTGAAGCACCACCGAAACCAAAGGTGGCATCAGGGTGTCTAACTCTGAAGAGTTGAAGAGAAGCTAACGAGGTGGGGTGTATCGCAAGATCGAACAGCCACACCCTACTCCGCTCAGAGCTCAACCGGAGAGATCGGAAAGCTCTATGAAAGAAGCAGGACGCAAGAACCCAAGTCTTTAGAAGCATGGATGGAACATAAATATTTGACAAAATGCCGAGGAAGAGACGCAGCAAGACATTTATATAGAAGAGGGAAGCATAAGGTTTAAGCTATAGGACCATCGTAGACCAAAGAGGGTTTTCACGGCGCGGTCTAGGCTACTAGTTGTGCTACCATCCATGATAAACCGTTGACGCCTACAATCTACGTTGCTAGCTAGGCTCTCGACCGCGAGGAACCGTGTCCATATAGGACCTATGATGCCACATCGGATACACAGGCACCTCTCTGTCGTGACAAACTGCGGCCGGCTATAGTCTATGGTGCCATGTTGTGTCTGGACGGGGCCCGCGTATGCGAGAAACCGCGTCCTGCATGGGCTTACGGCGCCATGTCATCTCTACACAGGGCACATACGCGAGAAACCGCAGCCACCATGGGCTTACGTCGCCATGTCTGCAATGGTGGGCCCGGCGTCCACGAGAATATGCGGTCGGTATGGACTTATGGTGCCACGTCATCTTTCGGCGGGCCCCATGTCTGCGAGAGTCTGCAACCAGCATTTCCTTACCACGCCACGTCGGCTCTCGGGGGGCCACCACCTGGCATGTGTGGAGGTGTGTCGCGCCGGGAACGCCTCTCACGGAGTCTGGTCCTACCCGCATATGCTGACGACGGACCCATGTCACGCGTGCAGTCCACCGTCCAGAAACGCGTGGTATGGCGGCACGTGGTACACCCGTCCATGGTAAGGAATATTTTGCCCTGGCCTGTGCGGGGCCCACCTCACGGGATAGCAGGGCTTCATTGCGACGTTGTCGTCTGTCCTTCTCGGCCTCCATCCCATGGCCGAAAAAAACGGAGCAACGTGGATAGCATTTTGAGCCGAAACAATCTAGCGCTATTATTTACTCGGATGAACCGAAACGCAATTTTTTTTCCATTTTTGCGAAAAAACCTTTATGTTCCATAAATACTTACCAAGAAATCTAGTGTGTCCATCTATAGGTTAGCATACATAGTTTTCGCGTAAAAGACCTAGAAGATGTTAAGCTCCAAACAAAAGATATTGTACATGCCTCTTGTGTGACACAATGGTTTTAAAATGTTGCAAGAAGGGACACCTTAGACAAACAAACCCTAGCCACTATATCCATCACTACCTATCCTCCTTGCCACCTTCTTTGGCAGTCGGCTGGTGATGGTTGATACATCGTAAACGTATCTATAATTTTTGATGTTCAATGATTTTTTTAGTATCTACTTTTTTATGTTTTGTTCATACTTTGAGGTATTTTATGCATTTTCTGGAACTAACCTATTAAGACGCCACAGTGTCAGTTGCATGTTTTCTGTTGTTTTTGGTTTCGGAAAAGCTAGTACGGAAATATTCTCGGAATTGGACCGGACAAAAGCCAAAGTCAATATTTTACCCGAAGCAACACGGAGTCCGAAGGGGAGACGAAGTGGCGCACCAGGGTGGCCACACCTGGTGGCGGTGCGGCCTGGGGGGTGCGCCACCAGGGGGTGTGGGCCCCCTGGTGCTCCACCGACCTTGCCCTTCTGCCTATAAAAGCCTTTTGGGACGAAAACCCTAAGTACCCGATCAAAATTCCACGAAAGAGTCCGTAGTCGCCGTCATCTCCATACCTAGATCGGGAGGGATCTGAAGCTCTTCCCAACACCCTGATACATTGCAAATGTATCTATAATTTTTGATGTTCCATGCTTGGTTTTATCTACTTTCTTGTGTTTTGTCCACACTTTGAAGTACTTTTCATATGATTTCTTGGACTAACCTATTAACAATAGCCACAGTGCCAGCTGCCTGTTTTCTGCTGTTTTTGGTTCCAAGAAGTCAGAAAATGAATATTCACGGAATTGGACGAGACAAAAGCCAAAGTTATTATTTTACCCAGGGACACTTGGAGCCAGAATACGAGACGGAGAAGGGCCAGAGGGTGGCCACACCACCTGGTAGCGCGGGCCAGGCCAGGCCGCGCCAGGGGGTGGTGTGGGCCCCTCCGGCACCCCATCAGTCTCCCCTCTCGCCTATAAGAGCCTCCTGATGCATAAACCCTAAGTCGTCAATCAGAAATCCACGAAAAGTTCCGCAGCGCCGCGGCCACCGAAGGGGAGATTCGGGGGACAAAAAGTCTCTGTTCCGGCACCCTGCCGGGACGGGGAAGTGCCCCTGGAGCCATCTCCATCGATCTCCACCACCATCTCCATCGCTGTTGCTGATTCCCATGATGATGAGGGAGTAGTTCTTCCTCGAGGCTAAGGGTTCTGCCGGTAGCTATGTGTTCATCTCTCTCTCTCTATGCATGATCTTATTGAGATCATGAGCTTGTAATCTATAGATCTACCTTGCTACTCAAGTGCTTTAATAGATCTCTGCTCTCCCCATGTGTGTGAAGTTGACAGTGTGCACACCATGGTGGCACTTAGGCTAGAGATTACAAATACTTGTTATGAGTTATATTTGGAGTTGGATGTCTTTATGAAATTGTGGTGATTGTTTGAACCATCTAGTGCTCAACGTGACAGTGTGGGGTTATCTAGATGGGAAAGATGAACTTTGAGGTGTGTTGTTATAGCCCTACCATGGATTAGAGTGTCCAACCGGAGAGTAGTTCAGCGTAGTATCATAAAGAGAAGATATTTATATGAGAGTGTTCACTAGTGAAAGTATGATCCTTAGGCCTTATTTCTAAGCATTGAAACACCATTTGCTACTAGATCTGTTAAATGTTTGCTTGCTGCCATCTTTATTTCAGTTTGCCTTTAGTCTCTTCCACGCCATCAAAGTATTTTCTAGCACCATTATCTTATATCTATACCACTTGTATTTCACTATCTCTTTGTCGAACTAGTGCACCTATACACCTGACAAGTGTATTGGGTGTGTTGGGGACACAAGAGACTTCTTGTATCTTGATTGCAGGGTTACTAGAGAGGGGATACCTTTGAGCACTTCCTCCCTAAGTTCGATAAACCTTGGGTGATCCACTTAAGGGAAAACTTGCTACTGTTCTACAAACCTCTGCACTTGGAGGCCAACAATTGTCTACAAGAATAGAAGTGCATAGACATCACACCCTGCCGGAGGGGAGAGATCACCCTGGAGGCCTTCTTCATCACCATGCATGCCTTCGGTGTGATGCGTGAGTAGTTCATCCCTGGACTACGGGTCCATGTAGTAGCTAGATGGTTGGTTCTACTCCTTTGTGTTATCATGTTTAGATCTTGTGAGCTCCATTCATGATCAAGATCATCCATTTGTAATCTTACATGTTGTGTTTGCGGGGATCCGATGGATATTGAGATGCTATTTCAGATTGATTGTTGATTCTATCATGTCTATGTTATTTGTGATCTTGCATGCTTTCCATTGTTAGTAGCTATCTTGGCCAAGTAGATGCTAGCAACTCCAAGAGGGAGTATTTATCCTTGATAGTGGGTTC
This sequence comes from Avena eriantha, assembly GCA_910589775.1. Taxonomy (NCBI): domain Eukaryota; kingdom Viridiplantae; phylum Streptophyta; class Magnoliopsida; order Poales; family Poaceae; genus Avena; species Avena eriantha. The sequence continues at coordinate 584,950,196 of OU342743.1, read as the reverse complement.
ATGTCTCTAGTAATCTAGGGAAGTGATAGGAATCTCTAAGGTACTAGATGTGATGTTGCTACTAGGGATAAACATCAATCCTTTGTCCATGGGACAATCATATTGTTTACTTTACACACTTTGCTTAATGCAATTATCTGTTGCTTGCAACTTAATACTAGAGGGGGGTCGGATGATAACCTGAAGGTGGATTATTAGTCATAGATGCAGTTGGATTACGGTATATGTATAATGTTGTCATGCCTAATCAAATCTCATAGGATTCAAGATGATTAGTATATGCATGGTATGTTTTCTCGAGTCTGTCAATTGCCCCGCTATAATTTGTTCACCCAACATGTTATTTATCTTAAGGAGAATCGCCTCTAGGGAACTATGGACCCCAGTCCATGCTTTTACCATTGCTATACCTTCTACTATTACTATTTACTATTTACTTTCTTCAAACAATTACTATCTTCCAGACAATACATTTAATCCTTTGTTTTCAGCAAAAATAGTAAGATTGACAACCTCGCTGTAAGTTGGGGCAAAGTTCTGTGGTTGTGTTGTGCAAGATTCCAAGTTGGAAACAACACCTTGGAGTTGTTTCCTTGCTCCTACTGTTTCAATAACCTTGGTTTTATAACTGAGGGAAAACTTGATGTTGTGATCATCATACCTTCCTCTTGGGGTTCCCAACGAGCTCGATATATTTTGAGCCATCAAGCCTATTTTCTGGCGCCGTTGCCGGGGAGTCAAGGACATCTTCACAAGGGGAGTCTTTCACAACCAATCTCTTTACTTTGTTTTTGTTTTGCTTAGTTTATTTCTGCCTTGTTTGCTTGTTTCTTTATCAAAAACACACAAAAATAGTTGTACTGGTTTGCTTCTTTATATGAAAACACACAAAAAATTAGTTTCTATCTCCAGTTGCTATTATGTCTAGCATTGCTCCAATCACTATGTCGCCTGAGGAAATGATTTTTACTTTCAAACAAGGAATTGAAGAGAGTTTCAATGAAGCTTGGTCTAGAATCTCTGATTTACATGAAAAAACTGAACCTAAAATGACTCTAAGCTTGTTTCTTAGCAGTTTTTACTTTGGAACTGCTCTTTGCTATAGATATGCTTTGGATGCTGTAGTAGGAGGAGATTCCCTCCAGTGCGATGAGGGTGAAGCTTTTAATGCCATAAAAAAGTTGGTTGCAACATATGACTTGCCTAGCAAATCGGATTCCTCCATTACAAACATTATTGCTAGATTGGACACTCTTGAGACCAACACAACTAGTTTAAAAGAATGTTATAACATGCTTAGAGAGCATCATGAATATGTTCCAATAAATTCTGAATCTTCAAAATGGCTTCCTACAGTAAAAGTTGTTATAAATAATGAAACTTTTTATGCTCGTTGTGATATCATGTCTGAATTTTGTCTTATGCCTAAAGATGTCTATGAATCTTTAAATCTTTGGGGACTTTCTAAAGGGGGAGAAGAAATATCTCTTACTAATAATGCCAAAATATTACCCATTGGAATAGCCGAAGGAGTGTTTACAAAGATCTTAGGGAAAGTGGTGTCTACTGATTATCTTGTTATTGAAGTGTAGGAGAAGGACGAATTACACTTGGAAGATCCCTACTAAAACTCCTTGGAGCAATAATAGATGTGGAAAAGGGCATCATGCATTTGGCTTCTCTACCAAACAATCATATGTTCCCCAAGGATAAGAATAAAGGTCAGAAAGGTAGGGCAAGAAATTTGGTCTTAATGCTTCTTCATTTGAGAATACTTAATTCTTGCTTCTTATGCCTAGCTCAAAGGCGTTAAAGAAAAGCACTTATTGGGAGAGAACCCAAATTTTTAGTCAATAAATTTTTCTTTTGTTGAGTCTTGGAATTTATTGCCTCAGTAATAACCTATACGTATCCTTTTTGTGTGGTTTTTGTGCCAAGAATAACCTCTAATAAGAGAGAAATAATGCTTGGGAAAGTTGTTGTCCCGAAACAGATTTTTGTGCTTCGTTGTAAAAATTCGTGAAAAATCTCTGTACGTCGGATTGAGATGTAATTGTTTGTGCTTTTGCCACAGGTTGTTTTCTAAATTTTGTTAGTTTAACACTTTTCGATTTGAGCAACAAAAGGTCTTCGAACAAATCGGTTTTTACCTGCTAGTCTGTTTTGACATATTTCTGCCATTATTTGCATTTGCCTTTTAATCTCTTTCTCTTTGAGTTCTCTTTGATCACTTGACCTTTTAAAAGAAATTGCTACACTATCTTGTGTTTTAATGGAAGTTTTACTTGTGTTGAAACTGAACCTAAAGACTTATTATCTTGAATACACTAATGTTGCTAATGAAGATTGTGTGAAGTTTTGTATCAAGGAAATTTTAAAGTGTAGGGAAGAACAATGTGATAAGATGAAGTATGGACAAAATCTCAAGCTTGGGGATGCCACCCGTGTCACCAAGAAATATTCAAGAAGTACAAGCGTCAAAGCTTGGGGATGCCCAAGGCATCCCCTTCTTCATCAATAAAAATCTTAGGTTTTCTTCCAAACACATCATTTTTATTGTTTCATGCACAATTGTGTTGTTCTTGGAGCATCTTCATTTTTTTGTTTTTTGTTTTCTTTTGCTTAGTTTGCTTAAATAAATTGGTTGTACCCCCGCATTCATACATAGTTTTTGATGTTCCATGCTTGGTTTTATCTACTTTCTTGTGTTTTGTCTACACTTTGGAGTACTTTTCATATGATTTCTTGGACTAACCTATTAACAAGAGCCACAGTGCCAGCTGCCTGTTTTCTGCTATTTTTGGTTCCAGGAAGTCAGAAAATGAATATTCTCGGAATTGGACGAGACAAAAGCCAAAGTTATTATTTTACCCAGGGACACTTGGAGCCAGAATACGAGACGGAGAAGGGCCAGAGGGTGGCCACACCACCTGGTAGCGCGGGCCAGGCCAGGCCGCGCCAGGGGGTGGTGTGGGCCCCTCCGGCACCCCATCAGTCTCCCCTCTCGCCTATAAGAGCCTCCTGATGCATAAACCCTAAGTCGTCAATCAGAAATCCACGAAAAGTTCCGCAGCGCCGCGGCCACCGAAGGGGAGATCCGGGGGACCAAAAGTCTCTGTTCCGGCACCCTGCCGGGACGGGGAAGTGCCCCTGGAGCCATCTCCATCGATCTCCACCACCATCTCCATCGCTGTTGCTGATTCCCATGATGATGAGGGAGTAGTTCTTCCTCGAGGCTAAGGGTTCTACTGGTAGCTATGTGTTCATCTCTCTCTCTATATATGCATGATCTTATTGAGATCATGAGCTTGTAATCTATAGATCTACCTTGCTACTCAAGTGCTTTAATAGATCTCTGCTCTCCCCATGTGTGTGAAGTTGACAGTGTGCACACCATGGTGGCACTTAGGCTAGAGATTACGAATACTTGTTATGAGTTATATTTGGAGTTGGATGTCTTTATGAAATTGTGGTGATTGTTTGAACCATCTAGTGCTCAACGTGACAGTGTGGGGTTATCTAGATGGGAAAGATGAACTTTGAGGTGTGCTATTATAGCCCTTCCATGGATTAGAGTGTCCAACCGGAGAGTAGTTCAGCGTAGTATCATAAAGAGAAGATATTTATATGAGAGTGTTCACTAGTGAAAGTATGATCCCTAGGCCTTATTTCTAAGCATTGAAACACCATTTGCTACTAGATATGTTACATGTTTGCTTGCTGCCATCTTTATTTCAGTTTGCCTTTAGTCTCTTCCACGCCATCAAAGTATTTTCTAGCACCATTATATTATATCTATACCACTTGTATTTCACTATCTCTTTGTCGAACTAGTGCACCTATACACCTGACAAGTGTATTGGGTGTGTTGGGGACACAAGAGACTTCTTATATCTTGATTGCAGGGTTGCTTGAGAGGGGATACCTTTGACCACTTCCTCCCTGAGTTCGATAAACCTTGGGCGATCCACTTAAGGGAAGACTTGTTGATGTTCTACAAACCTCTGCACTTGGAGGCCCAACAACTGTCTACAAGAATAGAAGTGCGTAGACATCAAGCTATTTTCTGGCGCCGTTGCCGGGGAGGTAAGGTAAAAGGTACTCACATCCTCCGTTGTGAGTGCTCGAAGTTATTTCCTTTAGATTCTGCAATTTTGTCTTTTTGTTTTTTGTTTTCACTAGTTAGGCTTAATGGAAAACAACAACAAAATTAGAGAGCTTTATAGTATTTATCTTGAGTTAGGACATGAAGTGTTTGAAGAGAAAATTAAAAAACCTATGGAACTTTATTTGCATGCTAATAGCAATGTTGTTAGTATAAATTATTTGGACACCATTATTGCTAATGCTATGGAAAAGTCTAAGCTTGGGGAAGCTAGTTTTTATGAAAATTATCTTTTTAGTTCCCCAGCTTTGGAAGATAGCTATTCTATTGCTTATGATGATACCAAACCTCCAATATATGATGATTGCAATGATGAATATGATATTTTCAGTCCACCTACTATTGAGGAGGAAATTAATTATGATTACAATATGCCTCCTATATTTGATGATTATGGTGATGAAAATAATAATGATAGCTATTTTGTTGAATTTGCTCCCACTACAATCAATAAGAATGACTATGTTTATGTGGAGAGTATTAATTCTTTTATGCATGTGGCTCATGATAAGAATGTTTCTTATGATAGTTATATTGTTACTTTTATTCATGATGCTACTGAAAGTTATTATGAGAGAGGGAAATATGGTTTTATGTATCTCAATAATATTAAGTTTCCCCTCTTTATGTTGAAAGTCTTGAAGTTTTACTTGTTTTGCTTTCCTATGCTTGTTGCTTTGTGCTTTCATGACTTGTTTCTTTACAAGATTCCTATGCATAGGAAGTGGGTTAGACTTAAATGTTCTTTCAATTTGCTTATTGATTCTCTCTTTTACTTCAATTTATATTTCTTATGTGAGCATCTTCTCAAACTAGCATGCCTAACTTAAAGGCCTTAAAGAAAAGTACTTATTGGGAGATAACCCAAAAAATTTAGACGAGTCTTGGAAGTTAATACCTCAGTAATAACCTCTCCTTATCCTTTTTATTTGATTTTTGTGCCAAGAGTAACCTCTAATGAGAGAGAAGTAATGCTTGGGAAAGTTGCTGTCCCGAAACAGATTTCTGTGCTTCACCGTACAAATTCGTGTAAAATCTCTGTACGTCCTTCTAAGGCGTAAATTTTTGAGCTTCTGCCCCAGGTTGTTATATAACTTTTGTTAGTTCAATACTTTTCGATTTGAGTAACAGAAGGTCTTCAAAAAAATTCGTCTTTACCTGCTGGTCTGTTTTGGCAGATTTCTGCCATTATTTGCATTTGCTTCTTGTTGGTTCCTTTTTTTAGTTCTTTTGGGGAATTGAGCTTTTTGCGGAAAGTGCTACAGTAGCTTGTGTTTTAATGGAAGTTTTATTGGTGTTAGAACTTAACCTAAGGACGTATTATCTTGAGTGCACTAATGTTGCTAATAAAGATTGTGTGAAGTTTTGTATGAAGGAAAAAATTTAGGTGTATGGAAGGAGTGAGTAATGAGATGAAGGATGGACTAAAGCTCAAGATTGGGGATGCCACCCCGTGTCACCCCAAGAAATATTCAATAAGTACAAGCGTCAAAGCTAGGGGATGCCCAAGGCATCCTCTTCTTCATCAATAAAAATCACAGGTTTCTTCCAAACGCTTCATTTTTATTGTTTCATGCACAGTTGTGTTGTTCTTGGAGAGTCTTCTTTTTCGTTTTTCGTTTTGGTTTTCATTTGCTTGGTTTTCTTAGTTTGCTTAATAAATTGGTTGGACCCCTCTTTCATGCACTGGTTTTCAAATGGTTTGGTTTGGATTAAAAAGAGTAGGGAAGTTCATGCTTAAGTGGTAAAGAGAGCTTATTTTTAACTATGGCCTATGCTTTGTCATGCCATGCTTGATATTGTTTTGGCTTTATGCTTAGCATTATTTGCTGTAGCATGAGTTGTTATAAACAATTGAGATTGCTTAATGTGCCTTGGAAGGATCATGCGTTGTTTTAGCATATTAAAGCATAGTATTGTGGTATTCTCCTTTGATGCTTTATTTGGGTTGACTTGGCGCATGCTCACACCATGTTATGACTATCCCAAGTCACCATAGCCTTTATGATCCTTTAGTTTTCAAATTGTAATATCACTTTATGCTTTAATTAATGATGTTTTGTTGCTTTGCATGATTATGGCCATTATTGCTCTCTTAGTTGGTTGCTCCCAGTCTTTTGCTAGCCTCCATAACCAAGTATGAGTTCCACTCATGCATCCAACTCCAAATAAAACCAAGTTATTCCAAAGAGTCCACCATACCTACCTATTAGCATTTGCTATTCCAAGTATATTCATGTTTTTATCTACCTTCCGAATTAAACTTGTTATGAGAAAACTAGTGATTAAAGCTCTCACGAACTTGATGGCACACTTTACTTTTCTTGCCCTTAATAAACTTGAACCATTGTGTCGTCTATGTTGTATATGCTTGCACTTATTTGTTGGGGATTAGCAGAACCATGCTGTCATGGGGAACGCTTTCAACATTGCACTTGTACTTTGTACCTAGTTGATATCATGCTCTTTTGTCTATGGATGTCGTCGGTGTGAAATGAATGGGGAGCTTGTAAGTCCATGGAGTTATGTATATCTGTTAGAGAAACGCCTGGGCCGCTGATCTAATCCATGCTGACATGGTGAAAACCTGCAGCGTAACCATAATGAGCTATCTATGAAGCATTCTTCTTATAAAAAAAGAGTCCTATATTGAGGAAAAGAAAAAAAATTAAGATTATGAAAAGAGGAAAGAGAGAAAAAAGCACCATATTCCCATGGTAAATAAGAAGATTGCTGAGATGCTCGTTATATGCTTGCCTTGTCATTTTGATATGGGGATTCTTCCGTATCATTGGGCAAGGGGTACCCCATTGGCGGTTCTCTATGATACACATGTACTTACGATGACAAGAACTTACCCGTGACTAAACTTGAGTAGCATGAGGAGCGGCCCTCATATTCAAGGGACATGAGATTTCCAACTTATACTTCGTCAAGCATATACACCATAGTTTGTTCACTTTAACCTTAATCACCTTCAATATGCTTACGATATGGGTAATGAGAGCTGAAAGATAATAAGTACCATAATTTTTGGAAGCTCTTTATGAGATTTGAATCCCTACTTCCTTCTATGAAGGCCTTTCTTCCACTTATATATTGAGTCTCCACCTTCTACCTTTATGCACCTACTTTGAGAGCATAGTGGCCATTCTTAGTTCTATGTGCATTGTCCCAAGACTAGTTGATTGATGCATAACTTGATATTGCTTGTTTTAAACTATTTGTATCTAGTCACTCTTATGAACTTTGAAGGTGTCCTATGCATTTATATTTGCTACTCTATGAGGGACAAGTTGAATGCCACTATGATATGTTTTCTTTATGTGAAACAAACAAACGTCTTGCAAAGCATTGTTATTCATGAATCTTTTGTTTGTGCCTTTTCATGTTGCTACATAGTTGCTATGTCTTATTGTTAGAACTTTGTCTTTCATGCTATGTTGAAGTACTATGATCCCAACTATCAATGTTTTACAAATACTTTGATCAAGTTTATGATGGTGCATGTCACCTCAAAAATTATTCTTTCTTTTTATCACTTACCTACTCGAGGACGAGCAAGAGTTAAGCTTGGGGATGTTGATACATTGCAAATGTATCTATAATTTTTGATGTTCCATGCTTGGTTTTATCTACTTTCTTGTGTTTTGTCTACACTTTGGAGTACTTTTCATATGATTTCTTGGACTAACCTATTAACAAGAGCCACAGTGCCAGCTGCCTGTTTTCTGCTATTTTTGGTTCCAGGAAGTCAGAAAATGAATATTCTCGGAATTGGACGAGACAAAAGCCAAAGTTATTATTTTACCCAGGGACACTTGGAGCCAGAATACGAGACGGAGAAGGGCCAGAGGGTGGCCACACCACTTGGTAGCGCGGGCCAGGCCAGGCCGTGCCAGGGGGTGGTGTGGGCCCCTCCGGCACCCCATCAGTCTCCACTCTCGCCTATAAGAGCCTCCTGATGCATAAACCCTAAGTCGTCAATCAGAAATCCACGAAAAGTTCCGCAGCGCCGCGGCCACCGAAGGGGAGATTCGGGGGACAAAAAGTCTCTGTTCCGGCACCCTGCCGGGACGGGGAAGTGCCCCTGGAGCCATCTCCATCGATCTCCACCACCATCTCCATCGCTGTTGCTGATTCCCATGATGATGAGGGAGTAGTTCTTCCTCGAGGCTAAGGGTTCTACCGGTAGCTATGTGTTCATCTCTCTCTCTATATATGCATGATCTTATTGAGATCATGAGCTTGTAATCTATAGATCTACCTTGCTACTCAAGTGCTTTAATAGATCTCTGCTCTCCCCATGTGTGTGAAGTTGACAGTGTGCACACCATGGTGGCACTTAGGCTAGAGATTACAAATACTTGTTATGAGTTATATTTGGAGTTGGATGTCTTTATGAAATTGTGGTGATTGTTTGAACCATCTAGTGCTCAACGTGACAGTGTGGGGTTATCTAGATGGGAAAGATGAACTTTGAGGTGTGTTGTTATAGCCCTACCATGGATTAGAGTGTCCAACCGGAGAGTAGTTCAGCGTAGTATCATAAAGAGAAGATATTTATATGAGAGTGTTCACTAGTGAAAGTATGATCCTTAGGCCTTATTTCTAAGCATTGAAACACCATTTGCTACTAGATCTGTTAAATGTTTGCTTGCTGCCATCTTTATTTCAGTTTGCCTTTAGTCTTTCCCATGCCATCAAAGTATTTTCTAGCACCATTATCTTATATCTATACCACTTGTATTTCACTATCCCTTCGCCGAACTAGTGCACCTATACACCTGACAAGTGTATTGGGTGTGTTGGGGACACAAGAGACTTCTTGTATCTTGATTGCAGGGTTACTAGAGACGGGATACCTTTGAGCACTTCCTCCCTAAGTTCGATAAACCTTGGGTGATCCACTTAAGGGAAAACTTGCTACTGTTCTACAAACCTCTGCACTTGGAGGCCAACAATTGTCTACAAGAATAGAAGTGCATAGACATCACACCCTGCCGGAGGGGAGAGATCACCCTGGAGGCCTTCTTCATCACCATGCATGCCTTCGGTGTGATGCGTGAGTAGTTCATCCCTGGACTACGGGTCCATGTAGTAGCTAGATGGTTGGTTCTACTCCTTTGTGTTATCATGTTTAGATCTTGTGAGCTCCATTCATGATCAAGATCATCCATTTGTAATCTTACATGTTGTGTTTGCGGGGATCCGATGGATATTGAGATGCTATTTCAGATTGATTGTTGATTCTATCATGTCTATGTTATTTGTGATCTTGCATGCTTTCCATTGTTAGTAGCTATCTTGGCCAAGTAGATGCTAGCAACTCCAAGAGGGAGTATTTATCCTTGATAGTGGGTTCATGTCTCTAGTAATCTAGGGAAGTGATAGGAATCTCTAAGGTACTAGATGTGATGTTGCTACTAGGGATAAACATCAATCCTTTGTCCATGGGACAATCATATTGTTTACTTTACACACTTTGCTTAATGCAATTATCTGTTGCTTGCAACTTAATACTAGAGGGGGGTCGGATGATAACCTGAAGGTGGATTATTAGTCATAGATGCAGTTGGATTACGGTATATGTATAATGTTGTCATGCCTAATCAAATCTCATAGGATTCAAGATGATTAGTATATGCATGGTATGTTTTCTCGAGTCTGTCAATTGCCCCGCTATAATTTGTTCACCCAACATGTTATTTATCTTAAGGAGAATCGCCTCTAGGGAACTATGGACCCCAGTCCATGCTTTTACCATTGCTATACCTTCTACTATTACTATTTACTATTTACTTTCTTCAAACAATTACTATCTTCCAGACAATACATTTAATCCTTTGTTTTCAGCAAAAATAGTAAGATTGACAACCTCGCTGTAAGTTGGGGCAAAGTTCTGTGGTTGTGTTGTGCAAGATTCCAAGTTGGAAACAACACCTTGGAGTTGTTTCCTTGCTCCTACTGTTTCAATAACCTTGGTTTTATAACTGAGGGAAAACTTGATGTTGTGATCATCATACCTTCCTCTTGGGGTTCCCAACGAGCTCGATATATTTTGAGCCATCAAGCCTATTTTCTGGCGCCGTTGCCGGGGAGTCAAGGACATCTTCACAAGGGGAGTCTTTCACAACCAATCTCTTTACTTTGTTTTTGTTTTGCTTAGTTTATTTCTGCCTTGTTTGCTTGTTTCTTTATCAAAAACACACAAAAAATAGTTGTACTGGTTTGCTTCTTTATATGAAAACACACAAAAAATTAGTTTCTATCTCCAGTTGCTATTATGTCTAGCATTGCTCCAATCACTATGTCGCCTGAGGAAATGATTTTTACTTTCAAACAAGGAATTGAAGAGAGTTTCAATGAAGCTTGGTCTAGAATCTCTGATTTACATGAAAAAACTGAACCTAAAATGACTCTAAGCTTGTTTCTTAGCAGTTTTTACTTTGGAACTGCTCTTTGCTATAGATATGCTTTGGATGCTGTAGTAGGAGGAGATTCCCTCCAGTGCGATGAGGGTGAAGCTTTTAATGCCATAAAAAAGTTGGTTGCAACATATGACTTGCCTAGCAAATCGGATTCCTCCATTACAAACATTATTGCTAGATTGGACACTCTTGAGACCAACACAACTAGTTTAAAAGAATGTTATAACATGCTTAGAGAGCATCATGAATATGTTCCAATAAATTCTGAATCTTCAAAATGGCTTCCTACAGTAAAAGTTGTTATAAATAATGAAACTTTTTATGCTCGTTGTGATATCATGTCTGAATTTTGTCTTATGCCTAAAGATGTCTATGAATCTTTAAATCTTTGGGGACTTTCTAAAGGGGGAGAAGAAATATCTCTTACTAATAATGCCAAAATATTACCCATTGGAATAGCCGAAGGAGTGTTTACAAAGATCTTAGGGAAAGTGGTGTCTACTGATTATCTTGTTATTGAAGTGTAGGAGAAGGACGAATTACACTTGGAAGATCCCTACTAAAACTCCTTGGAGCAATAATAGATGTGGAAAAGGGCATCATGCATTTGGCTTCTCTACCAAACAATCATATGTTCCCCAAGGATAAGAATAAAGGTCAGAAAGGTAGGGCAAGAAATTTGGTCTTAATGCTTCTTCATTTGAGAATACTTAATTCTTGCTTCTTATGCCTAGCTCAAAGGCGTTAAAGAAAAGCACTTATTGGGAGAGAACCCAAATTTTTAGTCAATAAATTTTTCTTTTGTTGAGTCTTGGAATTTATTGCCTCAGTAATAACCTATACGTATCCTTTTTGTGTGGTTTTTGTGCCAAGAATAACCTCTAATAAGAGAGAAATAATGCTTGGGAAAGTTGTTGTCCCGAAACAGATTTTTGTGCTTCGTTGTAAAAATTCGTGAAAAATCTCTGTACGTCGGATTGAGATGTAATTGTTTGTGCTTTTGCCACAGGTTGTTTTCTAAATTTCGTTAGTTTAACACTTTTCGATTTGAGCAACAAAAGGTCTTCGAACAAATCGGTTTTTACCTGCTAGTCTGTTTTGACAGATTTCTGCCATTATTTGCATTTGCCTTTTAATCTCTTTCTCTTTGAGTTCTCTTTGATCACTTGACCTTTTAAAAGAAATTGCTACACTATCTTGTGTTTTAATGGAAGTTTTACTTGTGTTGAAACTGAACCTAAAGACTTATTATCTTGAATACACTAATGTTGCTAATGAAGATTGTGTGAAGTTTTGTATCAAGGAAATTTTAAAGTGTAGGGAAGAACAATGTGATAAGATGAAGTATGGACAAAATCTCAAGCTTGGGGATGCCACCCGTGTCACCCAAGAAATATTCAAGAAGTACAAGCGTCAAAGCTTGGGGATGCCCAAGGCATCCCCTTCTTCATCAATAAAAATCTTAGGTTTTCTTCCAAACACATCATTTTTATTGTTTCATGCACAATTGTGTTGTTCTTGGAGCATCTTCATTTTTTGTTTTTTGTTTTCTTTTGCTTAGTTTGCTTAAATAAATTGGTTGTACCCCCGCATTCATACATAGTTTTAAATAAGTTGATTTGGATTGGAAAAGAGTAGGAAAGTTCATGCTTATAAGTGGTACAAAAAGGAGCTTGTTTTGACTGTGTCCTAGACTTTATCATGTCATGTTTGATATTGCTTTGACTCTATGCTTAGTAATTATTGCTGTAGCATGACTTGTTACAAACAATTGAGATTGTTTAATGTGCCTTGAAAGAATCATGCGTTGTTTTAGCCTATAAAAGCATAATATTGTGGTATTCTCCTTTGATGCTTTATTTGGGTTGACTTGGCGCATGCTCACACCATGTTAAGACTATACCAAGTCACCACAACCTCTATGATCATTTAGTTTTGACTTGTAATATCACTTTATGCTTTAATTAATAATGTTTTGTCACTTTGCATGATTATGGCCATTATTGCTCTCTTAGTTGGTCGCTCCCAGTCTTTTGCTAGCCTCCACATGTACCAAGTATGAGTTCCACTCATGCATCCAACTCCAAACAAAACCAAGTTATTCCAAAGAGTCCACCATACCTACCTATTAGCATTATTGCTATTCCAAGTATATTCATGTTTTTATCTACCTTCAGAATTAAACTTGTTATGTGAAAATTAGTGATTAAAGCTCTCACAAACTTGATGGCACACTTTACTTTCTTGCACTTAATAAACTTGAACCATTGTGCCCATCTATGTTGCGTATATGCTTGCGCTTTGTAAGTTATGAATTAGCAGAACCATGTTATCATGGGGAACGCTTTCAACATTTCACTTTATTTAGTAGATATCATGATCTTTTGCTTATGGATCCCGATGGTGTGAAATAAAAGGGGAGCTTGTAAAGCCCATGGAGTTCGTATATGTGTTAGAGAAATGCATGGGCGGCTAGCCTAAGCCATGCCTAATCATGGTGGAAACTTGCAGCATAACCATAGTGAGAAATCTGTGAAGCATCCTCAATAATAATAAAAACCTATGCAAATAGGAAATAAAAAAACCTATGCAAATAGGAAAGAAAAAACCTATGTAAATAGGAAATAAAAGGATCGCTGAGATGCTCATTTTCTGTTGCCTTGTCATTTTGATATGGGAAAGCTCCTGTATGATGGGGCAAGGGGTACCGCGTTGGCGATTCTCTATGATACACATGTACTTACAATGACAAGAACTTATTTCTGACTAAAGTTGAGTAGCATGAGGTTCGGTACTCGTAAGAAAGGGGCATGATGTTTTCAGCTTATAAGTTGTCAGGCATATCCTCATATTTGTTCACTTTAACCATAATCACCTAAATATGCTTATGATAGGGGAAATGAGAGCTGAAAGCTAATAAGTACCATAATTTTTGGAAGCTCTTTATGAAACTTGAATCCCTGCTTCCTTCTACGAAGGGCCTTTCTTTTACTTTTTATGTTGAGTCTCCGTCTTCTATCTTTATGCACCTATTGAGAGAGCATAGTGGTCATTCTTAGTTTAATGTGCATTGTCCCAAAACTTGTTGATTGATTCATAACTTTGATATTGCTTGTTCTTAAACTATTTGTATCTAGTCACCCTTACGAACTTTGAAGGTGTCTTATGCATTTATGTTTTGCTACACCATGAGGGACAAGCTGAATACCATTCTCATTATGTTTTCTATATGAGAAACAAACAAATGTCTTTCAAAGCATTGTTATTCATGAATCTTTTCTTTGTACCTTTTCGTGTTACAACATAGTTTCTATGACTTATTGTTAGAACTATATCTTTCATGTCTATGTTAGAGTACTATGATCCCAGCTATCAATGTTTTACAAATACCTTGATCAAGATTGTGATGGTGCATGTCACCTCAAAAAAAATCTTTTTTATCACTTACCTACTCGAGGACGAGCAGGAGTTAAGCTTGGGGATGTTGATACGTCGTAAACGTATCTATAATTTTTGATGTTCCATGCTTGTTTAGTATCTACTTTCTTATGTTTTGTTCATACTTTGAGGTATTTTTATGCATTTTCTGGAACTAACCTATTAACAAGACGCCACAGTGCTAGTTGCATGTTTTCTATTGTTTTTGGTTTCAGAAAAGCTAGTAAGGAAATATTCTCAGAATTGGACCGGACAAAAGCCAAAGTCAATATTTTACCCGAAGCAACACAGAGTCTAGAGGGGAGACGAAGTGGCGCACCAGGGCGGCCACACCTGGTGGCAGAGCGGCCTAGGGGTGCGCCATGAGGGGTGTGGGCCCCCTGGTGCTCCACCGACCTTGCCCTTCCGCCTATAAAAGCCTCCTGGGACGAAAACCCTAAGTACCCGATCAAAATTCCACGAAAGAGTCTGTAGCCGCCATCATCTCCATCCCTACATCGGGAGGGATCTGAAGCTCTTCCATGCACTCTGCCGGACAGGAGAGATCACCTTGGAGGCCTTCTTCATCACCATGCCTGCCTCCGGTGTGATGCGTGAGTAGTTCATCCCTGGACTACGGGTCCATGTAGTAGCTAGATGGTTGGTTCTCCTCCTTTGTGCTATCATGTTTAGATCTTATGATCTCCGTTCATGATCAAGATCATCTATTTGTAATCTTACATGTTGTGTTTGTGGGGATCCGATGGATATTGAGATGCTATTTTAGATTGATTATTAATTCTATCATGTCTATGTTATTTGTGATCTTGCATGCTTTCCGTTGTTAGTAGCTATCTTGGCCAAGTAAATGCTAGCAACTCCAAGAGGGAGTATTTATGCTCGATAGTGGGTTCATGCCTCTTGTAATCTGGGGAAGTGACAGGAATCTCTAAGGTACTAGATGTGATGTTGCTACTAGGGAGAAAACAGCAATCCTTTGTCCATGGGACAATCGTATTGTTTACTTTACACACTTTGCTTAATGCAATTATCTGTTGCTTGCAACTTAATACTGGATGGGGTTCGGATGATAACCTGAAGGTGGATTATTAGTCATAGATGCAGTGGGATTACGGTCTATGTATAATGTTGTAATTCCCAATCAAATCTCATAGGAGTCAAGATGATTAATATATGCATGGTATGCTTTCTCGAGTCTGTCAATTGCCCCACTATAATTTGTTCACCCAACATGTTATTTATCTTAAGGAGAATCACCGCTAGTGAACTATGGACCCCGGTCCATGCTTTTACCATTGCTATACCTTCTACTATTAATATTTACTGTTTAATTTCTGCAAACAATTACTATCTTCCGCATAATACGTTTAATCCTTTGTTTTCAGCAAAACCGGTGAGATTGATAACCTCACTGTAAGTTGGGGCAAAGTTCTGTGGTTGTGTTGTGCAGGATTCCAAGTTGGAAACAACACCTTGGAGTTGTTTCCTTGCTCCTACTGGTTCGATAACCTTGGTTTCATAACTGAGGGAAAACTTGTTGTTGTGCTCATCATACCTTCCTCTTGGGGTTCCCAACGAGCTTGATATATTTTGAGCCATCAATGGTAGTTACCCACTGTGCCATTGTTGTTTCCCCTCATGTGCGCTAACTCTACCCTCTTTTTATCTCTTCTAGATCACGTCTACATCAACATCTCCGAGGTTTATTCGACGGTACTTGCGATGTTTCTGCCTTGAATCCAAGCTGGAATGTGTATCTAGCTGGAGTTGGTCTACCGGTGGTGGTGGTGGCCGCTCTCCTAGGATCTGGTCGAAGCTGGTCTACTAGTGGTGTAGGAGTGCCACTAGCTTTGTATGGCTGGCGTGTCGCAGATGATAGCAGGTTCTAGTGTCATGTCCTTGTCCTCACCATGTCTTCACCGTAGGCTGAACCCATCTCCTCATTGTACCTTGATGCTGAGCTGCTAGCAAATTTGGGGATCTTGGGTGGGTCGCGCTTAGTTGTTGTCTCCACCAGAGTGGCCGCCATGACCACCTACGATTCTATTGCCAACTATCCTCGCGTGATCTCTCTAGAAGATTATCCAGAATCTATTACTACCTTAAACCAAAGATTATTGAAGATTTCTAACATCTATGACTTCTATCATGATTCTACATTTTTCTTTTCTTACTCTATTTCAAGATTATTTACTAAGTACATGTCTTAATTACCCATTTATCATGGTTTTGGAGCTAATCTCACCATGATCTTGTTATGATTTACCTATTCATCATGATTTAAGAGTTAATCTCACCATGATGACTCTTCTTCTTATCTTACTATTGTTGACTCTTAACAAAATTCCACTCCATAAGGTAGAATCCTCAAATGAATCCTTCATGATTTACTTCTCATTACATCTATACATGCTCTAATGGTCTTTATTATGTCTCCATAGTATTCACTATTATTAACTAATGGTAAGATTCTACTACCTTACATGGATTCTCTTTATAATTCAACTCCATTAATACTTCTTCATGGGATACCCTTAACTTAGTCATAATCTACTTTGATACTTTAACTCACTTAAGACATCTTAATGGTGCTATACCTACTTAGGAAGACACTAAAGTAGTACTTTACCAAGATAAGATAGATGACTACTCCTAAGAAAGACGACAAAGGCATCCTATTTAGGTGTGACAAGATTATCCTCATGTGGATATCCATCACAATTCCTAAGAACATTTGGTTTATATAAGATGGCTTCTATAATCACTATCTAACCTAAGGTCAAAGTGTATGCTCTGATACCAGCTGCGGTGACCCAGCATACCACTGCATGTTGTAGTACTCTATAATCGTTGACATAACACCAATGAAACAATGTTCCACTAGTATTACATCCCTCGGAGTGGTATAATAGAAACATAGAAGGTCCAAGACATGACTATAGATTACAACTCGACTCTTTGCAAAAGATCTAGAGAGCATTCTAGGTTATAGAGAGAAAGCAACTTCTTACAAATAAGAACCAAAAATAACAACTCATAAATATCATACTAATAGACTGGTATCTAAACTGTCTGGCTTGCAATTGCTACTAACGCAATGCTCTACATAAGTAGATTCTATGGCTATAGATTATACTCCTATCTAATCATGAAGTCTGTATCCACTTCCGTGGATGTATGTAGACTTCATTGACTCATCTTTCAACTCTTGATGTATTCTCCTTAGCCTCACTCAATGTTAATGACGTCATCCATGGCTTTAGAATCTAGCAAGGGTTAAGAAGGTATGGTTGAGTATGAGCATACTCAGCAAGTTCACTAAAAAGGAGTGTTTGATGCACTAGCTACTGCCATAGACCATAGGTCGTAGGCTATGCAGGTTTTCATAAACATTTTTTCAAAGGTTGCTTTTATTCTAAAAAGCAATGTCTGTCAGCCTTCATAGGTTTACCAGAACTTCATGGAGTTCCTTTCCTGCTGCGTTTGTAGCTCCTTCCCGGAATAGGGAGTAACATGTCACAATTTTATACACTCTGTAGAGGTGCATCACTTTTCCCATAAGAGATGTTAAGCTTTGTGGCACAGCCGGGAGTATGTCCCCATTCAAACTTCCTTGGTTTGAGGCCCAACCTAAGATCCAAGACAATCACTGCCCTTCTTTGTGACCCCACGTGTAAACATGACCCCCCAAGCAGAACGACCTATGTTAACCTGTATAGCAGATATAAGTATGGTTGACTCCTTGAGGACTCTAGTGAGTAGAAGAATGTCCCTAGTCGCTCCATCAATATGAGGACCTACCTATGACCGTCTCTCACAGATAGTCTAGATACCAATATCATGGGGAGCTAAGAGGTCCCACCCATATGCTGGGCCTCGAAAGGTACACCAGCGCCACGAGATGGTCACACGTTCATGCGAAAGGAAGAAATATAGATGACTTCTCCGTCTCATTCCAAATCTCATGGTTAACGCGTAATATACGATGCAAGAATCACTGGCGACATTGGTTGTGAAGTTCTAGATGATATAATCCCATGCAATGGTGATTCCATTGCCAATCATAATAGGTTAACTGATCACCCTGGATCAGTAACCAATAGTTCATATTAATCATCAAAATAGTGTTTTCTATTATCCTTTTTCAAGTGCAAGTGATAACCATATTAGATTGGAAATACTTGATATAAAATAATCAAAGGACATGAGCGAGTGTGAACTTGCCTTTGTGATTACAAGATTATGCAATCATGGTCTTCAAGATAGTAGAAGATTCAATGTCTGAAATCATCATCATTGGTCCAGTAAGGACTAATGTTTAAATAAGTAATATGCTATTATGCATAGATGATGATATGCATTTTGTATAAATCCCACAGTAAATCCCCATGTTAAATTATGGATTAGGTTTGGTGATTTATGCAATATTCATGTTATATTTAAGTGTACTTCATAATAATATATAAACTAAGATTCTGAAAGTAATAAACAAGTTAGGAAAGTAAAGCACAACATTGATTAATGTTGAGTATTGATTGATGATTACTTGTAAGAATGGTCATATTTAAAATTAGTGAGTTTTAATAGATTTGCTAAAGCTTTTGTTTGAAGTAGAAAAAAGAATAACTTTCGAAGAAAATATTGTTTATCTTAAGTTAATCAATCTTGAAGGTTGTCAGGATTAAAACTATGGTTTTTGATAGGGTACAAATGATTTTGAGTTATTATACTTCTAATTTTATTGTATATTAGACCAAAGTTAATTATAAAAACATGAATAAACTTAATACATGATGTTTATGATATTTTAGACCAAGGTTAACTATAAAAATAGAAATGAACTTAAGGTGTAATGTTTCTATAACATTACCAAGTTTTAGGGTTTTCATAAGTATGCTTATGAACATGGGACCATTCACTTTCAATTTAAGTGAATGATGGTTCAAGATTTGATTTTCTTTTATAATTCGAATAATAAGTAACTTATTGATGGAGTATAATTAGATGATTTCATTAATTTGTTAGGGTTTGAAGTATTTATACAAACTTAAGAGTTAATTATATTGTTTTAAAGAAATAGCTTTATATAATTCCTACATGTTTTAGCCTTAAAGAATTACAATCTAAGTCTCAACAAATCCTAAGTATTCAATTAAAGTTAATATGGATTTATAAATGATAAGATAAAATATATTTCTTTTATTTTATCGAAAGAAAAGGACTTAAATTCACTTATAGAACTTATTTGTTTAAAAATCCTAAAAATACTTGGAATTTTATAATTAGCATTTTTTAATAGTAGACTTACTTTTATACACAAATTTGGTTTCTATTTATTTTTAGGACTTTTCCTTATTTTGGTATATATTTCATTTAGGATTTTTGTGGTTTTAATATTTAGTTGTATTTTATTTATCTTAAAAAAGTTATGTTATACTTTTTAGAAGTAGGGATTATTTTTGTTATCATTTTGATATATTATATGTATTTTAGGATTTTTATATATTTTTCTAGAGCTAAAAGTATCATAGGGATATTATGGTAATTCTTTTCATTTCTTTGTATTTAATTCACATTTTCTTTTTCTAACTAGGCCGAGCCCACGAGCTAACACGGCCCACTGGCGAACTGTCAACACCCGGATTTTTAATCCCAGATGCCTATTATGCCATACATCGCAATCCCAGGATTACCATTTTTGCGAGACATAAAAGATTGGATATCACAGTACATCATCCATTACAAACCATAATAAGGTCTTATACAAATAAAGGATCTTATGATCTAGTATTAATAGAAACAAGCAGCGGAATAATAAGCGTAGCGGTGGGCTCCATCTTTAGTGTCACAGGTAATGCTGACGATGGGAGATGATCCTAGCTGTCGTAGTCCTGCTGTCCATCTTCCTGATAGTCCTCATCATAGTCTAGCCACGGGAATAGCCAGGGACAAAGCCATGAGTACTCTTTAAGTACTCACAAACTATCACTAATAAGTAAGGTAGTTCTAGTAGGAATGCTAAGCTCTAAGTTTATTTGCAAAAGCTAAATTTAAACCTAAGATGAGTTCAGAAACAAAGAAAGCTAAAATAATGTTCTAAAATCACCTAAGTTGGGAACTTAGTTTTCATAGTCGCAACCCTGTTGTGGTCAAGTCAAAGTCATAAATCATTTCACCAGTCATTTTGAAAACATCTGACGACGGAATAGTATGGCCACTCCAACTGTCCATGACCGTGGACGCGGTTATTCGTATAGTTTGACACTCTGCAGAGGTGGTACACTTTCACCACAAAATTCGATACATCCGTCAGGGATAACCCTGAATCATCATACTTAGTATGTGGATAATCAATCATAACCTTTCCTTTACATACTCTAGTATAAGCACCTCTCTTATGAGCTTGGCCTCCCAGCCATGGTCATCTGCCATCTTGGGCACTGCATAGGTGGACATCATCAAGAGGTAGCCTCAGCTCAAACCTCTTCCTTGAGGGAACCCATACTAATGCATATAAACTTCCGGCTAAGCCTTACCCAATTCAGGTATTGTGGTTGTACGGTAAAATTGGAATGGTATCGCATCCGAACCCAACCATCAGTTTTTATAAAGGGCTAAGGCTCATGCCTCAACATTTTCATCATCATAAACCCTTTGTGTTTCTCAACACATGTTAAAACATCTCAATAGATTGACTCATCATTCCAAGGTTTTCATAAGCATTTTCACCAAGTATTCCCATCTAAAGTGATCAAGTTTTTATACTTAGCACTAGCCACTAAGGTTAAGAGTGTTCACTAATGAGGAGTGCTAATCTCAATCTCATGCCATAGAATGACATCTAGTATAGGCCTAGTTTTATACTCTTTATGCTATCTATACTACTTTCCAAAATCTCACAAAGCATTACTAAAAATAAAGAAACTTTGGTAAAGCAAAAAGTAAAGCTTGCAAGTAAAACTTGGGATTGGTGTAATCAAAAGTATATAACCAAAGCATTTGCTTAAGTTATCAATGGGGTAAGTGTTAACTTGCTTAGTCTAGCTTGCTTAGTAATGATGGCTTGCCTTGATTGGTGCAGTGATTAAAGTTCTCTTCGTCTTCCTCGGGGTAGAACTCCTCCTCCTCGTAGACTTGGTCGATACTATCGTCTATAAATGAATACGGGATACACAATCACCAAACAATACTTAACTAAGTCTATTTAGCACACTAAGGTTCAAACTTGATGATCTAGCATCATCACACTCATCACAAGATTTAAAGAACTAGTTTCATTTATTTTATTTGAGAAAAGTAATTTCTACTCATTGAAATTTATTAAGATTTAATATTATCCAATTAAAATATGGGATCATGTGGACACATGTCATCACCACATATTCTAATACATGTGAATGTGATTTAAAGGGTTGCTCATATTTTATAAAGTTAAGATTATTATTTAATAGATTTAAAGTGATTAGAAATGCCTATATAGCATTATTTTGGTACTAGTCCAAAGTCACTGCATACAAACCTAAATATTTTTACATATTCATATAGGTATTGTCAAATGTGATTTTTGAGAGTTGGAGTCAACTCAAAAGCGATTATGGTTGATTTTTGAAAAATATTTGAATGTAGAAAAGTCTATGTCTTGTTATTTTTTCTATCTGTGATCTCTAACTCCAATTGATTTAAATCCAATGGGCTTGGATAGATATTTTAATTATCTTTCTAACAAAATTTGAATCATGCATTTTGGTTAAGTGAAACTCTCTGAATTGATTTTTGAAGAAGTGGATAGAATCTAGTTTCAAATTAATTGGAAAATACTAATTTGAATCGGTGGGATAGCGCGGGAAAGGAAATGGGCCGGCCCAGCTGCACTTTGCGGGCGCAGCGGGCTGCTAACAGGGCGGTACTACGCGTCAGCGGCACATCTCATTCGAAGTGGTACGTTTCAATTTCAGCCGTGCGATTAGACTACGATCGAACGGCTGTGGTTCGTAGTCCCCGGTGAACAGGTCTCCGGTGAAGACGAACCCTAGCGGCACGGTGGGGGTCTACGGGGGCTCACCTGGGCTCCAGCTATGGTCGGTGATGGGGGCGTTCGAGCTGGTGGACGACGGCGGTTCGAGGCGTGGTCGCGGTGGCTCCTGGGGCAGATCCAATCGACGACGCCTCTTCTCCTCTGCAGCGGCAAACTCCGGTGAAATTCCGACGAACTGAGGCTCGCCTTGCTCCGCAGATGGTGTGGGAGGATCAGTGGTGAGAGGGGAGTGAGATGGTGTGCAGAATTGAGGCGGAGAGGGCCTCCTTTTATAGCTCGATGAAGGGACCGAGCGGCGTGGGCGCGGCTCGTCGGTGACGACGCTACAGGCAGCTAGCGGTGCGGCTGGAGGTAGGGGACGGTGCGCAGTCTCTTGGCAATCCTCTATGGCTTAAAGGCAAGAAATGGGGTGGTCGCATTTGGTCTAGAGAGGACGGTGCTCTGTGCGGCAGAAGCGGTGTTCGATGCGGTGCACGGTGGGTATGGGTCAAGCGGCGACGAACGGGGGTGTTTGGGCGGCTGCTGGGATCATGGCGGAGCAGTGCGCGCGGGGTGAGTTCGAGGCGCGGCGTGTGCACGCTGGTCGGGCACAGCGCTCTGGCGCGTGCTCGGCATGGCGCGGACGCTCTGGGCGCGGCGTTCCTGAGGTAGTCCACTACCTGTCTTTGCTCGCGGAGGGGACAGAGAGGGGCGGCGCATTGGTGGCTACCTCCTAGACATGGTGGGAGAGAGCGGAGCGGTCCGGGGTGAGCGGTCCATGGTCAACCGGCGAGGGGGTGCTCGGGGTGGCTCGGCACTGGCGCAAACAGCAAGGGGGAGTGGTTCTAGGGTGCTGGTTGGGACTGGGGGAGACAGAGACAAGCTTTGGCGACAAAAGGTAGACAAGGCATTGATCAAAAACAGTAAAAGTTTGGCAGCTGTCTCTGTGCTCACCAAGTGTTCGACACAATGCCCGCATGAGGTTTAAATTTGAATTTTTGATTCAAACTTTTTGGGTGAACTTAACTTAATCTTGAGAGACTAGGTTTGCTTGGGATTGTCAAGTGGAGTTGATTTGGTGGGTTTTTGAAAAAGTGTGATCTTCACATATGAATTGGATTCAATTTTCAAATGTCATTTAAATTGTTTTGCTAGATGTTTATGTAAGTGTGTAAAGTGGGCCTTGGTACATCTTTACTTGGTCTAGCAAGGGGTGAAAAGATCTAGAAATGTTTCTGTTAGGAATTGACTTCTAGGAACACCTAAAGTGGCCTAGTGGATTAAAATGGTCAAAATGACCATTTGCCTTATTTAACTTTATTTGATTTCTTTCTTTTTGGATTTTGTTTGTAAATGGTCTAGATGATGTGGCATTCACCTTTAAACCATTTCACAACATTTAGAACAATCAAACATGGCATTTTCAAACAATTCTACACTAGTGCAACATACACATGCATTCATAATCATTTTATTAATAAAAGTTTTTGTTAACCCTAAACTGGGTGATTTGAACTTTGATAATCTTGATTGAAGTTTTGGGATGTTACACCAACCCATAGGTTTAGCCTAACCCATTGATCTGGTCAATGGGTCGGTCGACCCAACCCAAACCCTACTCTCTCCCCTCGGCCTCATCTCTCTTCTCTCTCAGGCAACTACGCGATTTCGCCACCACCACTGCTCGACTCCGGATGCTCTGACTACTCCAGCTGACGCTGCCGGTGATGATCAATGTGCCACCTCCTTCTTATGTTGGAGATATGCCCAAGAGGCAATAATAAAGTGGTTATTATTATATCTTTATGTTTATGATAAATGTTTACATCCCATGCTATAATTGTATTATTAGGAAACACTAATACATGTGTGTTTTGTAAACATAAAAGAGTCCCTAGTAAGCCTCTTGTTGAACTAGCTTGTTGATTAATTGATGATCATGGTTTCCTGATCATGGACATTGGATGTGATTAATAACAAGGTTATATCATTAGGAGAATGATGTAATGGACACACACCCATAGTAAGCGTAGCATAAAGATCAAGTCATTAAGTTCGTATTGCTATAAGCTTTCAAATGCATAGTAACCTAATCCTTCGACCATGAGGTTATGTTAATCACCATCACCGGATGGATACTTTGATGACATCAAACACCGCTTCGTAACTGGGTGGTCATAAAGGTGTCATTAGGTATTCTGAAAGTATGTGTTGAAGCGCATGAACCAAGATTGGGATTTGTCCATCCATATGACGGATAGATATGCTCTGGGCCCTCTCGGTGGAATGTCGTCTAGTTAGCTTGCAAGCATGTGACTAGGTCACAAGGGATGACATATCACGGAACGAGTAAAGAGTACTTATCAGTAACGAGGTAGAACTGGGTATGGAGATGCCGACGATCAAACCTCGGATAAGTATAGTATCGCGAGACAAAGGGAATTAGTTTCGTATGTAAGTGGTTCAATCGATCGCGAAGTCATCGTTGAGTATGTGGGAGCCATTATGGATCTCCAGGTCCCGCTAATGGTTATTGATAGGAGATGTGTCTCTATCATGTCTACATATTCACGAACCGTAGGGTGACACACTTAAGGTTCGAAGTTGTTTTAAGTAGATATGGAATATGCGTTGGAGACCGAATGTTGTTCGGAGTCTCGGAATGGATCCGGGACATCACGAGGAGATCCGGAATGGTCCGGAGAATAAGATTCATATATTGGGGATCATTTTCTAAGTTAGGAAATGTTCCGGAGTGTTTGTATGGAGATTCTTGAAGGTTTCGGAATGTTCCGGAAGGTTCTAGAAGATATCTTGGAGTTTGCTTGAAAATCATGATAGGGATCAAGGAGTCCTGGTGGGTCAAGACACGGATTCGTGGGGGAGGAGGACTCCTCCCCCCTCCCCAAATTCGTTGGCCATAGAGGAGGGGAGTCCTACAAGGACTCCCCCTCCCCAGGCGCGCCTCCTCCCCTTAAATAGAAGGGCAGGGGCGCCCCCTCCAACCCCTGCTCCCATA
This sequence comes from Avena eriantha, assembly GCA_910589775.1. Lineage (NCBI taxonomy): Eukaryota > Viridiplantae > Streptophyta > Magnoliopsida > Poales > Poaceae > Avena > Avena eriantha. The sequence continues at coordinate 584,925,129 of OU342743.1, read as the reverse complement.
ACGTCCAATCTCTGCCGCCTCTCTCCTCCACCTTTCTTCTGCACAGGCATAGGCGAAGCCCTGCAGAATTCTCTACTCCACCACCACCACCACGCCGTCGTGCTGCTGGGATTCCGTGGAGAAGATCTACTACCTCCGCTGCTCGCTGGAACGGGGAGAGGAAGGTCTGCTTCGACTCCGCACGTGTGACCGACTGCGGAAGCGCTGCCGAATCGCGGTGCCAGAAGGATCGTCCACTTGACCAACGGCGGAAGCGCTGCCGGAACGCGACGCCGGAAGGATCGTCCACTTAACCGACGGCGGAAGCGCTGCTGGAACGCGACGCCGGAAGGATCGTCCACACGATCTTGAGATCGGCAAGTGATCGACTACATCATCCACGAGATCTAATCTCGTTAACGCTTTCGGATCTTCGAGGGTTAGTTCCTATCTATCTCGTTGCTCATGTCTAATAGATTAGATCTTGGCTTTTATCTAGATTAGATCTAGGTTTTGTTCGTTGTTGCGGTAGAAAATTTTTGTTTTCCATGCTACGAACCCATCAGTGGTATCAGAGCCGTATCTATGCGTAGATCTGTTGCACGAGTAGAACACAATGTTTTTGTGGGCGTTCATGCTTTTGTTGTCAGTGTCTTAGCGTGTACTTTGCATCTTGCGGCATGGTGGGATGAAGCGGCTCGGGCTAACATTACATGTCATCGCACATGAGACTTGCTCCACGCTTGACGTGCAACTTGCTTTGCACAAGTGGCTTTGCGGGTGTCTGTCTCTCCCACCATAGTTAAGATGCAATTTACAATGAGCATCTGGCAACACTTGTATCAACGTTGTGGTTCTTGTTCGTAGGTAAGATCGGTCTTATGCGAAAGCCCCAAACCACGTAAAACATGCAAAGAAAATTAGAGGCGTCTAACTTGTTTTTGCAGGGGTTTTGTGATGTTATATGGCCATTATGTGATTGTGATTATATTTGATGTATGCAATGATCCTTATTGTAATATGGCAACCGGCAGGAGCCTAATGGTTGTCTTTAAATTTTGTTTAAGACCTGCGTGTCTATTCATCATGTAATAGCTTTATTCCAAGTAGTTGTAATAGTTGCTGTTGGTGATGGACAACCATGAAGCGGCGCCACGGACCTTGACGCCACGCTAGTGATGATGGAGTTCATGTCCATGCTTTGAAGATGGATATCAAAGGCACAAGAAGAAAGGCCATATCATATCACATATTATGAATTGCCTGTGATTTTAATCCTTTATGCATCTTGTATTGCTTAGATCGCGACGGTAGCATTATAAGATGATCCCTCTCACTAAATATCAAGTAATAAAGTGTTCACCCTTAGTTGGCACCGTTGCTAAGACTCGTCGTTTCGAAGCATCTCGTGATGATCGGGTGTGATAGACTCTACGTGTGCATACAACGGGTGCAAGCCAAATTTGCACATGCGGAAACTAAGGTTAACCTTGACGAGCCTAGCATGTACAGACATGGTCTCGGAACACGGAATACCGAAAGGTAAAGCATGAGTCATATGGATGATATGATGAACATGTTGATTGTTCGCCTTTAAAGCTACATCATCTCACGTGATGATCGGACTTGGTGTAGTGGATTTGGTTCGTGTAATCACTAAAACAACTCGAGGGATGTTGTTTTGAGTGGGAGTTCGTTTGTAATTTGGATTAGTCGAACTCAATTTATCATAAACACAATCAAAGTGAATTTTCATAGTTTGTTGTAGTCATTGGCATCCGTTCACCACCTTACGCTTAGTTATAGTTGAGATAGTAGAACTATAGAAATTCTGGATATTTACTTTACGAACTGGTATCGTATTGTTTTGAATGTCAATTTAAAGTTTATAAGTCCTATTGCAAACTTTCAGCAAACTCTATTTACTCCATGAAGTTTAATAAGTAGTATTAAATCAAGAGTAAGAATTCCAATGTTAGTATCTAAAGTATCATGTTTTCCTCCATGATTCTTGATACTCAAAAGATTGTTTTTAATATCAAGTTTATCTAAGAGCTGAAAGCAATGTTTCAGAAACCATCATATGTGAAAGGTATTCCGATATCTAAAACAATGTGTTGGTTACAACATGATAGAGTATACGTCCTCATATTTGATGAGAATTTTTGAAGGTTGGAGACGCTAGTCGTCCTAATCCTCCAAAAGGTTTTGAAAAAGAAACATTATACTCGCAATTCACCTTTATAAGCTATAGCAGCTTGATCATGAAAGATGTCATGATAAGGATGAATAGAAGATGTAAGTAAAATGTTTACTACACTAATAGATTACTAAAGAATGGATTTTTGAAAGAATGCCAAACATTTGATGAAGGTGATCCACTTCAAAGTGCAAGTCCAAAGGTATTGGTATTTGACTATACACACTTTGTACTATGTGTCATGTGAATGACACCACTATTGATGTTGATAGATTCTTTTAAAAGAAAAAGGAATTGCTGAAAGAGAATCTATAAAATATTTGGCAGAAATTATAAGGTTGGAGATGTCCAACTTGGGTATATAGAAGATATACATGTTATGGTTGTATTCCTTGCTTGTTAAACAATGTGGTTCTCCGGTATTGGATACCGAATCGGTTGGTATGAAGTGTCATACAGGACAACGCAATTCATGAACTACAATGGCCTAAGTAACTAGCAAGAGAATGAGTGATGATGTTCATCAAAAACAAATAAAGTGTTATTGCGTTTTTCGTTGTCATCAAACCTAGCCTTCATGATTTGTTTTAATAATTGTTATTTTGTTCCGGTATTACGAGAACAATGGTTGTTCAAATAATAACCGTATTCCATAAAGGATGGATGAACTTTTACAAGTCTAGTGGGAGAAATCACATCCATAAACACTATTGCTAAAATGTCGCAAGACAAATGATTGAAAGATCACTTGCGAAGTGACATCGCCGTTTAAATTATATTGAAAGGAACACATGAAGAAACTCCATGTTGATGGATTTTTGGAGTCTTTGATTTTGATCAAATGACGCTTGTGATACTTTCCTGGAGATAATTAAAACACCGTTTGTAGGCCAAAAGAGGAACGGACGACTAACTGATTAGAATTTGTACACATTGATGTATATAGTCCATTATGTGTAGTCATGGGCGATGGATTTCAACTTCATATGCTTTCTCCGAAAATTTGAGTGAATATATCTGTATATTTACTTAATAAGAAGGAAGTATGAAAACATTTGAAAGTTGTTCAAAGACTTTCAAGATGAAGTTGAAAATCATTGTAACAAGAAAATAAAGAGTTTATGATTCGATCATAAAGAAAGATGTTTGAGTTACAAGTTTAGCAAAACACCTAAGATTTGAGGAATCGTTCCATGGATTTGCATTTCCCAAAACACCATAGGAATATGGAGTGTTCAAGATATGTAATGAAACCTTGTTTGACATGGTAAGATCAAAGGTGTCATTTATAAAACTGCCATTATATACTAAAGATTAAAGATTTAGTGACTACCGCTTTTACACTGAAAAGAGCTCCATCGTGATCCGTCGAAATGACACCATATAAGTCATGGTTTGGGATAAAACCCGAATTGTCTTTTCTTAAATTTTGGTATGTTATGCATAAGTAAAATGTTTACAACCAAAGTCGGATAAGCACGTCTTTGTAGGTTATCCCAAAGAATTTGTTGGGAATTTCTCCATAACACCGAGGACAAAAGAGTTTGTCACTTGGAACGTCAAGTTTCTTGAGAAGGATTTTTTCGTGAAAAGTTAAGTGGGAGGACAATAGAACTTTGATAAGGTTGTTGAACCTTAGCTATATGTGCTAAGTAGCGCAGCGCCGAAAAGTGTCCCGGTGACGGCCACAATGCTCATGGCTCTCGTGATTACAAAAGGTGTGATCTCGCAGATTAGAGTTCCTATAGAACCATGTGGGTCGGTAAAAATCAAATAGTAAGATTTGATAAGCAAGTCGTTATTGTTTTGACAATGATGAACTGACTAGATGCAAAGAAGCGATGATGGGCCCCGACTCCATAAAATGACTAGAAGTCATAGAATCCGTGATAGTATCCATACACGAGAAATCAAGTTTCTGAACTTGGAAGACCCTCCGGAAAGGCGTGAAGCCTATCGGTCGTGTTTGGATTTATAAAGAAATAAGACATGGATGTTTAACATCTATGAAATAGTCAACATGTCAGAAAGAAGTTTACGACAATGTTCAAGGAATTGACTATGATAAGATTTGATCTTTCATAGCGATATTTAGTCTGGACGGATTAATGTAGAAACCACTACATATATTTTGGTATATGGTAGTTGAACAAACAAAACAAGTTCTTCTAATAGAATGGTTACCTAGGACGTCTAAATGACACAATCCAAAGGGTTTTGTAAATTCAAAGGATGCTAAAAGAGTATGCAAAACTTCAATGGTTGAAGTAAGCATAGCGGAGTTGGAATCTTCACTATGATGAAACTGTTAAAAGAGTTTAAATTCATCGGAGATGATGAAGATGCTTGCATTTGCAAGAAATTAAGTGGGAGCGCTGAGACATATTTCTAATACATTATGTAGAGGACATATTGTTGATTGGAAATGATGTATCTTGTATTGACACAGGTTAAGAATTTTATTTCGATGAAAGACTTAGGCATAACTCAAGAATTAGGCATCAATGTCTATATGGATAGATTGAGGCGCTAATATGGTTTTGCCGAATGTACATAGATAAGATGTTGAATGAGTTCAATATGGAAACAACAAGAAAGGTTCTTGACGCACGGAAAGGACTGAATCAAGATTCAAGTGTGTTGACACAAGATTCAAGTGTTTTGACACTTGGTGAAATCGCAAGAATATTTTGATCAATCATTCTTTAAGATGTACACATCCAGATATGTCCTATGCTCTAAATGTTATGAGCATATACCAGAATGATTCATAAGATGATCATTGGACAATAGTAAAGATATTCTTATGAGCTTTGGAAGAACTAAGAATATATCATGTATAAGTGACAAATAGTTAAAGGTAGTTCATTGTAAAGTGTTACATTGATACTAGTTTTGTCACAAGATACAAATTAAATTTATCTCAATTTATACTATGGGTAGCACAATATAATGGAAAGGATGTTCCATGATGAATTTGGATGAGTTCCAAAGTTGAGATATTGTGACGGATACTACAACAAAAGGCTAAGTATATAAACTGCTATAGTAGCAGCAAAGGAGGGCATTTGTGTTAAGTAGTTTATCAAACTAGGTGTGGTTCAAAGTGGGCTAATACTATGAAGATATATTGTGTGACAATAATATCAACATATTTTGAGCCGAAGGAACTAAAGGTCTCACTAAAGGACAAAATTATACAATGCCATCTCATTGGAGAATGAGTAATGCGTAGAGACGCAAGGACATGCAAATACACACGGACCTGGAAGTGTCAGATCCGAAGATCATGTTTACCACTAGCAATAGTGTCTATACAACACCAGAAAGCCATAGGTGTTGAATGCACAAGTTTTTTAACTAGATTATTGACTCTAGTGCAAGTGGGAGACTGTTGGAGATATGCCCAAGAGGCAATAATAAAGTGGTTATTATTATATCTTTATGTTTATGATAAATGTTTACATCCCATGCTATAATTGTATTATTAGGAAACACTAATACATGTGTGTTTTGTAAACATAAAAGAGTCCCTAGTAAGCCTCTTGTTGAACTAGCTTGTTGATTAATTGATGATCATGGTTTCCTGATCATGGACATTGGATGTGATTAATAACAAGGTTATATCATTAGGAGAATGATGTAATGGACACACACCCATAGTAAGCGTAGCATAAAGATCAAGTCATTAAGTTCGTATTGCTATAAGCTTTCAAATGCATAGTAACCTAATCCTTCGACCATGAGGTTATGTTAATCACCATCACCGGATGGATACTTTGATGACATCAAACACCGCTTCGTAACTGGGTGGTCATAAAGGTGTCATTAGGTATTCTGAAAGTATGTGTTGAAGCGCATGAACCAAGATTGGGATTTGTCCATCCATATGACGGATAGATATGCTCTGGGCCCTCTCGGTGGAATGTCGTCTAGTTAGCTTGCAAGCATGTGACTAGGTCACAAGGGATGACATATCACGGAACGAGTAAAGAGTACTTATCAGTAACGAGGTAGAACTGGGTATGGAGATGCCGACGATCAAACCTCGGATAAGTATAGTATCGCGAGACAAAGGGAATTAGTTTCGTATGTAAGTGGTTCAATCGATCGCGAAGTCATCGTTGAGTATGTGGGAGCCATTATGGATCTCTAGGTCCCGCTAATGGTTATTGATAGGAGATGTGTCTCTATCATGTCTACATATTCACGAACCGTAGGGTGACACACTTAAGGTTCGAAGTTGTTTTAAGTAGATATGGAATATGCGTTGGAGACCGAATGTTGTTCGGAGTCTCGGAATGGATCCGGGACATCACGAGGAGATCCAGAATGGTCCGGAGAATAAGATTCATATATTGGGGATCATTTTCTAAGTTAGGAAATGTTCCGGAGTGTTTGTATGGAGATTCTAGAAGGTTTCGGAATGTTCCGGAAGGTTCTAGAAGATATCTTGGAGTTTGCTTGAAAATCATGATAGGGATCAAGGAGTCCTGGTGGGTCAAGACACGGATTCGTGGGGGAGGAGGACTCCTCCCCCCTCCCCAAATTCGTTGGCCATAGAGGAGGGGAGTCCTACAAGGACTCCCCCTCCCCAGGCGCGCCTCCTCCCCTTAAATAGAAGGGCAGGGGCGCCCCCTCCAACCCCTGCTCCCATAACGTCCAATCTCTGCCGCCTCTCTCCTCCACCTTTCTTCTACACAGGCATAGGCGAAGCCCTGTAGAATTCTCTACTCCACCACCACCACCACGCCGTCGTGCTGCTGGGATTCCGTGGAGAAGATCTACTACCTCCGCTGCTCGCTGGAACGGGGAGAGGAAGGTCTGCTTCGACTCCGCACGTGTGACCGACTGCGGAAGTGCTGCCAAATCGCGGCGCCAGAAGGATCGTCCACTTGACCAACGGCGGAAGCACTGCCGGAACGCGACGCCGGAAGGATCGTCCACTTAACCGACGGCGGAAGCGCTGCTGGAATGCGACGCCGGAAGGATCGTCCACACGATCTTGAGATCGGCAAGTGATCGACTACATCATCCACGAGATCTAATCTCGTTAACGCTTTCGGATCTTCGAGGGTTAGTTCCTATCTATCTCGTTGCTCATGTCTAATAGATTAGATCTTGGCTTTTATCTAGATTAGATCTAGGTTTTGTTCGTTGTTGCGGTAGAAATTTTTTGTTTTCCATGCTACGAACCCATCATCTTATTCTAGTTATCTCGCTCAATGTGGTTTTCCTTTCCTCTCTTGCTTGCCCTTTTCTATCCCCTGGGTCGGGGTTTCTTGTCTCCGACTTGGATGCCCTTCGGTGATTCTAGGAAGATGATGACGGAGAGGTGTTGGTGTTGGGTCGGTGTTGTCGTGGTCATCGGCCACCGTGGCGGCGTGATGATGTTGCAAGCGTGGCTTCGTGCAGCGAGTGTCATAGCACTCCTCGTGCTGCCATATCGTGGTTGTCGTAGCCAACCCATATGCTTCCTCTTCCCGAGTTTAAGCGAGGACGCTAGTAAGTCTTCCCCTCCCCTCTTCTTGTGATCCTTCTCTTCCTTCTATTAGTCAACCCTAAGTAAGGTTCCTCCTTTATTGTTCTATCCATAGTTTCTCTGGCTTAATTGATGATGATGATGAGCTTGCTTGGCTCAATATGATACAATCTTAAAGTTCTCTGGTGGTGTGTTTGATCCCTTGATATTAGCTTATCTTGGCCTGATATTGCTCTATGTTCATCTTAATAGAGACTATTATGGTATACATGATTCTATGATTATGTCTAAATTCAAACCATTTGTTTGAATTCACACAATATACACTTGGTACCTTGTGCTAGGTTAATACTCCGATCAAAATCTCTTGAAGATTTGTATCAGTCTGTTGTTCTCTGAATTCACTGTAAATGTCAACTATGACAATGAGTGTTACTGAGGCACTGTACTTGGTCCATAGCTAGGACTAAACTTATCGCTCGCTTAATTATAAACGAATTAACTTGAAAACAAAACAATTTCCAAATATCTGATTGGAAAAATGATCTATGTCATGTGCAGATATACTTTACAAGCATGGCATGTTTGTATCCTTATTACTATCAATATGACGGGGAATGATATACTCCATCCATCCTAAAATAAGTGACATGCTAGATATACATGTATCTAGACACTAAAACACGTCTAGATACATCCAAATCTAGATAAACTCACATCACTTATTTTAGGATGGGAGAGTAGTTGATTCCTAGAATCCTAGCTAGGAAGATGATATAATTTTATCTTAATTATGGTTTGCAGACGATAATTGATGGGTTTGGCTGCATGTGTGAGATATTCATGGTAAACTGAACTTATGGTTTAGTAATGATCATAGTTCCATACTGAATATATTTGTATTCATTAAAATGACTCCTAGCAAAAGATGGCTACGGAAATGATTTCGACTCTTCTTTAGTTGCTTGAAGATGGTTTTGAATGAACTATTGATGATCAAATCATGCACATGTATGATCTTGGACAAATATGAGTTTGGGTATGCAAAGTAGATTCTCTTTATATCTACTTAATAGCTTAATATCTAGATAAATGATTCCTAGAGTAGATTATCTGGGGAAATGATTTGTGTAAGTCCCCTGCTGGTTTGTAGAGAACCTTACTTTTCTTTTAAAATTGTAGTACATGAGTTTAATGCTTATAATGGCTCTTCTGGCTGGCCTTACTATTATGGTGCCTACATTTGTTCCCCTATATGACTGATTGAACCCTATGGTTCTAGGAAAACCTGTCTAATTAATATCTATCCACTTGTATAGTAGATACCCATGATATAATAATCTCTAGTTAGCTTAACTAGAGAAATGATTTGGTAGCTTTGAGATTACCCAAAATTATTTTATGTCTAGTTGGATGCTTCCCTGGTTATCCAATCTCTATGGCTACTCCTAGCATAGATGCCACTGTGATGCCTCCCTCTCGAGTGTATACATTGGTAGCCATTCTTTGGCAGTTGGCTGTTGAGATTCACTTTTTAGGAAATTTCTAATTGGCTTCCAAGGATGCTAAGACTAAGGCCAAACACTGTATAAGAACAGTGCTAGAGTGTGGCTACAAAATTCTCTACGATGACTCAACATAGTATTTCTATATGGATCTAAGAGAATTACTTTTACCAATGTCATGTCTTTCTTTTGTATTTTATATGTTCATAAAAATAGATACTAGGTGATGATTTTAGTGTTGGGTAGCAACCTGGTGCTGAACTTGATGTTTCCATGCTTGTGTTGGTACTTGATCAGCTAGCTCTTCTTGTCTTGTGCTTGATCAGCTAGCTCTCTTTGTCCTTGTGATGTTGTTGTTGCATGCTCCTCCTAATGTTGTTGGTTGATTCTTAGCCTTTGTCTTGATCTTCTTGCTTGATGGTTTGTTGCTGGTAAGCCTTCTCTCCTATCCTTCTCCTCCTTGCTCCCAACGCTTCTATTGGACCAATGGTAGTTGTGGTGTATACTGATTGTTGTGATTGGTCTGGTGTTTTGCTGATGAATTGATAGTGTGCTGGTGGTTTCTTGGCTAAGTGTGGTGAAAATGGATTAGCTAGGTTTGCTGCTATGCTTGAGGCTTTTCTTTCTACTCTGGTACTTCTTCTACTAGCTTGATAGCACTGCAATCAAGCACATGTTGTGACCAAGCTACTTCCATGTGGGACATGTGGGTGCAAGTTTCCATCCCCTTTGGACCATTTGATTGTGGATCAGGTCAAGTTAAAACCTGATATTTTGCTAGTTGTTTACCTTTCACTCTTACTTGCCTTTGGTGAAATTTCCCCATAAGGCCTATGATGGTGCTGTGAGGCCCATTCAATAAAATAATAGATCCTACACTTGGTCATTTTTAAATGCTCAATGATGAGCTTAAGCGTGTCACTAGTATGCTAAATCTGAGAGTAATCTAACACACTAACCCCTTTTCCTTTATTTTAGTTTTGTTTTTCTTTTGTTTTGCAAGGATGAAAATAAAGATATACTGGAGGAAGAAATAATATAGTATTTAGTTTAGGCTTTTCTATTTTCTTATTGTTGTAATTCTTTCTTTTAATTTGGAAAAATGTATATGACATTGTAATATTGTATTTAATTAATAAAGTTAGGTTTTTTTTTCTTTTACTTAAAAAAATGTAATATTATATTCATATATCAATAAGGATTTCTTTCATCTAATAGTTGTAATTTCTTTTATTCTTTATTGATTTGTGAACACAATGTAATTTGTGTGTGTAGAATAAAGAATTCCTTTCGTTTTATTAATGTAATTCTTTTATTCTACTATGGTAAAAGAAGAGTGTAATATTTTATATTGGAAATAAATTTGACTTTTCTTTATAGAGTTACTAAATTCATTTTATTCATTATTGAACTCACGCCCACCATCCTCGAGCATCAACAGGGAGTACACCGCCCCACTTTTATTGAAAGAAGCGCTAGCCCTTTCCTCCACTTTCCCCTCCGACCACCGGAGAAGAAGAACAAGGATTGGAGCCCTACATCAGTGAAGATCCAAGTGGCAAGATCCGTCGTTCCACTTCATCTACCGAGCAGAAGGCCTACTACCGACATAGTCATAGGCGGACCCAACCGTCCCAACGGGCCGGCCGCCAAGCCTAATTTAATGCTAATTTTGTTAAAAAATAGTGTTATTAATCTTGAACTATACTATTTGCCTAGGCTTCAAATAATTGTTGGGTTCGCCACTTGACATAGTGTCGCTACTACTACCTACCCTACCTACTTCAGCACCTCCCTTCTGCCCATCCCCGTTGGTGTCGCCGGCGAGAAGGGCTTCGGTTCTGCCGGGTGCTCGCGAGAGCGCTCTGAGTTACTGTAGTGAAGAGAGAGAAGGGGAACGGAATAGTTGTGCACACAATGTTTACTATACGATCGACCCTTCTTCTTCACCCTGCGATTGTTGAGCAAACCAGGTACACACGGCTGGATTGAAACATTTTTTTAATAAAAGAGAGGCAAAAGATTTGCCCCACTATATTAATTAAGCAAGGAGTTTACAGAAATTAAAAGGGTAACAAGTTGAAAACAAGTCTACTCTCCCGGTACTACATCACCCAAATGCTTAGCGCCTGCTAACACCCACAACCGGGCCTCCTTCTTAATCTTATGAAGCACAACTAAAGACGGTGCATGCTTATTATTGAAAATCCGGGCATTTCTTTCATTCCATATTTCCCAAGAAACCAACAAGGTTAAAGATGCCATTGCCTTACGCCCTTCCGCCATCGTAGACCACCAATCCTTGAGGGAGAGCCCCGCCCAATGCCTTGGATGAATATTGTGGAGCCCCAACCAATCTTTGAGATAACTCCAAATGCGCGTGGTGAATCGGCAAGCAACAAGGAGATGTGAAATCGATTCCGTAGTTTGCTTGCATAGAGGACACAACCCATAGTTAGGCCATCCCCTCTTTTCCAAACGGTCCGTCGTCCAAACTCTATTCCTCAACGCAAGCCAAGCAAAAAAATTCGCTTTGGGGGGTGCCCAAGCCATCCAAACCATTCCATTCATATTGGATAGCGTTGTCCCTAGGAATTGCACCTCATAAGCCGACGCCGTCGAGTATTCTCCATCCTCCGTAAGCTTCCAAGAAATGTCGTCATCTACATTGCGCTCAAGCTCCACCTCACGAAGAAGGACCCAAAGCTCCACAAATTGCTTAAAATGCTCGATTGTGAAATTATCCTCCAGCCTCACGTTCCTAATCCAAGCGTTGCATGACAATGTTTGTTTGACGGACCAGCTCTTTCTTTTAGATAAGGCAAAAATTAGAGGGGCAACCTCAATCGGCTTCTTCCCTAGAATCCAAGGAGCATGCCAAAACGGAGTCTTGTCTCCATTACCCACCGTGATGGTCGTGACAGCGTAGAAAATGTTCATGTCTTCCTTTATGCATGGATTTCCATGTCTAGCCCAAAGCTTGTTTGGATTTTTTCCATTCGAACCATGGCCATCTCAGACGCAAAGCCGTCGCAAACTTGTCCGTGGGAAGGATCCCAAGCCCTCCAAGTTTCTTTGGGCGGCAAACCGTGTCCCAATTTACTTTGCACTTGGCCCCGGTAGTTTTATCCTTGGCCGACCAAAGGAAGGCCCGTTCCAATTTATTTATGAACTTAATAGTGTGTTGAAGAAAGGGATCGTGTGCATAGCAGCGTTGGAAGGGGAATATGTCCCGTTGGGATCTAGCCCGAGGGAGCCCCAAAGTCGGCCAGGCCTACTCCTGGTGCCACCTACCCGGCTGAGGAGCACCTCGCAGCCGTCCGCCAGATTCCCAAACTGGCTACTGACGTGTGGGTCCAAGGGCGCGCACCCGCAGTTACGCTTCCGCGACAACACGCTGGTCCTGCGGTCCCTATCCAGGTGGAGGTGGGGCTCATCAGAGACCGAACCCTGACGGCTGACGTGTCTCATGAGGAATGCGTGCACTTCCTCCGTTCTTTGTCTCGCCGATTCTATATAACCTGCGCCGCTCCTTTTCGGATCTCCCGCAGAAAAGTGGGCAAAATAAGGCAACAGAGGAAGAATCCGAAACCCGCTTCTCCGCCGCGCCCGTCGCCCGCTAAGCTCCGCCTACGCTTCCCCGAATGGCCGCATCCCCTTCGCCTCCCCCGCCGCCGCCGCCGGCCGAGGAGCCACGCAGCGGCGGAGGAGGCTGCCCGCCGATCCCGCCCTACGTGAAGGCGGCGGCGGGGTCGCTGGGCGGCGTCATGGAGGCGTGCTGCCTGCAGCCGATCGACGTCGTCAAGACCAGGCTGCAGCTCGACCGCACGGGGACCTACCGCGGCATCGCGCACTGCGGCACCACCGTCGCGCGCGCCGAGGGCGTGCCGGCGCTCTGGAAGGGCCTCACGCCTTTCGCCACGCACCTCACGCTCAAGTACGCGCTCCGCCTCGGCTCCAATGCCATGCTGCAGTCCGCCTTCAAGGACCCCACCACCGGCAAGGTCTCCGCGCAGGGCAGGCTCGCGTCCGGGTTCGGCGCCGGCGTCCTCGAGGCGCTCATCATCGTTACCCCTTTCGAGGTCAGATTGCATACCTCTGTTCCTGTTGCTTGCTTTTTTCTACGAGTTACCAGATCGTTCATGATTCCCTGGCCTGGCTACAAACAACGCCCTTCACATTTTTTTAAGTATAATTTGCACAGCTCGAGATGATTCTTGCCAGGATCTTCGTTTATTTTATCGATGTAAAAGTTGCATCGTAAACTAGATTCATTGAAATTTAGACAAACTGTGAAATCCTTTTCAGGACAGAGGGAGTCTATAAAACAAAAGAACAAAAAAACAAACAGGTCCAGCAGTTAGTGAATCATGCATGTGAATGACGCCAGATGCAAGTCCTGGCAATTTGTCCTTTGAGATTAAAAAATGACAGCGTGCACTTTGCAGTTTGCTAGTACCATGCCAAGCTAGTCATCAAACAATTGACTACCCTGCCTGCACATTATTAGAATAATGCCAAATGCATTTGACCGAGAAGTTACAGAGAGTCACTTGCTCCTTTTTCTAATGGTGTATCTGTTGGCATTTGGGTGCCTATTAGAATGCTGTCAAATGAACTTAACCAAGAAGTATACTTCATCCTTAGTCGCAGCTGTTAAATGGAAAATATCAGCATTTTACAGTAGTATCTCTCAGGTCTTATTAGCATGGTATTATCAGCAAAGACTAGAGAACCAGAATGATAAGTTACTAGGATTAGATTCGCATATGCCTAATTTGTGACCTTCACAGCTTTTTTGGCATTGTAAACAGGGAAGCAGGGCTTGGTCCTGTCATACTATATGACATCAGTAGTGCATTGCAAATATGCTGTGGAGGTTGCTCTGATGTTTACTTGGAGCTTGTTTGCCTAACCATACTGCTTGGAAGGGTTAAGGAAGTACTATTAATCACTGCAGTAAAAGTTGCTTGAAGTTAAAAAACTATAGGAAAATGCAGACGCCAAGACCAAAATGGAAAGCTCTACCGAAAACAACCATGATATTTTGTTAGAGTTAGTTTACTCATCATTGACTATTAAGTGTGGTGTTCTATAATTGAGTTGTCGGTGCATGCTGAAAACTGTGTTACACCCAACACAACCAAGCATTGCTGGTTATCACAGATTCAACTCAGGGAAATAAAACATTATAGAAATGTCGACTTCTGTTGTTGTCATATTTGTTGGGGAAGCTGAAATGCATGTTCACTATAATTATGCTTTTTTTTCTCAAACATATAACTATGTTTAATTTAAATCCTGCTTGCTTGAGGTAATTTTTGTAGTGTTTCTTTATGGTGGATGCAGGTGGTAAAGATCAGATTGCAGCAACAAAAAGGACTAAGCACAGACTTGCTCAAATACAAAGGACCCATACACTGTGCAAAGACAATTGTTCGCGAGGAAGGCCTTTTTGGTTTGTGGTCTGGAGCATCCCCAACTGTCATGCGTAATGGCACAAATCAAGCTGCCATGTTCACAGCCAAGAACACGTTCGACATTGTTCTCTGGAAGAAGCATGAGGGAGACGGGAAGGTCCTCCTGCCATGGCAGTCTATGGTCTCTGGGTTCCTTGCGGGAACTGCAGGGCCAGTCTGCACCGGACCTTTCGACGTCGTGAAGACTAGGCTGATGGCCCAAGGGAGAACTGGCGACATCAAGTACAAGGGCATGTTCCACGCGATACGGACGATACATGCCGAGGAGGGCCTCCGAGCCCTGTGGAGAGGCTTGCTTCCCAGGCTCATGAGGATTCCACCTGGTCAGGCTATAATGTGGACAGTGGCTGATCAGGTGATGGGCCTCTATGAGCGAACATATCTGCAGTCAGCAAGTGTGTAGCTCTCATAATACTTGAAAGCTGCACTGAAGTTCTTTCGTCGGTCTTCATTATTTTTGGCCTGTCGGGTGACGCTCCGAAGTCGTCGACGAAACAGTTAAGCACCTGGATATTCATTGGTTCATTGCTAAGAGTTGGGTACTTGTGGGACGAATGAACTCATGTATACCCTTGTAGTCAGTTTTCCTGTTTTCTAATAAGATGTTCTGGTGACTATTATGAACGCGAAGCATAGATCCGCTTGCTGTGCTCATCTGTGGAAAGATATTGTGATGTTCATATCTGGGCCCTGGGCCAGCTAGAAGAAGTGATAGAACCCATGACAATGAGCAAACTTGGGCTAGACATATTCATTGTTTCAGCCCGGTGGCTGTCACTCTCTGTCAGTCTGCATAATTGGCACTTGCCTTTTGGTAGCTGCAACGGGGGCACTTGTCCTGGGACGGCAGCAGCACGGACATTCACAACAGAGTTCCAGTAGCTTCGACTTTCAATCCCAGTCGACCGCATGAAGTTCCCTTGTTGCTGATCTCACTCGTGACACGAGGTACCTTTAAAAAAAAAACCTGACACGAGGTTCCTGACTGATCACCAAATCCGAGAGGCGATGATGTCTGTGACACAGCGATCACACGGCTTAGCATAGCACTGTGTAGCTCAGCTTGCGCATTACATGAGTGCGGCTCATCCTACTCCAATCCGCTGGCTCTAGGATAGTAGGCATCCAATTCGGTGACCCTATGAAAAGTTCAAGGGATCTGATTCTTATGCTGTTGTAGATCACAAAGTATATCATCAGCCTTCAAGCCTGTCCTCACCACAAACTCAAGGTGAGAATGGGGTGAAATCCACCCCGCACCAGGTAGCTATACGCATAAGCACCAAACTGCACCAAACCAAAAATCATATACTAGAACCCACACCACACCAGCCCATTTGCTTTTTCCACCCGCACCACACCACCATTTCTCAGTTCAGAGCATGGACAATCTAGTACTGTGGCCATGACAAGCGCAACACTTAATGAGGAATCTTTGCACAAACCACAATCTAGTACCGTGCTACACTATAGTGAATGAAGTTTACAACAACATTTCCATAAAACAACAAATAAAGTTTTACAAAAAAAAACACAGAGCAATGCATTAGTAATAACAACAGTACTCAGTGCACCAAATATGCATTTTAAAAATGAACATGACGATGGCGGCCGTAATGCTCCCAGCTTGTATGGATGCCAAATCCTCACGATGTGTAATCCTTCCATATAGACAACATCCTAAAAGAGCAAAGTAAATCATTTATATATTTTTTCATACATACTTGATCAAAATGAATGTACACTGAACTGAATTATACATACGTAAGAACCTACAGGCTATCTATGAAGCGAAAGGAAACTCTTCAATCCTGATTTTGGAAAGTTGAACCACATAAAGCACAAAATAAATTAATCTCCAAGAACCTAGATAACACTTTAACTAGGGATGCTGACCCGTCAATCCGGCAGGCTAGGCGGACAGTCCGCCTTGATATGTCTAACAAAAAAAAGAGTTAGTCCCATATCGTGTAAGGCAGGTATTGAAGATTAGCAGACAGGTCTAGGTGTCCAGTCGGACATCCGCCTGCATCCATAACTTTAACCACAAAAATAAGAACTTGTATCTATTACACTGCAGGCCAATACTTCCATTAAATAAATAAGAACTTGTATCTGTTACACAGCTGTAACAAGTACTTGTAATAGTCATCAGTTGTAAGCAAAAGATTATCATGTACAACACATATGTAACTATTTTCAGATAGTTGCAAGTAATCACTTAAGCATCAATTATCTGGATTTATAGACAAGGACCATTCAACTCTGATACAAAAAAGCTACAGAAAAATTGTACCATAAAGATTATAAATACAACATTTCCAAAAAAATCTTGCAAATGAGGAGGTACTGATCTGCTCACCTCGGCGAGAACTGAGAAGGGCAGGGTAGACCGGAGGAGGACTAGTGCCTATAGGAGGAGATCAGAAGGTCAACGGTGATGGTGGTGAAGAGAGGTCTACGGCGACGGTTCAAGAAACCGTAGGGTTCAGGGACCGCAAAGCCGAGGGCTGGAAGATGTTGTAGATAATAGAGCACGTCTGTGGTTTAATCGGTAGAAACACTACTTGGAAAACATGAACAGAGCAGGCAGCTGTAAAATTCAGAATTTGCTTCAGAACTTATTTCTATACAAATGCTAGTCTCTCTTGCAACGAGACTCACAAATGTGAGCTAATATAAATAACTTGGATCATATTTATCACAAAGAAAAATATAAATCTCTCTTGCAAGATTCAGGCTCTGGGGTTATTTGCAGCTAAGTGATGTGAAATTAAATTAATACTAAGTCTAGTCCAGCGTTTGATTCGAGCTGCCTTATCAAGTCAGATCACAATAGTTAGCTAGACATTAGACATGTTAGAACAATTAACAAGAAAAGAAAGACATGGAGCGAGAGAATAGTGGAGTTGATCAGGGGAGTCGCTGCTCACCGAAATACGACGCTGGTTGTCTGGTGGAGAATAGTGGTTGTCTGGTGGAGAAGTATTGTCGGTCTGGCGAGAAGTACGACGGTGCTTCAGAGCGGCGGTGCAGGGCGACCAAGATGACTCCGGCTAGACAGCAACAAAGAAGACGACGACGGTGCAGGACAGCCGCCGTGCAGAGCGCCTACCAATAGATTGGGGAAGAGGAATCAGACGATGGAGGCTATGTCGGTGTAGAGCGGCGGGGTAGCGGCGGACGGTGGCAGTGGAACCCGCGGTGTCCGGCGGCGGCGGCAGCGGCAGGAAACGGGATCAGTCTCGTTTTGGGGATCGGCGATTCGTTCCCGTTTAGGCCGGTGTGGTTTCAAGCCGCGCTGAACCACACCAACCCGAAAAAAAGGCCCAGCCGCACCAATCCAAACCAAGCTGTATACTTCCCCAATTCCTCTATTCTTGAGGCCGATCTAGGACCTCACCCTTCGCAGATCTGGCGCTCTATTCTCGACGGAAGAAATATTATAGTACAAGGGCTCATTAAACGAATTGGTGATGGCTGATCGACTAATATTTGGACTGATAATTGGCTTCCTAGGGAGACGATGATGAAACCGATCCCAACCGATAAGGAGAATCCGCCTCAAATGGTCTCTGATCTAATCGATGAAACATCAGCAACGTGGAAGGTCAGCCTTGTGTGATCTTTTTTCCATCGTGTGGATGCTGAGACTATTCTTGGTATTCCTTTATGCACGAGACACCAGGAGGACTTTGGGGCTTGGAATTTTGACCAGAAAGGGATCTTCTCAGTCCGTTCTGCTTATAGAATGTTAATCAACACTAAGATGAGCCGGGAGAACTACTATGAGGGTAATGTTGGCTCGTCTAATGCCGAGCAGGATTCGAAGGGGTGGAGCGCCTTATGGAAAACCTCTATTCCCTCCAAAATCAGAGTTTTCCTGTGGCGACTAGCTCGGCAGTCCTTGCCATCAGCTGATGTTCTTGAGCATCGAAATATGGCTAGGACAAGCTCATGTTCACTTTGTGGTGCAGCTGATTCCTAGAGGCACTCCTTGATCGAGTGCAACATGGCTAATAGCGTGTGGGCTTTAACGGATGAGCTCATTGTGGAGCACATGATTTTATGCGAGGATTCGAATGCCAAACACTGGTTATTTCACCAGATTAACAGTCACTCTTTGGGCAATTTGGACAGCTCGAAGAAAAGCAATTCATGAAGAGATTTTCCAGAGCCCCCTCTCAACCTATGGTTTTGTTAATGCTTTTCTAGCTGAGTTGCAACAAGTTGCCAAACCATCGGTGTAGGAACTAGCCAACCCTTCGACGCGAGTTGAACCGCGATGGATCCCTCCGCCCTCGGATGCACCTAAAATTAATGTTGATGCAGCTGTTTCAAAAACTGGAGGCAAGGGAGTTGCAGCAGCTCTATGCCGTGATAGCAATGGACTGTACCTTGGATCCTCGGCGGTGGTGTTCTCGGGTATTACTGATCCTGCTGTCCTAGAGTCGCTTGCATGTCGTGAAGCCACAACGCTTGCTGAAGATCTTGGCCTCTCTCGCATATTTGTGGCTTCAGACTGCAAGCAGGTTGTCGAAGATATCAAGGACAGGAGTCGAGGGAAATATGGAGCAATTGTGACTGAAATCAAGTTACGTGCAGCAAACTTCTGTGAGTGCAAGATCGCCTATGAAGAAAGAGCTACAAACTTTGGAGCTCACAACCTAGCTAGATTTGCTATTTCTTTAGAGGCTGGCCGCCATCTATGGTTGGGCATGCCATATTCTATAAACATCCCTGTAAAGATTATTACCAGTTAATAAAACCTAGCAGGTTGTTCTAAAAAAAAAGTGCTGAGTGAAGCCATTTGAAACCACCCCATTCGGTCCCAAACAAAAATCCAACCCATTCGACCCAAACAAATCCACCCCATTCTCACCTTGACCACAAACACTCGCATGAAAATCCCATGGTAGGTCTGCTATGGTATTCTTGCTTTCAACGACCAACTCCGTGCATCACTGATCAACTGTTTTTCTTGATGAGTTCATCAACTGTTTTTAATTAGATTGTCGTACCTGGCAGTAGCAAACTAGAGCTAGCACAGAAAAGCCAAGAAAAAAAGAGTGCGCCACTTTGGCTCCTACCCAATTCTATGCAATCTAATAGTAGCACATTTAATAAGTATCAAGATTGAAATTAAGCTTAGCCATTACAAGTTGTCCATTTAATCTGGTCAAAAGGATAGTTATTATGTCTTAATTTACACCATCGTCATCCCTTAGCTTAGCTATTCACACCAGGCCTAGACACACTGCTGATAAATAGACTGAACTATAACAAACTTAACATATGCCTCTGATTTGCTTCTGTTGTGCATAATGAAGCCAAAGCAGCCACTCCTACTACTAAAACCGAGGTATATTTACATTCATCACGCTCCACGCTCATCACGTCCCAAAAGCAGTGTAGTCAGGTCAGTCAGTTCCCAACCTCCACGCTCATCACCTTTCTCCAGCAATCTCCCGCGCTCCAAGCTGCGGCAACAGTATATCAGCTTTAAAGCTGGTATCAACAAGTCAATTATTCACTAAATAAAATGAGGCACATTACCTTGAGCTGGCTTCTCAATCCACGGACCGTTCATGATGTTCAAGATGCTGCATGCATCACTGTATTCCAGATCAGGCAGTAACTTGGGCGTCAGCAGGAAGCACCTACAGCCACATCCGGAAACAGAAGATGGGGGTTATGGAGAGGATGCGCCAGCAGATCCAAGTGGAATAAATTTTTGCGAGCTGAGCAACTGACTGTGGTGTATTAAGTTGGCTCGCAGCTCTGACAAGCTGCTGGAACATCTTCCTCTCGTTTACGGGGTCCATTCCTGCAGTTTTCGGGAGAAGCTACTACATCAGTTGTGTGATATATGGACTAGTACTGTTTGTAAGGACACAAGATGCGCAGGTGTCGCCTTGCCTTGGTTTATCTCATCAACCACCCGAAATGGGCAGTTGGTAAGATCTTGAAGCGATACAAGGTACAGGATGGTAGAAACTGACCGCTCCTATAAATGACATGAAAATGATAGTAATTATAAGCACGCATTAATAGAAAAGCAAACACAATACATCTGAAAACTTGTGTTCATACCCCTCCAGATTGGTGATGAGCACTTAGCACCTGCAACTGACCAGTTTGCCTGTGGAAAATAATACTCAGAAATTATTTTAAAAGAGAGAAAAATTATGCCTCAGAATAAGGTACAATAGAAACATTGTACAAGCCCTTGAACAACATTCAAGTACCAAATACAGAAAAAAAAACAAGGGAAAACAGAAAATCTTATAAGACAGTGCAGATAAATTCTTCTCTGCAAGAACACTAGAAATAGGAGTATTGCTCATATGCTGAAGGAAGTGGAAGTTAACAGTAACAGATGACTAGTCACGATGAAAGTGTGCAGCTCAATGTAAGGACCATGATCACCTTGGCTAAAGCTCCTGAGACTAGGAACTAGAGTTTAAGCAAGCATGACAGAAGAAAAATAGAGTGTTGAAAGTACTCCCTCTGTCCCAAAAAGAATGTCGCGTATTTGTCCAGATTTGCATGTATCTACACACTAAAATGTGTCTAGATAAGCGTATCTAAAAAAATCTGCGACATCCTTTTCAGGACGGAGGGAGTATAAGCAATCTTCAGCCATGAGCATATGAACTACGTAAGATAAAACAATTGTCACGTAAGATAACATTTCTTCAGTGTACACGGACAGCTTACTTCTTTTGTGCTTCACTTGATTGTATCTATTCTACTACCTACTTCAATGGGACACAAAATGGGTGCGCTGGTGCCACGAGATAAAACCATGGCACCAACTTAGCTCCCCTCAACGATTTACCGAGACCTCCAGTGTTACGAAAAGCATTGTACTGAAAGAGAACTCTGAAAACTGCTAGCACAGGACATTGCTAGAACTACAGCACAGTAAGGGTCCAGAGAAAAACTCGACAAATGGAAGGTGTTCTGATGGTTGTTCCTGACTCATGACCACAATGATATAAAAAATGAAAAGTGAGCTGGAAATGCAAGAAAGTAGAGACTTGGTCAACACTGTGTTTAATGGATAAAATTGAAGATCACCTTATCAGGGGATTGTGCTTAAACACATCATAGAGTAGAATTAAACAAGGTCAAGCTATAAATCCTCATTGCTCTAAAAAAAACTATAGCTGCTCATGATAAAAAAAATCACCCAATAATCATTTGGTAGGACCAAGCTTGGATGCACTAACCGGCATGGTTGCCATCTGGCATCAGGAAACAGTACTGTTTTTTTTAGCAAAGTGCAGTGGTGCCAGCTATCACTTGCCCAATTTCAAGAAATAAAAAACCAGTGCACTCACTTGGAAGAGAAGCTCACCTAAACTTCACCTTTATAAGAATGCCGTATTGACTAAAATCGAGACCATGCTCATCTGCCAGGAAAATTTGGAACAGCAATTGGTATATCATCCAAAAGGTACAAATAATGATATAAAGCAGATCCAACATACATACCAAGTGAAACCTCTCCAGCTACAGCCATTTCTTGGAAGTTGCGACTAAAGGTGTCATTTATTTTTAAAACAAGCGATCGGAGAGTTGGCAGCCATTTACCCTAAAAAAACAGCAAAGTCAAGTCGGGAGTGACAAGATTGCATAAGGTTGAAAAATGATGGTAATATAGGTCATTAGATGAAATGTCCGAACCTTCGTAGTTTCTATTTCAGAGCAGCATCTCTCACATTCTGCTTTATCATCTTCAAGTTTTGTTGATATTGATTCTATCTACACAATTGAGATAAGCAATGTCTTTGTCAGCAGGAAACCATATAGAAGTAGCAGACTGCTGAGTAGCTCAAAGGAACATAATATTCCCTCCGTCCCAAAATAAGTAACTTGGATTTGTCTAGATTCGCGTGTATCTAGACTTAAAACATGTCTAGATACATACGAATCTAGACAAACCCAAGTCACTTATTTTGGGACGGAGGGAGTATAATTTGGCGCATGAAGTGCATATTTGCCATGAATCTATCAGCTCAAACTTGGTCTTCTGATATTGTTCGAGGCTCTGATCCCTTTATCTAAATTACTTTATTAGCATGAGGATAGCAACTGGAAAATATGTGGATTCTGTAGGGAGTTCTTTTTTAACCCGCAATAACCCCACCATTGATTCCCTCAGTTGTGCAGAGCAAGGTTCAAGAAACATGTGTTGGTACTTCCATCAGAAGGCCAATGAAATGTTGTGCAGAGGCAACTCTGCCAACGATTACTGAAAATGATAAAAAATAAATACCCCTGCTAAATGTTTTGCGCTGGCTGACAAATCAGTCTAGTTTTCCAAAAACCTCCTGAGAACTTTATATTCCAGGTGAGACATATAGATACTGAAAGTAAGAGGCAACTATGCAAGCAAAGCTAACTTTGCATTCATCAGTAGTACACTGGTAATGTTGTTGTACCTCACGTTGCCTGTTTTGATACTCCTGCAGCACGTTTTGGTTAAGAAACAGCATAGAATTCGCTTCAGATTCAGTATCATGTATTGTACCTTCCAGTTCTTCTATGGTAGAAGGCATCTGCAATTAGAAAGGCGATGAAACCACCAAAAATGGGTTTTAATTTCATTTTTAACAGAGAAGGGCCCCGAAGGACCCAGAGCTGTATTAAACAAACAGTAAGTGCGTACAGCTCACAACAGGACCCAACTACAAAGAAAATTGCAGACTGGTCCCTGCATTTTACACCAAGGACCCCAAACAGAGAAACTAGTTTGCAATTGGGTCCACGTCATCTCCTCCGATCGAACCCTGCCGACACCGGGGACTACACCACTTGGGTCAGCAGAACCTCCGCAGCATCACCTCTGGTAGGAAGAAGAAGCCACGGCCTCGGAGCCGAAAATGAACTGACTCTGCTTTTGGCAGCCAGGCCTGGAGGAACAATATAAGTCGTCCTTCGGCTAGAAGATACTGCAGATCGACGACTAAGACCAGAAGCTGATCGCCACTAGGAGGGCGACATAGTTTGTGCACGAACTCCGTAGTGGATGGACTCAGGCCCAATCGACCGCTTGCAGAATTCCACTCCTCCCATGTGCTTCTTCCATCACCCCAATGGCAACAGGAGGCAAGAGAGAGCAGCGAGGAGTCCTCGGAAACAGGGAGAACAACAAGCTTATTTGAAGAGTCACCCAGATCTGGCTTCCACCGTCACTTACCACCATGGGAAACTACCTGGAGGAGAACGAGGCATCCTCCAACCACCGCTCGCAGGTGCCAAAGATGAGCTCCACCACAGCATGACGCCAGAGGCCTCTAAGGCAACAACAACCCTAAACCTAGCCCTAGACCCAGCCCTACAATTATGTACAAGGATTTGCTGGCCTCCTAATCCATCTCCACACCAACCGGCGCAGCCACCGAGGATGAGAGGAAGAGGAGCTGGGAGGCCCCAGTTGACTCTCAAACGGAGGAGACAAGCGAGAGAAGAAGGGTGGGGAAAGGGATGCAGCTAAGAGCCTAAGACAACAAGTTGTTTATTTGATCTAAGAAAACGCCATCACATAGGGCCTTGCAGATTCAAAGAAGGGGACTACCTAGCGGAGCCGCATATGCATCTATCCCGTGCGGCGCCTGCTGACCCGCAAAAAGTAATATGCTGCAACACTGGAGCTAAGCTAAACACCAAATCACTGTCCCCTAGATGAACTCAGCAAATTTACAAGCTGCATGCAAAGGTGGGCCTTGAATTGTCAGCAAATACAGGACCACTTGATGAGCTCAAACAGTGAAGCTAGTATCGTAAAAGCTAGGCTAGCAAAAGGTTTGCCACTTTTTGCTACAGTGCATGGGAATAGTGAGTTTTTGCATGTGTAGAGCTAGACACATTGCCAGGTAATGCTTACTCCATGAAAATTGCTTACTCCATGAAAATTGCACCTCTCTAAAAACAAATTAGCATGCCTAACGAAAAATACATGGCTACAATTTAAACCACAACGAAATACATGGTCCATATAAACTAGACACATTGCCAGGTAACTATACATGGCTGCCAGATTTGGATCACAGCAAAATGCATAGTTGCCAATGGCCATACAAACTAAGCACGATTGCCAAATAAACTAGACATGGCTGCCAAATTTAAACCAAAACAAAATGCATGGCTTCCATGTAAACTAGACACGCTTGCCGGTTAAACTATGCATGGCTGTCAGATTTATATCACACCAAAATGCATGGTTGCCATATAAACTAAGCACAATTGCCAGATAAACTAGGCATACCTCTAAAAGAATAAAGTAGGCATGACTGCCAGATTTAAACAAAAACAAGATGCATGGCTGCCATGTAAACTAGACACGCTTGCCAGATAAACTAGATTTGGCTGCCAGATTTTGACCATAACAGAATGCATGGTTACCATATAAACTACACACGGTTTTCAGATAAACTACATGGCTGCCAGATTTAAACCACAACGAAATGTATGGCTGCCAGATAAACTAGACGGGGTTGGCAGATAAACTACACATAGCTGCCAGATTTAGACGTTAACTGAATTGTTGTAGAAATGAACAAACTTGCCGGGTGCATAGATGTGGTTATCGAGATAAATACATGGTTGACTAGTTCCAAAAACAAGGCAGTTGTCTAGTCTAGGAAGAAAAAAAGGAAAAATGCCAACCAGATTGTAAATGAGCGGAGCGAGAGCATCACCCGCAAGAAATTGGATGTACAGGCAGTCCTAGCAAAAAAAACTAGAGTAAAACAAGGTTGAGCAGTTCCCATAAATGATGTGATGGGACATGGGTAAGTTCTCTAACGGGGGTGCCATAAAAGTTGGCTCCACTGGGCCCCACGTCAATTCCTGGTTCAACCCAGTTAATCCGAGACTGCTAGTCAGGCCTGATAATGACCGCTTGTACTATGCGTGTGAATCTCAGCATGCAGCCGCACAGAAAGAGCACCTGTGCAGCGCCTATAAGTAGATTTTCCCTTCAAAGAATGAAAAGAAAAACTGGATGGGCTAGACAAGAAAGCAGCAATAACTAATCCAAACTTTTGAACAATAATACAATAGACATTATTGTAGATATATATGGCCATAATAACTCTTCACAAGTACACACAGTGAGGATTTGTAGAGTAGAAGCATTCTAAGGAACTAATATCAAATACATTTTCTTTCCATATACTCTATCCCTATTTAGGTGGCGCACGCTTTTCGAGGTCAAATTTGACCATCGAATTGACCAACGAAACATGGTGTATGTGTTATGCATGTCATACCGTTGAATTAGTATTCAAATAAAGTTTCTAATGATATAATTTTTATAAAAAGTGGCAGCTGCGTTATTGATCAAATTAGTGGTCAAAGTTTAAACACACAAAACAAAGGCGCCACATGCATTGGGACGGAGGGAGTAAGAAAAGATTAACACTGCCAGTGATTGAATTAAAAAAAATGAGGCTGCCAGGCCATTACAGTATTGTGAATGAAACTCGGATATCAATCATAAGTAAGATTTTCGGAGAGTTCTGATTATTCTCTCGAGGAGCCCAAAATCCAAAAATAAATAAATAACTGACAAAATATGCATTCCACTGGTTGCATCTTGGAGCATGTACACACTTGGTTTTTCCATTGTACTTTCTAACTTTGTTATGACATGACACCTTTTCATAGTTTGATACTTCTAATATATAAGGTAGGGGGATTTCTACAGTTTGCGTCAACAAAAACTGTACCTTCTAGCAGACTAGACACCATAGTTGTGTTAGAAAATGGAACTGGAAGAAAAATAGATATTCCAATTTTGTTCTTTTATGTTCCATTTGCAAAATTTATCTATCTGAATAAGTTTATACTTTTACTGCAAAATATTCAAATCCTGTATAATTTCTAAGTTTATTAAAATTAATTCAGGATATACCTTCTCAAACTCTTTTACATACTTTTACTGCAAAATATTCAAATCCTGTATAATTTCTAAGTTTATTAAAATTAATTCAGGATATACCTTCTCAAACTCTTTTGCAAGGTCTTCGGTGATCATAGATATTGACTCTGCATGCTGTTTTGCCTTGAGCAGCAGCTGTCTATGCTCTTGAGTGATTCTTTTACCTGATGAGAAAATTAGAAGAACCTATTATGAAAAGAATAAGACGCTATATGCTAACTATTCGTCAATCAATATCAGCGAGTATCGAAATAAAATATTGACTGCTTGAAGGCCAACATATACTCAAACTGTGACACAATATATATATATATATATATAGGAAAAATACTTCTTACTCCCGGGTGTAACTACTCCCACGTCTCATATACTGCCTTAGGGAAGTATTTGTAATACTTTATCTGTTTGAGTATGTTCATATACTATCTAAGATACTTTCAAGCAAGTTAGGTGAAAAAATTGCAAATGCACCCATAGTTTTCAGTATATATGTAAAATACCGTCATATTTGTACGTACAAAAGGAGTATGTGAATAAAAATTACATACTACCCAAAAAATAGTATATATACTACCCAAATATTCTTATATACTTCATACTACCTATATATAGTCTCCAGTATGATAGATACTGCCTAAATTACGTGAAACACACGTGGGTGTAACTACACCTGGGTGTAGTATGAATATGTTATATATAGGAAAAATAACTGCTGTTACTTATTTATTAATACTACTCCCTCCGTCCCAAAATAGATGTCACAGATTTGTCAAAAATTGGATGAATCTAGACACTATTTAGCATATAGATACATCCTAAATTTGAAAAATTCCCGACGTCTATTTTGAGACGGGGGGAGTACTTCATTAGATAGATCTGTTAAAACTAACAAGAATCCCCATGGCATCTAATATTTCTATCTTTAAGGAACAGCTATTCAACAATGCAAGAACATATAACTTCTCAGTGAAGCTCAGACTGAGAAATTCCAAGCATTATTTCGTAGATCATACAATGCTGGATTTCCAGGACTGGCTTGCAAATTACAATATTTGTTTGGGAGAACAAGTTATCAAGTATCTTTCTGTTAGAACCCAACTTTCCGAGATTAGAGATGTGGTGAACTTTGATCTTAGGCAAACACTGCAGGCAGCCACCCAGCATGGCGAGTTTGCGACAGATACTACAAAGCAGTAAAGTTGACGAAGGAACTGCTTATGCTTTGATTAGTAATGACAAAAGGCCTGGCTTATAGAGGCGTCTTAGCTAACAAGGAATTCCACAAACTTGGAAAGGAAATCACAAATATTCTCTAAGAGATTCATATTTTCAACTAATTGACCAGATAGATAATGAAGTCTTCATATTTAATTTTGGTGCTCCAGGGAAGGCTTCCTGTCAGCAGGCTGGACCCACGACGTTATCATGTGAGGCCACAAGAAACAATCTTCGACATTCCTATTGTAAAGAATGACCCGCCAATTCACCCAATTTGTAAAAAGCATGTTTGCAGTCCATGATCATAGACATATATTGATAGCAGTAGAATCAATATTTGGATCGTCAACCAGTGCAGCAACAACATACTTGTGTGTAGTACCACATAAAAATCATACTGAAAAAAAAAATACTTCGCTGGTATTTCGTGTCACAGCCTTACAAAAAAATGGATATAATCTGTCCCCAAAAAATGTACACCCAAAGACCAATGATAGTTCGTATCAAGGAAAAATCTCTATGCAAAAAGGGGAATATAAGAAAGAACGGCTTAGACGCCTACCAACTAACAGTATTTCAATATATACTCATTAAAAACAGCAATACAGTTGGTAGCACCAACTCACAGTTTTCATATTCTTTGGCAGCATGAACAGCGTCCTTCTCAAATTTCTTCACATCTTTTTCCATCTCCCATATCTATGAGATGCAAATGACTATCAAAGAGAAAACACACAGAAGGTTGGATATCAAAAACTTCTACAATTTTCTCGTGATGCTACCAGGATAGATAATTTTATGTAGTGGAATGTTTAGAGGCATGGAACAACACAAACCATAAGCATTTATAATTGAATGAGCTCGCCATTTTCTTATGTCAGTTTTTTCTGGTTTGTGCACTGTTCATAAATGTGTGCACTGTGACTGCTTTCTCAAGAAGCATACCTTTGTATCAAGCTCAATAAAAGCCATGTTCTTTTCAGCAGAACTCCATTTGAGAGCAACAGCTTCAACAAGTAAACTCTAAGAGATAAAAAACAATATGAAGTAAGAATATGTAGCCTTGATGATGATCAAGATAAACGAAATATTGGTGGTTAGCTTAGAAGTACTAGCCTTGAGTTTTATCATAGCTCGAAACCGTTGATCATTGAACTTAGCTAGCTGATCAGTAAGCTTCCTTGTGCTGGATTCCACATCTTCCTCTTGAGATATGTCCGCCAGAGTTCTTCTTTTGATATCTAGAGAGAAGAACAGCATATTATGTAAGCTACATGTAGAAGAACAGGGAAAAAGTAACGTACCTATACGCCTTTGTATTTCTTCCCTCCTCTTCTTTTGGGACCTCACCCTGTCAATAATTGTCTCCTGAAAATATGACAATCAAAAGATAAGCATTATCAGAAACAACTGAGCTTTAGTTGAATATAATGAAGTTAATAGCATTAAGAATATATGAAACCTTTTTCTTGCGGATTTCTGCCTCTTCATCTTCTAATTTCCTCTGGTCTTTCTGGATCTCTCGTAAGGCTTCCTCCATGCCTTCAACCTTTTTTGTAAGTTCATCGTTTTCAGACCGAAGCATTTCAATGTCACTAATATTCAAGTCTGCAAGAAAAAACTGATAAGAATTCTGCATAGGTAAACCATATAATACACTAACTTATCAAGGCAGAGATTGCAACGCATACCACACATGAAGAGACGAGATGGATAGACTGAATCAACATTTGCTGACACATGATCACCATATCTCGATCTAGACCATCGATAATGGTTACGCGGAGTCCAAAGGTCAGAAATACCTAACTTTATCACTTCGTCTGCTCTTTGATCTGCTTGATCTGTACCTATATACTTCATGGGCATGAAAAAGAAGCAGAACTCTCTGAAGTCATAAACATGCAACTTGGTACAGATTCATGAATTGGATATAAGCCGTGTTGTACCGATTGATCCACAGAAGCCTGAGTAATCAAAACATTTTTTACAGCAGGAGGAGCTTCAAATTCTTGATCAAGTCGTGATTTGATCCCAAGTTGCTTCATCTGTCAAAAGAACAATTAACAGACTCAAAATTTATTCCGCCATTTTATTTTTGCTGAGAGCATTTTGATTGGGCACAAAGATAAAGAAAGATCCGAGTTGTTAAAGTCAAAGAGGATCACATAATGTCCTCACATTAAGTGTGTAGCTAAGACAGACATGATGATTTATGTAGATGAAGTGAACTGTTCATGCACAAACAATTAAAAAAGAGGTTTGAACAAGCATGAAAGACACTAGCATTAAATTTGCTTCCACACGTTATAGTAAGGGACATGATTTCGAAACAAAATAGCGCTCGTGAAACAAAGGAGAGAGTAACAATAAGTAATAGACATTGATGTACTAAAATGCTAATTTGACTGGTATATATGTGCTGACCTCCAGAGTAATGTTGAATGGCTCACACCTGACGCTATTGCTCCCTGTGTAGTTCAGAACAGGAATACCATATTGCTTCAGTTGTCTAACCAAGAGGTCACGGTCCGAAGCATCCTGGGTAATGAATGACTGGCACATGCAGTGAAATGACAGTTAATTTGTTTGCAGATATAATGTTCTCTGACAGAAATCAATGGAGATCATAAACAAGAATCGCAAAAGAAATAGACAGTAAGCGAAGGAACTTAGATCTAGAGAACAGTTTCTGGAGATGCTGTCCTATTAGACACTAATAATCTTCAGTAACTGGACGATCAGTCTGCTCTGCACATTAATCGTGCACAAGACATGGGCACAATGTGCAATGGCACGCCCACAGAGACATGCGGCCACTGGTAGACCTGCACCAGTTCGAGCAGAGGCAAAAAAATATCGCCCAGGATGCCTACCTCCATTTCACAATATCACCCAGGATGCCTACCTTAGGAGGCAAAAAAATTTAAGTAATATTTGATGGGACAGGACCATACTTGAGCAAGCATGATCCAGTACCATCAAATATTACTTCAGCTTTATGCTTCCTAGGATATGCTAGCCAAACATATTATAAAATGGAGGGAGTAAATTCAATGAAAATGCTAAAACTAGGGAAAACAATAAGTAGTATACCCACCAGGATTTAGCAACGGAACATGAAAAATTACCAAAGTATTAGTACCTTCCATACATAGTTTGGAACATGGTTTTCCAAGTAAGCAGCGTGAGTTTTATTCTGAATATTAACCTGAGATCAGTCGAAGAAAGTATAATGATAAGCCTCTTGGATGCAAAGCAAACAGCAGTTGGTGGGCACGCAAACAAAACAAACCTCAAGGAGAACAGGCCCATAAACTTCTCTCCTGAATATATTTTTGTTATTTTGCACCCAGTAGTATGCCTCACTGATTTTGTCAGCACCAGCTCTTTCCAATGCTTGGAGTAGCTTATTGTTCTTACTTTCCATTTGCTTCAACCTGTAGGAAATGTTTATTAGGTAGCCATGTCACAAATAGTGTATATAGATGGTAGTTGACAAGCTGGATACCTATCAGAACACTTCCTCAGATTTTCTCTCTCCTGAGCTAACTGGCGCTCCTTCTCTCTCCGTCTTAATTTGAGCTCGTTTATGCCACAAGTTGTTTGTGCGATTTCATCTGTTAGTTGTGCCTGTGCAAAAAGATAAATTTAGATGCAGATGCAAATACCATTGCTACTCAATACTGTGTTAACGTGAGACATTAAACTCGATAGGATGGTTACAGATGCGGACAGAAAGCTGCATAAATACAAAGCAATAAGTCATGAAAACAAAGTAACTAAACTAACCATTTCAGCTCTAGGTGGTTCATATGGTTGTACATCTTGAAGTTCCTTTTCAGCAGTGGTAAGAGCTTCCCTAGCATTTGAGATTCTTTGTTGCCAAGATCTTTCTTGCCTTTTCAGATCTTCTATGTCATCAAACGTGGTTTTCAATCGTGCAATCTGATACCACAGCAGGTGTAAAGGATTGACAACAGAAAAAACTGCACTAAGGAGCTGATTTGGGCAACAAAAAAGAAGAGTTCATACCAGCTGCCCTTCTTCATCTGTAACTTCCCGACGCTTGTTTGTGTTTTGATTTATCTGGTTGTTTATCTTCTTGGTACTTGAAGCATGAGTCATTTTCTCTTTCTTGATCTCTCTACATAAATACAGAGGAGCAAGAAGATGTGTGTTCCATTAGAAATCAAACATCTCAGTAAGTCGGACAAAGCTAAATTGTGAAGGAGAAACTTTTACTGAACCAAAAATGCAATGTCAAAGTATTAGCATGTTGCTCTATCACTCGGGTAATCAGAAATTGAGTTCCAGTTAAGAAGGAATGATATCTACTTATCTAGAAGGTGTTGAAAGGATATTAGTTAGTTCAAAAGTGACAGATGAACATAATAGGAATATCAAAAGTAGCACACTAGGACAAACACCAAACCATGCAGTACTAGGGACTTCCGGAAACATCTGGAGAGTGATTTGCAGGTGAAGAAAAGTAATAACTGAACTGGATCCGTTTGACTGTGATACATACTCGATCGGGGCTTTTGAATCTTGCCAGATCTTGGCTGCTTCTTCCATTTTCTTCTTGGAGCTTTTCTCTTCATTCTGTACCTTTTGAAATTCCACTTTCTTCATGTCGTATTTGAGCCATGGCAGCTTCTTCTTCATTAGCTCAGCCTAGTGCACAATCAACCAACACAGTAATGCAATAATATCATGATAAAATTACTTTCCATAACATTCATAGGCAAACAATAAAACAGACCTTTTTCAGAAGTGTATCTCTTTGCCGGACACGTTCGACATCTTTTTCTTGTTCAGCGTTGAGAGCCTTTAGATTGTTCAAGGTCTGCTCCTTTTGCTTTACAGTCTGAAATTCGATATAAACTCGGTAGCTTTAGAGTGTAAAAGATCATATGT
Source organism: Avena eriantha (assembly GCA_910589775.1). Classification (NCBI taxonomy): domain Eukaryota; kingdom Viridiplantae; phylum Streptophyta; class Magnoliopsida; order Poales; family Poaceae; genus Avena; species Avena eriantha. The sequence continues at coordinate 584,892,392 of OU342743.1, read as the reverse complement.
ATGAAGCAAGAAAAGCTTCAGATGTTCAAGCAAACATAAGATAGAAATGAATGTTGATGTTTACCACTTCGAGAACCCTGAGCTCTCTGCTCCTTTCTATGAGCTGGCGATGCTGAACGGGTAGATTAGGATCACCAACGGCCTTCTCGGTTTCTTCTAGCAGCTGGATGGGAGTCAGCTTTGCAAACTCACATACCCGATCTTGTGGCAGGAACTAGCAACAGAAACAATCACCATCGTCAGGTATAGTAGCTTCACAGTCGGTCCCATGGAGAAAAGAAAACAAACATGAGATACAGACCTGAGTTAAGTTGTTAATTTGAATATTGAACTTCTTGATGACATCTATAATTTCCTTTTTGGGGACAGTGGCCCCTGCAGGAACGAAATCTCCATTGTGTTCAGCAAAAAGTACACACATTATTACCGAATTAAAATACATGATACTGTCAAATGATAAGGGGGGGAGAGCAGGGTTACCGTCGAGGAGCCACTCGGACTTGTTGTTGGTGTCTATCTTCCGGGTGATGCAGATGTCGTGGCCGGGCGCGTCGCCGCGGAGGGAGAGCCTGACGTGTCCGGAGTCCTCCCCGCGCTTGACGAAGGCCCTGACGCTGGACGCTCTGCCGAGGATGGAGGGGTCGGCGGCGAGGGCGAGGGCTATGGCGCAGACGAGGGAGCTCTTGCCGGAGCCGTTGGGGCCGACGACGAGGTTGAGGCGCGGGCCGGGGCGGCAGACGAGGCGGTCGTAGGTCATGAAGTTGCAGAGCTCGATCTCGACGATGTTGCCCGGCACGTAGTCATCATCGCCCCGCTGCGGTGCGGCGGGTGGGCCTGCGGCGGAGGAGGAGGAGGGCTCGAGCTTGGGGCGCTTGGCAGCGCGGGGGGGCGCCATGGGCGGCGGAGGAATGGTGGGGTTAGGGCTTTGGGCGCGGTGCGGGTGGGGAATTTGGAGGGAAAGGAAACGGGATTAATCGGAAAACTGCGCAGTGACGACGACGACGCATCGATCGTCGCGCCCAGCAAGCCTGGGCTGCTTCGTTTCTGGTCCAAGCTTGGTTTTGGCCCACGGGCCTCTGGCCGGAGGTTTTAATATTTGGGGAAAATAATCCGTTCTCTCTTTCTGCATACTGCAGCTGCAAGGATTTTTTTTTTACAGTAAACAGCGCTTTATTGATTAAACCACATCAATACACAAAGATCCCCGGATACACTCCGGTACAGAATGAAAAACCTCACTATAGTGATTACTAATACAGGATTTAGCAAGGGTATGCGTTGCTACATTCAGTGAACGGCTCACATGAATGAAAGAAACTGAAACAAAGGACTTCGCCGCCACCTTGATGCCACTCGCCAGAATCCTAGCCGTTGACCGATCCATCCCAGTCGAATTAAGGCGCTGGATAAGGGAAAGACAATCTGACGCAAAAATAACTCTTTCATAACCCTCCTCCTGGGCGAGTAGGACAACTCGTCAGAGAGCAAGAGCCTCCCCCTCCTCTGGTGCCATCAGACCCTAGTGCTGCTGACGACAAGCAGCCACCAGAGAACCCCGATGATCACGAGCCACCACACCAAAACCCATCCGCTCGTTGGCCTCAAACAGGGCTGCATCAGAGTTGAGAAGAACCACTCCCTGCGGCGGCGGGCTCCACTTAGGCTTGGCCTTGCTAGAGTCACACCTCTTTGTTGGAGCAGATATAAGCAGGTTATCCTTGATCAGCTCAATATGTGCAAAAATCTTCCCACATGTCCGAGATGGGTTCGGTTTGAGAGTGGTGTTCCGTGCTTCATTCCTCGCTTCCCAAATATACCAAAAGTAAACTGCCAGGGTACTAGCTTGTAGCTAATTGGATCGTTGGAGGAAATCGAAGATCCATTGACGACTGGTGGCATAGTTATTTCTATCCAGACATAGGTAAACATAAAGTTTAACCCCACGCCACACGACACACGTGCAAATTGACAGGTTAGTAGTGCATGAGCACTACCCTCCAGCCTGCCACAAAAGATGCACGGACCCGTATCCGGTATCTGTCGCTGAAGCAGCTAGACTCCAGAGGGGAGACAGTCTTGTGCAAACCGCCATAGATGGATCTTCATCTTCCCCAGAGCCTTGATGTGCCAGAGCGCCTTCCATTGTTTGTCATTCACCATCCAGTTCGAGCTGATGCCGCCCACTTTACTTCTGGTCCTGAGAAATTTCTCCAATCGTACCAAATTATACCCAGACCGAACTGAGTACGTACCATGTCGAGTGAACGGCCAGCACACAAAATCTTCACCGGCATGTCTAGAAACGGGGGTTTCCAGGATTCGTTTTTCCATTGCCGGTGCAAAGAAAGCATTGACATTCTCATGATTCCACGAGGCTGACTCCTCATCCATGAGACAACTGAAAGTAGCCAATTTCGGTATAGGGGCTTTGGGCACAAGCTTACCCGGGGGGAACCCCTGTATCCAATAGTCTCCCAGGATTTTGACAGAATGTCCATTGTCGATCCCCCACCGAACCCCTTGCTGAAGGAGATCTCTCCCCTGGAGCAAGCTCCTCCAAGTATATGACGCCGACCTTGGCTTAGGGGCATTCCAGAGATCAGTAGAAGGAAAGTACCTCCCCTTCAAAACCCTCGCACATAAGGAGTCCGGGATAGTGAGAAGGCGCCACACCTGTTTGGCTAGCATCGCTCGGTTGAAGAGTCCCAAGTCGCGGAAGCCCATTCCCCCGAGGCCCTTGGGTGTCGACAGCCAGTCCCATGACTTCCAGTGAATATTCCTCCTTCCATCCTCCAGACCCCACCACCGATTAGCGATCACATCGCGCATCTTGTCACATATGATGATGGGCAAAAGGAAGCAGCTCATAATAAACGTCAGAATAGCTTGGATCACTAACTTGAGAAGGTTCTCATTACCAGCCCTAGACAGCGGTCTCCCAGATAAACCATTGATGTACTTCCAAAGTTTATCATACAGAAAATTAAAGGTGGCCGTGGGGGATCGACCAACCGAAGTGGGCATCCCAAGGTAAAAGTCGTTGAGAACTTCACTTTGCACCTCTAATTTAGACTTCACAGCCTCTTTCACTTGGTCGGGGCAGTGATGACCAAAGAAAACCGTCGACTTCTCGAGATTTATTTTCTGGCCAGAGCCCTTGCAATAAACCCTTAGAGTACTCTTGAGAGCATCAACACTCCTCATATCACTCCTTGCGAAGAAGATAATGCCGTCTGCGAACAGTAAATGGGATATAGGGGGGCCGAGTCTACCATTACGAATACCTTGGAGCTCGCCTCGACCCTCCTTTTGTTGCAGTAAACATGACAAACCTTCCATGCAGAGAAGAAACAAATAAGGACTGATAGGATCTCCCTGACGAATCCCTCTGGAGGGAACAACTGGCTCTGTGAGTTGACCATTAACACGAACAGCATACCGAACACAAGTGACACATCTCATAACCGATTGAATCCAACCAGGGTCAAAACCGAGTCTGCATAAGCAACCATGGAGATAACTCCATTTCACCCTATCATATGCTTTCATCATGTCAATTTTCAGCACAAAAAGGGTTTCTTAACATTCTGAGTTCGAATAGTATGCAAACATGCATAGGCAATCAAAGCATTGTCCGTGATCAACCTACCAGGCACAAAGGCACTTTGTTGTTCAGAAATCACCTCTGGTAAGATAACTTTCAATCTGTTTGCCAGAACCTTGGACGCTATCTTGTATAGAACATTGCACAAGCTAATAGGGCGGAAATTCTTGAGCTGTTTCGGCTCGGCAACCTTCGGGATAAGCAAATTAATGGAATCACATAGTCCCTTTGGTATTTCTCCTCCACATAGAAAGCTCCTGATAGCATCACATATTTCCTTTTTCAAAAACTCCCAGTGGGTATGATAAAATAGTGTCGGGAAGCCATCCGGCCCTGGAGCCTTGGTAGGACCCATCTGAAAAAGAGCGGTCTGAATTTCCTCATCAGAGTACGCCTTACATAAATCTGCGTTTATCTTGGCAGTAATTTTGACTGGGATAGCATTCAAAACCGCATTAGCCGAGTCACATGATTCAGAAGAGAAAATTTGTTCATAAAACGTATGAACCATACCTATTATTCCACTATGTGACTCACACTTTGAACCATCATCCCATAGCAAAGAATTGATCTTATTTGTACGTTTGCGAGCAGAGGCTTTGGCATGGAAAAACGTAGTGTTGCGATCCCCTTCTCTCAGCCATTCCACCCGTGAGCGCTGCTTGGCCATGATCTCCTCGCATTCAAATAGCTCACAGAGATGGTGTTCAATTTCACGTTCCTCCTTAAGTGCCTCCTCAGACAGTGTCTGACCACGTAAATAAACCAGTTGCTGCTCAAGTCTTCTAATCTTCTTCCTTACTGAACCAAAGGTAGCTTGGCTCCAAGCTTTTAGGGTCAGTGCATGCTATTCAGCTTGGCCCATGTGGATCGCAGAGAGGATGGGCCCCCGTCGCTAGCAGCCCAAGCTGCTTCCATAGTGTCTCTGTAATCGGGAGGCCGCCTCCAGAAAGCTTCATATCTGAACGACGACGCCACTGGCTGGTTCACCTCCCGCTGTGAATCTCGAAAGATGGTAATAAGCACAGCGTAGTGATCCGAAGAGGTGGTGATCAAATTGTCCACCGTGCAGGACTCGAAGAGCTATGAAAAGCTTGCGTTGTCCACTGCCCTATCTATCCGCACTTTTACATAAGACTCTACATTTTGTCTATTCGACCAAGTGAACTTTGGTCCCTCATATCCCAAGTCCATTAGACCAAGTCCTGAAGATAGTCCTAGAATGCCGCAATCTGTGTTTCCGTCCTATTGCGAGGTCCGATATGCTCGTCCTGGCTCAATACCTCATTAAAGTCCCCACAACAAATCCAAGGACCATTCCAGCCCGTACTCAGAGAACGGAGGTTATTCCAAAACTCATGTCTCAGATCACGTCTTGGTTCCCCGTACACAAAGGTCATTCGCCATGTTAATCCGTCCTCCGATGTAATCTATGTGTCAATACACCGGTTACTGAAACCCTTCACGGATACAGCCAAAGACGATAACCAAAAAAGGCCTAAGCCACCACTTAAGCCATCACTGCTAATAGCAAAATGAAGGAAATATGCCCTGAGAGGCAATAATAAAGTTGCTATTATGTATTCCTTATCTATGATAGATGTTTATTTTGCATGCTAGAATTGTATTGATCGAAAACATCAATACATGTGTGTTTAATAAACAAAAAGGGTTCCTAGTTATGCCTCTCTTATAGACTAGCTTGTTGATTAACAAGATGATCAAGGTTTCCTGATCATGGACATTGGATGTTGTTAATAACAAGGTCACAGCATTTGTGAAATGATGTGATGAACATTCATCCGAAGTATAGCATTACGATCAAGTCATTATGTTTATATTGCTATAACATCATACGAAGTAATCTTTATCCTTAGACCATGAGATCATGTTAATTGCTAACACCGGAAGAGTATCTTGATAACATCAAACGTCACACCGTAATTGGGTGACTATAAAGATGGGTTCAGTGCTACGAAGGTGTTATGTTGAGGCTCATGGATCAAGAGTGGAATTTGTCAATCCTGCTGACGGATAGATATACTCTGGGCCCTCTCGGTGATATCACATTAAGGTAGCTTGCAAGCAAGTGATGTGATCACTAGAATGTTATATCACGGGAACGAGAAAAGAGTGCATGTCGGTAACGAGATCAAACTAGGTATTTGGATACCGATGATCGAATCTCGGACATGTATTATATAAAGAGATAAAGGGATTAAATTATAAGCATTAAAGGTTCTCACGATCACAGAAGTCATCGTTGAATATGCAGGAGTCAGTATGGACCTCCAGGTCCCGCTTCTGATTATTGATCTGAGAGGAGTCTCAATCATGTCTGCATTATTCGCGAACCGTAGGGTGACACACTTAAGAGTTACCGGACACCATTTTGGAGCACATGTGTTTTAGACAAAAGAATTGCAAAGCGCATGAATTGTTTCGATAGAACCCAAAAATTGTTTCGGGTGAAATTGCAGAAAGTGGTTCTGCATGTGATATTGAAATATTGCAAGGGGTTATATGTGAATGTTTGTTAATTAAAGTAATTAACAAAATTCTGAATAAATTTAATAAAAGAGTTTTATTAAATGAGAGAGCATTAAACTTGGAGAATTTTAATGCATTTAAAGTAGGGACTTTAAAGGGGAATGTGAAGAGGCATTTTAATGTGGATGGGTTACCACCACATGAATGGGGGAGGTGAGGAGTCACCCCCCCCCCATGAGCCAGCCATGAAGAGGAGGGGCACCCCCTCCTCCTATAAAAGGCCCCCCTCTTCCTCCTTCTTCCTCACACCTCCTTGTGAAGTATCTCTCTCCCCCTCTAGAATTATTCCCCCATGGTCTCGGATTAGCGAGATACATGTTCCCGGTGGCATTTTGTCTGGAAGGAGTTGCTTCTTCCGCTGGATCACTAGAGCGAGGAGGTGGAGGTTGTCCGGTGGCTTGAACATGTGTGCGACTGCGGATGCGCTGCTGAGTTGCGGCGCTTGGACTTCCTCACGATCTTGAGATCCGCAAGTGTACGACTACATCAACCACGAGTTCCTACTCGTTAACAAAACTTGTTGTCTTCGAGGGTAAGTTCTCGTTGGATGTATGTCCACACGTTGCTCTGTACCTAGTAGATAGATCTTGGCGTGTAGTTCTCATCGTAGGAAATTTTTTGTTTTGTATGTTGCGGACCCAACAGTGGTATCAGAGACTGATCTATGCGTAGGTGCTTTGCACGGGTAGTACACATATGTTTATATGTGGGCGATGATGATCATGTTATTGCATCTTCTATGTATTTTGGATATTGGTGGCATAGTGGGATGAAGCGGCCCGAACCAACCTTACATGTCATCGTACATGAGACTGGTTCCACGACTGACATGCAACTTGTTTTGCATAAGTGGCTGGCGGGTGTCTGTCTCTCCTACTATAGTCAATATCTGATTTATAACGAGTTGCTAATAACTTGGTTATCCTCGTTGTGGTTCATGTTCGTAGGTAAGAACGGTTCTATCTCCGGAAGCCCTAAGCCACGTAAAACTTGCAATTGATAAACTAGAGGCGTCTAGTTTAGATCGTTGCTGGGCTAGTGTCTTGATATGGTATTGTTGTAAGTAGATGTATGATAGATAATCTTACAACACATTCAACGTGTAAGTTCCATAGACCTTGGCCTTACACACAAAGGACTGATAGAGATCATACCACGATGCAAATGATAGAGATCAAATGCATGGACCATATCATCTCACTTTACACATTAGATGTTAGCATCTTATACTGCTAGTTTGGCGCTTTCTATAGCATTGTAAGATGATCCCTCATTTAGATATAAATATAAAAATATGTTCTTCCTTAACTATGCACCGTTCTGTGGATCTTGTTTCGAGACATCACGTGATGATCGGGTGTACTCGAATCTACGCTTTCATAGGAATGGGTGTAAGACAGTTTTAAACACGCAAATACTAAGGTTCTTACTTGGCGAGCCTAGCATGTACAGACATGGCCTCGGAACACGGACCGAAAGGTTAAGCATGATTCATATAGTTGATATGATGCCCATATAGATGCTCTCCTTTGAAGCTACATCAACTCACGTGATGATCGGACTTGGTGTAGTGGATTTGGTTGATGTAATCACCAAAAGGACACGAGGGATGTCGTTTTTGAGTGGGAGTTCATTAGTAATTTGGATTAGTTGAACTCACTCTAACATAAACTTAGTCTAAATAAACTTTACAAATTCTGTTGTGGATGGCACCACCTGCTTTTAATTTAAATGTGTTCATGGAGAAAGAGAAACTTGCTGTGAATGGTAGCAACTTCACCAACTGGGCTATGAATTTGAGGATTCTCCTCGCTGCTGCACAAAAGCAATATGTTCTAGATGCGCCGCTAGGCCCCCCACCAGCTCCTGATGCCCCTGACGAGGAAAAGAATGTCTATGTGACTCGTCAGGAGGACCACAACTTAGTTCATTGCGGCATACTGTATGGGCTAGAGCCAAAACTTCGAAAGCATTTCGAAAATGGCAATGCCTTTGATACCATGGGAGAATTGAAAATGATTTTCGATACCCATGCTGCCGTAGAGAGTTATAATGCTACTGAAAATTTCTTTAGCTGGATGATGGAGGAGAACAGTTCCGTTAGTGAGCATGTACTCAAAATATCTAGGTACACCGGTAAGCTTGTGTCCTTGGGAATAACGATTCCCATTGGCTTAGGAATACATCATGTTCTCCAATCTCTGCCACCTAGCTACAAGAGCTTCGTGATGAACTATAATATGCAGGGCATGAAGAAGTCTCTTCCCGAGCTTCTGTCAATGCTAAAGACTGCAGAAGTGGAGATTAGGAAAGAACATCAAGTTTTGATGATCAATAGGACCACCGGTTTCAAGAAGGACAAGAAAGGCAAGCACAAGGGAAAGAAGGGTGGCAAATCTGTTGCCACACCTGAAAAGAAACCCCGAGCTAGCCCTAAGTCTGACACCGAGTGTTACTATTGCAAGGGGACTAGCCATTGGAAGCGCAATTGCCCCAAGTATTTGGCGGACAAGAAGTTCGGCAAGGCAAACAAAGGTATATATGATATACATGTTATTGATGTGTACTTGACTAGTACTCGCAGTAGCACCTGGGTATTTGATACGGGATCGGTTGCTAATATATGTAACTCGGTTCAGGGGCTGCAGAACAAGCGACAACTAGCAAGGGATGAGGTCATGATGCGGGTCGGCAATGGATCAAAAGTTGATGTGATCGCCGTCGGGACGCTACCTCTCCATATGCCATCGGGATTAGTTATGAACCTAAATAATTGTTATTTGGTGCCTGCACTGAGCATGAACATTGTATCCGGATCGTGTTTGATGCAAAGTGGTTATTCCTTTAAATCTGAAAATAATGGTTGTTCGATTTATAAGAATGATATCTTTTATGGTCATGCACCTATGTTGAATGGTTTATTTCTAGTGGATCTCGATAGTAGTATTACGCATATTCATAATGTTAATGCTAAAAAGATTAAACTTGATAATGATATATCTGCATATATGTGGCACTGCCGCCTAGGTCATATTGGTGTTAAACGCATGAAGAAACTCCATTCTGATGGACTTTTGGAATCACTTGATTTTGAATCATTTGATACATGTGAGCCATGCCTTATGGGCAAGATGACTAGAATGCTGTTTTCCGGTTCAATGGAACGGGCGACAGATTTATTGGAAATCATACATACTGATGTGTGTGGACCAATGAGTGTGTCGGCGTGAGGTAGATATCGTTATTTTGTTACTTTCACGGATGATTTAAGTAGATACGGGTATATCTATTTGATGAAACACAAGTCTGGAACCTTTGAAAAGTTCAAGGAATTTCAGAATGAAGTGGAAAATCATCATAATAGAAAGATCAAATTTCTTCGGTCTGACCGTGGAGGTGAGTATCTAAGTTACGAGTTTAGCACACACATGAAAGAGTGTGGAATAGTTTCACAACTCATGCCTGCCGGAACACCACAACGTAATGGTGTGTCGGAACGTCGTAATCGTACTTTATTGGATATGGTTCGATCTATGATGTCTCTGACTGACTTGCCACTGTCATTTTGGGGTTATGCACTGGAAACAGCTGCATTCACTTTAAATCGGGCACCATCTAAATCCGTTGAAATGACACCGTATGAATTATGGTTTGGAAACAAACCTAAGTTGTCATTTCTTAAAGTTTGGGGATGCGATGTTTATGTGAAGAAACTTCAGCTGGATAAACTCGAACCCAAAGCGGAAAAAAGCGTCTTCATAGGATACCCTAAGGAAACGATTGGGTATACCTTCTATCATAGATCCGAGGGCAAGGTTTTTGTTGCCAAGAATGGATCCTTTCTTGAGAAGGAGTTTCTCGCGAAAGGTCTGAGTAGTCGGAAGGTAGAACTCGAAGAGGTTATTGAACCTTCTCTTCATTAAATGGCGAGTAGTGCAGCACCGGAAATTGTTTCGGAGTTGACTTCACCTAATGAAGAGAGAACTAATGATATTGATCATGAAACTCCAAAAGAGGACACTACCGAACCTCGCAGGTCAAGTAGGACACGTGCAACTCCTGAACTGTACGACAATCCTGTTGTGAATTTCATGGTTGAAGAAATAGATGACCCTGCGACGTATGAAGAAGCGATGATGAGCCCGGATTCCAACAAATGGCTAGAAGCCATAAAATCCGAGATGGAATCCATGTACGAGAACCAGGTTTGGACCTTGGTGGACTTACCTCACGATCGAAAGGCCGTTGAGAATAAATGGATTTTCAAAAGAAAAACTGATGCTGATGGTAATGTGACCATCTATAAGGCTCGACTTATCGCAAAGGGGTTTCGACAAATTCAACGAGTTGACTACGATGAGACATTCTCTCCCGTAGCGATGCTTAAGTTGGTTAGGATTATGTTAGCAATTGCTGCATATTTCGATTATGAAATATGGCAGATGGATGTCAAAACTGCGTTCCTCAATGGTAATATTGAAGAAGAGTTGTATATGATACAACCTAAGGGTTTTGTCGATCCTAAGGATGCTAACAAGGTATGCAAACTTCAGCGATCCATCTATGGACTGAAGCAAGCATCCCGGAGTTGGAATCTCCGCTTTGATGAGGTGATCAAAGAGTTTGGATTTGTCCAAACTTATGGAGAGACTTGTATTTACAAGAAATTGAGTGGGAGCAATGTGGCATTTCTGATATTATATGTGGATGACATATTATTGATTGGAAATGATATAGATATTTTAAACAGTGTTAAAAGTTATCTAAACAGCAAATTTTCGATGAAAGACCTTGGTGAAGCGTCATATATATTATGCATTAAAATCTATAGAGATAGATCAAGGCGTCTAATTGGGCTATCGTAGAGTACATACCTTGATAAGATATTAAAGAAGTTTAATATGGACAGAAGTAGGAAGGGGTTCTTACCTATGTTGCAAGGCAAGACATTGAGTAAGACTCAAAGTCCGGCTACGGCGGAAGAAAGAGAGATAATGGATAAGATACCCTATGCCTCGGCCATAGGATCTATAATGTATGCCATGCTATGTACAAGACCGGATGTGGCACATGCTATTTGTTTGACTAGTAGGTACCAATCTGATCCAGGTTCGGAACACTGGATAGCGGTCAAGAACATCCTCGAGTACTTGAGAAGAACTAGGGATATGTTTCTTATATACGGAGGTGAAGAAGAGCTAGTCGCTAAGTGTTATGTCGATGCTAGCTTTGACATTGATCCGGATGACTCTAAGCCTCAATCCAGATACATATTTCTCTTGAACGGAGCAGCAGTTAGTTGGAGGAGTTCCAAACAACCTGTGCTGGCTGGATCAACGACGGAGGTGGAATATGTTGTTGCTTCAGAAGCGGTGCAGGAAGCGGTTTGAATGAAAGAGTTCATTACGGAACTAGGTGTGGTTCCTAGTGCATTGCACCCAATGGTGATCTATTGTGACACCAATGGAGCCATAGCCAACGCCAAGGAACCGAGGTCTCACAAGAATTCCAAGCATATTAAGCGCCGGTTTCACTCCATCCGCGAACATGTCAAGGATGGAGACATAAAGATTTGTAAAGTAAACACGGACCTAAATGTAGCATATCCGTTGACTAAAGCTCTCCCTAGGGAAAAACATGATCAACACCAAAACTCCATGGGTGTTAGATTTATCACTACGTGAACTAGATTATTGTCTCTAGTGCAAGTGGGAGACTGAAGGAAATATGCCCTGAGAGGCAATAATAAAGTTGTTATTATGTATTCCTTATATATGATAGATGTTTATTTTGCATGCTAGAATTGTATTGATCGAAAACATCAATACATGTGTGTTTAATAAACAAAAAGGGTTCCTAGTTATGCCTCTCTTATAGACTAGCTTGTTGATTAACAAGATGATCAAGGTTTCCTGATCATGGACATTGGATGTTGTTAATAACAAGATCACAACATTTGTGAAATGATGCGATGAACATTCATCTGAAGTATAGCATTACGATCAAGTAATTATGTTTACATTGCTATAACATCATACGAAGTAATCTTTATCAATAGACCATGAGATCATGTTAATTGCTAACACCGGAAGAGTATCTTGATAACATCAAACGTCACACCATAACTGGGTGACTACAAAGATGGGTTCAGTGCTACGAAGGTGTTATGTTGAGGCTCATGGATCAAGAGTGGAATTTGTCAATCCCGATGATGGATAGATATACTCTGGGCCCTATCGGTGATATCACATTAAGGTAGCTTGCAAGCAAGTGATGTGATCACTAGAATGTTATATCATGGGAACGAGAAAAGAGTGCATGTCGGTAACGAGATCAAACTAGGTATTTGGATACCGATGATAGAATCTTGGACATGTATTATATCAAGAGATAAAGGGATTAAATTACAAGCGTTAAAGGTTCTCACGATCACAGAAGTCGTCGTTGAATATGTAGGAGTCAGTATGGACCTCCAGGTCCCGCTTCTGATTATTGATCTGAGAGGAGTCTCAATCATGTTTACATTATTCGTGAACCGTAGGGTGACACACTTAAGAGTTACCGGACACCATTTTGGAGCACATATGTTTCAGACAAAAGAATTGCAAAGCGCAGGAATTGTTTCGATAGAAACCGGAAATTGTTTCGGGTGAAATTGCAGAAAGTGGTTCTGCATGTGATATTGAAATATTGCAAGGGGTTATATGTGAATGTTTGTTAATTAAAGTAATTAACAAAATTCTGAATAAATTTAATAAAAGAGTTTTATTAAATGAGAGAGCATTAAACTTGGAGAATTTTAATGCATTTAAAGTAGGGACTTTAAAGGGGAATGTGAAGAGGCATTTTAATGTGGAGGGGTTACCACCACATGAATGGGGGAGGTGAGGAGTCACCCCCCATGCGCCGGCCATGAAGAGGAGGGGCACCCCCTCCTCCTATAAAAGGCCCCCCTCTTCCTCCTTCTTCCTCACACCTCCTTGTGAAGGATCTCTCTCCCCCTCTAGAATTATTCCCCCATGGTCTTGGATTAGCGAGATACATGTTCCCGGTGGAATTTTGTCTAGAAGGAGTTGTTGCTTCCGCTGGATCGCTGGAGCGAGGAGGTAGAGGTTGTCCGGTGGCTTGAACGTGTGTGCGAGTGCGGATGTGCTGCTGAGTTGCGGCGCTCGGACTTCCTCACGATCTTGAGATCAGCAAGTGTACGACTACATCAACCACAAGTTCCTACTCGTTAACAAAACTTTTTGTCTTCAAGGGTAAGTTCTCGTTGGATGTATGTCCACCCGTTGCTCTGTACATAGTAGATAGATCTTGGCGTGTAGTTCTCATCCTAGGATTTTTTTGTTTTCTATGCTACGGACCCAACACGAAACACCCAGAGTATCCTAATGACCACATAAAGTTCCGAACTCTGGATTCCCTCATCTTAGTTTCAGAGAGGAAGAGGAGGGCGGGACGGTGATCTTTCACTAAGAAGCGGAGCTCGCCAACTGTCGCGTCCGTCCCGAGACCGCGACAGTTCCAGCATAAGGCACTCATTGCGTCTAGCGGGGTTGCACCACAGCACCCGCCTAATCCGCCGATCCAACATCACCAACCATCTTCAGCTTCTTATTTGAGTTAGTTCTTGTTTCGTCCTTCTCACTGCGCATATTCTGAACCTCCAGAGCGGTACAGTTCAGATGTAGCACCATCGCTTGAGAGTTGTCCACCTTCTCAGCAGGAGGAGGGGACTTTGGAACATAAATCTGCTGAGACTTTCGCTTCCGTCCCCCAGACAGTACACCGCCGTCCTGAACAGTACCACGGTCCCTTCCTTGACCCCTAGGAGCACGGTTTGTCGCGTGTCGAGGGCGTGTCTGTTTCTTGATCGGAGAGGACACGTCGGACGCCTCCACACCCTTCTGAACATTCTGCCCCGTGCCTCTGTTCGTCGACTGGCCAGCCTTGTCCTTGGGAGTGACAGGGGGCCCTGAAGTCTGGCTTTGGCTTGCCGACGTCGAACCACTCGACGAATTGGCCCCATGTGGTTTCTTCCTCCTATCATCCGGGGCACATAAACGATCCGCTGAGTAAGGAAGCTTCTTCCACATCATGCTCCCTAGGATTCTTGCATTCGATTGAGGAGTGACCAATGATCCCACACGAGAAACAATAGTGGGGAAGGTTCTCATACTGGATTGTTGGGGGGATACCCCCGGGTAGGGTCACGCCGGGGTATAAAGGCCAAGTTAGCCGAGGTATGGCAAGGTCAAAGCAAGTGTTGGCCGAGTCACCTCAAGGCAGGCCAAATCACGGAGTAACCCGGACCAGGGGATGTCCACCTAACTGGGTCTCAACCGACTTATGCCGTATGTCGGTAAGATGTATCTAACTTATATGCATGAACATGTGTGGCCAGATCAACTAGGTACGATCCGGGTTATATCAACCTTGTAAGAGAAGGAAGGTATCTCGCTGGTCAAAGGTGACCACTGTACGCAGAGCGTGAGCAAAGCGGACAGAGGCCAGGACCACCGAGGCGTGGCCGACAAAGGTGACGATCCCTATGTCGGATGACGCGGGCGCCGCAGAGGCTCACGTAGCCTCTGCATGGATGACGCTGGGCTAAAGTGACCCGGTCGGCTTACTATTTTGGAAAGAGGAATATGCCTCCACGTATGCCCTAACTGGAGACCTAGCCACCCCTATATAAAGAGGGCTAGAGCCTCTGTAGAAAGGGTTGGTCTTTACTGGGTTAATCTCTAGTGTGTGGCGGTTTACTAGTGTGTTCCACAAGGCTAGCTAGTGGTGAGAGTAAGAGAGTTCTTCTTCCTCCTCTCCCCAACACAGCTCAAGGAGCACTTGTAAACTGTGGAAGTGAATCGAATACAGAACAACTCTATGTGGAATCACCACACTATCCCTCCCTGGATTCCCCTAGTGCATTTAGTCCCCACCTTTAGCCTATCCATGGCATCTGCCGTGACACCACCATGATAGTTGGCGCCCACCATGGGGCTGGCGGCGCTAGCAGGGGTGAAGATCCGGACGGGAAACTTCATTGGCACCGGCGAACGCATCGTCTCCGGGCTCGTCCAGCGCTTTGGAGTGCTGGATTTCATCAGCGACAACGCTGGCTGCTTCGGCAAGCGTCCTCTTCCGCGCAACGGCCTCTTCGTCAAGCTCGGCACGCACAAGATCTACGTCGCTGTCGATGTGTCATGCATTCATCCGTGACACGTCGTTGAAGGAGGCGAGCCACCCCTTAGCGCGGCTCGCAGGGCGCGTATCACTCGCTCCCTGGACCATGCTGAGGTGATGATGACTGCGCGAGGCGCTGGTGCAAGCAAGGATCCGGCACTAGATCCGGAGGTTATACCTAAGGCACCGAGGAAAAGTAGAGGTCCTCCGCTAGAGAGGCCGGAGAATGTGCGGCAGCAGGCGATGGATAGCTTGGCAAACCCAGTAGCAGCAACAGCAGATCCGGCTCAGGCACAGGCCGAGCTAGAGGAGACTAGGCAAAAAATACTAGAGGGTGCAAAAAAGATAGCCGCGGCTCAACAGTCGTTGAACATGACGCTGCGTGAGTACGCAAAGGCAAATAAGGTAGATGCCGTAAAAGTGAAGGGGAGAAACCTCATAAGTGAAATGAACAGAGAGGGTGATACTAGGATTGAGGAGTCAGAGAACTGTTTGTCCGTGGGGCTGCCGAAGTATAGTACCCCGGCAAAGAACCTCAGAGCAGCAGATGCAGCTGCATCCGAGTTAGAAGGTCTAACGGGTGAAGCCCGTCAGAGGCAGCAAGATAGGGTCAATGAGTTGGTTCAGATCGTGAACAAGCAAAATGAGGAATTGCTCAGGGCTAACCCGGAGAGAGCTGGGGCCTCCAAGATCGTTCATTCGGCGGTGGGTAATCCGGAGAAATCCGCTGGAGCTGCATCATCTCCTCATGGTTGTCCAAGGAGAGAATAGGTAGTAACCTCGGCCAGGAGGAATAAGCAGATAGTCCCATATGACCCGGCAAGGGCAGGGAAAAGAAAAGAGGTGCAGAGAAATGAGGATCGACGGAGTGTGAGCCGAGGTGAAGCTGGCCGAGATAACCATGACCAAGACAATGCCGGTCAAGGGAATGCTGTAAACAGCAATGCCGGACAACGTAATTCGGTAGGTGCAGGTCAACCGCAGCAGCGGAATATACCACGGCAAGAGCGCAGTGCCGGCCAAGGTATGCAACAGAGAGCAGCTCCATAGGAGCAAGATAGATACAATGATGGTGATTCGGAGATGGTGAACACTGGCTATCCCAGACCAGACTATCACGTGATAGGGTCAAGATTGGGAGGCAGGAACTTGATGCCTAATGACGCCAGGCTAAAACTGGATCGGTTGTATAGGTCGGAGCAAATTGAGTGTCAAGATCCTCCGGGTCTAGCATGTTTTGGGCCTAGGATCATGAAGGAACCTCCGGTACCTAACTTCCAGTTACCTAGAGGCACTAAGACATATGACGGCAGCACTAAGCCGGAGGATTGGTTGATTAACTATGCAACTGCTGTAAAAATTGCCACAAGCAACTTGAGATAGGCTGTGAGGTATGTACCCCAGATGCTGGAGGGGCCGGCGAGGGTATGGCTAAACAATTTGCCGCCCGGAAGTATTAACTGTTGGATCGATTTTGAGGAGATGTTCGTTAGCAATTTCTCAAGTACATATCAGAGGCCCAACATGCCACAGACCCTAGCAATATGCAGGCAGAGACCGAATGAGACAGACCGGGAATTCCTGACCCGCTGGTGCACAGTGCAAAACTCATGTGAGGGTGTGATTGAGTCACATGCCATAGCTTGGTTTGCACAAGGGTGCAGATATGCAAGCATGCTATGGCAAAGGTTGCAAAGAGATATGCCAACCACATTGGCAGAAACAATCCGGATTGTTGATTCATATGCTTTGGGTGATTCGACGCAACCTAGGCTCATGTCAAACGAGTCAAGCGGGGAGTATTGTCAGCAAGATGGGGCCGCGTCATCCCAGAAAAATGATTACCGAGGTAAAAGAAGAGATGACAGATCGGATTACCAGTACAGTTCGCAACAAGTTGCAGCTGTGAATCAGGACCAACCCGGAGCAGGAAGTAGTCAACGTTAGAAAACTGGAGGACAGCTGTGGACTCCAAAAATGATGGCAAGAAAACTTAGATGCCAGAACAGAAGAAACAGTGGAAAGAAAAGAAGGATCGTCCGAGGTATACCTATGAGGCAATGCTGGATCAGCCGTGTAAATTCCACACGCCAAATCCGAGTAACCCGGCGGGTCACACAACTAGGCAATGTGAATGGATGCGAAACATAGAACAAAGTGGTTCGGGGAATGCTCAGGCACCTCAGAATGATCAACCTCGGCAGGAGTTACCCTGGCAGCAATTGCTCTCCGGAGCGAACACACAACAGTTAATGTTGCCTCCCCCTCCGCCGAGGTATGACAACCATGAGACAAGGGATGTAGTGCATCAGGTGGAGAACCAAAATCAACCGGATCAGAGGTACCCCAGAAACGAGGGGAGGAATGAGTACAGAGAGCATCATCAAAATTATTGTGTGTTCACTATGGAAGAGACAGACAGAAAGAGCTTGTAGCGCCGACATATGGAGGTTAATGCAGTAATGCCGGTCGTGACGAGGTATATGCCTTGGTCGGGTCAGGAGATTACCTGGAGCATCAAAGATCATCCGAAGCTTATGCCTAGTCCTAGTTCGTATGCGCTGGTGTTGGATCCAACACTCATTGGGCCTAATATCAATGTGAGGTTCTGAAAGGTGCTAATTGACAATGGTAGCAGCATTAACATCATGTATGTGGACACGATGTGCAAGTTGGGTATCTCGGAGAACATGCTCCAAGCTACAAGGACAACTTTCCATGGCATTGTGCCAGGCATTTCTTGTGAACCCATTGGCAAGGTCCGGGTTGATGTGTTGTTCGGTACGAGATATAACTGCCGAACTGAGAATTTGGAATTCGAAGTTGTCAATCTGGAAAGTGCGTATCACGCGTTACTCGGCAGGCCTATCCTGAACAAATTCATGGCAAGTTGTCACATCAGTTACCTAAAGATGAAGTTGCCCGGGCCAAATGGAGTGATTACCATAGCTGGTGATTTCCGACATTCCATTGAGTGCGCGTCTGCTGGGTCTAATCTGGCCGAGTCACTCGTGATCGCGCAGGAGAAGAGAAAAATCCAGGAGGTGGCGGCATTGGCTCAATCCGCATAGCAGTATATGTCGGTGCTAAGCAACCCGCATGGTAGTGTTTCGTTTCAAGAGACAAAAGATACCAAGAAAGTGCTTGTTGATGATATGTTCCCAGAGCGCACCATAACAATTGGTGCCGGGTTAAATGACAAATAGGAAAGCGAGCTCGTCAACTTCCTCCGTGAGAATCGGGATATTTTTGCTTGGTCAACACAGGACTTGCAAGGTGTTCCGAGGGAGCTAATCGAACACTCTTTGAACGTGAGACCCGGAGCAAAACCGGTGAAGCAACCTCTTTGCCGCTTCGCCAAAGACAGGAGAAAGGTCATAGGAGATGAAATAGCTCGATTATTGGCTGCTGGATTTATCATGGAAGTGCTTTACCCGGATTGGCTGCCTAATCCGGTGCTGGTGGAGAAGAAGAAGCATGATCCGAACGTGGCAGTGGTTTGGCGCATGTGTATCGATTACACGAACCTGAATAAGGCGTGTCCAAAAGATCCATTCCCACTGCCAAGGATAGACCAAGTCATAGATTCTACTGCTGGGTGTGAGTTGTTGTCATTCATTCATGCATATTTTGGTTTCCACCAGATACCTCTGAACCCAAGTGATCAAATAAAGACTGGATTTATCACCCTGTATGGGGCTTATTGCTATCGCACCATCCCTTTTGGCTTACGTAATGTAGGGGAAACGTACCAAAGATGTATGCAAAAGTGTTTGCATTACCAAATTGGTCAAAATGTGAAGGTGTATGTAGATGATGTTGTGATAAAGACCAAGGAAAGCAAAACGCTCCTTGACGATATCAGGCAGACATTCGCGAACCTGAGGAGGTTCCGAATGAAGCTTAACCCGGAGAAATGCACCTTCAGTGTCCTGGCTGGAAAATTACTCGGATTTATCGTCTCCAACCGAGGTATCGAGGTCAATCCAACTAAAATCCGGGCCATAGAGCGAATGGAACTGCCGAAGTGTCTTAACGATGTCCAATAGTTCACTAGTTGCCTGACATCCTTAAGTCGGTTTGTATGTCGGTTGGGCGAAAAGGCACTGCCTCTCTATCAACTCATGAAAAAGTCGGACAAGTTCATTTGGACGCCGCAGGCCAATGAAGCCTTTATCCAACTAAAGAGGATGTTAGCCACTGCAGCAGTGTTAGCCTCTCCACTATCAAAGGATCCAATGTTGCTCTATATAGACGCAACCAACCGAGTTGTAAGTGCATAATTGTGGTAGAGCGCGATTAAGAAGGTAAGTCAGTGCAAAGGCCAGTGTATTACCTAAGTGAAGTATTATCCGCATCAAAGCAGAACTATCCTCATTATCAGAAGGTGGCATATGGTGTGTATATGGCAGCTAAGAAGCTGAAGCACTATTTCGAAGAACACCCAATCAAGGTAATATGTGAAGACCCCATATTTGAGATAATGAGTAACAATGATGCAAGTGGCAGGGTTGCAAAATGGGCAATTGAGCTAGCTCCTTATGCGCCACAATATGACAGAAGAGAAGCGATCAAATCTCAGGCTGTAGCTGACTTTTTCGTGGATTGGGCCGAAGTACAATATGAGCCACCATTACCAGATCCGAACTACTGGAGAATGCATTTTGACGGGTCAAAAACAAAAACCGGGTTAGGCGCCGGAGTTGTGCTTACCTCGCCAAAGAAGGACTAGCTGAAATACGTGCTGCAGATCCACTTCACTGCATCAAACAATGTTGCAGAATATGAGGCACTTGTGCATGGGCTCAAAGTGGCAAAAGAAATTGGAATACGTCGGATCCAGTGCTTCGGTGACTCGGATCTCGTAGTCTAGCAAGTCTCCGGACAATGGGATGCTTTGGATGCAAATATGGCACTGTACAGATTTTACGTGCAGAAGATATCAGGGTACTTTGAGGGATGCGAATTTCATCATATACCTCAGGTGGAAAATGAGGTTGTCGACGTATTGTCGAAGCTCGGATCAACGCGACAAGCAATCCCGCCAGGTGTAGCGCTAGAGCACCTCAGAAAACCCTCTATCAGGCCATCCCCAGAATCCGAGTCAATATATATCCCGGCAAATCCAGAATCAGAGGCTGTGCCCATGGACATTGATGCGGGAAGTGATTCGCGGAACCCGGGAACTGCTTCGCCAAACTCGGGGACTGCACGGCGTGATCCGACTGAAGTTATGCCGGTGGATCAAATGGAAATTGATGAGGATGTGTTCCCTGTGCGAGCTATACCAGCTTGGGCACTGCCCATATTTCAATTCCTGAAGGATGGAACCTTACCCGCTGAGGAGGTGCTTTCCAGGCAAACTCAGAGGAGGGAAAAAGCATATACGATCATCAATTCCGAGCTATACAAAAAGAGTGTGACTAATGTCCTCCAGCGATGTGTTGACCCGGAAGAAGGACTGGACATCCTCCGAGATATACATCAAGGGGAATGTTGGCATCATGCCTCGTCCAGAGCCTTGGTAGCAAAAGCTTTCCGCCATGGGTTTTACTAGCCAAGTGCCTTGGAACAAGCAGAAGATGTGGTAAGAAAGTGCAATGGTTGTCAAAGATATGCGACAAAAACGCATATGCCAATGTCGGAGCTCAAGACCATACCAATTACATGGCCATTTGCCGTATGGTGCTTGGATATGGTTGACCCGTTTAAACCAGCAAGAGGGAACATGATCCACATCTTGGTCACGGTTGACAAATTTACGAAATGGATTGAGGTAAAGACGATAAGAAAATGTGATGGAGTTACTGCCATGACATTCCTCAAAGATATCATCTTGAGATACGGTTATCCTCATAGTATCATAATGGATAATGGCACAAATTTTGCTGAAGGAGCATTTGCGCGCTTCTGCCGAGATAAGAAGATCCGGCTGGACGTTGCCTCGGTAGCCCACCCCGCATCAAACGGGCAAGTAGAGAGATCCAATGGATTAGTGTTATCCGGAATAAAACCCCGGCTCATTGAGCCACTGCAAAGATTAGCGGGGTGCTGGATAGAAGAACTACCAGCGGTATTGTGGAGTTTAAGAACAACTCCGAATCGATCAACATGCTATACGCCATTCTTTCTGGTATATGGGGCAGAAGCTGTATTACCAGCCGACATAGAGCATGATTCGCCTAGAGTCACCCAATACACAGAAGCCAAAGTGCAAGAAGCCCGGCAAAATGATGTTGATCTGCTGGAAGAAGCGAGAGAATTGGCATTGTCCAGATCTGCCATATATCAGCAAAATCTCCGACACTATCATAGCCAGAAAGTAAACCCCTAAATTTTCCGGGAAGGTGATCTGGTACTCCGGTTGGTACAACATACTGCTGGCATGCATAAGTTATCCTCCCCATGGGAAGGGCCATTCATTGTGAACAAAGCATTGCACAATGATTCTTACTATCTCATAGATGCAAAACCGCAGGAGAAGAACAAGGCGGACAGGTCTGGCGAGGAATCTAAGCGTCCATGGAATGTAGCTCTACTTCGTCCTTTCTACACTTAGCAGAGAAGTGTATGTATCCGAGTCTCTCATATGTCGGTATGTATGCTGGCAATGGGCTTATCAATGAAATGATGGCACCTCGAGCAGTAACTCGGAGACTGCCTTAATAATATTTGTTGTCTTCTATATTTATTATTTATATGTCGGTTGGCATAAGTTGCTTCTACTTAAGCCAGATTAGTAGTGTGTGAGCACCAAAAACCTAACTCTTCGACTTGCTGTTGTCCAACAAGATTTGGCTTCATGGCAAGCAAGAGAACAAGTTTGGAATTGCGTAGCACATGAAAAACGACTAAGGAAAGAAACTTAATCGAGCCGACGTTTGTTTTTTGGACTAACCTTATGCTTACTTTAAATTTACTACACTGAATTAATTTGAGCTAATCCTAAAGTTTCCAAGTATTGTTAAGTCAATTTTTGAAACTCGGACTCGTAAGTCAAAAAACTGAATCAAGGTGGACACGAGCCGAGCCAGGAAATTGGAGAAACAAGAAAATGAAACTCGGGGACTATGCCCAAGTTAATCCGGCATAAAAACTTGGTAGCAAAATATAACGGGTGTGCTTAATACAATTGCACCCGGCATACCGGGGATCTGATAAACTTTAAAGTGTTTTCGCTCAAGGAGCAGCAGGGGGAGGTAATTCGGCGCCAGCAGGTGCAACTCCAACCTCAGGTTCAACGTCATCTTCACTTTCCTCGACGTCCGAGGCGTCGCCCTCTTCGTCATCACCCGAATCATCTTCGGCATTTTCGTCGTCTGCGGCGCCAAGGAAGCTTGGACCCTCATTCCATTGATGAATGGGGGCATATTCAATAAGGCTATGGGCGCAAGCCTTGCGACGAGCTATCCACTCCGGGTCGTTGGACCACCTGGATCCAGTGCGCATGCGCGCAAGGAGGTTGAGGTCGATCTTCTCATACCACGTAAGAACGTAATGGAGAACGATTTCAGCCCCGACGCGTCCAGCAGATTCCCTCCAAAGGTCAAGCTAGGTTTCGCAGTCCATTAACTTGGCAGTGAGAGCTTCTGTCCCTTCCGAGGTATCTTCATCAGGACAAAAGGCATTGAAGGTCTGGATTGCCACATCAAGAATGTCCTTGCCATAATTCTTCACAATTTCGACACAAGAAGACAAGCTGACCAGCAGGTCCTCCATGTCGTAAGGAATTTCTCCGACGTCAGGAGCAATTAGGGTACCCCTCTGCTGGCGGAACTTGGCAACAACAGTGGTTGCAATGGCATTGCCCTCCAGAAATTTGCCTGAAAACAAGACAAGTGAAGCAAGTAAGGAAAAGACAAGTAAAGCAACCCAGAGAGACTAATGCCGGCTGAAGGAAAAGAACTTACGAGAAATGTGGCTGTGGATCCGGGTCAGCTCCTTGGTACAGTCATCACGCCTTTTGTGGAGTTGCGCAAGTTCAATGTTTGCCAACTCAAGCTTGACGTCGGCCTCCTTAAGAAGTTCTTGGTCCTTGGCGATCTGGAGGCTGAGGCGCTCTCGTTCTTCAGTAAAGTCTTGGCCTGCTTTCTCCAAGTCGGATTTGTGCTGCGCCTTGAGCTTCTTCATGTCTGCCTTAAGCTTGGCAATTTCTTCGTCTTTGCTCCGGAGGAGGGAAAGCTCGTCGTCCTTCTTCTTGAGTTCATCTTGGTGCTGCCCTGCTTGTTCGAGAAAATGCAGCATCATGTCAGGCACGGGCACACTATCTTCAAGAGAGGCTGAAATAGTTTGTTGACCCGGCAAAGCCGAGGTATGAATATTTGCCGAGCCAAGGAGAAAAGGAGATAGAAAGCATAGCAAGGTTGAGCAAGATTAACCTACCCTTTACCTGGTCCAAGTTTTTCCTCATGAGGATATTCTCAGCCTCCACTCCAGCTGCGAAATCCGAATGATGGATTAGTTTGGCGGAAAAAGACGAAGAGAAATAGAAAATTGCCAAGGAGAAAACTGACCCCTTTTATCGTGTTCGGCGAGAAGCGCATTATGTTTCGCGCGCAGCATTTTGTGAGTATCCAGGAGACGCTGAAACTCAGCGCTCCGACGATTGGTGGTCACCTGAAAGAGTAAAAATGGACAGCTTAGTCTTGTGCATATTCGAAGTATACAAAATCCGGGCCAAGTGGAACTTAACCCGACTCTAGGTGTGTGCATATTTGAAGTGTACAAGATCCGGGCCAAGTGGAACTTAACCCGGCTCTAGGTGTGTGCATATTCGAAGTGTACAAAATCTAGGCCAAGTGGAATTTAACCTGGCTCTAGGTGTGTGCATATTCGAAGTGTACAAAATCCGGGCCAAGTGGAACTTAACCCGGCTCTAGGTGTGTGTATATTCGAAGTGTACAAGATCCGGGCCAAGTGGAACTTAACCTGGCTCTAGGTGTGTGCATATTCGAAGTTATTAAGGAGCTACGTTAGTTCTCTAAGGAGCATCCGGCCGAGTAACAAGTTACTCCCCCGGAGGCTCGGGGACTAATGGTTATATCACTAATATCTTCTGCATACTAAGGAAAAGGCAAAGTAACATACCTCCATCATCCGGCCTGCAAGGTTAATCGCCTTGGCAACGGTGTTCATTTGGGCAGCAAACTCAGCGGGCCCAAATTTATCCGGGAGATCATCATTGTGGCTGACCTCCGCCTTGTTCCAGTTATTTACAAACTCGATTAAGGTCGGAGGATAACGTTCGCCGCTGAGCATGTGGGGTGCAACTAGACCCTTAGCATGAGCTTCCCTCGTCTCAACCTGGGCAATGGCGGGGCTGGTGTGCAAAACGAGTTGCGCATTAGCTGGCTCGGCAGGGGCATCCTTCGGCGGTGGAGTTTTTTTCGGGAGCATGGACGCAAGTGTGCGTTGTCCAGCCTCGATTGACGCTGCCCTGGCGGCGTCAAGAGCCTTTTTGCCCTTGGGTTGCTGCTGTGCGGTGGAAGTTGCTGCGACTGATTTGCCCTTGGGTGCTGCCTTGGTGCTTGTCTTGGTGCTGCTGGTGCCTTCTTGCCGAGTCTTGGAAGACTCGGACGAGGTGGAGGGGCTTGGCGCTATTGCTGGTGCCTTTGATGTTGCTGCTGGTGCTGGAGCTGATGCTGGTACTGATTTTTGTTTTGGCGGAGGTGCTGTGGGTATCTCGGATGAAGCTGGTTGTGGCGAAGCCAAAGTGGTGGTTGCCGCTGCCTCGGCAAAGCCAGTTTCCCCCGCTCCGAGGTTGCCCTCCTCTTAACGAGGTGGGATGGAACCCGGAGCAGCCGCTGAACCCTCCTAAATGGGGCTCAACGGGCGTGAATCGTCGCCACGAGGGGGAGAAGGGCTATGTCGGAGCGGTGAAGCAATGCCAGATCCACTCTGGGGGACCTCCACCGCGGCCCTACCAAATCAAATCATGAATGAAGAGAAACTATAACAAAGAAAGAACAAATGAATGGCAAAGGGAGAACTGACTTACTCATCCGAAGTCAAGGGCTCCTTGGGCTTGCGAGCTCTCTGGGCCACGGCCTTGGTCGTGGACTTGGTGGCAGTTTTGTCCCCGGACTTTCGCCTTTTAGCTGGCTGAGAAGGTCCGGAGGAAGAAGCAGATGCGGCTCCCCTCTTCTTCAGTGCGACCGGGACAGGCTCACCCGTGGCAAGGGGAGCATCTTCATGGATCTGCCCACCAGGGTTAGCTGATGCCGGAAAAGCATAAGAAAGGGGGACAGCATCAAATGCCTCCATCACCTGAACGTTCGAATCATCTTCATCCTCGGGCCAATCTCTAATGGAAGAGAGTTTACCGGTGTGTCGCTTGGTCGCATCAGCCATCGGCAGGAACAACTCCTGATCCGGTTCCTCCTCGTCCGAGGTATCCCGGTCAGGCGCCCATTTGAGGGAAGGCTCGGTGCCATCCTCAAGGGTTTGCTGAAGAAACATCTAAGGGAAAGAAAAGGCAACAGATTTAAACCTACGAAAAAACCGACGTATGATTTAATTCGGAAAAGGTTTGGGGCACGAGACTTACCGCAGCGGGAAGCCTGTCTCGGCAGAAGTGTTCGATCCCCCACGTCCACTCAGCAGAGAAGTGCTTGTTGGTGGTGAAGAGGGCCTTAACCCGGCGAAAGATCTCGGTGTTGCTCATCTCGAATGAGGAGGTCCGGTTGGGGTCATGGCCCCAACTCATATGACAAAGTTTATGCGTGCGTTTCTGGAGGGGGAGATCCGGTTGCGGACAAATGTGATCATTGCGTCTTCATTGCGCAATCCCTGATCCTTCAGCTCCTGGAACCTCTTGTTGACTTGGTTCGCCAGGACAGTGGGCTTCTTGGGGACCTTGTCCCACAGATCCGGGTTAGGAGGACCCGGAGCGTAGGGGCGCAGCTGGATCAGATCCTCGGATGTGCTGTTCCGGACATAAAAGAAGGTCCAGGCCCATCCCTTGCAAGAGTAAAGCCCCGTGACTCGGGGGAAGATTGACTGTTTCCTAGGAGAAATGGAGGCTGCGCCGAATTGCGTGAGCTACTTGTCCTCCGGATTAAGCTCTATGTTCAGAATCACGTTCCGGCGGAGGCCAAAGAACCGGATCCGGAGCTCCTTCATGGGCCACAGTCCGGCATAGCCCTCGATGGTGGAAGCGAAGGTGAAGAGAGAGGTGATGGCGTTGGCCGGAAGATGGTGCGGCTGAAGCTCATATGTGTTGAGCCAGTCATGGAAAAAATCGCTAACCGGGAGACCGAACCCACGTTGGAAGTGGGAGAGGAATACCACATGCTCACCCAGATTAGGTGAGGAGGCAAGCTCCGCAGCGGCGAGGAGTGCGGTGACGCCCTCCGGGATACGCCAGGTGCGATACAGCCAGTCTAGATCATCCTGGCAAACCCAGGACCCAGCCCAGGCGCCACGGTCGGCATTCGCCGCGCCCTCCTCCATTTCCTGCTCCGCGACGGCGAGCTCCTCCTCTGTCATCTCAAGGTCACTAACCTCATTGGCGCTAGCAGTGGTGGGAGGCAGTGGCCTGGACTGGCGAGGACCCGTGGCGAAGGAGATGCGTGGAGGTGGCGGCGACGCTGGTGCGCATGGAAGCAGTGTAGCGGTGGCGCAGCTGCACAAGTGCGGTGGCGACGGCGTTGTCGCTGGAGAGGAAGAGGAAGAAGCAGAGGCAGAGGGGCGCGAAAGTGGGGAAAAGACCCAAGGGGCGCACCCCTCCCCTATTTAACCACACCCTTGAGGGGTAGTGGGATCGCGCTGTGCGAACGGGCCACACGGTGTGGTCGTGTATAACCCGGATCGACCAATCAGCGACGAGCCACAGGGAGTACCACAGGGTGGAGCGGATCCCACGATGCGACGTTATGATACAGTTAACGAGGAGGCAAGCACGATTGGACGTGTGCTATAGTAAAATCTAACAATAACTGCGGCGGTTACTGTCGCATGCCCTTAAAATGAGGCAAAGTAATGATTAGCCTCCACATGGGGAAGCGTACAAGAGAAGGAAGGATGACCCGAATGAGTATGAGGTGACCAGGCCAGCGAGTGAAAACTCGGAATGTGCCAAAGGAAAGTAAACCTATTAAATCTGGATTATGAGGTACCTCGGAGAAGGAGCAAGAGGCTCAGTAAAATTGAACCTGTTGTGGCCTTAGCGGCTAAGGCAGCTAAGACCGCACCAGCTTCAGGGACTAATGTTGGGGGGATACCCCCGGGTAGGGTCACGCCGGGGTATAAAGGCCAAGTTAGCCGAGGTACGGCAAGGTCAAAGCAAGTGTTGGCCGAGTCACCTCGAGGCAGGCCGAATCACGGAGTAACCCGGACCAGGGGACGTCCACCTAACTGGGTCTCAACCGACTTATGCCGTATGTTGGTAAGATGTATCTAACTTATATGGAAGAACAGGTGTGGCTGGATCAACTAGGTACGATCCGAGTTATATAAACCTTGTAAGAGAAGGAAGGTATCTCGCTGGTCAAAGGTGACCACTGTACGCAGAGCGTGAGCAAAGCGGACAGAGGCCAGGACCACCGAGGCGTGGTCGACAAAGGTGATGATGCCTATGTTGGATGACGCGGGCGCCGCAGAGGCTCACGTAGCCTCTGCATGGATGACGCTGGGCTAAAGTGACCCGGTCGGCTTACTATTTTGGAAAGAGGAATATGCCTCCACGTATGCCCTAACTGGAGACCTAGCCACCCCTATATAAAGAGGGCTAGAGCCTCTGTAGAAAGGGTTGGTCTTTACTGGGTTAATCTCTAGTGTGTGGCGGTTTACTAGTGTGTTCCACAGGGCTAGCTAGTGGTGAGAGTAAGAGAGTTCTTCTTCATCCTCTCCCCAACACAGCTCAAGGAGCACTTGTAAACTGTGGAAGTGAATCGAATACAGAACAACTCTATGTGGAATCACCACACTATCCATCCCTGGATTCCCCTAGTGCATTTAGTCCCCACCTTTAGCCTATCCATGGCATCTGCCGTGACACCACCACGACATGGACCTCAAACCAGTCCGTTGCATTCCGGCGCTGGGAGAAGACCGTGACTCCCCGCCGCAACGGTTTGTCAACATCAACCTCCACGCGGACACGCATATAGCTACCCCAGCATCTACCAGTAGCATCACAGTCCACACACGGGATAGTTCCTTCCAAACCAATAGAGCCAGCAATCACAGTGCCACCTTTCTGATTCATATACCCAAAAGGTAAGTTGATGATCCGCGCCCAAATCTTCAGGCCATTGAAGACCATGTCCTTCGGTTTGAGATCAATATTGAAGTCACGCAGAAGCACCGCATGCTTGCCGACAACCCAAGGGGGCCATTCACAATGCGGTCCTTGTCCGCCTTTGATCCAAACTCCGCCACGAAGAAGTTATCGCCTGCGGGGTTCAGGGCAAGGCCACGCGGATTGCCCCACACCGGTCGGAGAGCAGAAGCAATCGTTCCAATGTGAAGTGTATTTGGGGCCAGTGTCGTGGTGGTGTCACGGCAGATGCCATGGATAGGCTAAAGGTGGGGACTAAATGCACTAGAGGTATCCAGGGAGGGATAATGTGGTGATTCCACACACAGTTGCTTTGTATTCAATGAGATTCCAAGGTTACAATTGCTCCTTGAGCTGTATCGGAGAGAGGAGGAAGAAGGAGCTCTCTTACTCTCACCACTAGCAAGCTCTCATGGAACTAGCACTCTCCTAGTAAATTCCAACCTCTCAGAGATCAACCCTTTCTATAGAGGCCCTAGCCCTCCTTATATAGGGGTAGCCAGGTCTCCAATTAGGGCATACGTGGAGGCATATTCCAAGGAATATGCCTCCTCCCAAAATAGTAAGCCGACCGGGTCACTATTGCCCAGCGTCATCCATGTAGAGGCTACGTGAGCCTCTGCGGCGCCCGCGTCATCTGACACAGGCATCGTCACCTTTGTCGGCCACGCCTCGGTGGTCATGTCCTCTGTCCGCTTTGCTCACGCTCTGCATACAGTGGTCACCCTTTGACCAGCGAGATACCTTCCTTCTCTTACAAGCTTGATATAACCCGGATCGTACCTAGTTGATCCGGCCACACCTGTACCTGTATACAAGTTAGATATATCCTGCTGACATATGATATAAGTCGGCTGAGACTCAGTTTGGTGGACATCCCCTGGTCCGGGTTACCCCGTGATTCGGCCTGCCTTGAGGTGACTCGGCCAGCTTTTGCTTTGACCTTGCCGTACCTCGGCTAACTTGGCCTTTATACCCCGGCGTGACCCTACCCAGGGGTATCCCCCCAACATTAGTCCCTGAAGCTAGTGCGGTCTAAGCTGCCTTAGCCGCTAAGGCCACAGCAGGTTCAAATTTACCGAGCCTTTTGCTCCTTTTCCGAGTTATTTCCTATCTCGGATTCCATAGGTTCACTTTCCCTTGGCACATTCCAAATTTTTACTCGCTGGCCAGGTAACCTCATACTCATTCGAGTTAATCTTCCTTCTCTCGTACGCTTCCCCACGTGGAGGGTAATCATTACTTTGCCTCATTTTAAGGGCCTGCGTTAGTAACCGCCGCAGTTATTGTCAGATATTACTGTAGCACACGTCACATCGTGCCTGCCTCCTCGTTAACTGTATCATAACGTCACGTCGTGGGATCTCCTGTGCCCTGTGGCCCTTCCTGTGGCTCGTCCCTGATTGGTTGATCCGGGTCATACACGGCCACACCGTGTGGCCCGTCCGCACATCGCGATCCCACTACCTCTCAAGGGTGTGGTTAAATAGGGGAGGGGCGCGCCCCTCCGCCTCTTCTTCTCCTTCTTCCCCGCGACAGCGCTGCCGCCACCGCACTTGCGTAGCTGCGCCGCCGCCGCACCGTTTCTTCGCACACCTGCGTCGACGCTCCTTCCGCACAACTCCTCCGCCACGGGTCCGCGCCAATCTAGGCCACTGCCCCCACCGCTGTTAGGGCCAGTGAAGATAGTGACTTAGAGATGACAGAGGAGGAGCTCGCCGTCGCGGAGCAGGTGATGGAGGAGGATGTGGGGAACACCAACCGCGGCGCCTGGGCTGGGTCCTGGGTGTGCCAGGATGACCTCGATTGGTTGTACCGCACCCGGCGTATCCCGGAGGGCGTCATCGCCCGTCTTGCTGCCGAGGAACTTGCTCCCTCACCCAATCCGGGTGAGTTTGTAGTATTCCTCTCCCACTTCCAACGTGGGTTCGGTCTCCCTGTCAGCGACTTTTTCCACGACTGGCTCAACACCTACGAGCTTCAGCTGCATCATCTTCCGGCTAACGCCATTACTTCCCTCTATGCCTTTGCTTCCACCATCGAGGGTTACGCCAGATTGTGGCCCACAAAGGAGCTCTGGATCCGGTTTTTTGGTCTCCGTCGGAACTTGACTTCGAATAGAGAGCTTGACCCGGAGGACAAGTAGCTCACGCAGTTCGGTGTAGCTTCTATCTCTCCTCGGAAACAGTCCATCTTCTCCCGAGTCACGAGGCTTGAATCCTGCAAGGGCTGGGCCTGAACCTTCTTTTATGTTAGAAATGGCACGGATGAAGATCTGATCCAGCTACGCCCCTACGCTATGGGTCCTCCTAATCCGGATCTGTGGGACAAGGTCCCCAAGAAACCCACTGTCCTGGCGAACCAAGTCCACAAACGGTTCCAGGAGCTGAAGGATCAGGGGTTGCGCAACGAGGACGCAATGATCACCTTCGTCCGCAACCGGATCTCTCCCCTCCAGAAACGCACGCATAAAGTTTGCCACATGAGCTGGGGCCGTGGCCCCAACCGAACCTCCACCTTCGAGTTGAGCAACACCGAAATCTACCGTCGGGTCAAGGCCCTCTTTACCACCAACAAGAACTTCTCTGTTGAGTGGGCGTGGGGGATCGAGCACTTCTGCCGAGATAGGCTTCCTCCTACGGTAAGTCTCGTGCCCCAATCCTTCTCCGAGTTACATCATATGCCGGATTTTGTCGTGGGTTTGATCCCTTTGCCTTTTCTTTCTCTTAGATGTTTCTTCAGCAAACCCTTGAGGATGGTACTGACCCTTCTCTTAAGTGGGCGCTTGACCGAGATACCTCGGACGAGGAGGAGCCAGATCAGGAGATGTTTCTTCCGTACCCTGATGCGACCAAGCGACACACCGGTAAATTTTCTTCCATTAGAGATTGGCCTGACGATGAAGATGATTCAGACGTTGAGGTGATGGAGGCATTTGACGTTGTCCCCCTTTCTTACACTTTTCCGACATCAACTAACCCAGGTGGGCAGATCCATGAAGATCCTCCCCTCGCCACGGGTGAGCCTGTCCCGGTCGCACCGAAGAAGAGGGGGGCCGCATCTACTTCTTTCTCTGGACCTTCTCAGCCAGCTAAAAGGCGAAAGAAGTCTGTGGACAAAGCTGCCACCAAGCCTACAACCAAGGCCATAACCCAGAGGGCTTGGAAGCCCAAGGAGCCTTTGACCTCGGATGAGTAAGCCACTTCTCCCCTTGCTATTCACTTGTTCTTCCTTT
Source organism: Avena eriantha (assembly GCA_910589775.1). NCBI lineage: Eukaryota > Viridiplantae > Streptophyta > Magnoliopsida > Poales > Poaceae > Avena > Avena eriantha. The sequence continues at coordinate 584,860,538 of OU342743.1, read as the reverse complement.
GTTATAGTTTCTCATCCTTCATGATATGATTCGGCAGGGCCACGGTGGAGGTTCCTCAGAGTGGATCCGGCACTGCCTCTCCGCTCTGACATAGCCCTTCTCCCCCTCGTGGCGACAATTCATGCCCACTGAGCCCCATTAAGGAGGGCTCAATGGCTTCTCCGAGTTCTAGCCCACCTCGTCAAGAGGAGGGTAACCCCAAAATAGGGGGAAGTGGTTCTGCCGAGGCTGCAGTTGCTGCCTCTTCGGCTCAGCCGCAACCAGCCGTCACTAAGGTTCCTTCAGCACCCCCGTTGAAACAAAAATCAGCACCAGCATCAACTCCAGCATCAGCAGCAACAGCGAAGGCACCAGCAATAGCACCAAGCCCCTCTGCCTCGTCCGAGTCTTCCAAGATTCGGCGAGAAGGCATCAATAGTACCAAGGCTAGCGCCAAGGCAGCTCCCAAGGGCAAATCTGCTGCAGCAACTTCAACTTCTCAGCAGCAGCCCAAGGGAAAAAAGGCTCCTGACACTGCCAAGGCAACGTCAATCGAGGCTAGACAGCGTACACTTGCGTCCATGCTTCCGAAGAAGACCCCACCAACAACGGATACCTCTGTCGGGTCAGCTGATGTGCAACTCGTTTTGCACACCAGCCCTGCTGTTGCCTAGATTGAAAGGAGGGAAGCCCATGCTAAGGGTCTGGTGGCGCCCCACATGCTTAGCGGTGAACGATATCCTCCGACCTTGATCGAGTTCGTTAACAACTGGAACAAGGCGGAGTTCGTCTATAATGACGATCTCCCGGAGAAGTTCGGTCCCGTCGAATTTGCTGCACAAATGAATACCGCTGCTAAGGCAATCAACCTTGCAGGTCGGATGATGGAGGTACGTTACTTCACCTTTTCCTTAGCATGTACAAGATATTAGTGATATAGCCATTAGTCCCCGAGCCTCTGGGGGAGTAACTTGTTACTCGGCCGGATGCTCCTTAGAGAATTAGTGTAGCTCCTTAGTAACGTCGAATATGCACACACCTAGAGCCGGGTTAAGTTCTACTTGGCCCGGATTTTGTACACTTCGAATATGCACACACCTAGAGTCAGGTTAAGTTCCACTTGGCCTAGATTTTGTACACTTCGAATATGCACACACCTAGAGCCGGGTTAAGTTCCACTTGGCCTGGATTTTGTACACTTCGAATATGCACACACCTAGAGCCGGGTTAAGTTCCACTTGGCCTGGATTTTGTACACTTCGAATATGCACACACCTAGAGCCGGATTAAGTTCCACTTGGCCCGGATTTTGTACACTTCGAATATGCACACAATTAGAGCCGGGTTAAGTTCCACTTGGCCCGGATTTTATAGACTTCGAATATGCACACACCTAGAGCCGGGTTAAGTTCCACTTGGCCTAGATTTTGTACACTTCGAATATGCACACACCTAGAGCCGGGTTAAGTTCCACTTGGCCTGGATTTTGTACACTTCGAATATGCACACACCTAGAGCCGGGTTAAGTTCCACTTGGCCCGGATTTTGTACACTTCGAATATGCACACAGTTAGAGCCGGGTTAAGTTCCACTTGGCCCGGATTTTGTACACTTCGAATATGCACACACCTAGAGCCGGGTTAAGTTCCACTTGGCCTGGATTTTGTACACTTCGAATATGCACATGACTAAGCTATCCTTTTGTACTCTTTTCAGGTGGCCACCAATTGCCGGAGCGCCAAGTTTTAGTGTCTCTTGGATACTCACAAGATGTTGCGCGCGAAACATACTACGCTTCTCGCCGAATACGAGAAAAGGGGTAAGTTCATTCCTTGGCATTTTTCCATTTCTCTTCGTCTTTTTTCGCCGAACTAATCCATCATTCGGATTTCGCAGCTGAAGTGGAGGCCGAGAACACCATTATGAGGAAGAACTTGGAGCAGATAAAGGGTAAGCCATTTTTGCTTAATCTTACTCCGCACTCTATCTCCTTGTCTCCTTGGCTCGACAAATATTCATACCTCGGCTTTGCCGGGTCAACAAACTATTATGGCATCTCTTGAAGATAGTGTGCCCGTGCCTGATATGATGTTGCATTTTCTCGAACAAGCATGACAGCATCATGCCGAACTCAAAAAGAGAGATAATGAGCTTTCCCTCCTCTGGACCAAGGATGAAGAAATTGCCAAGCTTAAGGCAGACATGAAAAAACTCAAGGCGCTCCACAAATCTGAACTTGATAAAGCTGGCCAGAATTTCACTGAAGAGCGAGAACGCCTCAACCTCCAGATTGCCAAGGACCAGGAATTGCTTAAGGAGGCCGACGCTAAGCTTGAGTCGGCGAGTGCTGAGCTTGCGCAACTTTGGGAGAGGCGTGACAATTGCACCAAGGAGCTGACCCGGATCAACAACCATATCTCTCGTAAGTTCTGTTTCTTCGGCTGGCATGAATCTTTCCGGGTCAACCTCCTTCACTTATTTCACTTGTCTTGTTTTTCCATAAAAAATTTCGGAGGGCAATGCCATTGCAACTACTACTGTTACCAAGTTTCGCCAGCAGAGGGGTACTCCAATTGTTCCTGGCGCTGAAGATATTTCTTACGACATGGAGGACTTGCTGGTTAGCTTGTCTTCACGTGTCGAAATTGTGAGGAACTATGGCAAGGATATCCTGGATGTGGCAATCCGGATCTTCAATGCCTTTTGGCCTGATGAAGATACTCTGGAGGGTGCCGCTGCTCTTGTTGCCAAGTTAATGGAGTGTGAAACCCAACTTGATCTTTGGAGGGATTCCGCTGGACGCGCCGGAGCAGAAATCGTTCTCCACTACGTGCTTACGTGGTATGAGAAAATCAACCTCAATCTTCTTAAGCGGATGCGCACCGGATCAAGGTGGTCCAATGATCTGGATTGGATAGCTCGGCGCAAGACTTGTGCCCATAACCTCATTTAGTATGCCCCCATCCATCAATGGAATGAGGGGCCAAGCTTCCTTGGTGCCGCAGACGATGAAAATGCCGAAGATGATTCGGGTGATGAGGAGGAGGACGAACCTATGACGCCGAAGAGGATGAAGATAACACTGAAGCCGAGGCTGGAGTTCCACCTGCTGGTGCCGAGTTACCTCCACCTGCTGCTCCTTGAGCGAAAACACTTTAAAGTTTATCAGATCCCCGGTATGCCGGGTGCAATTGTATTAAGCACATTGATCATATTATGCTACTAAGTTGCTCGTGCCGGTTTAACTTGGGCGTAGTCCCTGAGTTTCATTTTCTTGTTCCCCCGATTTCTTGGCTCGGCTCGTGTCTACCTTGGTTCGGTTTTATGACTTACGAGTCCGAGTTTCAAAAATTGATTTAACAATACTTAGAAACTTTAAGACTAGCTCAAAATAATTCAACATAGCAAAAAAATGAAGTAAACATAAGGTTAGTACAAATAACAAATGTCGGCTCGATTATGTTCTTCTCCTTAGTCGTTTTTCATGTGCTACGCAATTCCAAACTTGTTCTCTTACTTGCCATGAAGCCAAATCTTGTTGGACAGCAGCAAGTCGAAGAATTAGTTTTTGGTACTCGCACACTACTAATCCGGCTGAGGCAGAAGCGACTTATACTAGCCGACATAAAAATTATAACGAGTACAGCAGATAACAAATATTATTAAGGCAGTCCCCGAGTTACTGATCGAGGTGCCACCATTTCATTGATAAGCTCGTTGCCGGCATACATACCGACATATGAGAGATTCAGATACATACACTTCTCTGCTAAGTGTAGAAAGGACGAAGTAGAGCTACATTCCATGCACGCTTAGATTCCTCGCCGGACCTGTCCGCCTTGTTCTTCCCCTGTGGCTTTGCATCGATAAGGTAATAAGAGTCATTGTGCAATGCTTTGCTTACAATGAATGGCCCTTCCCATGGGGGGATAACTTGTGCATGCCAGCAGTACGTTGTACCAACCGGAGTACCAGATGACCTTCCCAGAAAATTCGGGGGTTTACTTTCCGGCTATGATAGCGTCGGAGATTTTGCTGATAGATGGTGGATCTGGACAATGCCAATTCTCTCGCTTCTTCCAGCACATCGACATCATTTTGCCGGGCTTCTTGCACTTCGGCTTCTGTGTATTGGGTGACTCTAGGGGAATCATGCTCTATGTCGGCTGGTAATACAGCTTCTGCCCCCATATACCAGAAAGAATGGCGTATAGCTTGTTGATCGATTCAGAGTTGTCCTTAAACTCCATAGTACCGCTGGTAGTTCTTCTATCCAGCACCCCGCTGATCTTTGCAGCGGCTCAATGAGTCAGGGTTTTATCCCGGATAATACTAATCCATTGGATCTTTCCACTTGTCCATTCGATGCGGGGTGAGCTACCGAGGCTACGTCTAGCCGGATCTTCTTATCTTGGCAGAATCGCGCGAATGCTCCTTCAGCAAAATTTGTGCCATTATTTGTTATGATACTGTGAGGATAACCGTATCTCAAGATGATATCCTTGAGGAATGTCACGGCGGTAGCTCCATCACATTTTCTTATTGGCTTCACCTCAATCCATTTTGTAAATTTGTCAACCATAACCAAGATGTGGGTCATGTTCCCTCTTGCTGGTTTGAAGGGGCCAACCATATCCAAACACCATACGGCAAATGGCCAGGTAATTGGTATGGTCTTGAGTTCTAACATTGGCATATGTGTCTTGGTAGCATATCTTTGACAACCATTGCACCTTCTTACCAGATCCTCTGCTTGTTCCAAGGCACTTGGCCAGTAAAACCCATGACGGAAAGCTTTTGCTACCAAGGCCCTGGATGAGGCGTGGTGCCCACATCCCCCTTGATGTATATCCCGGAGGATGTCAAGCCCTTCTTCCGGGTCAACACATCATTGGAGGACACTTGTCACACTTCTCTTGTATAGCTCGGAATTGATGATCGTATATGCTTTTGCCCTCCTCTGAGTTTGCCTGGAAAGCACCTCCTCACTGGGCAAAGTTCCATCTTTCAGGAATTGAAATATAGGTAGTGCCCAAACTGGTATAGCTCGTACAAGGAACACCTCCTCATCAATTTCCATTTGATCCACCGGCATAACTTCAACCGGATCACGCTGCGCAGTCCCCAGGTTTGCCAAGGCAGTCCCCGGGTTTCGCGAACCACTCCCCACATCAATGTCCATGGGTACAGCTCTGGGCTCTGGATCAGCCGTGATAAAAATTGAGTCGGATTCCGGGGATGGCCTAGTAGATGGTTTTCTGAGGTGCTCTAGTGCTACCCCTGGCGGGATTGCTTGTCGTGTTGATTCGAGCTTTGAAAATATGTCGACGGCCTCATTTTCCACCCGAGGTATATGATGAAATTCGATCCCGATATCTTCTGCACATGAAGTCTGTACAGCGCCATGTTTGCATCCAAAGCGTCCCATTGTCCAGAGACTTGCTGGACTATAAGATCCGAGTCACCGAAGCATTGGATCCGACGTATTCCAACCTCTTTTGCCACTTTGAGCCCATGCACAAGTGCCTCATATTCTGCAACATTGTTAGATGCTGCGAAGTGGATCTGTAGCATGTATTTCAGCTGGTCCCTCTTGGGCGAGGTAAGCACAACTCGGGCGCCTAACCCGATTTTCGTTTTTGATCCGTCAAAGTGTATTCTCCAGTAGTTCGGATCTGGCAATGGTGGCTCATATTGTACCTCGGCCCAATCCACAAAAAAGTCATCCACAACCTGAGACTTGATTGCTTCTCTCCTGTCACATTGTGGCACATAAGGGGCTCGCTCAATTGCCCATTTTGTAATCCAGCCACTTGCGTCCTTATTTCTCATTATCTCGGATATGGGGGCTTCACATATTACTTTGATGGGGTGCTCCTCGAAATAGTGCTTTAGCTTCTTAGCTGCCATGTACACACCATATGCCACCTTCTGATAGTGGGGATAGTTTTGTTTCGAAGCTGACAATACCTCGCTTAGATAGTACACTGGCCTTTGCACTGACTTACCCTCTTCGTTGCGCTCTACCACAATTACTGCACTTACAACTCTGTTGGTTGCGGCTATATAGAGCAACATTGGCTCCTTTGATAGTGGAGAGGCTAACACTGGTGCAGTGGCTAACATCTTTTTCAACTAGGTAAAGGCTTCATTGGCCTGCGGCGTCCAAATGAACTTGTCCGACTTTTTCATGAGTTGATAGAGAGGCAGTGCCTTTTCTCCCAACCGATATACAAACCGACTTAAGGATGCCAGGCAACCAGTGAACTTCTGGACATCGTTAAGGCACTTCGGCAGTTCCATTTGCTCTATGGCCCGAATTTTAGTTGGATTAACTTCAATACCTCGGCTGGAGACAAGGAATCCAAGTAATTTTCTAGCCGGGACACCGAAGGTATATTTCTCTGGGTTAAGCTTCATTCGGAATCTCCTTAAGTTCGCGAATGTTTGCCTGATATCGTCAAGGAGCATTTTGCTTTCCTTGGTCTTTATAACAACATCATCCACATATACCTGCACATTTTGACCAATTTGGTCATGTAAACATTTCTGCATACATCTTTGGTATGTTGCCCCTGCATTACGTAAACCAAACGACATGGTGCGAGCAATAAGCCCCATACGGGGTGATAAACGCAGTCTTTATTTGATCACATGGGTTCAGTGGTATCTGGTGGAAACCAGAGTATGCATCAATGAACAACAACAACTCACACCCAGCAGTGGAATCTATGACTTGGTCTATCCTTGGCAGTGGGAATGGATCTTTTGGACACGCCTTATTCAAGTTCGTGTAATCGATACACATGCGCCAAACCACTGCCATGTTCGGATCATCCTTCTTCTTCTCCACCAGCACCGGATTAGACAGCCAATCCGGGTAAAGCACTTCCATGATAAATCTAACAGCCAATAATCGAGCTATTTCATCTCCTATGACCTTTCTCCTGTCTTCGGTGAAGCGGCAGAGAGGTTGCTTCACCGGTTTTGCTCCGGGTCTCACGTTCAAAGAGTGCTCGGCCAGCTCCCTCAGAACACCTTGCAAGTCATGTGCGGACCAAGCAAAAATATCCCGATTCTCACGGAGGAAGTTGACAAGCTCGCTTTCCTATTTGTCATTTAACCCGGCACCAATTGTTACGGTGCGCTCTAGGAACATATCATCAACAGACACTTTCTTGGTATCTTTTGTCGCTTGAAACGAAACACTACCATGCGGGTTGCTCAGCGCCGACATATACTGCTGCGCGGATTGGGCCAATGCCGCCACCTCCTAGATTTTTCTCTTCTCTTGCGTGATCATGAGTGATTCGGCCAGGTTAGACCCGGCAGACGCACATTCAATGGAACGTCGGAAATCCCCAGCTATGGTAATTACACCATTTGGCCCAGGTAACTTCATCATTAGGTAATTGATGTGACAACTTGCCAGGAATTTGTTCAGGGCAGGCCTGCCGAGTAATGCGTGATACGCACTTTCCAGACTGACAACTTCGAATTCCAAATTCTCAGTCCGGCAGTTATCTCTCGTACCGAACAACACGTCAACCCGGACCTTGCCAATGGGTTCACAAGAAATGCCTGGCACAATGCCATGGAAGGTTGTCCTTATAGCTTGGAGCATGTTCTCCTAGATACCCAACTTGCGCATCGTGTCCACATACATGATGTTGATGCTACTACCATTGTCAATTAGCACCTTTGAGAACCTCACATTGATGTTAGGCCCAATGAATGTTGGATCCAACACCAGCGCATATGAACCAGGACTTGGCATAAGCTTCGGATGATCTTTGATGCTCCATGTAATCTCCTGGTCCGACCAAGGCATATACCTCGTCACCGCTGGCATTACCGCATTAACTTCCATGTGTCGGCACTGCAAGCTCTTTATGTCTGTTTCTTCTGTGGTGAACACGCAGTAACTCTGATGATGCTCTTTGTACTCGTTCCTCCCCTCATTTCCGGGGTACCTTTGATCCGGTTGATTTTGGTTCTCCACCTGATGCATTGCATCACTTCTCTCATGGTTGTCATACCTCGGCGGAGGGGGAGGCAACATTAACTGTTGCGTGTTTGCTCCGGAGAGCAATTGCTGCCGGGGTAACTCCTGCCGAGGTTGGTCATTCCGAGGTGCCTGAGCATTCCCCGAACCACTTTGTTCTATATTTCTCATCCACTCACACTGCCTGGTTGTGTGACCCGCTGGGTTACTCGGATTTGGCGTGTGAAATTTACACGGCTGATCCAACATTGCCTCATAGGTATACCTCGGACGGTCCTTCTTTTCCTGCCACTGTTTCTTCTGTTCTGGCGTCCAAGTTTTCTTGCCATCATTTCTTGGTGTCCATTGCTGTCCTCTAGTTTTCTGACCTTGACTGCTTCCTGCTCCGGGTTGGTCCTGATTCATAGCTGCAACTTGTTGCGAACTGTACCGGTAATCCGGTCTATCATCTCTTCTTTTACCTCGATAATCATTTCTCCGGGATGACCCGGCCCCATCTCGCTGATAATACTCCTCGCTTGACTCGTTTGACATGAGCCTAGGCTGCGTCGGATCACCCAAGGCATATGAATCAGCAATCTGGATTGTTTCTGCCAATGTGGTTGGCATATCTCTTTGCAAACTTTTCCATAGCATGCTTGCATATCTGCACCCTTGCGCAAACCAAGCTATGGCTTAGGACTCAATCACACCTTCACATGAGTTTCGCACTATGCACCAGCGGGTCAGGAATTTCCGGTCTGTCTCATTTGGTCTCTGTTTGCACATTGCTAGGGTCTGCGGTCTGTTGGGCCTCTGATACGTGATTGAGAAATTGCTAACGAACATCTCCTCAAAATCGATCCAACAGTTAATACTTTCGGGTGGCAAATTGTTTAGCCATACCCTTGCTGGCCCCTCCAGCATCTGAGGTACATACCTCACAGCCCATCTCAAGTTGCCTGTTGTAATTTTCACCGCCGTTGCATAGTTAATCAACCAATCCTCCGGCTTTGTGCTGCCGTCATATGTCTTGGTGCCTCTAGGTAACTGGAAGTTAGGTACTGGAGTCTCCTTCATGATCCGGGGCCCAAAACACGCTGGACCCGGAGGACCTTGACACTCAATCTTCTCCGACCTATACAGCCGATCCAATTTTAACCTAGCATCATCAGGCATCAAGTTCCTGCTTCTCAATCTTGACCCTATCACGTGATAGTCCGGCCTAGGATACCCAGCGTTCACCATCTCCGAATCACCATCGTTATATCTATCTTGCTCCTGCGGAGCTGCTCTTTGTTGCATACCTTGGCCGGCATTGCGCTCTTGCCGTGGTATATTCCGCTGCTGCGATTGTCCTGCATCCGCCGGGTTACGCTGTCCGGTATTGCCGTTCACAGCATTCCTCTGACCGGCATTTCCTTGGTCGCGGTTACCTCGGCCAGCTTCACCTCCGCTTACACTTCGTCGATCCTCATTTCTCTGTACTTCTTTTCCTTTCCCTGCCCTTGCCGGGTCATATGGGACTATCTTCTTATTCCTCCTGGCCGAGGTTACTACCTCTTCTCTCCTTGGGACACCATGAGGCGACGATGCAGCTCCAGCGGATTTCTCCAGGTTACCCACCGCCGAATGAACGATCTTGGAGGCCCCAACTCTCTTCGGGTTAGCCCTGAGCAGTTCCTCATTTTGCCTGTTCGCGATTCGAACCAACTCATTGACTCTATCTTGCTATCTATGACGAGCTTCACCCGTCAGACCCTCTAGCTCGGATGTAGCTGCATCTGCCGCCCTGAGGTTCTTTGTCGGGGTACTATACTTCGGTAGCCCCACTGACAGACAGTTTTCTGATTCCTCAATCTTAGTATCACCTTCTTTATTCATCTCTTTCTCCCCTTCACTTTTATGACATCTACCTTATTTTCCTTCGCGTACTCACGCAGCGTCATGTTCAACGACTGCTGAGCCGCGGCTATCTTTTTTGCGCCCTCTAGGATTTTCTGCCTAGTCTCTTCTAGCTTGGCCTATGCCTGAGCCGGATCTACCACAGCTGCTACAGGGCTTGCCAAGCTATCTATTGCCTGTTGCAGCATATTCTCTGTCCTCTCTAGCGGAGGACCTCTACTTTTCCTTGGTGCCTTAGGCGTTACCTCCGGATCTGGTGCCGGATCTTTGCTTGCGCCAGTGCCAGGCACGGTCATCATCACCTCAGCGTGGTCCGGGGAGCGAGTGATACGCGCCCCGCGTGCCGCACTAAGGGGTGGCTCGCCTCCTTCGACGACTTACCGCGGATGAACGCACGACACATCGACAGCAACGTATGTGCGCGCCAAGCTTGACGAAGAGGCCGTTGCGCGGGAGAGGTCGCTTGCCGAAGCAGCCAGCGTTGTCGCTGACGAAGTCCAGCGCTCCAAAGAGTTGAACGAGCCCCGAGACGATGCGTTCGCCGGTGCCGATGAGGTTTCCCATCCGGATCTTTACTCCTGCTAGCGCCGCTAGCCCCACGGTAGGCGCCAACTGTCGTGGTGGTGTCACGACAGATGCCATGGATAGGCTAAAGGTGGGGACTAAATGCACTAGAGGTATCCAGGGAGGGATAGTGTGGTGATTCCACACACAGTTGCTTTGTATTCAATAAGATTCCAAGGTTACAAGTGCTCCTTGAGCTGTATCAGAGAGAGGAGGAAGAAGGAGCTCTTTTACTCTCACCACTAGCAAGCTCTCAGGGAACTAGCACTCTCCCAGTAAAGTCCAACCTCTCAGAGATCAACCCTTTCTACACAGGCCCTAGCCCTCCTTATATAGGGGTAGCCAGGTCTCCAATTAGGGCATACGTGGAGGCATATTCCAAACCCCATGCAGAGGCTACGTGAGCCTCTGCGGTGCCCGCGTCATCCGACACAGGCATCGTCACCTTTGTCAGCCACGCCTCGGTGGTCCTGGCCTCTGTCCGCTTCGCTCACGCTCTGCGTACAGTGGTCACCCTTTGACCCCAGCGAGATATCTTCCTTCTCTTACAAGCTTGATATAACCCGGATCGTACCTAGTTGATCCGGCCACACATGTACCTGTATACAAGTTAGATATATCCTGCCGACATATGATATAAGTCGGCTGAGACTCAGTTTGGTGGACATCCCCTGGTCCGGGTTACCCCGTGATTCGGTCTGCCTTGAGGTGACTCGGCCAGCTTTTGCTTTGACCTTGCCGTACCTCGGCTAACTCGGCCTTTATACCCGGCGTGACCCTACCCGGGGGTATCCCCAAACAGCCAGAACTTTTCCCACGATCGCCCATGGGGAATGGACAGGGACTTCCACCTCGTCCACCATCACCACCGCCTCCGCCTCAGCCGCAGTAAGACACAGGCGGCCCATCATCTCGGACACGCCGTCCTCGGATCCGACCGCCGCCGCCGCCGCCTGGGGGGAAACACAAGAAGAGTTCCCCACCGGCTCACCGGTTCCCTTCACCTAGGGCGTCACCACCCCCTTGTCACCTCCCTTCTCCCTCGTCGAGCCCATCCTCGAGAAAAACCCTCCGATCGCGCAGCCGACCAAGGGCGGGATGCAATCTAGGAGAGCCCCTTTATCGCCCCGAGTCAGCGCAGCGGTACCGGAGGAGATCGCTAGGGCTCAGCAGCAGCAAAAGGAGGGACAAAACAGGAGAGATCGCCCTCGCAACAGCGACTCAAAAGTGGCTTCAAACCCTAGGCTGCGGCGATCGCCATGGCGGCATCCGAAACCCTAGGAGAGAGAAGTAAACCGGTAAAACCGGTCGATACCGCGGTAAAACCGAATTGATGCTCCGTTTGCAAGTTAATTATGGACATGAAGTGAATTTAGCATAGTTCTGCTTGCTGTGCTCATCCGTGGAAAGCTAGTGATGTTCATTTGCATTCCGGAATTCCTTCACGTATCATGAAATATTTGCGATTTTGGTACGACAAGACCATAGAAAAGAACACACTCCATGTGTCAAAGCATGATTAGAAAGCAAAAAACATATTAGAATGCAACTGATAAATGCAATGGAGCACCAGTGTGACACATCACCATATCTACTTGAATGTGTGTAGTTATGTGGATCAAAGATGGTTTGAATATCTGTGATTTTGGTACGACAAGACTGTGGGCCGCGTGGATGTTTTCCTGTATGCAATCAACGGCCCTGTGTATGCATCGGACGGAAATCGGACAAAATTTGTCGAACGTGTAGCAGCTCTCTTTGCATACCAACTTAAGCTAGTGATGCTCATATCTGAGCCCTGGGTCAGCTAGAATCACTCGTAGAACCCATGACGATGAGCCAACCTGGCCCTCCTATGCATTTTTTCAATCCCACCGGTGTCACTCCGCAATCCGCATAACTGGTACTGTACGTACTTGCCCTTTGGGAGCTGTAACGCAAGACCACTGGCTTGAACTTTCAATCCTAGTTGACGGTAAAAGGCAGCAGGTTTCTACTGTTGATTCAGTAACATGCCACTGAGTTAACCCGGAGCTTCGAGCTTCTTATATGAAAGAAAAATGCCACTGAGCTAACCCGGAGCTTCGAGCTTCTTATGAAGAAAAAAATACCACTGAGTTACTGCCTGAAGTTTCAAACCGAGACAGGGAGATGCTGTCGGTGACGCAACGACCACACTGCCCGGCATAGCGCTGTGCCGATGATCAGCTTGCGCACTACCTGGGCTCCGTCGGATCTGCCTGCTCCAGGAGGCATCCAATTCGGTGACGCTGCGCAAAGCTCGAGGGATCTGGTTCTTCTTCTGCTGTTGCGGATCAGAGTATATGATCCATTCAACCCTGTCCAAAACCTTTCAGTGACAAAGCCATGGCAGTTCTGTTGCGGATCGCGCGCCCAAGTTGGGGCAAGCTTTGTGCACCTGGTTGCCATCGCCGAGCGAGCTGCAACTCTGTTTTGTCCATGTATGGCAAAAATCACATAATTAACCTAAAATCGTGAAGAAATCACAAAATAACCTGTTTTTTCAAAGATATTACAATCTAACCTACTCGCATGACGCTCTACCGGAAAGTTCCATGTTCAATAGCACGACGCTCTCACAAAAAGCGTCTGCAACCTATAACGCTCCGGTAAAAAACGTCATCCTCTCGGCCGATGTGGCAGTTAACCGGGCCCGCGGGCCCACTTTTTTAGCATAGCGTTTTTGATGGGCATCATGCTCATGACTTAGCAAATTTTCTAGAGAGATTTTGTTTGGCTCGTGCACATGTTCTGTAACTCCACGCCATGGTCAATAGCATAACGCTTTTGCCAAAAGCGCCATGGTCATGACTTAGAAAATTTTGTGGAAAGCTTTCGTTCGGCTCGCGTACATACACGTAGGCATGGCGCCTCCTGCAAAAACGTCATGCATGTAGGCATGGCGCCCCCCGGCAAAAGCGTCAAACTAAAAAAATGGGCCCACGGCCGCAGTTGATCGCCCAAACGATGACGTTTTTGACCAGCGCGCTAAATGGACCATGACGCTTTTGAGGGGAGCGTCATGCTACTGACCATGACGCTTTCTTGTAAAGCATCATGTGAGTAGGTTAGATTGTGATATCTTTGAAAAACAAGTTATTTTATAATTTCTTCGTAATTTTAGGTTAATTATGTGATTTTTGCCTCCATGTATGCACCTGTGCCGTGTGCGTCCTTTACCTGGGCGACCGACCATTAATAGACGGTACGGTATGTTTCGTTGGCATAAGACGGTTTGGTTTCAGAAAACCCAGAGCTGAGGATGACTGGATTTTCTGGTCGTGTGTCTGTACTCCGACCCTAGCCTGGCCTGATGCTGCTGTTCTCGTCTTCTTCCTGCCCAAGCGAGATGAGTCGTAGTAGATGCATGAATCATGTGTGCTGTGGAACTCTAATAAAAGATCTTTCTCGATGTCCACATGTGTTGTCTTTCTCCCTGTGTTTCTCGATATTTGCCGCTGCCCAATTGGCTCTGCTCATCTCACGAACCCTTCACAGGTACACACCACATATATAAACATGGCGTGGTCAGCTGCCTACCACACAGCACGGACGGAATCGAGCACATGTTTCACCTTAAACATTATTGGACGTCTCTGCTCTCACAAGACAAGCTACATTATCTAGTACTCCCTCCGGTATACTGTGTAAGTTTTACATATATGTGCATTTCAGAAAAAGATAACATCTTATATTTTGAAACGGAAGGATCGACGGAGTAGTAAGTACTACTCCCTCCGTTCAGAAATATAAGACATTTTAACTTTGTGAATTAAATGTATCTAGATGTCTTTTAATATATAGGTTCATAGAGGTACAGTGTGAACCTATATACTAAAAATGGTCTAAAAACATTCCTTTCACAACGCTAAAACGTCTTCAGAGGGAGTATACTCCCTCTGTTCAGAAATGTAAGACGTTTTAGCGTCATTTCTCAAGAGAGGGAGTACATGCTATGCCAAGCTTGGCATTTCTTCTCTTCGGCCGGCATCTTCATTGTTCAATGTTCAACACCTCACCTGGTCACATGCACATGATGATTTATTCATCATGCTTGTCAGTGGTTCGATCGAGTGATTCATCCCACACTCCGCAAAGCGCTAAGCAGTCTTTATCCATTGTGATGTGTGTAAACTCGAATAATTGTCCTGCAAGGGTGTAGTAGAACTTGTGGATATCCGTCTTACAATCACGCACTATTTGGAGTAAACATCAAGGCCTTTGATACGTCTTTTTTCTCCAGGATTAGTATACTTGGATATGGAGCTATGTGCGGCGAGATCAGCTTTTCATATCAATAATAAAAAGAGCGTCGAGGGAGTGATCGGCTGTGCATTGACTGTTCGTTAAGCAACTTTTTTTTTCTTCCAAAGTTGCTCCGGCACTTTGTTTGAAAGTGAAAAAGAAAAAGATGCCTGAAAAGTTGCTTCTGTGTGTGTCGCCTACAGAGTTTCCATAGTGAAAAAGATCAATTTGCATTGTCAGTTTGTCACAGCAAAAGACACACAGTGATGCTGTTTGTGCTGACAGGATGTCGCCCGAGGTTATCATGCAGGGTTTTAACCAAAAGCAGTAGCTCCGCCACCGTTACTCCGTAGGAAGGAAGAAAAGTACGGTGTGACGGCCAACGCTAGTTAGTGGCCACCGTCTTACCGCAAAACGACGATGGCGCCGGCACGTGAAACCCTAGTGCCCTTCTTTCATGGCTTTGATGTCGCCACACCGGCTCTTTCTCCACCGTCCATGTGAATGGTTGCTACCCGAGGGTGGGCTTTCGCATACACTGGAAATGACGTTTCACACACGGTGGAATGAACCCTTCGCTAATTCGAAGGTGGGCGATAAGTCTCTACTATGCCGACGTTCCCGTAATCGTGTGTGATACCGAAACGAATTTGTGTGTTCAACCGTCTGGGACTTTTCGAGATTGCAAATGATTTGCGCTTCTTCATCGTATGTGTCAATTCACAAAAGATTTTTTAGATTAGCAGCATGGTTAGTCCAGATATTGCGAACACTTTTAGTGCGATAGTGCTGACCCATGATGGTAGTAGTACATTTATGCAAATACAGTACCAAACCTTAATTTT
This sequence comes from Avena eriantha, assembly GCA_910589775.1. NCBI lineage: Eukaryota > Viridiplantae > Streptophyta > Magnoliopsida > Poales > Poaceae > Avena > Avena eriantha. The sequence goes on along the minus strand of OU342743.1, from coordinate 584,844,995 downwards.
GTTTGATTGCACATCAGATACATTATTTATTTACAAATATTTGCAAGATAGCTTCATCAAAAGAGAATATCTATCTATTTCTTGGTTACGTCTTTGACTCAGTGTTGATGATAAACCTTGCAGCGACTAAAAGGAAAGTGGAAATCTCTCTACACAAGGCGACAACTTCATATCCTCCAAAGACTAGATGCCACGTGTTGTATCTTTGGCTCTGGTTGAAAGGTTTTTTGTTCCTTACAAAAACATTCTTCAATGTGAGAACATATAGAAGCTAAAGAGAACTAAACTAAATAAGTTCAAATTCATATGATTAACCACTTAACTGTGGAATTCACCTCACGAGGCAAGAGGAGTGCGGGATGCCGCACACCTTCTCTCACTTTCTTCTTCTTATGCAATGTTACCAAAATAATAACCATATCATGCAAGTATGAAATAAAAACATATTAACATATATTATAAACAACCACACAAACATATGTAATTACCTTTATTTGAAAAAAGACCAACACAAGTCGGCCTAATGCATATGTAGATATACATAGTACATAACCACACTAAAACAAAGTACTTAACAAATCCACCGTGCATTTGAATGGATTAAAAAAGATCAACGCAAGGTCGGCCTAATACATATGTAGATATATATACTACACAACCACACTAACATGAAAATAATTAACAATTTCACTGTGCATTTGACAGGATTAAAAGGAGCAGCACAAGGTCTCGCGCCATATGCATATGTAGATCAATATAGTACACAACCATAGTAACAACAAAGTAATTAACAAATCCACCGTGCATTTGAAGAGATTAGAATTGACTAGCTAGTGCATGTGAAGGATCTAATAACTTTTGGTAGGGAACAACCACAACTTTGTATACACCTTCCACCGTGCGCGGTAGGTCGAGAGGCTGGCCGCAATCCCATGTCATGTGGATGAAGAGGACATGCCAACGCTGATGCGGCGCCTCGCCGACGTGGATGAACATCTCACCAGAGAATAGCTGATGCATCGTCTCGCCGACGTTCGTCCGACAAGATGCGCTTCTCTGGATGCAGATAAGCATAAAATAGGAAGTGGCGACTGTGTTGAGGAGTGTGGTCATATTCTCTATGCATGGTCCCTTTTTATAAAGGAAGGGTTCCACTAAATGGGCAATGGTGAGCTTTACAATCACACACGCTTCTCCTTCCCGGTAACGTTTGGGAAATTTGCACACACCTATGTGAGAACCACAATTTGTGATCATGTAATAAACGGGTTTTTCATGAAGAACCATGCTCGATTTACTGACTATGCCCATATGTGTGTACCAAAACGACGTGAAACTTATTGCTAGCAAAGCTATATTTACCAAACACTGAAATAACGTACCATGAATTAACTAAAGAAAATTTATTGCTAGCAAATCTATATTTACCAACTGTTGGCAAATATAAGCACACAGTACATCTGTCACATTAGTTCTCACGAACAAACTATAAAGTTAACTCAAACAAATAGTAGGCATCTTAACACATGAACCCATGCACATTAGAGGAGGGGGTTATAACTGGGAGATCAACATCATTTTCAATGATGAAGTCGAAAACGTAGATTGTTTCCTCTTTCAGTTTAAAGAACTTCAAAACATTAGCCTAGCAAGTTATTAAGATGGACATATTCCTAATCTTGTCCTTATTCAGCGAAACATACTTCTCATTCTCGATGAAGTGAGGGCACCATGTATCCATTGGCAGTCCTCATTCCCCTTTAATACCAAAGTCCAGAAGGTACCACCTTGTGTAGCTGATTGAAAAGTACTGAAAGAAATATAAAATGATGAATACATATATTAGGTTATAGTATATAGATTATTTTCAATATATAGGAAATTACAAATACTAGTGACTAGCTAATTACTTACCATCTCTCTTTATCTTTTGAAAACATTTGACTTTTTCATCTAGCAAACCTATAGAGAAATGGAAGGAACACCTTCATGTACGCGCATCCTAATCTAATTGAATCGTGAATTAGTCATATCTATGTCATTGCCCCATACGAAGTGACGCTCAAAATTTCCCCCTCCACAATTAGGACCTATATACACAAACACGAAGAATATATATATATATAGGACATATTCATACTACACTCGGGTGTAGTTACACCCACACGTATTTCACACTATATAGACAGTATCTACCATACCGGAAGGTATGTACACGTAGTATGAAGTATATAAGAATATTTGGGCAGTATATATATTATTATTTTGGTAGTATGTAATTTTTATTCACATACTCCTTTTATACATATAAATATGACGGTATTTTACATATGTAGTGCAAACTATGGGTGCACTTGCAATTTTTTCACCTAAATTGCTTGTAAGTATCTTAGATGTAGCATATGAACATACTCAAATACATAAAGTATTACAAATACTTCTGTAAGGTAGTATATGAGACGTGGGTGTAGTTACACCCAGGAGTAAGAAAGATTTTTCATATACATATATATATATATGGACTAAGTACAACATAATTCAGCTAGTATATAAGTGAACCAAGGATGATATTAATCGAACCTCGATGATAAAGTATATTGCGTTTTTTATGAGTACTATGCGCTCAATAGGACACTTGTCATCGACATCGATACCACTCGAAAGGTCGATGTAAACACCTTGCTTGGCAATTTACCCTATATTATCATATATGAAACAATGAAAAACCTTATTTAACATTTTGAGCAAAAGCAAGAATGTTTAACAGTTTGAGTGAAAACAAGAATATGCCAGCTAAGTAGTCGTCTAAACTTGGGTACAAATATTGTAGGGAGATCTAGCTGCTATGAATACCATGAAAATACTTGTGGATATTTTGCACGAAAGGCGAGATCTACTATTAGCAGAAAAGGGAGCAACCTATAACCTTCTACTACCGATCTACAGGGTCGCGTAGTCGGTCTGATGTGCATGCAGCTAGGATGAAGTGGCTTCGATCTTTAGTTGGTATCTTGTCAACACGAGAAGAGAAGCGAGGTCGTAGAGTGGAAAAAGGAGACAATGAAAGGTGGGGTATTTTTAGATCCATTCAGTGCTTTGTAGGTATGTCGAGCCGCCGGAAACGATTTCTGGATGTACACACGTGTCCAACACTTGGGTTTTTTTTGTTAGAGGTCACACACATTTCATTCACTAAACCTGTTGGTGTTGTGAGGGTATGGACGACAGTCCTACAAATTGATTTTGAAGTCATCGTCCGAGGAGGACCAGTTGACCGAGTACGAGGGGGAGGAGCCTTCGTCGTGGTACGACGGTGGGACATGATTCTCTCCGCAACCTTTGAAGCTTTTCCTACTCCTTCACAACCCAAGAGGCCTTCTCAAGATGGAGGTGCTTTACCAGCGGGCACTCCCAGACGCAAGCAAGGCGAGCGGTCTTCTTGCTGCGAGCCATACCGAACTATGTATACCATAGAAGATGCATCACCCAAATGCATATCAAACGGTGGAAAAAGAAGAGGCTGCGCACACGTCTTATGGAATTCGAGGAAAGCATACTATAATTTTTGACTCACAACGTGAGAAAGGGGCCAGAAAACGAAACAGTGGAAACTAAAGAAAATGTCGCAAATATGAGGCACACATTGCACGCGGCAGGATCGTAGGGGAGAATTCTTCTCTTATAATCAAATGGTTTTCATGAAGCGAGCCATGTGCGTTTTATTTGTTACTGCTCACGAAATTATTTCGTCTGTGCTAAGCCCGTGAAGAGGCCTATCTGCTTCGCGGGGATATGGTCAAATTTTTGTAGTGTCATCGATCTTTCGCGCCGCACACGGAAAGGGCTTTCTGTGTGCGATGGGAGGCATAATAGGCATGATCTATACTAGTGATATGCTGGCCGAACTGCCTACCACTACCACTAGTGGCCCGTGTCTCTCTAGCGCCATCCTAGACTGCTCAGATCACCACCCACGCCAGCACACCTCCATACTCGACCATCCCTTTAACTGTGTCCCTTTCTTCTTCGATGCCAACAAACCATGCACCCTCTAACACTAACTTTAGAGCTCGGCACCACCTCGCTCTAGGCTCACCATCGATTCTCTGTCGCAGACCTCTAGTGATCGTCATGATGTCGCTCGCTCTTGCGAGGTGGTGCAGGAGGTGGACGATATAGGTGGGGTCGAGAGAGAAGGACAGTGAGAAGAAAGAGGAAGGGGATAAGGGCGCAACACACATGGTTGGTCCCATTCGACGCGCCGCACGGGTGGTCAACCATCTGAGAGTATTCCTACCGTGTGACACCCTCCTAGCTCTAAAGAAAGAGCAGCAACAAGTAAAATAGAACTATGTAGATTTCATGAAAGATCACATCAAGTGTGCGATTTTCGTGTGGAAGCTTGTGTGTCTTAACGATGTTGATGAGTTAGCAATTGACATGATCTCATGGTCTTAGGATTAGGGTTACTTCGTATGAGATGTTATATCAAGGTAAACATAATGACTTTGATCGTATTGCTATACTTTGGGTGAATGTTCATCATACCATTCCAGTAATGATGTGACCCTGTTATTAACAACATCCAATATTCATGATAAGAAAACCTTGATAATATGTTCATCAACGAGCTAGTTTGAATTAGAGACATAACTAGGAACTCTTATTTGTTTATTAAACACGCATGTATTAACGTTTCTGATTAACACAATTATAGCATGAGAAATAAACATTTATCATAAATATGAAATAACTAAAATAATAACCACTTTATCATTGCCTCTCGGGCATATTCTCTTCACTATTTGGCATAGGCCAACATGGGCTTAGCAGCATCGGAGGTCTTGTTAGGTGGTTGTATTTAATGAAACATTGGCTCCTAGAAGAGTGATGACGACATCGCCAATGCGCAGCCTCGACGAAGACCTCAGTTTTGGTGATGTGTGTGTGAAATTTGTGTTGGTACCTATCTCGATTGTGTGCCCTCGAGATGGTCGTGTTCGATGTCGATCGGCGAGGGTGTATGTATTGGTTTTTGGCCTGCTACATGCTATTAATGGACCAACTCTTTTCTACTTAATTAATCAAATAGGCCCATGTCTACGTAGCTCCTAGGAGGGGCGTCTCAGGCGGAGCCCTAGCCTCCAACCCTTCCCTCCCTCCGCGGTTGCCGAAGGATGCCACACGTCAAAAGATGTGCAGCTCATAGGGGTGGCGGGCTCGCATCTCCGAGCACGAATGGTGGAGGCGGGGGACCCCATCCTTTGATGGAATATGACCTAGAGGCAATAATAAATATATTATTGTTTATATTTATGTTTCATAATTAAAGTTTATTGTTTTATGCTAGAATTTTATTAGTTTCGGATAATGAGTATTCGGAGGAAAATTTTAATACATGTGTGGAATCATAAACTCCATTTAGATATCCCTAGTCTCGCCTCTAACACTAGTTCATATGATATTAATAGTCTTGGTTTCGTGACTATTGGGCAAGTATAAAGTGTTGTAGGATTTTCCGATGACATATGAGATCAAAGTTGTTGAGAGACAATGATGACGGATAGACCCAACATGATATACACTGAAACACATTGTCAACATTGTTATCGATAGTTTGCCATTGAAGTATTACCGTTACTATAAGATTTTTTGACCATAAGACACATATGAACTTGGTACGATATGGATGTGATGGAGCCTTCCAAATGTTACTTCGTGACTGGGTAATCATAACCCTTGTCTTCATCCTTACCATATAGTATGCCAATATTCTGTATGGTGTAGTTACGGGAATTTTTACTCCTGATGAGAAAGAGATACACTCTAGGCCCACTCATGTATTGTAATATTCGTTATCGTTTGGCCAGACAATTGATCGAATTTTGGACCATAGGAATAGATATAATACAGAATGAGTAAAATAGTACATACCGGTTAACGAGGATAACCTAGTGTTTCACCTTCGGCTATGTCAAGTATCAAGAAGCAATATGACGTGTATCGATAAGTAATACAAAAGGTTCACATGATATAGATCTTGTTATGAAGTGGGGATCAATAAGTATAGATCGAGATACATATGTTGATCATTGCCACAGACTGAGTTCCAGACATGTCCACTCATATCCGAACCCATAGGGTCACAAACTTAAGGGATTAGCAATATATAGAATGTCAGTGTGACTAAGATATGTGAATGAAGTAATTCTGAAAGGATGTTCGGGGAGTCTCGGAATGTTCTGGAGGTGTCCGAAATATAACCAAGAGTTGACGGAATGGTACCGAATCCTATATGGAAGGTGTAAGAAAGTTTGGAGGTGTCAAGAATAAGTAATACAAAAGGTTCACATGATATAGATCTTCGTGTTATGAGGTGGGGATCAATAAGTATACATCAAGATACCTATGTTGATCATTGCTGCAGAATAAGTTCTAGACATGTCCACTCATATCTGAACCCATAGGGTCACAAACTAAAAGGATTAGTGACATATAGAATGTGAGTGCGATTAAAGATATGCGAATAAAGTAATTCCAAAAGGATGTCCAGAGAGTCTCGAAATGTTCAGGAAGTGTCTAGAATATAACCAAGAGTGTACGGAATGGTTCCGGGCCCTATATGGAAGGTATCAGAATGATTTAGGAAAGTCCAAGAATAAGTTTGGACGTGTCATGAATTATTCGAGACTTCGAAAAAATCATAAACATTTAATAAATGATTAAATACCTAGTGGGAACCATGGGTCGGAGGGGCCACATGGTCCTACTAGGGCCACTCGCATGGAAAAGGGGGACCATGGCCGAGTCGGCCAGGGCCTGCCCTTGGCCAGCGGTTGGAGGCGGTTGGGGAAGGGATCCGAGTTGGACCCCAACCCCTCCCCTAAGTCGGTTTTGTGGAGAGGGAGTCCTAGCGGGACTCGACCTCCCACCCTTAGTCGGATTGGGCAAGGGGGGTTGGTCGGCCCCCATTTAAGGAGGGGCAGGGGCAGTCAAAGCCAACACAAGCCCGAGCCTCCCTACACTTCCCAAGCCGCTGCCGCACCGACCTCCTCCTCTTCCTCATGTCGATCTCGTCGTCATCATCACATGTAGAGGATCTACTTCATCACCATCGCCAGAACGCTGCCGAGTGTGCCCTATTTCTGGCTGCGTGGCTTCAGGAGGATGTGATGCGAAGCTTTGTTGTTTGTTGTCATCTTGGGACCTGACGGTGTGTCGATTTCTATGGTGAAGACAGTAGCGGAGAATGCCATGGTGGCTGAGATCTGAGGTCTAGTAATGGCAGACCGAGTTTTCGAGGTGATGATGACTTTTCTTAGTGATTCTTAACTTGTAGAAGTGGCATCGGCAAGTGGGTGTGGGAGCATAGGAGGAGTATAGTCTTATCTTTCAAGGTGAAAATCTAAGGTCCGGTCTTAATTGGTTGTGCCTAGCAATGGCCTTGTCGGAGGCATTATTTTAAGAGTGTGAACTTTCTCCAGGGTGACCTAAGATCTATAATCGACGGTGATGGCACTTGTGCACTGTTTTTTTCTTGGAGGCGTCGTTTGTAGAGAATTTGGACTCCCGATGTTGTCTTGGCAAGAGTTTGTGTTGCAGCTATAAGGTTTGATCACTGTAGCGGCATCTTTTCTTTTGTTGTTGTAGGGTTGTCCATAATGTCTTTAGGATATTTTATTGTTAAAGAGGCCAGGAGTAATTGTATCTCCGTGGTATTAATATTTTCAATTTGTCAAAAAAAAATGAAAATAGTACTAAATCTTTTGTCTCTGTTTTGAGGAAAAAGATGTGCACATCAACCCAAAATGTTCCCACCCAAACTTAGTTTTACACTTTGTGACAACAATTAGGCCAAAATTTACAAGAGAACAATTAGGCTGAGTTGACCTGCGTATATATGCCATATTCGATCTGAAAATTCCCATGCCAGAAGCCTCCATTATAGGAAGTGCCCATACTTGGTCGGCTCAAAGTTGACCCGAATCATTATGCCCAATTAGTAGTATACATGATGGAGTAATCATCAACTAAAACAGCTCTCATCAACACTCAACAGGCGCGTGACTTGACTGCCTTTTCTAGAAAGAGCCCTGTTGAGCGTAACTGAAAACTTAATCTCCCCGCACTGGCTGCTCTGTTGTCCAGATGCCTCAGGTCACGCTCGTTTTTCCGTTAGGGAGGCCGGTGCATGCGTTGGAGAGCGTGAGCAACCGATTCCTCCGCCTTTGCCTTCGGATTCGGTTCGTCAACTTGGAATAGTCGAAAGCGTTGCAAGTTGGAGCAATATATGAGCAGAGAAATAGATGTTCGGATCGTGGAATACTACTGCTAGAAAATGTTTGAACCGGTGCGTATGCAGTACGCAGCAAAGCCGATTCGATCTCTGCGTCAGCATGTGTGTGTCTACCATACAAGGCTAAGCAATTCCGTTCTACTCGTCGACATAACAACTGTATTCTTCTTTTACTACATAATATATACATCCAGTGTGACCGCGACAGGGGCGATCGGAAAGGCGCCGACCTACTGCTTTAATTCTTTTGTTTATCCTACTGGAGAAAGAATTGGTCGTTGAGGCGCATCGTGGTACGTCGGATGTCATCCCATGCTGAGTTATCCACACGGAGCTACGAAAAAAAATCTCTGCACCTAGTAGCAAACATTTCCAGGGGGGATGCCCACACTGCCACTAACCTGAAACCTAACTGTGCAGCAACAGGTTGGTGTGACCTGGGAAATTTATTGGGGGCAAAGCGATGACTCAGACAGACGTCGCGGGCAAGTAGTAAAAAAATGGTGGTGGGATAGACGGATGATGCACGAAGACAGGGGGGAAGGCAGCCCGCGGCAGCGGCTTTGCGGCTGGCCGGTGCCATGCATCTCACCCTGCACTCCCGAAACAGCTTCGGTTTTGCTAGTTGCCTCCCTGACTTTTTGGCTCCCAGCGCATGCGTCACTGGCGCCCCGGAAAATATCCGCCGTCTCGCGGGTCACGGAGCCATGCCTGCCTGCGCCGGCGGATGGGTGGATGGATGCGGCAACTCGCACGCGCTGCTTCTTTCTGCTTGTAGTAACGGAATGGACTGGGTGGTGGTTGCTGGCCGGTGCACGCATACGCGAGCTGGCTAGCCGGTGCTCTGCCAATCCGTTGCTACAAACCGGCCCCTGTCAGCAAGCAAGGCAAGGCAAGGTGTTGTGCACAGACATGGCTAGACAGGCCATGCCTGCTGCCTGCTCCCTGCTGGTCTCGAATGATGAGGGTCAATTATCATGTTTACTACTACAACTGTCTCGTAGTAGTAGCTCCCAAGCACGTCCCTTGAGCGAGTTCCCTTGCCATATTGGACAGCTATCAGACGGTCCACAAACGCAGCGCCGGCCCCGGCCGTTCCGGGAGCACACATGCCGTCGCACGCACCGGCGCCAAAACTGGCACGAAAACGACCGGACCGATCTAGGAAGACGGCGTTTCAGCTTCGGCACGATCGCGTCGCGCGGCACCGGCCCGGTGATTCCGCCAGGCCTCGCCCGCGCGGCCGGCACCCTGGTCCCGAGCTGTCGTGTCCCCTCCCGCCCCACGTTTCAAGCACAACGTGATGGGTATCTATCTATCTGGTGTCAGGGTGGGTGTGGCGTACAAGCACAACAAATGGATTCAGCCGATCGGGCGAAGTGAAAACTTGAGCAGTGATACACTAGGAGTATCTCCCTACGTTACTTCTGCAGTGGTCGCCGATTGAATTATGATCTGGTGCCGGGGACGTCGACCACACCACGCAGAGAGAATCATGGCAGATCTTATCCTACACCTGCCTAGGGCGAGCATGGGGAACGAAGTTGATCGCATCAACAACTAAACCTGCAACGCATAAAAAAAGAGCCAAGATCAGGAGCGAATGAATGCCTACCGTCTCTTAGCTCGCACCGTCCGGGTCCATCGATCGCGTAATAACTAGGCTGCTTGTTATCTCCCACAGCCGTCCGTAGATAACAAGAGATATGCACGACGAACGCCGCGGCCTCATGATCCGCACATGCCTCGGCCCGGCGTCGTGCCAATGCTCACTCCGCGACGCTAAGTTTGAAACACGGTGATGCTCTTCGTGTAACTTTGTAATGGTGCTTCCCAAATGGGGCACATCAGTTGTGCTGCTCGATCAGCTGGGCATACCTACATAATGTTCCATCGGATCATTGCTAATCACTCACTCAGCATCATTGATATGGAATATTTGGATTATGAGATACCGTCCGGGTCCATCTCGTCCACTAACTTCTTCTTGATGCATAGAGTCGCCAAACCATTTCACCTCTCCTGAGACATTATAGATCTCAAATAGTTCTTTAATAATTTCAACTTTGAAAAGCTTCTTTTAACTGATGCAACAGTCATGGACATAGTAAATAAGATCCGATGAGCGATACAAATATCTGACAAACTCAGAGCCAGCCGGTAGGATCGATGTGCACGGGGCTGGCTTTGCGCCTGTGTGTGTGTGGGTGTGGCTTGGCCGCGAGCACGTCCGCCGCGGCGCCAGTGGGCGATGATAGGCCGGCTCGGCGACGTGGACGCGCGCGTTGAGTGCCGCTACGCGATCCCCACGAGCCAGCGATCCCCACACGAGTCGTATCCCAGTCCCAGGCCACACCTTTTGGCGCAGTGCTCTCTGCGTCCCCACGAGCCAGCGATCCCCACACGAGTTCGTTCGCAGATTGATAACAAAAATGGAAAATATGCAGTGTGCAAACCGGTGTAATGTTGATTGTCATGACCCAAAAAAAAAGCAGTGGGCATGTGGATGAGTAGATGACGTCCATCCGTTTATCCGAAACGGGGAACCCCCAATCAGTCCATCAAAGTGACCCCAAAGCAGGGGATCATCATCGCCCGCCCATGTGGCCTCAACGGAGCGGCACACCCCGAAGCAAGATAGCATCACAAGTTGCGCAGGCAGCACTCGCCCTCCAACGCAAAGCCAAGAGGCCCCCAAGTTGGTCGATGATGAGTTATTCCGTGATAATATATCCCGGAAATATTCGGGCAATTTAATTATCCCATCTGCGCGACGTACAATGCGGATCGGGAGGAAATCGCTCGCATGCCAAAAGCGAAGTGAAGACGCCCGAAATCCTCGCCCACAAAAATTGCAGTGCAGCGCCGGGAAAACACCTATATATACGCCACCGGCACGGTCGCCCTCTTCTTGCGGCGCCTCACACCATCTGCTCCTTTCCTCACTTTACACACACACCTCTCTCTCTGTTTCTCTCTGAGCAGAGCTGCTGCTGCTCTGTTTCACAGCTCACTCCATCGACGTGCTCTGCCTCTGCTCGTCCAAGATGGAGTGGACGCGCGGGAAATGCATCGGGAAGGGCGCGTTCGGCACGGTGCACTTGGCCGTCCACAGGGCCACGGGCCGCGCCTTCGCGGTGAAATCGGTGGACGCCGCCAAGGGAGGCGAGCCGGCACAGGCGGCGATGGCGATGGCGTGCCTGGAGAGCGAGATAAGGATCCTGAAGCGGCTGAGCTCGCCGTACGTCGTGGCGTACCTCGGGGACGACGCGACGGCCGCGTCCAGGAACCTGCACATGGAGCTGGTCCCGGGCGGCAGCGCTACCGAGGCGGCGGCGACGGGCGGCCTCGGCGAGCGCGCGGCGCGGCTCGTCCTGCGGCGGGTGGCCGCCGCGCTGCACTACCTGCACGACGTCGCCGGGGTGGTGCACGGGGACGTCAAGGGCAGGAACGTGCTCCTCGGCGCCGAGGATTGTGCGAAGCTCGCGGACTTCGGCGCGGCGAGGCTCGTGTCGGAACCGGCGCCCCGAGGCCCGCGCGGGACGCCGGCGTGGATGGCGCCGGAGGTGGCCCGCGGCGGCGCGACGACGCCCGCGTCCGACGTCTGGTCGCTCGGGTGCACGGCGGTGGAGCTGCTCGCGGGCAAGCGGCCGTGGTCGGAGGTCGGCGGCGCGCTCGAGGTCAGCGAGCTGCTGTTCCGCGTCGGGTTCAGCGGGAAGCGGCCCGAGCTGCCCGCGTGCCTGTCAGACTCCTGCCGCGACTTCCTCGACCGGTGCCTCCGCATGGACGCCGGCGAGCGGTGGAGCTGCGAGCAGCTGCTGCGCCACCCCTTCCTCTCCGCGGACGCCCATGATGACGACGCCGGAGAGCCGTCGCCGTCGCCACGAGCGGTTCTAGACTGGGCGGCGGCGGCGTCGGACTCGGACTCCCAAGTCTCGTCCGACTGCTCGGAGGCCGGCATGGAGCAGGAGGTGATGGCGCGCGCCAAGGGGAGGATTGCCGAATTGGCATCAGACGACAGGACGCGCGAGTTGGATGACGGCCCCAGTACCTGGTTGTCCGACACCTGGGCCCCACTGTCCGGTCTCGAGATGTCAGCCAATGTACTAGTACCATCGGCGCCATCACCATCAGACGACGCTGCCACGGTCGCCGATGCAGGAAACGGCGGCGCCGGTGGATCCGCCGTAAGCGTAGACGACGGCGGGGGCGTCCTCTGCAGTGTCAACGGCCATTTCTGGTGCGAGGGGCAGCATAAATGTGGTTCTACTACTGGGGTTATCAGACAGTCTAGTTGGCCACCGGTGGCCGTTGCGTCCGTGCTGGTGTCATGTAGTATTCTCTCGTGTTTGATTCAATCAAAGATTTTATTATTACTTCAGCTATCAGGCAGTGTAGTACTAGTATTTGTTTTTGATACAGCTTCTGGTCTGGTTCATGCTTCTTTGGTGGTTTTGACTCTTGATCTTGCTGCTAATTGGGCGAGGTGAGGGAGCCGGCCGAGATTGGTTGGTTGGTCAGCAGGGCGTGTGGCGTGCTTGCGCCCTTTTCTTTGCTCGTTTTTGCATTGCGGCGACAGGAGACTGAGCGCAGAAACTCATCGCTTGGCTCCTCGTCAGTTGTCTAAGAAGACTCAACTACTCCAAGTTACGGAGAACCAACATGCATTTGCCCCGGAGTTTGCGTGGTCGTCTGATCAGGTTCAGATCTGCCACCGAGCGAAGTGGTCTTGGTATGAATTGGTATCCTCCGCTCATCAGCTAAGCATCTTTTCACCATGCACGCGATATGGTATCATTGCCAGACGGAAACTGAAGAACAAGTGCAAAGTTTCCTGCACACCAACAAACAGGGTTACGATCTTCGGACCGTAGGACGATTCATCATCAGCAAGGAACTCTGCCCTCCCGGCAACGAATCTCCATGGCATTTCTCCTGTCGCAGAAACACAGATGCACACGTACACCCATAATCTCCGTGGCCCGTGCCACGAGCGGAGAGCGAGCACAAGCACCACGCGGATCGGAGCTGAACCTGCTGTACCGAATCTGAATTTTCCTGTACCGCGCATCGATCTGCGTCGGGGATCCTCAGGATGGGATCGCGCATCCGTGTAGTGCGCTACGAGGCCAACAGGGCTTTCATTTGTCTGGCGAGTACTGTATAACTTGCCAATACCACCACCACGGGGCCATCATCGTACGTGCCGAGTAGTAACGCTGTACGCCGGGATCCTCGCGTAACAGTGTACCTCCCGGCAACCAGCATGATACGCGAGTTAAACGGATGTGTAGGAGAAGGATCCCGCATCGGGGTTTTCAATGCAAATCATGGGGTATCATGCCCTGCCTGCCACCATCATCGATTCAATTCTAGCTGCCGTATAGTAGTAGTAGTAGCTGTACTGAGCAAAATACCAGCTTCGTACTGCTGAGGCTGATCAAACAATCAATCGGTGTACACCCATGACATGCCCAGCCTGTACTCTGCACGATGAGAAATGCTTCAATGCGCCGTGCCGATCCACCATGGATGGACGATTGCATGTGGTACAAAGCGATGCATCAGTAGTATTCATTGCTGCCACCTACGTACGCCATGCCCTGTGAAACAACTATACTGATAAACAAGGACTACGGCCATGATACACCTATCGTACTGCTACAAAGGTATAGATCAGCAATAAAATACACCCGTACATTATTGAAAAACACCGAGACGTGACGTGAGCGAGTGAAAAGGCAGCACGACCCAGCAAATTTTGGACAACTCAACCCGTATCCATTCGAAAAGCAAACTCCAAATAGTTGTACATACATACTGACCCCAGCAACACCATCCAGAAAACACAAAGCCTTAAATGACAGTTTATCAACCAAGAAACAAGATTGACCAACACAAAACAAACCTTTGCCTAACACAAACATTTCACCAGAGAAAAACACAATGAAAATTTGTGGAAGGGAGACGGAACTTTGACCACGGAATGAATAGAATGACACTCATTTGACAGTTCACTAGTTCGAGTATAGGAGGAAATAGCAGGCGGGCGCTTCACTCTTTAGCATCCTTCTTCTCCTCTACTGCTGCAGGAGTCTCCTCTTTCTCCACAGGTTCCTCCTTTTTGTCCTCGGCCACGGTTAACTTCTCTACCAAATCGGCAGCAGCAGAGGCTTCCTCACTTTCTTTCTCCTCACTCTTCCCTTGTTCCTCGGCAATCTGGTCTACAAGATCCTTAAATTTCTTGCAGTCTGAAATAGAATCAAGAAATCATGAGGATGGTGTGATAGTGTAATCTCATGGCGCTTGATATCTCATCTCATCTAGGTGCAGCAACCCCCCCAAAACATATCAAAATTCAATTTATATCAAGCTTTCAATTTTATATATGTCTTGGCAGAGCTTGCAGTCCCATAAATTTCAACCAAACTACTGCTGATACTGTTATAAATTTCAAGGTACTATTAATCAGGAGTATCCTGCAATGCTAAGATGCATACAACACATCTTGAGGAGAATTTTTCGTCGGAACCAGCAGTGTCAATCGTGTCCATACCCTTGATAATTCACTCACTAGGTCCTTATAATATGCTTCCACTTAGGCCCAGAAACTTGGTTAGCTAAACTTCTATATGAAAACGCAAAGGAAGAGGAAAACAATGTAGATCATTTAGATGGAAGAAACATGCCAGGGGATATTGTGGCTTTAATTAGCTAGTGGTACTAATGTAAAGCTGAATGGAGATGCAAACTATTCTAGAGTGATAATACATGCAGCAATATGGGCATTGCAGGCTGATCAACATCATTTTCATATTTGTATTCTATCTACTGCCACCACGGATATTCTGCTAAATGAAAAACTGAAACGACCTATATCACAATATTTTGAAAAATTGCATACCAGTGAACTTATTTCAAGTTTAATGACCTAAGCAACAGGTTGCCACATGTTTAGAGGCTTGTCGTGTTTCGCAATTCATCAAATTGATCCCCACTATTACAACAAACAATACTGCAGTTTCATGCAGAATCTAAATCCTTTTAACTGGCTCAAAATTAATAGGCTAGAATGTCAAACAAAGAAACAAATATCCTACAGAAGTGCAAAGCATCAAGAGGTAAAGATGGTGTTATACATTAGTTCATTACTGACTACTAAAGTTAACTAAGTGCAGAACAATACCATGAAACTCTGCCCATGATTGATTGGTACAGGAACAAGACTACGCCAATATTATTGATGACAGAATAGCCCTGCTGTGGCGTTTAGAGTTAAAGGTGGGTATAGCATGCTAGATCAATCTGAACTCCTGAAGTATTACTATTTAGCTAACCACAAACCCTATGCCCACAACCAATTGGTAGATCCATAGCATGACAGTCGACCAATACTTTTGAGTAATGCAAGAAAGAACTAAAACACGTAAGCTGCGCAGATGATAGGGTGCTCAGTGCTCACTCTCAACGGATCCAAAGCGGATGGCGAACATCTCCTCCTTGAGTTCACCGTCGGCAAAATCAAGAGCATGCCACACACACGACTTGTCGCTCCCAGCGTGCTCCTGCATCTTCGTCGTCGCCACCACTGCACCATATAAGGGGAAACATTAGGATATCAAAACCAATCTGGTAGTCTCGAAATTGAATTCACTACCCAAAATTCGCCTAAAAAAAGTACCGAGGTGATTCGCGCAGATCTTGAGGGTCTTGGCCTGTCGCATGACGAGGCGGACCTTGGCGGTCTCCTTGTGCTTGAGCAGCTTGACGGCGCCCGTGCCGCGCTCCTTCCATTGGCCCCCATCCTTGTCAAATCTGTAAAGCTTCGCTTTCCTACGGACACAAGCACCGAACCAGAAGCGTCAGACCTAGATCAGAGCCGAGAACGATCGGGTAGGGACAGATCGAGCGTGAGTGGCGACTGCGGCGCCTTACATATCGAGGAGGATCTCCTCGTCCTCTTCGCCGGTGGTGATTGCAACCTCCTCGAGCTTCACGATGGGGGCGATCTGGGCGCCAGTGTCCTCTTCCTCGCCCGCCGCCGCGGCCTCCTCCTCCTCGCGGTGCTCCGCCGGGTCAGCCATGGCTGGAGAAGTGGCAGTAGGACTCGGGGCTGCGCTCGCTTTGCTCTACTGCTGCTATGCGTTGCGGCAGCGGCGGTGGACAGGGAAGGATGAGAGAGGAGAGAGAAGGGGGGTTTATAAAAGATCGTGGGATGGGAACGTGCGCGTCGGAAAGAGCTCCGATTTGGGGAAAGCAGGGAGAGTAGGGTTGCGTTACGGCTTGGTGGAGCCTAGCAGGGCGTCTTTTAACAGCCCAGTGGGTGTTTTTTTCGCAGCCATGTAGTATTTCATTAGTACTAAAAATCAAGTTAAAAAAACAAATACATTTGAAAATTAAAAGACAGACCAATATAAAATGATTATTCTGAAAAATTTGTAGATAAAATTCAGATCAAGAAATACAAAATAATTCCTAGGATTTTCTACAACCACCGAACCCAGGGGCAGCCGCCAACTCTAGCACCGTCGAGACGCATACTGGAAAGACGTTGAGACTCCACCATTACCAGATCTACAAAAATAGATTGCCGGCGAGGCTTTGTGAGTCAGTGAACATGCATGTTGCATGCAGTGAGGCACATGCTGCGGTGGCACATCGACCGGGTCTTGGACCATGATTCGTCGCCTCCCATCGACAAAGTCTGAGAAGACCGGCAAATCCAATACCTCCGAACCAACATCCTTGCTCCAAAAAATCCACCTTGGCCTGGACGCCAATGTCATCATGAATAATGACAAACTACAGTGACACATTGAGAAACTGATCTCGCCGGATCGAAAGAAGGACGAGAAGACCAGAATGCTGATCTGAATGACTAATAGGCATACGTTGCCATCAACTTTGAGGAACCGTGAATTTCGGTGTGGGAGTAGAGTTGAGGCAGATTTATTTGTCTGGTCGCTGATCTCACCACGAGGAACTACTAGGCCAAAATGGAGGAATGAGCCCCCTCCCTCTTGCCACCGGAGCGGCAAGCATAGGGAGAGGGGATAAATGCCCTCGCCGGCGGAGATTGGGAGGATTTGGGCCGCCGTGTACCTGCGAGAGGTGGAAGAGGGGCGAAAATGATTCGCTAAGGCCCTATTATGGTCTAGTGTCCTACTAGGGTCACTATAAAAATACCCCTATACCCGGTGGATTTTTGGTACGGCACAAGCGAAAAGTACCTCTAAATGTTGGATACGCGGTGGATGGGTGATCACGGCATCATTTTGTCGCGGCGGCCACTTATACGCCATGGACAACGCGGCGTCGGCAATTTTTTGACGTCGTCGTACGTGATCGGGGAAGCTGGCGGATTTAATGCCACGGGAGATGGATGGAGGCATATACTAGTGCATCGAGCTTTGTAGGTGACATTTACAGCTTGTGCCATGCTGCTAACTGATCAAGCATCCCGCGTTGACTGGTTAGGTTTATCTCGCTGACTGGTGTGACCCACTACCGATGAGGCATTTATATCTCCTTCTTCAACTTCCATTCCCGATCTCGATCTAGAACTTCTACTTCCTACCGCAGTACTCTCCCCGGTTCTCCCTCCAGTAAAAAAGCAGCGGTTGGCGGCGGCAAGATCCAAGCTGATAGAGCATTGTGTAGTTATTGGTAGTTTTTATCGATCTTTACTGATCCTCTATCCTCTATTGATCAGAAGATAATTTGGGGATATTTCTCTCTATTAGATTTGTTACTGCGGCCGGAGCCCTCAGCAATCCCACATAGTCGCTGACGAGAACGTTGGTCGCAGGTTCAGGTGCAACTACACACCGCCGAGGTACGAGTACATCAATTGGATCAATCCTCAGAACACCCAAGCCGATGGCGCCGTCAGTGGCAGTGACGACGATGATGACAATGATGATAAGATGCAACTTCTGTCCCAGGCCAAAATCGAGTACAAAGCCGGTGAACATATGGCGAAATCCAATGGCCTGGTGGCACCGGAGGAAATTCCATGTGTGTACTGATATGTAATTTTCTATTGCAGTGTTTAATAAATATATTTGATCATTGAGTTCATCAAATATTGTTGTTTAATTACTTTACTATTATATTGTCAATCACGAGAGAGTCGACTCATTAATCACCCAACTAGCCCACTATGGCCAATTGGATTTTAAGCAAGTCAGGCCCATAATACAAACCCTACATCTATATAATACATGGAACACTAACTTCTATCCACGTTGTTGCACTCTTCTCTCTGCTAACCCTAGATCTACATCCAGTCTCTCTTTCCACGACTAACAAAAAATCGCAGAACCATTTATCTCCACTATGTCCTACAGTGCACAGGTCAGCACCGTGCTGATCCACGCGCGGCGGCGTCCTATGCGTCATGTTGATCCACCACATGGAAGGCGCTGACATCCAGTGATGAGGTTTTCTGTGTCGTACTGATCCACCGGGTCGAAGATGGTGCTCAGATCACCGGGAAGCCAATGGCACTATCCAGATCCACTTCCGTCCAGATCCACCGCCCTGTAGATCCACCGCCGACCAGATCCACCTCCGTCCAGATCTAACATCGATCAGATCCACTGCCGACCAAATCCACCTTCGTGTAGAATAGGGAGGAGCTTGATTTTTCTAGGTTTTTCTCCTCTTTCCCTATTAGTATTTTTTTGTTTATCTTAGATAGGCTCAAGAAATCTTGTAACAAAAATGTATTATATATTAATGTTATGGTAATTTTCGATTTGTCAAATTGCAATGGATTAGCAATCTTAATTAGTTATTGTTAATAAGATAATTAATTTTCACAAATGTTGGAAGGTGTAACACAGCAAATAATTCGCACTTACAACGTCACTAAAGTTGCGATGTCTTTAGTAATGTAACGAGGTGCATCCTCTATCGCGTCGTGGAAGTGCTAACTTGGCGGATCACACTGTGCTGCACCAAAAAATCTGTCACCGTTGCACAATCCCCGACACAGTTATCCTTGACGGATTTTTTGGCCACGCCAGCGCGAGCACGGCGATTAAGGTTGTGCCTCGACGTCTATAAGACCAGCGTCTAGGATCCGTGTTGTAGTGGGTGTTTGATAGGATATTAATTTCTCCATGTATTTTGGTGTTGATGACAACTTCAATTGTTGTTTAACCGTATGTCTGAGTTATAGGTTTAATTTACGGACGGTTTAGTTGGTGGACTCTTCTCTTGAAGGAGCTTGAAGACGGTGGCTATTATTTGCACTTTCTCTTCCCTTTGTTTTAGGAGACCGTACTATCGAGAGGGAGTCCATCTAGTAAGGTTGTGGGAAATCACGCTTTCATGCACAGACCATTTCAGCACATCCACAGCCTTCCTATGTTTTCAGCAAGAGAGAGATCTTTAGAGGTGGTTGAGTGTTTTTTGTCCTGACCGGTAGTACCGGCCAGGCTCCGGTAGTACCGCCAAAAGGTTTTGGGGATTCGATCGAGCGGTACTTCCGGCTCTAGTTCCGGCCCTAATTCTGCTAAACCTCAGGATACTTCTGTATCCAAGCATCATATTTGCCAGAATTAGCGTCGGATCAAGGTCCGGTAGTACCGGCCAGAAGCTTTGGTCCGTTTGGACTAGAACTTCTGGCCAGTGCTGTCCAGCCGCAACCTCTTTGAGAAGTGGTACCGCTATGGCCCGGTAGTACCAGTCAGATCCTCGCGACCCAGTATTTCCGGCGCTTGTTCCGCTCCATATTCCGCTCAACAGTTTTTCGGTTCAGTATACTTCGGTATCGAAGTGAAATATTTGCCAGAATCTGGACCGGAACTTGCGGCGGTAGTACCGATCAGAAAGTGGGGCTTGCTAAGCTGGCTTTCCGACCATTCCGTGGAGCGGATCCGGACCGTTGGGATCCGCTCACCGGAAGTACCGGCCCGCCACCGTAGTACCGATGGTGTCGCGGGGGCAGAAAAACGGCTCGTTTGAAGGGGCCTATTTAAGGCTCCCTTGTTCCTCCTCTCCATTTTATCTCTTCGTTTTCTCTATCCCCCATTAATACAAGAGCTTCACTTGCCTAGATCTCTCTCCCTACCCAATAAAACCTTTTGATCTTTTGAGGATTGGGAGAGGTGACCTAGATCTACACTTCCACTAAAGGAATCGTGATTTCCCCCACCCATCCTTAGTGGATCTTGTTACTCTTGGGTTCTTGGAACCCTAGACGATGTAGGGAATCCTTGAAGCTGGGGCAATTGTTGTAAAGCTTCGTAGTGTCGTTGAGGGCCTCCAATTGAGTTGTGGAGTCTCCCCTCAACCTTGTTGTAAAGGTTTTGGTTAGCACCTTCAAGGTCACCGGTTAGTGGATTGTGAGGCCGCCTTTGTGGTGGTGCTCACCGGAGAAGAAGGTGAGGCCTTTGTGGCGCTCGGGTGACCTTGTGTGGTCCCGACACCTCTCCAACGTAGACGTAGCTTCCTTGGAAGTGAACTACGGAAATTACATCTCCGTATCCCCTTGCCGGTTTATCCGTTCCTCTCCTTTACTTTTTGCAGTTACCGTCTTGTTTACTTGTTGTATTGTTTGTCATATAGGTTGTTCATCTAGTTACATCTCTAGTGAACTTTAGTTTGGGCAAAGCCTAATAAAAAATGGTTGGCTCCTATTCACCCCCGCTCTAGTCGACCAAAGTTGGACCTTTCAATTGGTATCAGAGCCAAGGACCAAAGTTGGACCTTTCAATTGGTATCAGAGCCAAGGCTCTTACTTTGGGCTTTACCGCCTAAGAGTCAATGTCCGGCGAAGATGGGCGTGTGGGTGCAACCACCAAGAACTTGGCCTCCATGGATGACCTCAATCAATTGGAGGCATCCATGATGACCAAGTTTGAGGAAATGATGACCCTCTTGCAATCCCTTAAGCCTAACCCCATGCTAGCCACTCCTCATGATGCATCTCAAACCGCCGAGGCCCCTCCCGCTATTCTGCAAGTGGTCGCCCCCGGTGTGAATCCCGTGGTCGCCCCAAAACACTTGGGCTTAGGCTTTGTGTCTCAAACCACCAAGCCCCCAAGCGAGAGCACCGGGGGGCTAGGTGACTCCTCCTCCAAAGAGGGAGAGGAGGGAAAGGACTACTAGGTGGTACCACCACCGCCGAAGTACACTCCAGACCCACCAATTCCCATGCCGCATATCATACCTCAAGGAGCACCTCCCATGCTAGATACTTCTAATTTCACCAATTGGCAATATCTAATGCAATCTCACATTTCTAGCTCTTCTATTGAATTGATGAGGATTGTGGAAGAAGGATTCTCCCCATATGATCCAAAGAAGTTGACCTGGGCCGAGGTCGTGGACAAGCAGCTCAATGCCACCGCTTTGGGCATGATCCAAAAGGCATTGACCCCCAAGGACTTTGCTCACATTCGCCAATTCTCCACAGCCAAATAAGCTTGGGATTATCTCACCGAGTTGTATGTCGAGAATGCTAGCATTCAAAGCTCCAAGTTTGATGAAGTCAACAATGAGTCCGATAGCTTTGCAATGCAAGATGATGAGACTCCTGAGGACATGTATCGTCGTCTCAAGGTTCTTTGTTGCACTATGAGGGATATTGGTGCTACCTATGTTGATGACAAGTTCATGAAGAGGAAGTTTGTTCAAGCCCTCCTTCCCTTTGAGGAGCAAAAACTCAACTCTATCAAGGGGAGAAGCAAATACCACATCATTTCCTCTCAATATGTGTTGAGTGAAGTTATTGCCATGACTATTGTCAAGAAGAATGCGGAGTCCACTCGTGCTCATGCATATGGGTCTAAAAAGGTGAACCTAGCCTTGAAGGCCCAAGTGGTGGATGTTGATGAAGATGAAGACACTAGTGAATGGTCTCAAGAGGACATCAAGTATGCCTTCAATGAGCACTTGGCTCTCGCATCAAGGGCCTTTTGTAACAAGCAGGGCATGAAGTCAAGGTCAAGGGACAATACAAGATTCAACTCAACCATGAAGGCTCCAAAGGCAAGATCTTGCTACAATTGCAATGACAAGAGTCACTTCATAACCCCTTGTCCTTTTGAGAATAGAGAGGACAATGGATGTTGTCTTATTCGCAAGAGCAAGCCAAGACTTCCTCACCCCATGAACAAGAACTTCCAAAACAAGAACCGTCCGAACAAGGAGAGGGCGATGGTGGTCCATGAAGAGTACTTCTCGGGCGTAGATGATGATGATGAGAATGAAGGTCAAGGTGGAGAGATCATGGGAGTTGCCGCTATTGCTACTTCTTCTACCCTACGAGTGTCTCTCTTCGACTTGCCGAATGAGAATATCATTAACCGCAACCAAAAGTGTCTCATGGCCAAGGCCACCAAGGTAACACGCGCTTCCAAGTCTCCCTCAAATGAACTTCCTTTGCATGATTGATACGTTGCTAACGTATCCATAATTTTTGATGTTCCATGCTTGGTTTTATCTACTTTCTTATGTTTTCTTCCAACTTTGGAGTACTTTCTATACACTTTCTTGGACTAACCTATTAACAAGAGCCATGGTGCCAGCTACCTGTTTTCTGCTGTTTTTGGTTCCAGGAAAGTCAGAAAATGAATATTCTCGGAATTGGATGGGACAAAAGCCAAAGTGAGTTTTTCACCGAGGGACACAAAGAGCTAGAATACGAGACGGAGAGGGGCCAGGGGGCCGCCACACCACCTGGCCACGTGGCCTAGCCTGGCCCGCGCCAGGAGGTGGTCTGGCCGCCTCCGGCACCCCCTTGCCCCCCCTTTCGCCTATAAGATGCCTCCGATATAGAAACCCTAAGTACTCGATCAAAATTCCACTAAAGAGTCTGTAGCCACCATCATCTCCATCCCTAGATTGGGAGGGTCTGAAGCTCTTCCTAGCACCCTGTCGGAGAGGGGAATTCACCCTGGAGGCCTTCTTCATCATCATGCAAGCCTCCGGTGTGATGTGTGAGTAGTTCATCTCTGGACTACGGGTCCATGTAGTAGCTAGATGGCTGGTTCTCCTCCTTTGTGCTATCATGTTTAGATCTTGTGAGCTCCGTTCATGATCAATATCATCTATTTGTAATTCTGCATGTTGTGTTTGCGGGGATCCGATGGATATTGAGATGCTATTTCAGATTGATTATTAATTCTATCATGTCTTTGTTATTTGTGATCTTGCATGCTTTCCGTTGTTAGTAGTTATCTTGGCCAAGTAGATGCTAGCAACTCCAAGAGTTAGTATTTATGCTCGATAGTGGGTTCATGCCTCTAGTAATCTGGGGAAGTGACAGAAATCTCTAAGGTACTAGATGTGCTGTTGCTACTAGGGAGAAAACAACAATCCTTTGTTCATAGAACAATCGTATTGTTTACTTTACACGTAATGCGTAATGCAATTATCCGTTGCTTGCAACTTAATACTGGAGCGGGTTCGGATGATAATCTGAAGGTGGATTATTAGTCATAGATGCAGTTGGATTACGGTCTATGTATAATGTTGTAATGCCCAATCGAATCTCAAAGGAGTCAAGATGATTAGTATATGCATGTATTGCTTTCTCGATGTTTTTCCATTGCCCCGCTGTAATTTGTTCACCCAACATGTCATCTATCTTAAGGAGAGCCGCCACTAGTGAACTATGGACCCCGGACCTTTCTTTTACTATCAATCTACAATCAACTGTTTACTGTTTTCTGTTTACTTTCTGCAAACTATTACTTTCTTCCACTCGATACATTTAATCCTTTGTTTTCAGCAAAACCAGTGAGATTGACAACCTCATCGCAAGTTGGGGCAAAGTTCTGTGGTTGTGTTGTGCAGGTCTCCATGTTGCTGCTGGCACCAGTAGTGTGCCCTGCCAAAGTCCAGCTAGCAACACCATTGGGGTGTTTCCTTGCTCCTACTGGATTGATAACCTTGGTTTCATAACTAAGGTAAAACTTGCTGATGTGCTCATCATACCTTCCTCTTGGGGTTCCCCAACGGGCTCGATATATTTTGGGCTAAGCAACCGATTTTCTGGCACCGTTGCCGGGGAGTCAAGGACATATTCACAAGGGGAGTCCCTCATAACCAATCTCTTTACTTTGTTATTTTTGTTTTGCTTAGTTTACTTCTTTGCTTTGTTTGCTTGTTCTTTTTATCAAAAATATATAAAAATTAGTTCGTACTATATCGTTGTTTTGGTTGGTCTGTTATTGTCTTACTTTATCATGCTTTATATCAATGGTTAGTTTCTTTGAAACTGAATCTAATTGGCAAGGTGGGTTCACGGAAGAACAAAAATATTATTATAACGAACAAACTCTTATGGGAACAAATTGATAAATTGAATATCATTGCTAGAAACGTGTGCTCTACTTATAATGTTACTTATTGCGTTGATAAATCTTGTTGCTGTAGGAGGTATAAACACCTCCCTTTTCAATGTGAGTATAATGATAATGTTACCATATATTCTTATGTTAAGGGAAATTATGACTTTTATGATGTGGAACAAATTGAAGAATTTATTGCTTGGAAGGGTGCATTTGAACTTGCTAGTTTGCTTGAAAATACTGATGATTCACCTTATAAATATGAGTTTTATGATATACTTAAATTTTGCTTTAATAATTACAAGGAAGAAAATGGCTACATTCTCGAATATATTAATAGATGCTTTCCACAAACGGAAGAGACTAATGCCTTGCAGGAGCTTATGGAAGAAGAAATTGCTGAAACGGGAAGCTCATTAGATGAAAAAGAGGAGGAGAGTGATGAGAAAAGGAGGAAGAATGGATTAGCTACCCATGTCTACCTTCTAATGAGAGTAACTCTTTATGCCTTACATTATTTGATTGTCCCCCATGCTTACCAAAGGAGGATGAATGTTATGCTCATGTTATCTATGATAATCCTTTATTTGTGCCTAACTTCGAAATGCATTGTACTAAAGAGTTTTGCTTATAAAATGTTTATGATAAATCTCTAGACGATGGTCCTATATTGAATGATAAGTCATCTTGTTATAGAATTGTTAAAAGTGGGGTTGAAGGTTTTAATCCCACTATTTTTGAGCTTGATAAAAATTATGTGTTTGTAGATCATTAAAAGCATACTTTATGTGATAGTTATATTGTTGAGTTTATTCATGAGGCTACTGAAAATTATTATGAGAGAGGAAAATATGGTTGTAAAAGTTTTCATGTTACTGAAACACCTCTCTATTTGCTGAAAGTTTTAAAGTTACTCTCGTTTTATCTTCCTATGTCTGTCACTTTGTTCTTTGTGAATTTATTTGCGTATAAGATTCCTATGCATAGGAAGTGGGTTAGACTTAAATGTGTTTTGAATTTGCTTCTTGATGCTCTCTTTTGCTTCAATTCATATTTCCTTTGTGAGCATCTTCTCAAACTATCATGCCTAACTTAAAGGCGTTAAAGAAAAGTACTTATTGGGAGATAACCCAAAAGTTTTAGATGAGTCTTGGAAGTTATTACTTAAGTAATAACCGCTCCTTATCCTTTTTATTTGCTTTTTGTGCCAAGAGTAACCTCTAATGAGAGAGAAGTAATGATTGGGAAAGTTGCTGTCTTGAAACAGATTTTTGTTCTTCACCGTAAAAATTCGTGTAAAATCCTTGTACGTCCTTTTGAGGCGTGATTTTTTGCTTCTGACCCAAGTTGTTATCTAACTTTCGTTAGTTCAACACTTTTCGATTTGAGCAACAGAAGGTGTTCGAAAAAATTCGTCTTTACCTGCTGGTCTGTTTTGACAGATTTCTGCCATTATTTGCATTTGCTTCTTGTTGGTTCCTTTTTGAGTTCTTTTGGGGAATTGAGATTTTTGAGGGAAGTGCTACAGTAGCTTGTATTTTAATGGAAGTTTTATTGGTGTTTAAACTGAACCTAAAGACTTATTATCTTGAGTGCACTTATGTTGCTAATAAAGATTGTGTGAAGTTTTGTATGCAGGAAAAATTTCAGGTGTATGGAAGGAATGAGTAATGAGATGAAGAATGGACTAAATCTCAAGCTTGGGGATGTCATGCGTGTCACCCCAAGAAATATCCAAGAAGTACAAGCGTCAAAGCTTGGGGATGCCCAAGACATCCCCTTCTTCATCAATAAAAATCCCAGGTTTCTTCCAAACACTTCATTTTTATTGTTTCATGCACAGTTGGGTTGTTCTTGGCGCGTCTTCTTTTTCGTTTTCGTTTTGTTTTTTCATTTGCTTGGTTTTCTTAGTTTGTTGAATAAATTGGTTGGACCCCTCTTTCATACACTGGTTTTCAAATAGTTTGGTTTGGATTGGAAAAGAGTAGGAAAGTTCATGCTTAAGTGGTAAAGAGAACTTGTTTTTGACTGTGGCCTATGCTTTGTCATGCCATGCTTGATATTGTTTTGGATTTATGCTTAGTATTCTTTGTTGCAGCATGACTTGTTATAAACAATTGAGATTGCTTAATGTGCCTTTGAAGAATCATGCGTTGTTTTAGCATATTAAAGCATAGTATTGTGGTATTCTCCTTTGATGCTTTATTTGGGTTGACTTGGCGCATGCTCACACCATGTTATGACTATCCCAAGTCACCATACCATTTATGATCCTTTAGTTTTCAACTTGTAGTATCACTTTATGCTTTGATTAATGATGTTTTGTCGCTCTGCATGATTATGGCCATTATTGCTCTCTTAGTTGGTCGCTCCTAGTCTTTTGCTAGCCTCCATAACCAAGTATGAGTTCCACTCATGTATCGAACTACTAAAACCAAGTTATTCCAAAGAGTCCACCATACCTACCTATTAGCATATGCTATTCCAAGTATATTCATGCTTTTGTTTACATTCCGAATTAAACTTGTTATGAGAAAACTAGTGATTAAAGCTCTCACGAACTTGATGGCACACTTTACTTTTCTCGCCCTTAATAAACTTGAACCATTGTGTCATCTATGTTGTATATGTTTGCACTTATATGTTGGGGATTAGCAGAACCATGCTGTCATGGGGAACACTGTCAACAATGCACTTGTACTTTGTACCTAGTTGATATCATGCTCTTTTGTCTATGGATGTCGTCGGTGTGAAATGAAAGGGGAGCTTTTAAGTCCATGGAGTTATGTATGTGTGTTAGAGAAACGCCTGGGCCGCTGGTCTAATCCTGTCGTCATGGTGGAAACCTGTAGCGTAACCATAATGAGCTGTCTATGAAGCATTCTTCTTATAAAAAAGAGTTAGATATTGAGAAAAAAGAGAAAACAAAAAAAATATGAGAAAAGAGGAAAGAGAGAAAAAATCACCATATTCCCACGGTAAATAAGAAGATTGCTGAGATGCTTGTTGTCTGCTTGCCTTGTCATTTTGATATGGGGATTCTTCCGTATCATCGAGCAAGGGGTACCCCGTTGGCGGTTCTCTATGATACACATGTACTTACTATGGCAAGAACTTACCGGTAACTAAACTTGAGTAGCATGAGGAGCGGCCCTCTTATTCAAGGGACATGAGATTTCTAACTTATACTTCGTCAAGCATATACACCATAGTTTGTTCACTTTAACCTTAATCACTTCAAGATGCTTATGATAGGGGCAATGAGAGCTGAAGCTAACAAGTACCATAATTTTTGGAAGCTCTTTATGAGACTTGAATCCCTACTTCCTTCTATGAAGGCCTTTCTTTTACTTTTATGTTGAGTCTCTGTTGGGGATCGGTGCGGAAAACAAAAAATTTCCTACGATGGAACCCCAAAACTGCCTAGGATCTATCTATGTAGTAATGCGGTAACGGTCGGAGCGTATAGAATACATACTCTTGTAGACCGTACGCGGTTAACGTTCCGTGGGGAACGTGGTTGATGTAGTCATACTCATAGCCGACCTCAAGGTTGCGAAGCTCCTCACAGGTCACCCCTTGCTCCTTCGTCATCTTCATCGTGCAACAGCTCCGGCTCACGACATTCAAGCGCCCCAAGTGTTGCGCCTCGTGTCTTCGTACACATCCGGTCCACGATGAGACCTCCGGCTCCCCGATCCCGCCGAGAGTGCGGAAGTTGATATCCGGCTAAGAATCCCTGCAGCGCAACGGCGTACTGCAGATGTGCCTCGATCGCACAACCCAGACTTGGGGCCATGGTCACGAGGTATAGAGAGAGAGGGAAGGAGGAAGTCAACCAAAGGACTTCTCCAAATATTGGTTTGTCTCAGCCCACCCATGGGCACCCCTTTATATAGGCGGAGGGGGTGTACCCTCCCCATTAGGTTAGCCATGTGGGAATATTAGTTAAAGGCCTGGCCGGATGGGCCAAAAGTCAGCCCAATAGCCAAAATAGAAAATGCTTAATAAAAGGAAAAAGGGGAAAGCAGCAGCAGCAGCCAGCCAGGTGGGCCCAGGCGCGTGGCGACCCAGCTCGCCCCGCAGCGACCAGCGGCCTGGCGCCCACCTCGGGTGGGCCTCTGTCCCCGGCGGCCCAAGGTGGCAGCGGCTGGCGCCCGGGTGGGCCGGTCGCTCCCCCGCGGCCCAGCCCGCCCCGCACCGCCTGGCGGCGCCCGTGCCCCGCCCCGCCCAACCCGGGTGGGACGGCTGTCAGCGGCGGCCCACGGCGGCCTGGCCTGCCCGCTTGCTGGCTTCGCCCAATTACCTTCCGCCCTATGCGGTGGCGGTTATCCGCCGCCCACAGGGCTGGCTGTTTTTGCCTTTTTCCATTTATTTGTTTCTGCAGCTTTTTATTCTAGGCCTTTTCCCTCCGGGATTTAGCCTAATATAAAAGTTGCATTTATAAATCTTAACTTAAATATTATTTAGAATATATTAATTCATGATTAACATATAATAAATATATATTTAAATTCCCATTTATCCGAAAACACTTTTTCGGTCTTTTCCTTTATTCTTTCTCTGAACAACTTCGGATCTCTCGGCGGAACGATTCTGGCTTTCTCTCTTTCTCTACTGTGATTCCACCTTACGAATGATCGCTCTCATCGTACCCTTAAGTGTATCCTCTCACGGCTCGGGAATGCTCTAGACATGATCTGTATCAATGATCAATAGAGGGACCAGGGATATCCATGTGACCCCTATGCATTCCTGATGACAATGTCGTTTGAACCGTCTAAATTTAGCATCCTCTTCCTCTTCTTTCTCGATACAACTTGTCCGAGATCCGAAAATTGGTACCCCATACCTTGTTCAATCTCCTTCACAACAAGTTCTGTTTTCTTGTTACCGTGATATTATATCTCCGTGACCTAGTCACATGTTGCAACATTTATAGATGTAATCTCACCAAGTCGGCCGTATGTATCTTTACCCGTCATGTGGGTGAACAAATCTCGGTCTTGCAGTCACATGTCATCTACTGTTCCTTCGGAATACCCAACGTACACCTTTATGGCCACCGCATTACCAGATGATGGTTGATGCAGTCTAAGCAGCCTAGAGAAACAGTGAGTAATATGAGCTCACGGTCTAAGGAGAAGGAGTCTAGGTATATTTGTTGCAACAATGAACTATATGACTTGATCGTGTTGCAATCTTTCAAGGAATGTCCAATCACATCATTCTCTAATGATATGGTCTCGTTGTCAGCCGGCATAAATGCCATGATCTTGAAACCCAGATCATCTTCGTGACCAACGAACTACTATGAATAGAGGCTACTAGGGACTTGGTTGTTTCATACCACACTTGTACCAATGTTTCTACTTGGCACAGTTATAGCACAATATGAAACTATTATAAACTAATTGAGATATGACAATAAAAACCTATTTATTATTTGCCTCTAGGGCATATCTCCTTCAGTCTCCCACTTGCACTAGAGTACAAATAACCTAGCTTGCATTTTACTCATATAAACCATATACCATATGCGTTTACAGATCATGCATGCTCATGGGAAACGTCATGTCCATGTTCTGTTTTACCAGATCATTATGTCTTTTGCAAATCGTTAATGTCTTCCTAATTTTGACATTCACACCATTATCGTATAATGGGTCGAAGTATTTGTTTGGCAACAAAGTGAGACATTGTTTCTAGTGTTTATGATGACGGTTGTTTTCACCGTTGTCATCTAAACTTCGAAACACACTTTGTTATCCTTTGTGTATATACTATAGTCTTGGCAGCAGAATGAGGCCAAATTCCAGGAGCTTAAAGTGACGTTATATCAACCTCGAGGGCTTTCTCATGGGCACTGGGCACTAGAACACATCATTCTACGTTAAAAGCGAACTAGCCCCGCCATAACATTATACATCACATCATATGGAGCTTTTATACTTCTATATCTATGTAGATCCTAGTGCATGAAATGCAACTATGCCACTTACATTGCTTCTTGCCATTTATGTACAAACTCAATTCTGGTTTAGTGATCAACTCAGGAATCACTTAAAGACATGTTCTTACAGTTAAGAGCTAGTCCTTCCAACCAAAACCTTGGGTCGCATTATGTCGAGTATACAACATGGTTATGTGGAAGAACCTATGACTGAGGCATAGGAGATGCAACGCATCACTTTCTTTCAACCATAGTTGCAATACTCAATGCTTCATACAGTAAGAACTTCTTTCTTACCTTGTTCCATTCTGAGCTATTTCAGAATCTTGCTTAGGACTTTCTGAACATCTTTCGGAATCAAGTCCAGGAAGCATTTGACATTCAGAGTTTATTAAACTCACCAATCTATCTCGACAGATCTTATTGTTTAATAACTTCAACTTCATCCTAACTTAAACACCAATCACATCATTCATATGTGCCGTCCACATATCACAAAATGATTTCATGCTCCCACTCAAATATGACATTCATGTTTGAGATCCAGGGATTTCACTTAGCTCCCACTCGAATCTAGGTCTCGATAATCTTGGACATTCGAAAATTCTTTGATCATTATCAATTTGAGAATTCCACTAACGAGATTTCAATGACCATTCATCTCTCACACTTAGGTCCATCATGCTTCTTTGTATTTCATAGGTATGTCTTGTTCAAAACATGACATGTGAATCAATAATATAATTCCACAAACTTGTAGAATATATAGTTGAATCCTACTTCCTTTAGTAAAAGTATTCTCTTGAAACTTTATGATCATTATCAATAGTTTCTCCTCTATTTGTAGAGTTTGGTTTCACGAAACAAATTCCACTGCGCCACTCAAGAATTCAGAGGTAAGGTCAGATACCTTGCTTTGATCTTTTACTTTCTTCCACCTGTATCTTTGATACATTGCAAATGTATCTATAATTTTTGATGTTCTAGGCTTGGTTTTATCCACTTTCTTGTGTTTTGTCCACACTTTGGAGTACTTTTCATATGATTTCTTGGACTAACCTATTAACAAGAGCCACAGTGCCAGCTGCCTGTTTTCTGCTGTTTTTGGTTCCACGAAAGTCAGAAAATGAATATTCTCGAAATTGGACGGGATAAAAGCCAAAGTGCCTATTTTTTCGGAAGTCATCAGATGCCAGAATATGAGACGGAGAGGAGCCAGGGGGCCACCACACCACCTGGTCGCGCGGGCCAGGCCTGGCCGCGCTAGGGGGTGGTGTGGCCAGCCCAGGCACCCCCTCGGCCTCTCCTTCCGCCTATATATTGCCCTCGGGACAAAAACCCTAAGAGCCCGATCAAAAAATCCACGAAAGAGTTTGTAGCCGCTGTCATCTCCATCCCTAGATCAGGAGGGATCTGAAGCTCTTCCCGGCACCCTACCGGAGAGGGGAATTCACCCTGAAGGCCCTCTTCATCATCATGCAAGCCTCCGGTGTGATGCGTGAGTAGTTCATCTCTGGACTACGGGTACATGTAGTAGCTAGATGGCTGGTTCTCCTCCTTTGTGCTTTCATGTTTAGATCTTGTGAGCTCCGTTCACGATCAAGATCTTCTATTTGTAATTCTGCATGTTGTGTTTGCGGGGATCCGATGGATATTGAGATGCTATTTCAGATTGATTATTGATTCTATCATGTCTTTGTTATTTGTGATCTTGCATGCTTTTTGTTGTTAGTAGCTATCTTGGCCAAGTAGATGCTAGCAACTCCAAGAGTTAGTATTTATGCTCGATAGTGGGTTCATGCCTCTGGTAATCTAGGGAAGTGATAGAAATCTCTAAGGTACTAGATGTGCTGTTGCTACTAGGGAGAAAACAACAATCCTTTGTTCATAGAACAATCGTATTGTTTACATTACACGCAATTCGTAAAGCAATAATCTGTTGCTTGCAACTTAATACTAGAGGGGGTTCAGATGATAATCTGAAGGTGGATTATTAGTCATAGATGCACTTGGATGGCGGTCTATGTATAATGTTGTAATGCCCAATCAAGTTCCAAAGGAGTCAAGATGATTAGTATATGCATGTATTGCTTTCTCGATGTTTGTCAATGGCCCCTCTGTAATTTCTTCACCCAGCATGTTATCTATCTTAAGGAGAGCCACCTCTAGTGAACTATGGATCCCGGTCCGTTTCTTTACATACAATCTATAAACTGTTTACTGCTTTGTGTTTACTTTCTGCAAACTATTACTTCCTTCCATTCGATACGTTTAATCCTTTGTTTTCAAAAAACACGGTGAGATCGACAACCTCATCGCAAGTTGGGGACAGAGTTCTGTGGTTGTGTTGTGCAGGTCTCCACGTTGCTACTAGCACCGGTAGTGCGCCCTGCCAAGGCTCAGGTAGCAACACCTTTGGGGTGTTTCCTTGCTCCTACTGGTTCGATTAAACCTTGGTTCATAACTGAGGGAAACTTGCTGCTATGCTCATCATACCTTCCTCTTGGGGTTCCCCAACGAGCTTGTTAATACATGAGCCATCAAGCACTTTTCTGGCGCCGTTGCCGGGGAGTCAAGGACATCTTCACAAGGGGAGTCCCTCATAACCAATCTCTTTACTTTGTTGTTTTTGTTTTGCTTAGATTATTTTGCTTTGTTTGCTTGTTTTGTTATCAAAAACACACAAAAAATAGTCTCACGAGTTTGCTTTGTTATTTGAAAAAACAAAAAAATTAAGTCTCCTTTAGTTGTCACCTCTTCCTTAGCTCACCATGTTGATCCCTAAATTCACCCTGAAAGACCTTTCAATTGGTAGTGGTTCTATAACTGGGAAAGATAATATTGAAGAATTCTTTAATCATGTTAGTAAACATGAGGATACTGAGGATAGATCCCTTGCAGAACTTGCTCCAAACTATGAGATTGCTGCAACTTCTTTAATTCACATGTTAGAATCTAGGTTT
Source organism: Avena eriantha (assembly GCA_910589775.1). NCBI lineage: Eukaryota > Viridiplantae > Streptophyta > Magnoliopsida > Poales > Poaceae > Avena > Avena eriantha. The sequence goes on along the minus strand of OU342743.1, from coordinate 584,811,476 downwards.
GTTAACCTCAACCCCTTAATGCAAGTAATGATTCTTAAGATTAAAGAAATTGAGGACCCTGAAAAGAGGGATTTTATTCTAGAAACTTTGTTTAAGGAGTTCTATGATGTTGTCAAGGAAGCAAGAAAAGTCTTTGAACGTTTCAATATGCTAGGCTCATGTGTAGATGTTGGTACTAGAAAAAAGATGAACAAAACCGAACCTAATGGGGAGGAACCTAAGATACCAATACCCTTTAAACTAGTAGCAATACATGAAGCCATAAAAAAAATCTTGGTTGGATCGTTCCTGAAAACCCGTTTGATGAAAGTAGTGAACCTAAGAGCACTGACAGAGGATCTTCTAGAACTTATTTGGATGATATACCTTGCCTCGTTGAAGATATTTATGGTGTTAATCTTAATGCTTCTTCATTTGAGAACACATGATTCTTCTTTTTGCTTCTTATGCCTAACTTAAAGGCGTTAAAAAAAGTACTTATTGGGAGATAACCCAAAAGTTTTAGATGAGTCTTGGAAGTTATTACTTCAGTAATAACCGCTCCTTATCCTTTTTATTTGCTTTTTGTGCCAAGAGTAACCTCTAATGAGAGAGAAGTAATGATTGGGAAAGTTGCTGTCCCGAAACAGATATCCGTGTTTCACCGTAAAAATTCTTGTAAAATCTCTGAACGTCTTTTTGAGGCGTGAATTTTTGTGCTTCTGACGCAGGTTGTTATCTAACTTTCGTTAGTTCAACACTTTTTGATTTGAGAAACAGAAGGTCTTCGAAAAAATTCGTCTTTACCTGCTGGTCTGTTTTGACAGATTTCTGCCATTTTCTGCATTTGCTTCTTGTTGGTTCCTTTTTGAGTTCTTTTGGGGAATTGAGCTTTTTGAGGGAAGTACTACAGTATCTAGTGTTCTAATGGAAGTTTATTGGTGTTGGAACTGAACCTTAATACCTTTTATCTTGAGTGCACTAATGTTGCTAATAAAGATTGTGTGAAGTTTTGTATGAAGGAAAAATTTCAGGTGTATGGAAGGAATGAGTAATGAGATGAAGGATGGACTAAAGCTCAAGCTTGGAGATGTCATGCGTGTCACCCCAAGAAATATCCAAGAAGTACAAGCGTCAAATCTTGGGGATGCCCAAGGCATCCCCCTCTTCATCAATAAAAATCCCAGGTTTCTTCCAAACGCTTCATTTTTATTGTTTCATGCACAGTTGTGTTGTTCTTGGAGCGTCTTATTTTTCGTTTTTGTTTTGGTTTTTCGTTTGCTTTTGTTTGCTTAGTTTTATGAATAAATTGGTTGGACCCCCTCTTTCATACATTGGTTTGCAAATAGTTTGGTTTGGTTTGGAAAAGAGTAGCAAAGTTTATGCTTATGTGGTAAAAAGAGCTTGTTTTTGACTGTGGCCTATGCTTTGTCATGCCATGCTTGATATTGTTTTGGCTTTATGCTTAGTATTCTTTGCTGTAGCATGAATTTTTATAAACAATTGAGATTGCTTAATGTGTCTTGGATGAATCATGCGTTGTTTTAGCATATTAAAGCATAGTATAGTGGTATTCTCCTTTGATGCTTTATTTGGGTTGACTTGGCACATGCTCACACCATGTTATGACTATTCCAAGTCACCATAGCCTTTATGATCCTTTAGTTTTCAACTTGAAGTATCACTTTATGCTTTGATTAATGATGTTTTGTCGCTCTGCATGATTATGGCCATTATTGCTCTCTTAGTTTGTCGCTCCCAGTCTTTTGCTAGCCTCCACAACCAAGTATGAGTTCCACTCATGCATCCAACTCCCTAAACCAAGTTTTTCCAAAGAGTCCACCATACCTACCTACTAGCTTATGCTATTCCAAGTATATTCATGCTTTTGTTTACCTTCCAAATTAAACTTGTTATGAGAAAACTAGTGATTAAAGCTCTCACGAACTTGATGGCACACTTTACTTTTCTTGCCCTTAATAAACTTGAACCATTGGGTCCTTCTTTTTTGCGTATATGCTTGCGCTTTATAAGTTGAAGTAGCAGAACCATGTATCATGGGGAACACTTTCAATATTGCACTTGTACTTTGTACCCCGTTGATATCATGTTCTTTTGCTTATAGATCCCGGTGGTGTGAAATAAAAGTGGAACTTGTAAGATCATGGAGTTTGTATGTGTGTTAGAGAAACACCTGGGCCGCTACCTAAGCCATGCCTAATCATGGTGGAAACTTGCAGCATCACCATAATGAGCAACCTATGAAGCATCATCAATAAAAACCTATGCAAATAGCAAATAAAAAGATCGCTGAGATGCTCATTGTCTGCTTGCCTTGTCATTTTGATTATGGGAAAGCTCCTGTATCATGTGCAAGGGGTACCCCATTGGCGGTTCTTTATGATACATATGTACTTACAATGACAAGAGCTTACTTGTGACTAAAGTTGAGTAGCATGAGGATCGGTCTTCGTAAGTAAGGGGCATGAGATTTCGGTTTATAACTTGTCAAGCATATCCTCTTAGTTGTGTCACTTTAACCTTAATCACCTTCAAGATGCTTATGATAGGGGCAATGAGAGCTGAAAGCTATAAGTACCATAATTTTTGGAAGCTCTTTATGAGACTTGAATCCCTACTTCCTTTTATGAAGGCCTTTCTTCCACCATTATATTGAGTCTCCACCTTCTACCTTTATGCACTTACTTTGAGAGCATAGTGGCCATTCTTAGTTCTATGTGCATTGTCCCAAGACTAGTTGATTGATGCATATCTTGATATTGCTTGTTTTAAACTATTTGTATCTAGTCACTCTTATGAACTTTGAAGGTGTCCTATGCATTTATATTTGCTACTCTATGAGGGACAAGCTGAATACTATTATGCTATGTTTTCTTTATGTGAAACAAACAAACGTCTTGCAAAGCATTGTTATTCATGAATCTTTTGTTTGTGACTTTTCATGTTGCATCATAGTTTCTTTGTCTTATTGCTAGAACTTCGTCTTTCATGTTATGATTGAAGTACTATGATCCTAGCTTTGAATATTTTACAAATATTTTGATCAAGTCTTTGATGGTGCATGTCACCTCAAAAATTATTCTTTCTTTTTATCACTTACCTACTCGAGGACGAGCATGAGTTAAGCTTGGGGATGTTGATACATTGCAAATGTATCTATAATTTTTGATGTTCCATGCTTGGTTTTATCCACTTTCTTGTGTTTTGTCCACACTTTGGAGTACTTTTCATATGATTTCTTGGACTAACCTATTAACAAGAGCCACAATGCCAGCTGCCTGTTTTCTACTGTTTTTGGTTCCACGAAAGTCAGAAAATGAATATTATCGAAATTGGACGGGACAAAAGCCAAAGTGCCTATTTTTCCAGAAGTCATCAGATGCCAGAATACGAGACGAAGAGGAGCCAGGGGCCACCACACCACCTGGCCGTGCGGGCCAGGCCTAGCCGCGCTAGGGGGTGGTGTGGCCAACCCAGGCACCCCCTCGGCCTCTCCTTCCGCCTATATATTACCCTCGGGATGAAAACCCTAAGAGCCCGATCAAAAAATCCACGAAAGAGTCTATAGCCGCCGTCATCTCCATCCCTAGATCGGGAGGGATCTGAAGCTCTTCCCGGCACCCTACCGGAGAGGGGAATTCACCCTGGAGGCCTTCTTCATCATCATGCAAGCCTCCGGTGTGATGCGTGAGTAGTTCATCTCTGGACCACGGGTCCATGTAGTAGCTAGATGGCTGGTTCTCCTCCTTTGTGCTTTCATGTTTAGATCTTGTGAGCTCCGCTCATGATCAATATCATCTATTTGTAATTCTGCATGTTGTGTTTGCGGGGATCCGATGGATATTGAGATGCTATTTCAGATTGATTATTAATTCTATCATGTCTTTGTTATTTGTGATCTTGCATGCTTTCCGTTGTTAGTAGTTATCTTGGCCAAGTAGATGCTAGCAACTCCAAGAGTTAGTATTTATGCTCGGTAGTGGGTTCACGCCTCTGGTAATCTGGGAAGTGATAGAAATCTCTAAGGTACTAGATGTGATGTTGCTACTAGGGAGAAAACAACAATCCTTTGTTCATAGAACAATCTTATTGTTTACATTACACGCAATTCGTAAAGCAATAATCTGTTGCTTGTAACTTAATACTAGAGGGGGTTCAGATGATAACCTGAAGGTGGATTATTAGTCATAGATGTAGTTGGATGGCGGTCTATGTATAATGTTGTAATGCCCAATCAAGTTCCAAAGGAGTCAAGATGATTAGTATATGCATGTATTGCTTTCTCGATGTTTGTCAATTGCCCCGCTGTAATTTGTTCACCCAGCATGTTATCTATCTTAAGGAGAGCCACCTCTAGTGAACTATGGATCCTGGTCCTTTTCTTTACATACAATCTATAAACTGTTTACTGCTTTGTGTTTACTTTCTGCAAACTATTACTTCCTTTCATTCGATACGTTTAATCCTTTGTTTTCAGCAAAACACGGTGAGATTGACAACCTCATCGCAAGTTGGGGATAGAGTTCTGTGGTTGTGTTGTGCAGGTCTCCATGTTGCATCTAGCACCGGTAGTGCGCCCTGCCAAGGCTCAACTAGCAACACCTTTGGGGTGTTTCCTTGCTCCTACTGGTTCGATTAAACCTTGGTTTCATAACTGAGGGAAACTTGCTGTTGTGCTCATCATATCTTACTCTTGGGATTCCCCAACGAGCTTGTTAATACACGAGCCATCAATCTTCATCAAGACACACCAGCTTTGGACAACAATAGGTTCGCCCCTTGTGGATGATTCATTCATAGCTTCCTAAGAATGCTCTACAAAGACTTGTTTATTCGCCACGATTTCGACTTATCGAAATCTCCAGAAACTCGAACATGCCATAACACTTATGGTGTTGTTTCCACGAATCTTTAGATGTTCCTTTGTATTTCAAATGAGTGTTTGCTTACTTTGATCTTTAACTCTATATGACAACTATAACCCCTATAAGAGATAATACTATACCATATGTATCTTAATACATATTGATTATGATGTTTAGAAATTTCAACATAGTTTGAATTCGTCCAATTATCATAATTTGTGAAACATCTTTCACAAGTTCCTTTTATGCTAAACTTAACTTGAATACTTTAGTCATGTCGATCAAATCGAAGAGACTTGTTAATTCAGTTAATTCAATATCCCATTTAGTCATGAACTCGTTTGAACAATTCAAATCATTTCAAACTTCATGTTTCATTAAGTAAATACACTTATTCACTTAAGTCCACAATAAATGATTTCCACTACTTGTTGAAAATATGATACATCACTATGTATAAGATTCAACATTTCTTCGCATATCACCGTTTTACTAGAATGCGGAGTTTTAGTCATTCTGCCCAAGAGGCATGGTTTTGCAAAGTCTCTAGATTAAGCATCTAGGACCCTGATCTTTCATAAAGAACCTGCAATAACCAAAATGACTTAAACTGTAGTATCATTTCATTATTAAACTTTGGATATCTTTTAGCATTCTAATCCTTTATAAATGCTTAAACTATTATCATTAACATAGTGATGAAAATAACTTGTTTGTAATCGTAATGTGACCATAAGGTATTGTTCATAAGAATAGTACAAAATGGTTTGTAACTTGTTCATATGAATAATAGTCTCGCCAAAAGCAAGACACACAAATAAGTATTACAAATTATATTCAAGTCCACTAATCCAAATGATAAACTTTGAGGGAAGAGGTGATGTCGTCCATCAACTATTTTGCTTGCTGTCATCAAGTCACGTTAACTCAAAACCTGCAAATCTCAAGCAGATCCTCCTATTTTCACAAAACAGGACAACTATCAAATACTTTGCAACCTGCAACGAGTTTTGCAAGGACCACATTTATAAATTTATATATCTAACAGATACCTTTTTCATCCATGACTCCTTTTGCAATCAAGCCCTTCTAAGAGTTCTTAACTCTAATGCAAGATCACTAAGTGTTTCTCCAAACTTTCTGGAGTCATCGAATTATCTCCTAATGGTTATTGTATCAAGAAGAGAAGATCACCTTTTATGAGGATATCCCTCAGGCATGGGTATTCATATATGAAGTTGGACCCTTTTGCTAAGTTCCAAATTAAGCAATATATTCCCATGGTCGCAAAGGACCTCAATGGGATAGGCTAAGATCTACTAAGATATTTGCAAACAGACATCTAGACTAAGTTTATAATAAGAGATCAATTTATAATTGGTCTGCACTAAAATTGTCATCCCCTGGACGATTTTAGTGATCACATGATCCCTATCCTCTGCACCTCCCCCGATCATCACGGCCATCAGTGCATTATCAAAGGTAGGCATTCAACAATGCCAATCACATCATCCATGTGACTCATGCTCGTTGTTTTGATCTCGTGTGTTCCGAGGCCATGTCTGTACATGCTAGTCTCGCCAAATCTAACTTGTGTGTATTTGCTGTGCAACATGGATTACACCCATTGTATGCGAACATAGATATGTCTGACCCCCGATCATCATGGCCGGCCTCATACCGAAGAACTTTCTTGGTGGTGCACACACAAGGGGAACACGGAACATTGGAATTCAATAGGGATTATCTTATTTGCTACCGTTGAGTATCTAAATACTGGCACACAATAAGATATAAAAACTGGTACCAACATCATATGTATAATGTGATATGATATGGACTTTCTTGCGCCTTGATCTCCATCGAGCGCTCCGGCATGATCTCCATCTCGCCCTTGGTTTGACGCCAAGTCCACGACGCCTCCACCAGGTCGTCCATCGGAACGATGACTATTATTACACTACTTGGTAACAGAAAAGTAAACTACTTTACCTTCGTAACGACCAATGCCATATCATAATCACATTCCCCCCTGCAAAATAAAGTTAGACGCCTCCACTTTATCTATTGCAAGTTTCACGTGGTTGTTAGGGCTTTCGCACTAGAACCGTTTCTTAACTACGAACTTTCCAACCACAACATGGATCCGATAGTTGTCTCTACTACACCCCTCTCGGGGCCCTCCATTGTAAATGCTATATCAACTATTGAATGAGAGACAGACACCCGCTAGCCACTTATACGGTACAAGCCGTATGTTGAGCGTGGAACCAGTCTCGCGTACGAATACGCGTAAGGTCGGTCCGGGCCGCTTCATCAAACAATGCCGCGATATAAACAAGTACACGTTAGAGGGTAACAACTAAGGGATCAATGCCCGCAAAAAACTTATGCGTACTGGCCATACAACACTCCTACGCATAGATCGGCTCTGATACCACTGTTGGGGATCGGTGCGGAAAACAAAAAAAATCCTACGATGGAACCCCAAAACTGCCTAGGATCTATCTATGTAGTAATGTGGTAACAGCCAAAGCGTATAGAATACATACCCTTGTAAACCGTACGCGGTTAACGTTCTGCGGGGCACGTGGTTGATGTAGTCGTACTCGTAGCCGACCTCAAGGTCGCGAAGCTCCTCGTAGGTCACCCCTTGCTCCTTTGTCATCTTCATCATGCAACAGCTCCGGATCATGACATTCAAGTGCCCCAAGTGTTGCGCCTCGTGTCTTCGTACACATCCAGTGCACGATGAGACCTCCGGCTCCCCGATCCCACCGGGAGTGCGGAAGTTGATATCTGGCTAGGAATCCCTGCAGCGCAACGGCGTACTGCAGGTGTGCCTCGATCGCACAGCCCAGACTTGGGGCCATGGTCATGAGGTATAGAGAGAGAGGGAAGGAGGAAGTAAACCAAAGGATTTCCCCAAATATTGGTGTGTCTCATCCCACCCATGGGCACCCCTTTATATAGGTGGAGGGGGTGTGCCCTCCCCATTGGGTTAGCCATGTGGGACTATTAGTTAAAGGAAAATAACAGGAATTTTCGTCCTGGCCGGATGGGCCAAAAGTCAGCCCAATAGCCAAAACAGAAAATGCTTAATAAAAGGAAAAAGGGGAAAGTAGCAGCAGCAGCCAGCCGGGTGGGCCCTAGTGCACGGCGGCCCAGCTCGCCCCGCAGCGGCCAGCGGCCTGGTGCCCACCCTGGGTGGGCCTCTGTCCCCAGCCGCCCAAGGTGGAGGCGGCTGGCACCCGGATGGGCCGGTCGCTCCCCCCACGGCCCAGCCCGCCCCGCACCGCCTGGCGGCGCCCGTGCCCCGCCCCGCCCGCCCGGGTGGGCCGGCTGTCAGCGGCATCCCGCGGCGGCCTGGCCTGCCCGCTTGCTGGCTTCGCCCAGTTACCTGCTGCCATGTGCGGTGGCGGTTATCCGCCGCCCACATGGCTAGCTATTTTTGCCTTTTTCCATTTATTTTTTCTGCAGCTTTTATTCTAGGCCTTTTCCCTCTGGGATTCGGCCTAATATAAAAGTTGCCTTTATAAATCTTAACTTAAATATTGTTTAGAATATATTAATTCATAATTAACATATAATAAATATATATTTAAATTCCCATTTATCCGAAAACACTTTTCCGGTCTTTTCCTTTATTCTTTCTCCGAACAACTTCACATCTCTCCGCAGAACGATTCTGGCTTTCTCTCTTTCTCTAATGTGAATCCATCTTACGAATGAACGCTCTCATCGTACCCTTAAGTGTATCCTCTCACGGCTCGGGAATGCTCTAGACATGATCTGTATCAATGATCAATAGAGGGACCAGGGATATCCATGTGACCCCTATGCATTCATGCTGACAATGTCGTTTGAACCGTCTAAATGTAGCATCCTCTTCCTTTTATTTCTCGATACAACTTGTCCGAGATCCGATCATTGGTATCCCATACCTTGTTCAATCTCGTTCACAACAAGTTTTATTTTCTTGTTACTGTGATATTACATCCCCGTGACCTAGTCACATGTTGCAACATTTATAGATGTAATCTCACCAAGTCGGCCGTATGTATGTTTACCCGTCATGTGGGTGAACAAATCTCAGTCTTGTAGTCACATGTCATCTACTGTTCCTTCGGAATACCCAACGTACACCATTATGGCCACCGCATTACCAAATGACGGTTGATGCAGTCTAAGTAGCCTAGGGAAATAGTGAGTAATATGAGCTCACGGTCTAAGGAGAAGGAGTCTAGGTATAGTTGTTGCAACAATGAACTATATGACTTGATCTTGTTGCAATGCTTCAAGGAATGTCCAATCACATCATTCTCCAATGATATGGTCTCGTTGTTAGTCGGCATAAATGCCCATGATCTTGAAACCCAGATTATCTTCCTGACCAACGAACTAGTATGAATAGAGGCTACTAGGGACTTGGTTGTTTCATACCACACCTTTACCAATGTTTCTACTTGGCACAGTTATAGCACAACATGAAACTATTATAAACTAATTGAGATATGACAATAAAAACCTATTTATTATTTGCCTCTAGGGCATATCTCCTTTTGTCTCCACCTTATATCTTTATGCACCTACTTTGAGAGCATAGTGGCCATTCTTAGTTCTATGTGCATTGTCCCAAGACTTGTTGATTGATGCATAATTTTGATATTTCTTGTTTTTAAACTATTTGTATCTAGTCACTCTTATGAACTTTGAAGGTGTCCTATGCATTTATGTTTGCTACTCTATGAGGGACAAGCTGAATGCCAGTGTGCTATGTTTTCTTTATGTGAAACAAATAAACATCTTGCAAAGCATTATTATTCATGAATCTTTTGTTTGTGCCTTTTCATGTTGCAACATAGTTGCTTTGTCTTATTGCTAGAACTTTATCTTTCATGTGATGATTGAAGAACTATGATCCCAGCTATCAATGTTTTACAAATACTTTGATCAAGTTTATGATGGTGCATGTCACCTCAAAAATTATTCTTTCTTTTTATCACTTACCTACTCGAGAACGAGCAGGAGTTAAGCTTGGGGATGTTGATACGTTGCTAACGTATCCATAATTTTTGATGTTCCATGCTTGGTTTTATCTATTTTCTTGTCTTTTGTTCCAACTTTGGAGTACTTTCTATACACTTTCTTGGACTAACCTATTAACAAGAGCCATAGTGCCAGCTGCCTGTTTTCTGCTGTTTTTCATTCTAGGAAAGTCAGAAAAAGAATATTCTCGGAATTGGACGGGACAAAAGCCAAAGTCAGTTTTTCACCGAGGGACACAAGGAGCCAGAATGCGAGACGGAGAGGGGCCAGGGGACCGCCGTACCACCTGGCCGCGCGGCCCAGCCTGGCCCGCACCAGGAGGTGGTCTGGCCGCCTCTGGCACCCCCTCGGACTCCCCTTTCGCCTATAAGATGCCTCTGATACAGAAACCCTAAGTACCCGATCAAAATTCCACGAAAGAGTCTATAGCCGCCGTCATCTCCATCCCTAGATTGAGAGGGATCTGAAGCTCTTCCCGGCACCCTGCCAGAGAGGGGAATTCACCCTAGAGGCCTTCTTCATCATCATGCAAGCCTCTAGTGTGGTGTGTGAGTAGTTCATCTCTAGACTACGGGTCCATGTAGTAGCTAGATGGCTGGTTCTCCTCTTTTGTGCTATCATGTTTAGATCTTGTGAGCTCCATTCATGATCAAGATCATCTATTTGTATTCCTACATGTTGTGTTTGCGGGGATCCGATGGATATTGATATGCTATTTAAGATTGATTATTGATTCTATCATGTCTTTGTTATTTGTGATCTTGCATGCTTTCCGTTGTTAGTAGCTATCTTGGCCAAGTAGATGCTAGCAACTCCAAGAGTTACTATTTATGCTCGATAGTGGGTTCATGCCTCTAGTAATCTAGGGAAGTGATAGAAATCTCTAAGGTACTAGATGTGTTGTTGCTACTAGGGAGAAAACAACAATCCTTTGTTCATAGAGCAATCATATTGTTTACTTTACACGCAATGCATAATGTAATTATCCGTTGCTTGCAACTTAATACTGGAGGGGGTTTGGATGATAACCTGAAGGTGGATTATTAGTCATAGATGCAGTTGGATTACGGTCTATGTATAATGTTTCAATGCCCAATTGAATCTCAAAGGAGTCAAGATGAGTAGTATATGCATATTGCTTTCTCGATGTTTTTCAATTGCCCCGCTGTAATTTGTTCACCCAACATGTCATGTATCTTAAGGAGAGCCACCACTAGTGAACTATGGATCCCAGTCCTTTCTTTTACTATCAATCTACAATCAACTATTTACTATTTTTGGTTTACTTTCTGCAAACTATTACTTTCTTCCACTCGATACGTTTAATCCTTTGTTTTCAGCAAAACCAGTGAGATTGACAACCTCATCGCAAGTTGGGGCAAAGTTCTGTGGTTGTGTTGTGCAGGTCTCCACGTTGCTGTTGGCACCGGTAGTGCGCCCTGCCATAGTCCAGCTAGTAACACCTTTGGGGTGTTTCCTTGCTCCTACTGGATTGATAACCTTGGTTTCATAACTGAGGGAAAACTTGTTGATGTGCTCACCATACCTTCCTCTTGGTGTTCCCCAATGGGTTCGATATATTTTGGGCTAAGCAATGATCTAGATGATCTAGAGGTTAAGAAAGGGATGGTAAGCATATGTGAATCCATGGAGCATCTAGATGATGATACTAGAATGTGCTTTGAAACACTTGTAAACCAACTTGACCATGTTAGGGAAATGCTAGATGATAAGGAAGAGCTAATTGACATGCTAGGTAAATATGAAAGAGAGCCTGCCAATGAAATTGCCTCTCTATCACAATCACTTGAAGATGAACATAACATGAGAATAACTCTTGAGGAAAGTGTTGCTAAGCTTGTACATGACCATAATGCTTTCATGTCACGGCTTGTTAAAGAACGAGATCATGCTCTTGCTTCATAGAATGTCCTTAAAAATGAAAAAGGTTGAGTTTGGTGTTAGTCATGAATGTCTAAAGGACTTTGAGAAAATCAAGGAGGAACATCATGCCTTGGAGAGTAAATTCTCAAGTCCTTTTGAGGCTCATGAGCAACTTCAAACTCAATTGAACAATGAACAATCAAAGTCTTTCACTATTCCTATTATACATTTGTCTTGTTCTTCCAACCCTTGTTGCAAGCATGTGAATCTTGTTGAGGAAAACAAGGAGTTGAAAGATCAACTTGCAAAAGGGCAAGTTGACAAGAAGGGTATTGGGCACACTCCTAGGCCCAAGAAGAATAAGAAGAACAAGAAAAAGAAGAAAAGCAAGAGCTTTGCTCAAGAACCCCCTTATGCTTCTACCTTTGTGCAAAGTGATAACTTTGCCGATAAGAACAATCCTTCTTACATTGTTTGCAAATGTTTCGATGGTCATGTTTATGAAAAATATAGTCGCACTTCTTACACTCATGATTATCATTGGACTATTTGGGTACCAAAGACCCTCGTGACTAACAAAAGGGGACCCATTGCAAAATGGGTACCTAAAACCAAAGCTTGATTTTCTTGTAGGACTTTGCTTCCGGTGGAGCTAAATGGGTGCTTGATAGTGGAGCTACAAGCCATATGACCGGAAGCAAGTCTATCATGTCGGAGATTAGGCCTAATTTTGCCAATACTATGGTCTCCTACGGTGATAAAACAAGCTCTCATGTATTGGGTTTTGGTAAGGTGGTAGTAACCCCGGATGTTTCCTTGGTTAATGTCATGCTTGTCAAAACCCTTGGGTATAATCTTCTTTTCGTTCGTGCTTTAGCCATTATGGGTCTTTCGTCTTTCTTTAATGAGCATTCTATGGTCCTCATGTGGAGCAAGACTCTCATGGTGGCTCTCGTTGGTTACGTAGAGGATGACTTGTATGTGGTGGATTTCTCCGAAAAACCCTATACACATGCTATATGTCTCTATGCGAAAGCCGACGTGGGCTAGTTGTGGCATTGCCGCTTGGCCCTTGTAAACATGAAGTCTTTGCAAAGTCTCTACACAGGGGGCCACATACTTGGAATAAAAGACATTTCCTTTGCCAAAGATCGTGTGTACAGGGCGTGCATTGAAGGAAAGATGCATGAGAAGCCTCATAAGATCCTCAATCAAATAACCATCGAGTGGTGCTTGGAACTTCTTCACATGGATCTCTTTGGGCCTCCTTCTCATGATAGTCTTGGAGGGAAGAAGTATTATTTGGTGATCGTTGATGACTTCTCAAGATACAGATGGGTCTACTTCAAGTTCAAGAGAGAGACTCAACAAACCACCATTGACTTTGCTAATCAAGTTCAATGGAAACACAATGCTACAATTCTCACCATTTGGAGTGACAATGGGACCGAGTTCAAGAACTACACTTTGGATGAGTTTCTTAGTGATGAGGGGATCAAGCATCAATATTCAACTCCATACACCCCTCAACAAAATGGCATTGTCGAAAGGAAGAATCATACTTTGATGGATGCGGCCCAGACCATGTTGGCAGAATTCAAATCACCATATAACTTTTGCCCCAAAGCCACATCAACCGCTTGCCATGCCACAAACCATCTCTACCTACGCAAGAATAAGACCAAGACTCCATACGAGCTTCTCACCGGACACAAGCCCAATTTCAAATACTTCCGGGTGTTTGGGTGTAGATGTTTCATTCTCAAGAAGGGTGTCCGCTTGTCAAAGTTTGAGTCTAGAGCTTAAGTAGGGATCTTAGTTGGCTACTCCATGCAATCTCATGCCTATAGAGTCTATAATAAGCCACCGGAAGAGTTGAAGAATCTAGCAATGTCGATTTTGATGAAGATCATGAGTCTCTTGTGAGACAAGATGGTGTTCGTGATCCAAGTGATGAAATTCCTCCCCAATCCATAAGAAGAATGAGTGTGGGATTCTTCCACCCCATTGAGTATCCCCTTGTGGCCGAAGGAGAAGGACCAAGCTCTACTCAAGTGGAGCCCTCACTCTGACAAGACCATCTTGCTTCTCAAGGACAACTTATTGCTTCTAAAGGTTCTCCAAGCTCTTCACAAGATCTTCATGTCCATGACTCTCCAAGCTCAATTCAACCTCAATTTGATCAAGCTCTACCTCACTAAGATGGTGAAACTCGTCAAGGTCAAGTTTAAGAAGGTCAAGGCCAAGCTAGAGAAGATCAAGGTAAAGCTAACAATGACCAAGGCCAAGCTAATGGCTCTCCACCCAATGATTATGACTCTCCTGCGGTTCATATTTATGAAGATAGTGATCAAGTTCATGCATATAGTCAAGGCGGGGACTCGAATCATGGTGATGATCAAGTGGTTGCTTAAGAATCTCGTCTTGAGACCTAGACCCACCGTTAAGCATACCGTCTCTCCAAGCTCATCAAAGATGGCCATATCCTTGATAATGTTTATGGAGGTTTCAATAGGGGCTGTACTACTAGGAGACAACTAACCTCTTTTAGTTCTCATCATGCTTTTATTTCTCATGTTGAGCCCCAAAAGGTCTTCGAAGCACTTGATGATGATCATTGGCTTGATGCTATGAATGAAGAACTTCACAACTTCAAGAGGAACAAGGTGTGGATACTTGTGAAGCGGCTAAGAGATTGTCAAAATGTGATTGGGACCAAGTGGATTTTTAAGAACAAGAGGGATGCCAATGGTATAGTCGTCTGCAACAAGGCAAGGTTAGTTGCCCAAGGATACTCTCAAGTTGAGGGCATTGACTATGGTGAAACTTATGCCCCTGTTGCTCGTCTAGAATCCATTCACATGATTCTTGCTTATGCTACCCATCATAACTTTAAATTGCAACAAATGGATGTCAAGAGTGCTTTTCTTAATGGCCCCTTAAAGGAATTGGTCTATGTTAAGCAACCTCCTGGCCGTGAGGACCCCCTCTTCTCGGACCATGTCTACAAACTCGATAAGGCACTATATGGTCTCAAACAAGCCCTACGTGTGTGGTATGAGTGCTTTAGAGAGCTTTTGTTAGACCGTGGTTTTGAAGTAGGCCTCATTGATCCCACTCTTTTTACTAAGAAAGTTGGAGGAAACTTGTTCATTTTCCAAATCTATGTTGATGGCATTATTTTTGGGTCTACTAACAAAGCTTTTAATGAGGATGTTGCTAAGCTCATGACCGACTGCTTTGAGATGTCTATGCTAGGGGAGTTGGAATTATTTCTTGGTTTTGAAGTCAAGTAATTGAGGAAGGGAACCTTCATCAACCAAGCCAAATATATTCAAGACATGATCAAGAAGTTCAACCTTGATCAAGTAAAAGGAGTCAAAACTCCCATGCCCACAAAGGTTAATCTTTATCTCGATCCCAAGGGTAAGGATGTGGATCAAAAACTTTATCGCTTGATGATTGGTTCTTTGATTTATCTTTGTGCAACTCGACCAGATATTATGTTGAGTGTGGTTATGTGTGCAAGATTCCAAGCCACACCAAAGGAAAGCCACATGGTGGCGGTCAAGATAATCTTTCGATATTTGGTTCATACCCCTAACTTTGGGCTGTGGTACCCCAAGGGAGCAAGCTTTGACCTCATTGGATACACGGATTCAGATTGGGCGGGAGACAAGTTAGAAAGGAAGTCAACCTCCGGTGCTTGTCAATTTCTTGGAAGAAACATAGTGTGTTGGTCCTCGAAGAAGCAAAACTGTGTGTCTATGTCCACCACCGAAGCTGAGTACATCTCCGCCGCAAGTTGTTGTGCTCAATTATTATGGATGAAGCAAAATTTGAAGGATCTTGGTGAAGCAAGGTTCTAGGAGTTGAAGCAAGGTCTAGCGGATCTATTCACGAAGCCTCTTGATGAAGCAAGGTTCTAGGAGTTGAGGCATGAGCTAAATATCCTAGATTCGAGCAATGTGGTTTGAGTATATTGCACACCTAAACGGGTCTCATAGAATATCTTGTTTGGATGTACGCATGGGAGTTAGGGTGAGTGTAGTTCCTCATATGAACAAACACTATCCCTATTATGTACACATTAATATATTCATTCTCTATGGTCTCTCAAGGAGACAAAATGAGCTTAAATGATGAGTTTTGGTAATGAAACCAAGATATATCTTCGCGGTGTCAAGCCAAATATACTCATATATGGTGGCCTAGACCACCAACCTTGTGTGTTTTTGGTTGTGTTCATTCATATTGTTTCCCGTTATTTTTGATGTTTTTGGTCGTCTTTGGATCTTGATTTGGTTCTTCATAGTTTTTGCTATCTATCCCAAGCCTTTTTCCTTCCCAAAACCCCTCTCTATCCTGCACAAGGTCATTCCTTGCCACATTCCATACCTGGGGAACTTGTTTCTGGCGTCACCGGTAGTTCCGGCCAGTGCTGGTAGTACCAATCCCGGTCCAACTTCCCCGGAAGTTCTTCCCGGAACGGTGCTATCGCTCAGGCCTACACTACTCGTGTCACCGGTAGTTTCGGCCCCTGGCCGGTACTACCGGTCGGGTGTTCGTCCTTTAAGTTGCGGGCCAGGGAGCCCATGGGGTCTTCTTCCCCATTTGCCTCCCTGACCCACCCCTTAGAGAAATAGACGCCTGGTATTTGCCCCTCTCCAGATCTGCTCCGTGGGAATCTTCCCCACCTCGATCTCCCGCCATGGACCCTGGTATTTGCCCCTCTCTCCCTCCCTTCATGGAGATCTGGACCATTCCCGTGCTTGAGCTAGGGCGTGCCATGTCTAGGCCTCTTCTTTGGCTAGAACTGTCTAGGGAGATCTTGGTAGGCATAGGATCCGTTGGTAGAGTAGATTGGCTCTACACATTGTTTGGATTCCATGTATTCGTGCCCGTAGATCCGACAAATAGCCCCATTCGTGCTCTCCCAGTACTTCTGGTGGACTCCGCTCCATCGGTAGTTTCAGTAGCTTGGCGGAACTACTGCTGCACCTGTTCTTGGACTCCAAGTCTATATTCTGTCAATCTTTCTCTGTGTGTTTTTGTTTTGACCTTGTGCACTTATCCTCCATTCCCTCTCTACTCTATGATTTCTTCTCAGGGAAAGGTGGTTCCCGTGGTGGCTCCAAGCAGTCTCGTGCTCCCCCTCGTTGTCCTCCGGAAGTTGATGAAGATGATCTCGAAGTTGTGCGCCCTCCTAGTCAGACTACCCGCCAGAAAGATGTTGTTGAGAGCCGTGCTGCTGCGGCTGAAGGAACGCGCCCTGTTCTGGCCAGCCAGAAGAGAACCACCACTGGCCTCGACACCAACAAGAAGAATATTTCGTCCGGGCCTCAGCTCGCTTATGATGAGTTCCGCAAGTTGGATCCCTATGCTTCTCCCCGTGTCTGTCTGTGTCAAGATCCCTTCTTCCACACGAAGCGTCAAGAAGAGATCTATCTCGAAGTGTATGCTACAAAGAAGAAAAATGTTATTGCCCCTCAGAAGCACATCAATGTGGCTCACATGGAGCACAAGCCTAAGTACTTTTGTGAGGCTCTTGACATGTGTAGGAGGTTTGGGCTTGTCAAGCTTATGGAGCATCATCAAGATTTTGATGAGCGGGTGATACTTTGCTAATGTATCCATAATTTTTGATGTTCCATGCTTGGTTTTATCTACTTTCTTATGTTTTGTTCCAACTTTGGAGTACCTTTCATACACTTTCCAGGACTAACCTATTAACAAGATGCCAAAGTGCCAGTTGCCTGTTTTCTGCTGTTTTTGGTTCCAAAAAAGTCAGAAAATGAATATTCTCGGAATTGGACGGGACAAAAGCCAAAGTCTATATTTTACCAGAAGACTCACAGAGCCAGAAGACGAGACGGAGAGGGGCCAGGGGCTAGCCACACCATGTGGTGGCACGGGCTAGCCCTGGCCGCTCCACCAGGTGGTGTGGGCCCCTCAGCCGCCCATTGACCTTGCCTCTTCGCCTATAAGATGCCTCCCTATGCAAAAACCCTAAATTGTCCAGCCTCTAGCCACGAAAAGTTCCGCAGCGCCGCCGCCACCGAAGGAGAGATTCGGGGAACAGAAAGTCTCTGTTCCGGCACCCTGCCGGGACAGGGAAGTGCCCCCGGAGCCATCTCCATCGATCTCCACCGCCATCTCCATCACCGTTGCTGACTCCCATGATAAGGAGGGAGTAGTTCTTCGTCGAGGCTAAGGGTTCTACCGGTAGCTATGTGTTCATCTCTCTCTCTCTATGCATGATCATATTGTGATCATGAGCTTTGTAATCAAGTAGATCTACCTTGCTACTCAAGTGCTTTATTAGATCTCTGCTCTCCCCATGTGTGTGAAGTTGACAGTGTGCACACCATGGTGGCACTGAGGCTAGAGATTACAAATACTTGTTATGAGTTATATTTGGATTTGGATGTCTTTATGAAATTTTGGTGTTTGTTGGAACCATCTAGTGCTCAAGGTGACAGTGTGGGGTTATCTAGATGCGGAAAGCAAACTTTCAGGAGTGCTGTTATAGCCCTACCAATGATTAGAGTGTCCAACCAGAGAGTAGTTTAGATTAGTATCATAAAGATAAGATATGTATATGAGAGTGTTCACTAGTGAAAGTATGATCTTAGGCCTTGTTTCTAAGCATTAATACACCGTTTGCAATTAGATCTATTACATGTTTGCTTGCTTCTATCTTTATTTCAGTTTGCCTTTAGTCTTTGCCCATGTCAACCACACGCCAGCAAGCTATTTTCTGGCACCGTTAGCACTTATAATTATCCATACCACTTGTATTTCACTATCTCTTCACCGAACTGGTGCACCTATACACCTGAAAAGTGTATTGTGTGTGTTGGGGACACAAGAGTCTTCTTGTATCTTGATTGTAGGATTGCTTGAGAGGGAATACCTTTGACCACTTCCTCCCTGAGTTCGATAAACTTTGGGTGATCCACTTAAGGGAAAACTTGCTGCTGTTCTACAAACCTATGCACTTGGAGGCCCAACAACTGTCTACAAGAATAGAAGTGCGTAGACATCAAGCTATTTTCTGGCGTCGTTGCTGGGAGGTAAGGTAAAAGGTACTCACATCCTCTGGTGTGAGTGCTCAAAGTTATTTCCTTTAGATTCTGCAATTTTGACTTTTTGTTTCTTGTTTTTATTTTCACTAGTTAGGCTTAATGGAAAACAACAACAAAATTAGAGAGCTTTTTAGTATTTTTCCTAAGATAGAACATGAATTGTCTGAAAAGAAAATTAAAAAACCCATGGAACTTTCTTTGCATGCTAATAGCAATGTTATTAGAATGAATCTTTTGAACACCTTTGTTACTAATGCTATGGAAACGTCTAAGCTTTGGGAAGTTAGTTTTTATGAAAATGATATTTTTAGTTCCCCAGCTTTAAAGAAGAAAATTTGCTCTCATGATAATTTATCTCCCATATGTGGTAATTCTAATAATACTTGTGATATTTTAAATCCACATACTGAAAACGTCCCTTTTAAAATACCTATGGCAATTATTGAATGTGTTATGAATAACTCTTATTTTGAAGATGGAACTGTCCATCCTGGTGATCATTTACTCCTTATACATGAATTATGCGGGTTGTTCAAGTGTGCAGGTATTTCAATGAACCAAGTTAAGAAGAAGCTATTCTCTTTATCACTTAAGGGCAAAGCAAGGGAGTGGTATGAACTACTAGATGATCCTCATCATTTGGAGTGGAAGGAACTTGAATCTCTCTTTTACTCTAAATTTTATCCTCCTCATGAAATTCATAAAGATAGGAATTATATTTATAATTTTCATCCTCATGATGGAGAAAGGATGGCCCAATCATGGGGGAGATTGAAGTCACTAATGCTCAAATGTCCTATTCATGAGCTCCCCAGGAATATTGTTATTAATAATTTCTATGCAAGGCTTTCAGGACATTACAAGGACTATCTAGATACTTGTTTAGAGGGATCCTTCACAAGTAAGGAGGTCAAAGCTAAGTGGGATCTTCTTTAAACAATTCAAAGTAATACCAAAGATTGGGATAACAACAAAGGTAAAGAACCAGGTATAAACTATGAGTATGATTGCATTAAGTCTTTCGCTGAAACTGCTGATTTTCAAGAGCTTAGTGCTAAATATGGTCTTGATCCTCAAATTCTTATTGATTATTTTAGAACCTTTGCTTCTCATATTAATGCTCCTAAAGAAAAATGGGACATGTATCATGAGCCTTTTAAAGACACTTGCAGGGAAAATGAAATTGTTATTAATGATAGCATTAAACATGCTCAAACCTCTGAAAGTACTATTTCTTATAAGCATGTTAATTTTTGTGGAATACATAGACCTTGTGAGAATAATCAAATTGAAGAATAATATTGTATCACCCACAGGAACGAAAAAACTAGAATGTGGTATAGGGCTTTAAATGATCTTGGTAAAAAAGTTTGTGCCCTTTATCCTTTTATTTGTGAACTTTGCTTTGAAGTGGGTCATTTCAATTTTCAATGCTCAAGCCATAATAATATCCCTTCCGCAGTCGGTCACACGTGCGGAGTCGAAGCAGACCTTCCTCTCCTCATTCCTGCGAGCATCGAAGGTAGTAGATCTTCTCCACGGAATCCCAGCAGCACGACGGCGTGGTGGTGGTGGTGGAGTAGAGAATTCTGCAGGGCTTCGCCTATGCCTGTGCAGAAGAAAGGAGGAGGAGAGAGGCGGCAGAGATGGGAGTTATGGGGGGGGCTTGGAGGGGGCGCCCCTGCCCTATATTTAAGGGGGGGGAGGGCGCCTTGGGGAGGGGGAGTCCTTGTAGGACTCCCCTCTCTAGGGCCGGCGGATTGGGGAGGGGGGAGGAGTCCTCCTCCCCCACGACTCCTAGTCTTGACCCACCAGGACTCCTTGATCCCTTCCTTGGTTTTCAAGCAAACTCCAAGAAATCTTCCAGAACCTTCCGGAACATTTCGAAACCTTCTAGAATCCTCATACAAACACTCCGGAACATTTCCTAACTCAGAAAATGATCCCCTATATATGAATCTTATTCTCCGGACCATTCCGGATCTCCTCGTGATGTCCCGAATCCAATCCGAGACTCCGAACAACATTCAGTCTCCAACACATATTCCATATCTACTTAAAACAACTTCGAACCTTAAGTGTGTCACCCTACGGTTCGTGAATATGCAGACATGACAGAGACACATCTCCTATCAATAACCATCAGCGGGACCTGGAGATCCATAATGGCTCCCACATACTCAACGATGACTTCGTGATCGATTGAACCATTTACATACGAAACCAATTCCCTTTGTCACGCGATACTATACTTATCCAAGGTTTGATCGTCGGCATCTCCATACCTAGTTCTACCTCGTTACTGATAAGTACTCTTTACTCGTTCCGTGATATGTCATCCCTTGGGACCCAGTCACATGCTTGCAAGCTAACTAGACGACATTCCACCGAGAGGGCCCAGAGCATATCTATCCGTCATATGGATGGACAAATCCCAATCTTGGTCCATGCGCTTCAACACATACTTTCAGAATACCCAATGACACCTTTATAACCACCCAGTTACGAAGCGGCGTTTGATGTCATCAAAGTACCCATCCGGTGATGGTGATTAACACAACCTCATGGTCGAAGGATTAGGTTACTATGCATTTAAAAGCTTACAGCAATACGAACTTAATGACTTGATCTTATGCTACGCTTACTATGGGTGTGTGTCCATCATATCATTCTCCTAATGACATAACCTTGTTATTAATCACATCCTAATGTCCATGATCAGGAAACCATGATCATCAATTAATCAACCAGCTAGTTCAACAAGAGGCTTACTAGGGACTCTCTTATGTTTACAAATCACACATGTATTAGTGTTTCTAATAATACAATTATAGCATGGGATGTAAACATTCATCATAAACACAAAGATATAATAATAACCACTTTTATTATTGCCTCTTGGGCATATCTCCAACAGTCTCCCACTTGCACTAGAGACAATAATCCAGATTACATGGTAATATACCGAACACCCATGGCGTTCTGGTGTTGGTCATGCTTTGCCCTAGGGAGAGGTTTAGTCAACGGATCTGCCACATTCAGATCAGTGTGTACTTTGCAAATCTTTATGTCACCATCTCGGACATACTCGCGAATAGCGTGGAAATGTAGCTTGATGTGCTTCAGCTTGCTATGTGACCTTGGCTCCTGTGCATTAGCTATGGCACCTGTGTTGTCACAGTAGATGGCCATCGGGTCCAACGCACTGGGAACCACGCCAAGTTCAGTAATGAATTCCTTCATCCAAACGGCTTCTTGTGCAGCCTCCGAAGCAGCTATGTATTCCGATTCAGTTGAAGATTTCGCCACAACGCTTTGCTTCGCACTCCTCCAGCTCACTGCAGCACCATTCAAAATAAATACGTATCCCGACTGTGATTTTGAGTCATCCGGATCGGTGTTCCAACTAGCATCGGTGTAACCGTTTACAACAAGCTGTTCATCACCTCCATAAGAAAGAACCATATCCTTAGTCCTATTTAGGTACTTTAGGATATTCTTGACCACTGTCCAGTGCTCCATTCCAGGATCACTTTGATATCTGCTAGTCAAACTAACAGCATGTGCTATATCCGGTCTTGTACACAGCATGGCATACATGATAGAACCTATGGCTGAGGCATAGGGAATATTATTCATTTTCTCTCTATCTTCTGCCGTAGCTGGACTTTGAGTTTTACTCAAGGTCTTACTCGAGGACGAGCAGGAGTTAAGCTTGGGGATGTTGATATGTTGCTAACATATCCATAATTTTTGATGTTCCATGCTTGGTTTTATCTACTTTCTTATGTTTTGTTCCAACTTTGGAGTACTTTTCATACACTTTCCGGGACTAACCTATTAATAAGATGCCACAGTGCCACTTGCCTATTTTCTGCTGTTTTTGGTTCCAGAAAAGTCAGAAAATGAATATTCTCGGAATTGGACGGGACAAAAGCCAAAGTCGATATTTTACCGGAAGACTCAAGGAGCCAGAAGATGAGACCGAGAGGGACCAGGGGCTGGCCACACCATGTAGTGGCGCGGGCTAGCCATGGCCGTGCCACCAGGTGGTGTGGGCCCCTCGACCGCTCACCAACCTTGCCTCTTCGCCTATAAGATGCCTCCTGATGCAAAAACCCTAAATCGGCCAGCCTCCAGCCATGAAAAGTTCCGCAGCACCGCCGCCACCGAAGGGGAGATTCGGTGGATAAAAAGTCTCTATTCCGGCACCCTGCCGGGATGGGGAAGTACCCCCGAAGCCATCTCCATCGATCTCCACCACCATCTCCATCACCGTTGCTGATTCCCATGATGAGGAGGGAGTAGTTCTTCCTCGAGGATAAGGGTTCTATCGGTAGCTATGTGTTCATCTCTCTCTCTCTCTATGCATGATCATATTGTGATCATGAGCTTTGTAATCAATTAGATCTACCTTGCTACTCAAGTGCTTTATTAGATCTCTGCTCTCCCCATGTGTGTGAAGTTGACAGTGTGCACACCATGGTGGCACTTAGGCTAGAGATTACAAATACTTGTTATGAGTTATATTTGGAGTTGGATGTCTTTATGAAATTGTGGTGTTTGTTGGAACCATCTAGTGCTCAAGGTGACAGTGTGGGGTTATCTAGGTGTGGAAAGCGAACTTTGAGGAGTGCTATTATAGCCCTACCAATGATTAGAGTGTCCAACCGGAGAGTAGTTTAGATTAGTATCATAAAGATAAGATATGTATATGAGAGTGTTCACTAGTGAAAGTATGATCTTAGGCCTTGTTTCTAAGCATTAATACACCGTTTGCAATTAGATCTATTACATGTTTGCTTGCTTCCATCTTTATTTCAGTTTGCCTTTAGTCTTTTCCCACGTCAACCACACGCCAACAAACTATTTTATGGCACCGTTACCACTTATAATTATCCATACCACTTGTATTTCACTATCTATTTGCCGAACTAGTGCACCTATACACCTGACAAGTGTATTGGGTGTGTTGGGGACACAAGAGACTTCTTGTATCTTGATTGTAGGATTGCTTGAGAGGGAATACCTTTGACCACTTCCTCCCTGCGTTCGATAAACCTTGGGTGATCCAGTTAAGGGAAACCTTGCTGCTGTTCTACAAACCTCTGCACTTGGAGGCCCAACAACTGTCTACAAGAATAGAAGTGCGTAGACATCAGCGGGCCATTGCTCAGTTCTACTCTACTCTTTACATGGACATTGATTCCCAGGATAGAACAATGAAGTGGATAACTCTCAATAGGTTACTGTCTACCAAGTGGTCTGAGTTTGCTGATCTTCTTGGATATCCCATTCTGCAAGGCTCGCGGGCTAATGGGTGGCACGTTCACAGGTCCAAGGCCTCTTCTCCTGATGTTTTGGAGCCCTTGTACATTAAGGGCTGGGATGTCAATGGTAATGTAGCTCATCTCCTTCAGACCTATGATATCATGCGCAAAGTTTACCAAAACACCATTGCTCCCAAAGCAGGTAACTTCGATCAGCTTCATGCCTTCTAGATTGATCTCATGTACCAAACTTATCACCATAGAAATTCTTAGGAACGTCTTGATGTTATGGACTATCTGTTGAAGAGATTTGGTCTGCCCTGATTGAGAAGAGGTCATGTCCTTATGCTCCTTACATTTATACCCTCATCAATGCCTAGTGGCTAGCTGCCACAGGCACCCCCTTTCCTCAGTATGGCTACATTGTTCATGAGTTGAAGACCCTTCGTCTGATGAAACACGAGAAACCCCGTTCTCAAGCTGAGAGGGAAGCTGCTGCATTGAGGGCTGCTAGAGACGCTGCTGAGGCATCGGGCCATGCTAGTGATGGGGACCGTGCTGAGGCTTCTCATCCACCCCGACTTGAGAGACAACCATCTTGGGCTAAGAAGTTGCTGAAGAAAGTAAAGAAGACCTTCTGCTTTATTCAGGACTGTGAGTATCAATCATATCTTGCTCAGAGTCACGGTGTTAAGAGGGAGAAGGCAATCATGAGGAAGCTTGATATTGAGGTCTCTCCTGAGTCTAACTCCATCACCGCGCCCAAGGATCAGTGGCTCAATGCTTATTGTAGGTGGACTGACAATGATGATGAGCCCAAGGTCACCGATCCTTATCCGCCCGCTTGGAACAATGCCTCATGGGACCCCGAGCCTCCTCCTCCGTATGTTGGTGGGTGGGGCACTTAGTTTGTCTACTTTGTCCCTTTTTGGCGTCTTGATGCCAAAGGGGGAGAAAGTGTTCTTCTAGGACTACGGGATTTGCATGGGTTGTGTCACGAGATCGCTCCTTCTTTGATCTTTTTATGCTCGTGCACACTTTTCTTCTGTTATGTATGCTTGTGGACCTCCATTGTCTATTTGTCTGTGGACCTCTATTATGTATACCTCTATGTTGGTGAGACTATGTGTTGTGGTATCTATATGATGTTCTAGTGGTTGGTTATTTTGGGCGGAGTTGTCTTGCAGAGCTATCTTTGTTTATCTCATATTGTCTCACCATATTGGTATTGGTGCAAGGTATGATTCTCTCTCTCTCATATTCCTTTCCTTGCACCCTTGTTGGTTTGTTTAGAAAGGGGGAGCTCTCTCGCATGTGTGCCTATTGCATTCCAAAATCAATTATATATATATATATATATCTTGCACACATCTAGGGGGATCTACCTCTTTCTTTCATAAGGCTTTACCATGTAGATATCTTTTATGCAAATCTTATGGGGTTGTCATCAAACACCAACAAGGGAGAGATTGCAAGGATATTGATTTCTCCATGTATTTTGGTGTTGATGACAACTTCAATTGTGGTTTAACCGTATGCCTAAGTTGCAGGTTTTATTTACGGATGGTTTAGTTGGTGGACTCTTCTATTGAAGGAGCTTGAAGATGGTGGCTATTATTTGCACTTTCTCTTCCCTTTGTTTTAGGAGACCGTACTATCAAGAGGGGGTCCACCTAGGAAGGTTGTGGGAAATCACGCTTTCATGCCCAGACCATATCAGCACATCCACAACCTTCCCATGTTTTCAGCAAGAGAGAGATCTTTAGAGGTGGTTGAGTGTTTTCTGTCCTAACCGGTAGTACCGGCCAGGATCTGGTAGTACCGCCCAAAGGTTTTTGGGAGCCAATCGAGCGGTACTTCTGGCTCTAGTTCCGTCCCTAATTCTGCTAAACCTTTGGATACTTCTGTATCCAAGCATCATATTTGCTGGAATTAGCGTTGGAACTAGGACCGGTCGTATCGGCCAGAAGCTTTGGTCCGTTTGGACTGGAACTTCCAGCCAGCGTGTCTAGCCCCAACCTCTTTGAGAGGTAGTACCGCTGCGGTCCGGTAGTACCGGTCAGATCCCCGCGACCCAGTATTTTCAGCGCTTGTTCTGCTCCATATTCCGCTCAACAGTTTTTCGGTTCAGTATACTTCGATATCAAAGTGAAATATTTGCCGAAATCTGGACCGGAACTTGCAGCGGTAGTACCGGTCAGAAAGTGGGGCTCGCTGAGATGGCTTTCTGACCGTTCTATGGAGCGGCTCCGGACCGTTGGGCTCCTCTCACCGGAAGTACCATCCCGCCACCGGTAGTACCGGTGGTGTCGCGGGGGCAGATAAACGGCTCGTTTGAAGGGGCCTATTTAAGGCTCCCTTCTTCATCCTCTCCATTTTATATCTTCGTTTTCTCTCTCGTCCATTAATACAATTCACTTGTCTAGATCTCTCTCCGTACCCACTCAAACCTTTTGATCTTTTGAGGATTGGAAGAGGTGACCTAGATCTACAATTCTACACTTCCACTAAAGGAATCGTGATTTCCCCCACCCATCCTTAGTGGATCTTGTTACTCTTGGGTTCTTGGAACCTTAGACGATGTAGGGAATCCTCGAAGCTGGGGCAATTGTTGTAAAGCTTCGTAGTGTCGTTGAGGGCCTCCAATTGAGTTGTGGAGTCTCCCCTCAACCTTGTTGTAAAGGTTTTGGTTAGCGCCTTCAAGGTCACCGGTTAGTGGATTGTGAGGCCGCCTTTGTGGTGGTGCTCACCGGAGAAGAAGGTGAGGCCTTTGTGGCGCTCGGGTGACCTTGTGTGGTCCCGACACCTCTCCAACGTAGACGTAGCTTCCTTGGAGTGAACTACGGAAATTACATCTCCGTATCCCCTTGCCGGTTTATCCGTTCCTCTCCTTTACTTTTTGCAGTTACCGTCTTGTTTACTTGTTGTATTGTTTATCATATAGGTTTTTCATCTAGTTGCATCTCTAGTAAACTTTACTTTGTGCAAAGCCTAAAATTGCAAGAAAAGAATAAAAATTGGTAGTCTCCTATTCACCTCCCTCTAGTCGACCAAAGTTGGACCTTTCAGTGTTGATATACAATACTTTTTTATTTTTTTTATTTTACTTGCTTTGTTTTTCATATCAACGTTTTTTGTTGGAAGTCACAATAGTGTGTTGAAAGTATTTTCATTAAAAAATCATAACATGTTATTTCATATGTCTCATAATATTGTGTAGTATGTCCCTACATATTTTTGTTGTGCCAAAATTATTATGAAATCCACTTTGAGAAAGCCATTAAACTATACAAATGCTGGTTAGTCAAATAAAACAAATAGAAACTGGTTAGAAAAGTTATACCCTTGTAGTCCATCGTACTACCAAACATGATCTGTGTATTTTTATATATTCAAATTAGAATTCGGTTTTGTGAAAGTTGACATCGTGATAATATGATTTTGTAAAATGCCACACACTATCAAATTGTCTTTCCTAGCATACTCCTCTTGGAACTAGTCCCCGTGCAACGAGTGAAATGCATATCTGGTAAGTATTAACAATTTACATTGCATATGTTTCGTTCCTATTTTCATCTTTAGGTATGTTTTGCTAGTGTTGTTACGTTATAGGACTCCTTGGCCTTGTAACTTCTAACTCTTGGCTCTGCCACTATTGACATTATTTATAATTTCAAACATATCTTCTCGCTCGTTATTTGGTGCAGTACAACCTTGATCCATCTATACAATGCGTATGAGCAGTAATCATGGACACATGAAAAGAGCATATATTATTGTATTTCTACATGTCCTATTGGTGATCACAAGATCGTCTGTCCACACCGTTGTTAACAAATCTATCTCGCAAGCACATCTTCAAAATTTCTAACCAAACTATAGTCTTTGCGTCAACATGATGTTAGTCTTCTCTCAAACCGCCCCGCACTGGCCGTATAAAGCCAGTCTTCTCTCAAACCGCCCCGCACTGGCCGTATAAAGCCCGTGCAACCATTTTACTAAAAATTCATGGTCTGGTGGTGCCCCTCTAGATGGAGATAAGACCACATATGCCCTCTAGATGAACATCATTTCTCACATTCCGTAGAGTCCATAGTAAATCACACACACACTCGAATGTTTGCTTTAACTTTTTTCCCTACCCCACTCAACCAATTGCCAAAAAGATTCGTTATATTTGTAGGTGGAGAAATATTGAAAGTCATATGAATGATGCATGCCATTACGTATGTGCAAAAGGGCATTTGATGAAAAGGTGTTGGATTCCAATTTATTTTGGCTAAATTATCTTTTGTAAGAATGACCGTTCTATTAAGCAACCACATGAAAAATATAATATTTAGTGCAAAGTTTATTTTTCAAATGTATTTGCGTTAGTATCTCATATGACCATTGATTAGATCAAGGTACAATTTTTTTTACCGAAAACACCCGTGAAGCACTTATCTTCCGTTGAAAGTGATATTCTTCATCTTTTAACTCAATATGCATGAGGGGCTAAATAAGATGTACTCAATCATTCCCGTCAACACCCCAGAAACTAATATTCAAAGGGTTATTTGAGATAACATTTGCAACCAATTTTTTTGCTGTATAATATTGTATAGAGCAGGATATTGATGAAATATAGCCAAGTAACTTCCCAAAATCTAATGTTTTCGCCATTACCTACAACGAAAGCCCCTCATCTTTACCTTTCATAAGACCTTTCCAGGAATGTGAATTTGTAGGATTTGCTGAAGCCTGGTATTGGGTATGGTTATGTTGGTATTTATTTTGTAGTAGTTCTTTTCAATCCCCTTTTTCATTTAGAAATTTAAAAATCCACTTGCTAAGTAAACATCTATTTTTTATCTTAAGATCATCAAGACCTCCTTGATCTTCAGGTCTACATATGGTGTTCCTCTTAGTAAGCCTATGCTTTCTCTTGTGACCATCACTCTGCTAAAATAATATCGATCTAAAAAAGTCTAGTATTTTCTTACCCTATGGGTAAAGATTATGATAAAGTGAAATGACTTCTTCTTCAACAAGTGTTGAGGACGAAAGGTTTTGGTCCAACAAGCGTTGCATTTTTCTTTTTTGGAAGTAATATGATGGCACCAAAATTTAGATGAAACAGAGGTAGCTATCCCTTTTATAATCTTCCTGCAATTTTGGTGAAACTCTGCAGGAAACCCATCTGATCGTGGAGCTTTATTCTTTTTCATTCACGTAATAGCTCAGACATTGGTGTTGTTAGAATATTATTTTCCTCGACTGTGAACTTCACAATATCTTGACAAACTGACTACGACAACTACCACGAACTTATTATGCGCTTCCACTAAATATCCTAAGAATCTTCAATTTGACATAACTATTGCCACCCGCAGACAAATCGAATCGATATGTCTTAGTTGGAGTCTCATAAAAAACATAAGTGATGTCGCGGAATCATATAAAGACCGTTATCATTTCCCAACCCGTCATGGGCAATCAAAAATAGAACCCTCTCGATGTCTAAGATAAGTCTTTGTGCGGTAGACAATTTAAAGTACTCCATATTTTATTTCCTTGAACATTTCAATGGAGCACATGAAATCAGAACATGGTTCCAATTCAACTCGTGAGTAGTTTGTCGCTGAGCTCCCGCCGATACAGATCGATGAGACCGGGGTCTTCCGGCGCCTGCAACTTTTCCTTGAGTATCTTCCTATAGTTATCGTCTTTGTCTTCCAGAGTTGTCTTCAGCTCAACCTGAAACATACAAAACACTCAATGATAATCAAAATGGAACATGAAAAGGTGCAATAGTTGCCATGTTCTTCTTTTATAAGGGTGGGAACAAATGTCCCCATCCATATGAATGTCAAGCATGGGACGAAGAATTGTCAGCGATTATTGGACAATGCGGAGAGCGCTGGCCACCGACTCTCATGTGCCACATGTAGGGTCTACATGTCAAGCTGGACACTTCTATGCCGACTCAAATGGCACATTTCATCAATTTTAGATCTGGATCTTTTCCACGGAAAAAAAGGGGCCATTTTAAAAGTACCTTTTACCGCTGCCAGGGCGGAGAGTAGTATAAATTGATCCAACGGTTAATACACGTGGGTATTTTAGACATTTCCCCTAACAGTTATTCTTCCCCGACTTGCTGATTCTCTGCAAAAAAATTCTCGCACCCGTCGTCGGCCCACAGCGGCGGCCGCTCGGACGACCGGACCGCCCACATCTGCGACCTGCGCCCCCCTCTCGTCGCGACCACGACGGAAGTGGATGCTACATTGCTGCTCCCAGACTGGGACGAGTAACTCCTGCTCCGCCTTGACGTTCCGCCGCCGGAGACCCGGCCGGAAACACGACATGCAGCGGTGCAGGTTCCGCGGTGGGTTGTCGTCCCGGCGCGCGCGCTCGGTAGACTGCCAGAGCGCCGGCACAAGACACTCCACGTGCCGCAGCTCGTGAACACTTCCTCGTCAACGTCGAAGAAGAAGATGGTTACTGCCACAGGTGGTGGTGGCCGATGGCCGGAGGTGCTAAAGTGGAGCGGGCGTTTGGTCTACGCCGCGGTGGGCAGCGCCGCCTCCTGTAACCACGTATTGGCCACGCTCCTAGCCACCACGTCGGCGCAGCAAATCTTCCGAAAACCGCCTCCTCCGATGACGCTGTAGCAGGCATCACGAAGCTCTGTGTCACACTCGCTGTCATTGGTGAGGACAGCTCTCCCGTAGCTCGCACTGTACACTTCGTTGTGCTCTGCCTCATCATCAACGCCTCTCGCCGGGACTGCATCGTAGTCCACGACGCAGGCCGCTGGCCCAGCAGCTGTGCTTGGACCTGCGCGCCCCTCCCGGCGGGACGTCGTGTTCCACGGCCCAGACCGGCGGCGCAGTATCTGTGCGTGGAGCTTCTGCGGTGCGGCGCGGGGCTCGTGACCAATGGGTCAGAATGCAACCATTTATTCGTCTACGACCTCAAGGCGACGCCGATGGCTCCTAAAGGCTTGGAGGGGCTCATCGCCGGCAAGACGGCGGGCATGCTCTCGGCTGGCTTGATTCTTTTTTAACTCACCGGGAAAATGATTTTTTGGGGTTGTGTACCGATTTTGCTCTCACCTTGCTGCTAGTATGAATTGTACTACTCACATTATTAACACTAGTATGATTTGATATGAGCCTTTGGATCCATGAAATTGAATGGCTCTTATTCATTTGAGGGTAGTACTACAAAAGACCTAAAAAAAACCCAGTTGACTTGGGTTAAACTTATTATCTGAGTATGCGCATATCCCGAAAAAATCCATTTATAAGCTTCCCAAAATACTCCCAATCGTAATTTGTAACCTTTTTACTCCCAACATCCAACCATCCTGCATAGATAGATAGATAGACAACCTACCGACTGAAAAACTGAAGTTACATGTGTATCAAAACTTGCACAATATCAATACTGAAAGTTTATCAAATTCTGAGTGGAACAGTTCTAACTGAAAGATGGATTCACATAAGGCATATAGCATACCTGTCTCTGGAACAGTTGGAATTCTTCGGAGCTCAACGAGCCATCGCAGTTTGCGTCTAGAAGATCCATGAGCTCCTTTGCATCTCTACCCCCTGCGCCAAGATCCTCCATCAGGTCAATGAGCTCCTCGACGCTGATCCTCCCATCCCTGTCCTTATCAAGCTGTCGGAAAGCTCGGTTCTTGCGGTCGCCTCCTCCTTGATCACTACCACCAGCTGGTTGGTCGCGAAGGTGCAGAGCTGCCAAGTCTGCTGCAGCCAGCATGATATCCTTGAGCCGTTTAGCCTGCAGAACACATACCCGTTACATTAGAGGAAACAGAAATATGAATCCAAATCCACAATTTGCGTGTAGTAGTGCAAAAGAACTAGGACTACTACTATCCAAACCTCAGCGGGATCTGTAAGGCCGCCTTTGTAGAGGGAGTGAGACGCCTCCCCGCCTTCAGCGAACCTGTGCATCTCCTCGGTGCGTATCTGTATCTCCATTAGCGGCCTCATCTTCTTCGCCCCAGGTTCAGTGACGTCGATTGCGACGTGCAAGCTCCGGTACCCATTCTTCTTGGGCCGAGCGATGTAATCCTTGGTCGTCCTTCCCGCCACTTCCTTCCACATGGCGCGCAGTCCGGCTCAGCTCGTCGTCGGCGTTCAGTGCCTGAAGCAGCCGCTCCCTGTAGGCGTCTATCAGGAGCAAGCACTCGGCTTCCTGGCCGCTCAGCCACTGGTCGACCTGGTCGTAGGCCTGGGGAAACAGGTGCCGGAACGAGAGGTCCTCCAGCTCCAACGACATGCGACCGGCCCCGACGGCGTGCGCGAGCGGGGCGTATATCTTCATGACCTCCAGAGCCTTCACCCTCTGCTGGTGCCTTGGGAGGTACTCGTGGAGGTGCCTCATCATGTCCAGCTGACCGCGAGCTCCAGGATCACCGCCCGGATGTCGTAGCTCGAGAGGACCAGCTTCCGCAACGCGCTCGCGCGTTCCTCGTCGTCCAGTAGGTCGACCTCCGTAGGAGCGTGCTCAAGCCGCAGGCTCTCCCGCAGCCGCAGCAGCTGGGCTGTGCCCGCCCCGATCTGAGCTTCTACGTCCCCGAGAACTACGGCGTCTGCGTCCACGGCTTCCCTCAGCATGCCGGCCGAAATTACTTCGGCGTCCATCTGCACCGTCACGCATCAGAAATTCAGAAGATGTGTTTGGTTGGTCAAGGGGGGCGGTATGTACGTACCTGCAGGTCCGCGAGGGAGGCGGCGACGGCGGCGAGTGCCTGGGCCTGGGCACGTTGGCCGAGGGCTGGCAGGGCCAGCTTGAGCGCGCGGAAGAGCATGCGCGACGACGAGGACGTCGCGAGGCCGTCCCCCATCCGCTCCGACAGATCGTTGAACACGCCTAGAAGCTCCGCCACCAGCTGACCGCCGCTCGCCGACCGAGCCGCAGCCGCACTCGGGCCGCCATCGATACCACCCCTCACAGACTTCTCCATCGCCTCGGCGGTGCTCGCCATGGTGTCTGCAACGATCTGGATCTCCTCTCCTCTGTCCACACTGCCTTTGCTAGCCCTGTTCCTCGTCTGCCAGTACCGATCTATGCCTACATTTGTTCATAACTTCAGCCTGCACGGGAGATCATACCGAGGAGAATCGGATCGAATAGAAAAATACATTATACAGATCGCTGAACACGTGCTCGGAAGCAGAACGTGAATGTACACTGCGTATATCACTTGGTTCGTGCCTTTGTTTTCCCGTTTCCTATATGTACTCGCGATACTCGAGTTCGACGCGAATCATGAGTCAACGGTGCATTTGCATAGTGTTAATGGAATCAATTCACCACACAATTCGAATTAACTTGGTTCATACCATGGTATTTGTTTCTTTCTCGTGTCTTGGTCGGGTTTTGAAACATAGTAGTACATGGCAATGTGTGTTGTCTCCATGTCAAAATGATCCATGTACCTGTTTAGCCAAATTCTATTATTCTACAACTAGCGGAGGAAGTGAACCGGCGAGGCGACTGGTTCACTCGCCGGCTACCGGTTCATCCTGTTCGATTGAATCAAAATTTAAGAAAATTTCGGACGTTGAACCTTTCCGGTTTTAATAACTATGGCTTAGAGTCATCCATAACACATTTAGGAGATCCGGAAAGATTATTACTCGCTATTTGCTATTTCAAACAAGTGTTGTATGCAACTGGACAACTTAGACAAGAGATGATCGAACCACCAACCATTCGCACACCAAGCAAGATACGAACCCGCCGTAGATAGTTTCCATATTTCAGGCTCAGTACTAATTCTCTAGTTTTGTTTCACAAACGAGGACATTGCTCACAAACACGCCCCTTTGACTGTGTTTTGACAAGATTGCATTGGCGCTATCAATGGTATTCATGTGACGGCTAGAGTGTCGAAAGGACACTAATTAGCATACATGGGAAGAAAACACTACACCAGCCAGAATATGCTTGTTGCAATTGATTTTGATTTGAATTTCACATATGTGCTCGCTAGTTGTGAAGGATCTGCTCCAACCATTCTTGCTGACAGCTTGTCTAGAGCTGACGGGTTATTAATTTTTAAGTACTCATAGTAACTACTGATGAGCTGCTGCTTTATTTCTTAGTCATGCCATTGTAAGACCGCCAATAGAGAGAAAAGGTGACCACAATCTTATCTAGCATCAATCAAACAAAGTTCGTTGCATCGGAACAATCTTGAGCACTTGTATGCATGCAACCAATCGTCAGGTCAATTATGGCCCTAAGATGCAATGCATGCTAACAAACGAAGTGGATAACATGGTCCAAAGGCCGTTTTGCCAGGACATGTCCCAGGGTCTAGTCGCAACAATCCCAAAAATCTATGTAGGCTACCAAACACGCCCTAGTGGTATTGCATCTACTTAGTGCGGTGGTCAAACTAATCGACAACCTCATCTATATCTCATGTTAACTCCAATAGCACAGAGGAAACCATGATGCTATACTTCTACACTGAATTTGGTGTCTAGGCCTAAAATTGCTGGTTAATTCCCAATCTATACAAAACCTTAACAACCAATCACAACAATTTTGTGATCCCCCAAGAAAAAAATCCCAATTCAAGCAACACTACAAAAATTGGAAATCATAAATAAAATAAACAAACTAATGGATACACCTAACCTATCATAAGGCCATGTAGTTCTTGTTATCAACTACACTTGCCTAGTCCTAAACCCACAGTCCTATGAGAATTGAGAGTGGCTTACCATAATCGCGTCAATTACATTGTATTCTGGATATTTATGTCGCGACAACTTAAGACACATCATGGTGGTCGTTGTGTTGGTCTCTAAGCTGGTGAGATTTTCACACCCAAGTTTCCAAGTTGCCTCCATCACGGCCACACCCAACCTCAAGACTGGAAAAGAATTGCCACAAGGATACACCGTGAGAAGGGAAAATATGGGTTGTTGGGAAAGAATATATACACCCTAGAGCCCTCGTGTGGCAATGTTCGAACCAAAATAAGCCACGTCAACACAAGCACCGTGTCTGACACGGGCTGATCGTGCCCTCATTATGTCTTCTTATATATAGAGGCTGATCACTCTTGGCTAATATGTGCAATACATTCCAAGTTCTACGATGCAATCAAGTTTTTTACAAACGACCAAAATAAATAGCTATTTTTGTAAATAAAAACAAAATGAATGGCTTAAAGAAAATAAACCCCTCATGCGCTTTTTGTTGGGCTCGTTTTTGTATGGACACGACTAGCGGGCGAGCCAAGAATCCCTCGTCGGTGTTCCACGAGGGAGTATGGAGGTGGGGTTCTCATGTAGTGCCTAGTGGACATAGGGGCACCCACGACACGAGGTGAGGTGGGAGCACCATACGACGCAACAGGGAGGTTGTGTGCTCCCGCGGGGGTTCCGCTTTGTAGAGTCCGCGCTCCGCCGATTGGTTCTACACTGGTGGATCTCGTAGGAGAGGCCAAGAGGGTTGGAAGGTGCTTGTTGCAGGGGAAGATTGTCAGGATGGTGCAGCATGCCACCAGTGTGGGAGATAGGTGGAGGTAGGCGCCACATGGAGTGGGAGTCGTGTACATGGTAGATTGGGTGGAAGAAATGATATAAATATTTTTTAAAGACTTGACCTTGAAGGCTTCTCTTTTATAGAAACACTCTAGATCAAAAAAGGGGAAATCATAGGAGGACATCAGACGAACCTGAAGCCTCGAATGAGAAAACAGTCCCTCGTGCATGGTTTTAAGGGAAAATCCAGCATGACGACCCATTCTAGACACCGATTGTGTCCTTTTTGGTTCATTTGGGTCAGCACGGGGCAACAAAAAGGCCCTTGTATGGTGCTGGCCACTTTTCAGTAGGGGTGCCCAGCAGCGCGACCCATTTGGTCTGCCTAGGCAATTTGACTGATTTTCCCAAATGGCACATACATGAATTGAAATGACAATCAAAACCCAAATTTACTAGCAAATGAGATGCCACTAATCAACAAATCACCGGGTTCACATGCCATAGTACCGAATCACAGTGAAAAATAGCACAAGTTACATAGGGAATGCACAAAATATGATATATCATTCAAGAGATCACATTTGGCATTCGTGGATGGCATTTTGCTTCTTCTCAAATCAAGCCCTTTGAACCAGATCCAGATGTTCAACTCCATCGTCATGAGTTTGGTACCCTCTGCCATGCGTTTGTCTTTGGACTCAATGGCTCTTGACCAGGCATTGGACTCTTTTGAAGGGTTCGCAACATAGAAAACAAAAAAAATATTACGCCAAAATCTAATCTAGTAGATGCTAGTAATGAGTAAGGGGTTAATCAGAATAACTTACCTTCGAAGATCGGAAGATTTTACGAAATCTGATTTCGTTGGTCATGTAGTCGATCACTTGTCGATCTTAGGATCGAGTTGAAAATGCTGCAACCTAGCAGCGTATCCGTCCTCGGGCACACGTACAACTCCCGACAACCTTCACGCCCACACTCCAGCAGAGCAACAGAAGTAGCAGATCCTCCCGAAGAAACCACCGATAACATGTACTTCGCTAATCCGAAGCCGTGGGGAATTTGCTAGAGGGGGAAGAGAACCTTCATGAGGAGGTGGTGCAAATGGAGAGGAGGGAGTCGCCTCCTTTTATAGGGAAGGGTCATCCCAAGGGAGCATGGCCGCCGGCCCTGGGAGAGGCATTCATGTGGTGGACTCTCCACTCACATGCATCTATTACCCACTAGTTTATATGCATTTTTCTCTTTAAATAAAACACTTTTTATCAGAATTTTGTTAATTACTTTAGTTAACAAACATTTTCATAAAATCCCTTGCATTATTTTGATATCACATCTGAAACCAATTTTAGCAATTTGATCTGAAACAATTACTATGATCATCCAAACAATTTTAACTCTATCAAAAACTTTCTATAGTATCTTTTATCTGCCCAATAGTGTTGGTATACCTTAAGTGTGTAACCCTACGATTCGCGAATAATGCATACATGATAGAGACACTTCTCTTATCAATAATCAGTAGCGGGATCTGGAGATCCGTACTGACTCCTACACATTCCATGATAACTCCTGTGATCGTGTGAACCATTAACGTCGTACTCAATTCCTTTTGTCTCATGATATGTTACTTGTCCAGGATCCAATCACATGTATCAACCATACCCTAGTTTGATCTCGTTCCCGACAAGTACTCTTTACTCGTTCTGTGATACAACATTCTTGTGACCTAGTCACATGCTTGCAAGCGGTGTTGATGTGATATCGCCGAGAGGGTCTAGAGTATATCCCTCTGTCATTAGGATGGGTAAATCCCACTCTTTGATCTATGAGCCTTTACATAACACTTTTGGAATACCAAAACCCACCTTTATGGTCACCCTGTTATGGGGTGACTTTTGATTTTATCAAAGTACTCTTCCGGTGTTAGTGATTGACATGATCTCATGGTATAAGGACTAGGCCTACTCAGTATGTGTTTGATGTAGCAATGTAAACTTAATGACTAGATCCTACTTTGGGTGTATGTTCATCATAACATTCTTCTAATGATATGATACCGTTATTAATAACATTCAATGTTCATGATCAAGAAACCTTGATCATATGTTAATCAATGAGCTAGTGTAAATGAGAGGTGATAGATGTGAGTTTCGACACATTTTTGATGGTTTTTATTGATAGTTTTCTCCCGGATTTAATCGTTTTCTAGCTTTACCTAACGCTAATACTTTGATAGCGAATAAAACTTGGTTTTTAATGTGTGTTTCAGGTTCTAAACATCAACAAAAGGTTTTAAGTAGAGAAACACAATATTCAGGCGAAAACAAGCAAGTCTCTCTTTGGAAGCACTCGAGGGGAGCGTACAAAGGATTTAACGAGCAACTATATAATGGGAGCAATTTTTTTGGCCATATAGATGCCGCTGCCTTTGCCTTGTCAAAAGGGACAACTTCCATGTAGGGACCATACGCGAAAACATAACACAACAGCCGCCATCCCATCCAGAAGGGAGAAAGAAGAGATCCAGAGAAGAAGAGGAAGACGTTCTTCATCTCTCTCCACGATCTTTGACCTCCGAGCCAATACACCTCCATAGACATTACTTGTACTTGAGAGAGAGAGGGATCTTCACCTTGCAAGATTAGGGTCCGAGATTGTTTATTCCTATCTTGAATTGTGTTGGATACTTTTCTATTCTTATTATGGATCTCCACGGTAATATTAAGAAGGATTCCCTTTATTTAATTATATCGATGATCCGTTCTTCTCTCATGTGTGAGTAAGATCCTTGGGCGTGGGAGATGTAGGGGATTGGTGAGATGTGATGTGCCTTCATATTTTTTCATTAGCTTGTCATTGATTATAATTACTATATTATGTGTGCTTGACTATCTGTGAGATGCCTAATGCTTGTTGTCCAATTAAAGGCCAGACAACATGATGCTTCGTTCTATATAGATAGTATCTTGTTCGCTAGCAGACCGGCAACCCTCAAGTGACACGAGGATATCAATGGAAAACTAGTATACTCGAGGATAATGAGAAACCCTTGTACTTATTGCATTAGTCTGATCCAAGGAGTTTAATCACTAAGCACCCTGAAGGGTCTTAATTGTCTAGTGTGTGACCATGGTTTTGGTAACAGACTAGTAGGATTATTGAAGTTGGACTGAAATCCACCAAGAGGAGTTCCAGCTAATTATAGGTTGCCCGCCTACACATATACTTATAAGATTATAATTGTTACATTTATCATTCATCCACCTGGCACAGTCACTATCACTATGAACTGAATCTCCCCGCGCCTTTTTTTGCCATCTGTAGAAAACAACAAACAACCAAGTCGTTCTTTACTTTCATGCTTTATATTTCCGAATTTTACATTTTAGTTCTATTTAAATATATCTCATTTAATCAAAACTCTATTCTTATTTCAACACTTGCAGTCAATTCACTCGAAGAGTTGTGACAACTTTGGGTGTAACAGAGACTTCACTCATAAAAACTTACCTTTGGGCTCCCTGTGGGATCGATATCTATACTTCGAAACTAGCTACAAACCATCTGTGCACTTGTAGACATCAAGCTATTTTCTGGCGCCGTTGGCGGGGAGCTAAGCGCTAAGTGTTTGTCTTTTGACATTTCAGATGTTGCTACAATAAAATGTTCTCCCTAGGAGACAAAGGTCCTGTTTGTTTGGGTTGTAGCTTTCGAAAATCAGCTGTTGGAATCAGAGATTTGGTGTTTGGCAAAAAATGCTTTTAATAGCTGTTGTGGCTGGTTTTGGAACTGAAATGTCTGAAATGACCCTGAGTGCAGAAGATGTTAATACGTGTTGTTTTGAAATGAATTAGCTGTTTCTGACCTTTTTTACTTAAATGCCATGTTTAGTGGCTGATTTATCTTAAATTGTCTATTTTCCGGTCTAAAATAATTATAAACATATTTTTATTAGAACATGCCCGAAAGCAATCTAAATATATTTTTTGGTCTATTTTTCTGTCTAAAAGAAGAGTCAACATGCTTTTTTACCAAAATAATTTTTGAAAGATATTCTGCAAATACACGACCATATACCATACATACGTCCATCTAATAAGATACATCCACAAATTTAGTTATTTTGACACGCACTGACAGATCCCTGTTGCACAGATCCCTGCAAATGGGGATTTGCAGAAATTGGGGCTTGGGGACGAGCACGAGCACATGGCGGCGGACGGGAAATGGCTAGACGGCGGCGGCTTAGCTTGGTTGTCGCGCGAGCGATGGAGTCCTGCCCGCATCAGCCCCAGGAGCAGCTCGTGGTTGGCCATCATCAATCCTCGAGGAACTGCACAAGCTGCTGGTCAAAGAAACAATTGAATCAGACGCAATCCGTGTAAAATAAGAAATCAATCATACACTCGATATCTAGAGTATTTTCCCACATCAACATAGACGAATAGATAGACGGTCCAGGGGCAGATCAGATGGTCCACACCCAGAAATCGGTGGGATTTATTTTTTTGGATCGTCGGATCAGTTGGATTTAAGTAACCGCTGGATGGGAACGAGCTCGTACCTCAAACCCCAATCAATGGCAGCCCGCCGAGGGTTGCGGAAGGGGCAGAGGCGGGATGCCGTCACGAGGAGGGAGCACGGGGACGGTGACACGCACACCTCCCTGTTCGTCCATGGCTAGGAAACGAGAGGAAACAAGACGGGGTGGAGGGGCCAACCGTGGGATGTGGCCGAATGGCAAGATTTTTGCAATTAGGCTGAGGTGTGGAGGGCTAATTTGGTCTACAACAACTCGGGAAGCAGCGAAAGCTGAGGGAAGCACCTCTCGACTAGCTTGCCCCGCGGTTCGCTCGTTCAGTGCATTTGGCCATAGCGCTTCTGCCCAGCGATTTTCCACCGCGTGCCGTTTGTTTGTGCTTCTGCTTTTGGACCCTAAAAGCACAAGCAGAAGTTCAAACAAATAGAGCCAAAGCGTTCACATGCTCTGGTAGAACCTATCTACTTGATTATATTGAGCGCGTGCTTGTTTAGAGGCGCGAAGAAATTATTAAAAAACTTTTAAGATCGAACAAAGTTGAAGTTGAAAACCTGAGTGATATTATGAAAATCATGTCTATTTACAGGACAACTCCCACGAAACCTAAGAAAACTCTTAGAGAATACAGTGCTCCAAGTTCTGAATTTCTTAAACAACCAATAAAATTCCCTATCCCTGA
The DNA here is from genome assembly GCA_910589775.1 of Avena eriantha. NCBI lineage: Eukaryota > Viridiplantae > Streptophyta > Magnoliopsida > Poales > Poaceae > Avena > Avena eriantha. The sequence continues at coordinate 584,770,570 of OU342743.1, read as the reverse complement.
AGTTAGAGAATATCAATTTGATGGTAGAATTATTAAAATTTTGTAGGAAAAAACTTTCAGTGGAAGGGAAGATGAAGACCCAGGAAGACATCTTAGAGAGTTTGACGATGTGATAACATCGCTTGGACCAAAAGGTTTTCCAAGAAACTCCTCTCGTCTAAAATTATTTCGTTGGTCTCTTAAAGGTAAGGCCCTAGACTGGTTATATTCTCTCCCTTGCCATTACATTAAATGTTAGGAAACTGCACTGTTAAATTCATAAACATATTTAATCCTTTTAATAAGATAACTAAACTAAGAAAGAATATAGACAACTTTAGTCAGAATGTGGGAGAAAACTACCCACAAGCCTGGGATAGATTCTTTCGAATGATCAATAGTATTCCTAATCATGGCTATTCTGAATTAACTATTTGCCATTTATTTTATCACGGTCTTAGTACTCAATGTAGAGAGTTGTTTGATTTCTCAAGCTAGAGGATCGATAAATACTTTAACTATTAAAGAATATTTGGAATTGATGTCTACTAGGGCTAAGAATGATTTTTTATATAACCCTGATTTTGGCACTAAGCTGGAAAAAAGGATACTTTTGATAACTCCTGATCTTATGTCTGAAGTACGCAAAACAATAAAGGAAAAAGGTATACCTTCTGAACTTGTTAAGGAAAACAAAGTAGACTTGTTATAAGTTTTAACTGAAGAAGATGAAACTAGAAAAGTTTTTCAAGAATTAAAATATCGACAAGCAAAATCTCATAATAACCTACATAAGCACTTCAAAAACGCAAAAAAAAATTGGCAGAACTCACGAAAAATTATGATGATATTGGCCAAGAAATAAAATTATTTCACAAATATCTTAGTATGATTGAAACCTAGTGTGAATAAATAGCATCTGGTTATCAAATTTTTCTTCGAGATGATAAAGATATTCCTGTTTCTACTAATGTTGTTACAAGAAGAGGTGTAGTTGTTACAGGACCATTAGGACCACCAGTATATGAAGCTGAAAAAGAGCGAAAGAAAAAAAGCCTTGCTCGAAGCAAGCGAAGAAGATGATACATTGGTGGATCCTCAAGATAAAACTGCTCAAGAAACACAAGATCAAACCAAGGAGGACCAAAATGATGCACAGGATGATTGTTATGACTTTAATGCAGAGACAGTTGATCCAGGAGAGAAAAAGAGATAAGCAAGGAAGATAAAGTTGTTATAGTAGAAAAGAAGAAAAGCGATAAGAAACAACAAAGGAAAGCAACAAAAGTGCCTCACCCCTTACAAAAGGTAAAAGACAAAAATAAGTCAGGTGAGAAAACGCTTCCTTATCCAGATCGAAAAAAGAAAGCACCGGAACAGGTAATTTATAATTCTTTTATAAAGGCACTTGGTGACCTTCATCTGGAAATTCCATTTGCGGATGCAATCAAAGTTCCTACCTATTCTAAATTCCTCCGTGATATTCTTAGTAGAAAGAAATAACTAAAATTGTTGCCATGGTAACTAGTTATCCTGCTAATGGGAAGCTGTTGTCTAAGTCTGGAGATCTCGGAATACCAACTATTTCATGATCAATAGGCAAAAATGATATTCACAATGCCTTGTGTGATCTAGGTGCGGGAGTTAGTGTAATGTCATACTCCCTCTATAAAAGGTTAGGATTAGGGGAGTATTCTCCTACTACTATCACTTTACAGATGGCTGACAAGTCCACTAAACAACCCATTGGTATGATTGAGGATGTTCTATTTAGAATATATGAGCATGTTATTCCCACTAATTTTATTATTCTTGGGATGCCAGAAGATGAAAAATTATCCATAATACTTGGAAGACCTTTCCTTAGTACTATAGGGGCATCAGTTGATTATGCTGAGGGAAAGATAATCTTCAATATTTATGATGCTAAAATCATCTGGTATTTTCCAAAGAAGCTAGAAGCAGGAGAAAGATATATTCTACCGGTAAAACAAGTTCATGTGGTAAGTGCCTTTGATAAGGGGCAACCCAAGGTAAGAATTCGAGAACAGAGAAGGGGTTGAGTTACTAAACCATTCTTAATAAAATGCTTAATGTGAGTCAACCCATCTCTTCAATAAAATAAACTAGAGAATAAAAAGTTCATCGCATTCCTACCACTTGTTCGCAGATATTCTTGCGAAAGTGCGCCCGTGAAGATGCAGCTGTCAAAAATTAGTAGAAATATCGATTGAATGAGTATAGAATAAGAATAAAAATAAAAGTTTGAGTTTTATCTACAAAGACTAAAGTTCTGCTCTTCATACGCTAATGTTGGTCGACAGTTTCAACTATCATTTTTCTGTCAAAAAATAAGGTATTTCACTAAGTTTCGGGATAAGAAGGTATTCTCGAAGAAATAGATTTTTTTTGATGACTACTGATGGTTTAAAGACCAACTATACGGCGTTAATAAAAATTCCGGCCGTATAGTTCCGGTCGTATATATATCTTTGCAATTAACAAATTTTCTTCAAAGACACAGAGAGTTTAACGACCAATTATACGGTGGGAATAAAAATTCTGGCCGTATAGCTCCGGTCGTATAGATATTGATGCCTTCGTACAATATCTTCTCAAAGGTACTGACGGTTTAACTACCAACTATACGGCAGGGATAAAAATTTCGGCTGTATAGTTCCGTTCATATAGATATCGATGCTTGTTTTAGAAATTTATGTCGAGGGTACAAACGGTTTAACGACTAACTATATGGCGGGATCATTGCGATCCGGCCATATTTTTGCGTCCGTATAGCTGTAGTCTGTATAAAGAAACCCTAGTTGGCGGCACCGCCGCAACTATACGGGTGGAACAACATATCTCGCCCGTATAGTTCTAGTCGTATAGTTCGATGCGACCACAAAATCGCACCGGGGCGACTAGGTCTCTTCTCCCTCCTCATTATTTCTCTCATATTCTCTCTCCAAACCTCTAAAAACCCACCTAGAACTTTTGATTCTTCACGGATTTTGTTCGTTTGAGGGGAGGGGGGATCAACAGATCGGTTTGTTTCTCTCCCTATCCATGCTTTATTTTCAAATTTCCATGGTTGAAACTCTCACATTGATCTAGTGGATGAACTCAAGCTTATTTTGTTTTTCCTATTGATTTCTCATGTTAAGATTGAATTTTTCTACGTAGGATAGTTTATATATAATGTAGGAACTATATGCCTAAGGTTTTATGGTGAAATTTTTCAGTGCAACAAGATGAACAAAATCGGTAACATCTTTCACAAGAGCAAGCGCCAACATGGTGAGTGCTCGGGCTCGGGGTCCCTAGCCGAGCGCAACCCCAAGTTGGCCATGGTTTCATCGAGGAGGGTGCTACCCACACGTTGGGCCGACCACAGCTTTCTCACTGCGACGGGGTTGAAGGCGGACTTTGACCTCATGTGTAACAAGGCGGGACTAACAGTACTTGGCTTCGCAAGCCACGACACCTACACCGAGCTTACCCATGATTTCCTTGCCTCCTTCTATGACGACCACAGGAAGAAAGGTAATGCGTGCATGGTAAGCTTCACCATAAACCGACAGCACTATGAAATAAATTTTGAACAATTTTGCAATGCTTTCGGCTTCCCTCACATTGGGGAGTCAACTGTTACAAACCTCTATAGCGTCACAAGTGGAGAAACTTTGGAGGCTATTTCTGTTAATGGTGGCACTGAATTCTACCAAAAGAAGATGTCCACCATTCAGAACCCAACAATTCACTACTACGCCTTGTTCCTCGCCAACACACTATTGGGAAGAGGTGATACCGGTTCCATAGCCAATGCGGACATGTAAATGATCACCAAGGATCTCTTTCCCACTGCACCGCAAAGCCCCAATCTTGCATCTCTACTCATCCAACACTTTCGCCACCAAAGTAACAAGATGAAAGGTGATATTCACATTGGTGGATTGGTAACCCACCTTGCCCATGCATTGAACATTGCATTAGCTGTTATGCATTCTGTTGACGACTCCAAGCTTATGGACGTCAAGTATTTAACTACTTGTGGCTTCCTTGGTGTTTACCAAGCTAACCGGAGGATCCGAGCATATCAGTTTGGTTATCTTGGTGATGCATAGGCTGAGCAGGTTCCGTTGCCCTGTCCCCAAGCCTTCTCGATTGTGGAGAAGGATACTCGGATCCTCACCAAAGGACCAAGTGATGGATATCATGGACGAACTTCATCCTGATCAAGAGGAAGATGTAGACGGAGGGCAGCAGGATGAGGAGGAGCAGGAGCATGAGGATGAGCAGGGATACAACCATGCTTGGGAGGGACAACAGTAGAAGCAAGGCAGAGCTTGGGACTCGTGGCCCAACCAGCCGTAGCAGGGGTACACCAATGTCCCCTATCAAGAGTTCCAGCAGCTCAACTAGCGCGTTAGGGAGATCGACCACACTCTTCAAGGAGTGAATGAAGATGTGATTGCCTTGACTCACAACTTTAGTCACTTCATGACCCACTTCCACGACTACTACCAGCAGTATCCGTAGCAGCCGCCAAATGACGGTAACAACTGAGCCCAGCAATAGCCTAAGCTTGGGGGGGTTGAAAACCTCCAAACCTTGCATTCATGTTTTTATTTCTTATTTTGATTTATTTCTTCAAAATTGCATGTTTATTTTCAGTTTGCATTCCTAAACTAAAAATACAAAAAAATAGTTGTAACTTTTATTGCAAGTTTGTTTCTTTGTTTCTCTCGGAGATTGCTCAATTTCAGGTGACTTGGCAATATGGAATACAGAGGGGGTTCGAATCAAATACGAGAACGAAGCAAGCAAGAGGAGGTATAACATTCCTTTCATCACGCTTTCTACAACCTTAAATTCATCCTACAATTATTTACTCACTTGCACTAGAGTCACTCCCCACTTAGCTTGTTATCCTATAAATTCGATTCCTTTGCTAGTGTCTCGTTTTTAGCTTTGAAACAATAAGCAATGAACTTGGTTAAAAATATTTCCTACATTTTTACAACAAGAAAAAGCATCCGAAAGATGACTTGAGTCCATGTTTATCCCAAAGAATTTGATTTTAGAACTACTCCATCCCATTTGAGCTTAATATAAATAGACCGGATAATACCCTTGAATGAAATCGTTTGATAAAATGGATGCTTAGAAGTAATAGAGATTATGCCACCGCTTTTTTTAATAATTACCGTAAGATATTGCTTTACGTGTGTCATTACAACACTGTCGTGCTCCATGGGGAACTATTAACTCCGCTGGCCAACGAACGATCTAAATGTGGGAAACCACTTGATTTCGGCTATTGAGTTATGTAAACGTCTATAGAAGCAATGCTATGATGGGTAAAATTTTAGTCTCCTTGTGGTTTCACGTTCCAAGTGAAGTTGTAGTACTCCTCTGACCCATTATTGCTCAACATATTCATTGGCATGGTCACGAGTGCACAACATAGTCCCAATTAACATGATAAAAATAGTGGCATGATTTCTCTATGAAAGAGCTGAAGTTTTTGAAAGGCAAAGGAAGGAAAAAGGTGCTTTGAGAGTCTTGAAATTTTGACATGGGAATAGATGAGTTGTTCTTAAATTGAATGTTTTGGTGCCAACTTGAGAACTCTTAATTGATTAAAGAAAGAAGAGCAAAATGTTTTCATCTCTCAACAAAGAGAGATACCAAAAGAATTTGTCTCACTTCCTTAGCTAAACTTTTGACACTTGCTTGGGCATATGATTTATTCGCTAGAAAGATATACGTGGTTAGGAAGTGGACTCAGTGCAATCTTGTAAATACTTGTATGATCATGTTTAAGATTGCAGGGATCATGAAGAAAATAATTTGACACCAATCCAAGCTTGTAAGTTCTTTTATTTCGGTCTCGAATCTCCGCTATTCTTCTTTATTTCCTTGTCACCCGAGCGCGAGCAACATCTAAGCTTGGGGGAGTTGATAGATGTGATATTCAACACATTTTTTTATGGTTTTCTCCCAGATTTAATCGTTTTCTAGCTTTACCTAACGCTAATACTTCGATAGCAAAGAAAACTTGGTTTTTTAATGTGTGTTTCAGGTTCAACGTCAACAGAAGGATTTAACTAGAGAAACACAATATTCAGGCGAAAACAAGCAAGTCTCTCTTTGAAAGCACTCGAGGGGAGCGTACAGAGGCTTTAACGAGCAACTATACGGCGGGAGCAATTTTTTTGGCCGTATATCTCCCGCCGCCTCTGTATTGTCAAAAGGGACAACTTTCGTGCAGGGACCATACGCGAAAACACAACACAACAGCCGCCATCCCATCCAGCAGGGAGAAAAAAGATATCCATAGAAGAAGGGGAAGACGTTCTTCATCTCGCTCCACGATCTTCGACCTCCTTGCCAATACACCCCCATAGCCATTACTTGTACTTGGAGAGAGGGGGATCTTCACCTTGCAAGACTAGGGTTTGAGATTGTTTCTTCCTATATTGAATTGTGTTGGATACTTTTCTATTCTTATTGTGGATCTCTATGGTAATATCAAGAAGGATTCCCTTTATTTAATTATATCGATGATTCGTTCTTCTCTCATGTGTGAGTAAGATCCTTGGGCGTGGGAGATGTAGGGGATTGGTGAGATGTGATGTGCCTTCATATTTTTTTTCATTAGCTTATGATTGATTAATTACTATATTATATGTGCTTGACTATCTGTGGGATGCCTAATGCTTGTTGTCCAATTAAGGGCCCATACAACATGATGCTTTGTTCTACATAGATAGGATATTGTTCGTTAGCAGACCGGCGATCGTCGAGTGACACGGGGATATCAATGAAAACTAGTAGACTCGAGGATAACGAGGAACCACTGTGCTTATTGCATTAGTATGATCCAAGGAGCTTAATCGCTAAGCGACCTGAAGGGTCTTAATCGTCTAGTATCTGACAATGGTTTTGGTAACAGACTAGTAGGATTATTGAAGTTGGGATGAAATCTACCAAGAGGAGTTCCGGTTATTTATGGGTTGCTCGCCTACACATATACTTATAAGATTATAATTGTTACATTTTTCATTCATCCACCTGGCACAATCACTATCACCATGAACTGAATCTCCCCGCACCTTCTTTTTCCATATGTAGAAAACAATAAACAACCAAGTCGTTCTTTACTTTCATGCTTTATATTTCCGAAATTTACATTTTAGTTCTATTTAAATACATCTCATTTAATCAAAACTCCATCATTATTTAAACACTTGCAGTCAATTCACTCGAAGACCTGTGACAACTTTGGGTGTGATAGATACTTCACTCATAAACACTTACCTTTGGGCTCCCTGTGGGATCGATATCTATACTTCAAAACTAGCTACAAACGATCTGTGCACTTGCAGACATGAAGAGGCATTACTAGGAACTTTGGTTTGTTTATTAAACACACATGTATTAACGTTTCCTATTATACAATTCTAGAATGAGAAATAAACATCAATCATAAACTTGGAATAAGATAATAACATTTTATTATTGCCTCTTAGGCATATTCTCTTCAGTCTCTCACTTGCACTAGACTCAATAATCTAGATTACATTGTGATGAATCTAACACCCATTGAGTTCTGGTGTTGGTCATGTTTTTCCCTAGGGAGAGTTTTTAGTCAACGCATCTACCGCATATAGATCCGTGTGTACTTTGCAAATCTTTATATCGCCATCCTTAACATGTTCATGAATGGAGAGAAATCGGCGCTTGATATGCTTGGAATTCTTATGAGACCTTGGTTGTTTTGCATTGTCTATGGCTCCATTGTTGTCACAAAATATGACCATTGGGTCCAACGCACTAGGAACCACACTGAGTTCAGTTATGAACTCCTTCATCCAAACCGCTTCCTATGTTGCTTTCGAAGCGACAACATATTCTGCCTATGTCGATGATCACGCCACCACGGGTTGCTTGGAACTCCTCCAACTCACTGCTACTCCATTCATGAAAATACTGATGAGGGGTAACCTCGGCAATGTCCATGGTTATGGACTTAGGGTTTTGCGGAAAAGAGAACGCTGGGGATTTCGTTGGATATCAGGCAAACAAGGGAGTCGAAGTCGCCTGAATACTTGATGAATAACACTATTACAGATCGCTTGGGGATTTTCCAGTGTGTCCCTCATAGGATTCTCCCATCCTATATATAATAGGCCGGGTCTCAAAGCCATATACAGATACGTTACATACGTATGATTACAACTCCAAAACAATGGCAGTTCATAGTTCCTTTTCAAATACAACTTTAAGCTTTCATCAGATGCCTTCATGGGCCATCATCTTGAATATTCATGGGTCATGAGCCTTTTTCTAGCTAGGGTAACAAATCATAAGCATTTGAGTAATCATACCCATTTCAGTAGCCCCCGAGACTCTACCTGAACCATAAATTCTAGTTGAGTCTCAAAGATATGTTTTAGTTTATCATGTTATGAATTGTTTCTATTTTTCTTATTTTATAGGGATTTGGTACAACAGGCCTGATGCATCTGACGGATCGGGAATCAGTTAATTGCTCCTAGAAAAAAAACACTATAGACCTACATCAAACTCAAGTCCCCATGCCTGAATTTAGAATTTTTACTGGCATAATTCAGTTTGAGCCGTTGAGGTCTTACCAAATACTGAATCCCAGTCTTATTTTATCGGGTACCCAACGCGTCCGTCGGGATTTTTCATCATATCGTTGATACGGATATTCTATTGGCAGAGCGCATTCTTGTGCGATTACTAGGCCACACAGGACGAATATCGTGGTCTTACCTTCATGTCTTGGACACGACATTTGGAGTTTTATCGCGTCGGGTGTGATCCAAGATTTTTGTATTTGTTTTTGTCGGCTACCTTGTTTGGCTGCTGGAATTTTTGAAATTTATCAGATTCTTGTTTTATTGATCTTATAGAATCTCCTGATGGGAGTAACCTGTTGAGGATACACCAAAGTAAAACTCATAAGTCTGGGTGAAAACTATTTTAACTCGATACGCCCAATTTTATTTCTATCGGGTGCGTGCCAGTGCTCCCGATGGGAGTAGCCCCCAAGGCTATGTTCGGATGCTTGTATCTGGACATTGGCTCATAATTATTTGTTAGTTTACTGGTAAAAATTATAATAAATACTTGGAGTATGAAGAACTTATCTTTTTTATTTATTATTCCAAAGCCGAAGATACATTTTTTTGGCGGATTGTCGCCTGGCCGTTGGCCTTAATATTCTGGCTAAGAAGCCGAGCCATAGGCTTTATTGTAATTTAAATTGCAAGAAAACATAATTTGTAAGGGTAAAAGCGCCGTAGTTCTGCGACATTCCATGGATTGGAGTATTTGACTCATGTCTTCTTGTCTTGTGGCTGATATGCTCCTCCAGGGATAACTTCTGTAACGATGTAAGGCCCTTCCTAGGGTGACTACAGTTTTTGATGACCATCTTGCTTGAGGCAAAGAACTAGGTGCCCTATGACAAAGGACCTAGGACGTAACCGTCGACTGTGATAGTTGTGCAAATTTTGCTGATATATAGTAGCTCTTTGTAAGGCAGCATCACGGGCTTCACCAAGTGCATCAACATCATCTTCAAGCGCTTCTCTTGATGCTTCTTTATCATACATGGCTACTCGTGGAGAGTCGTGTGATACTTCGACTGGAAGGACAGCCTTAGCGTCGTGGACCAGAAACAAAGGTGTTTCTTGTGTCGAATTATTGGGAGTAGTACACAAGCTCCACAAAATAGATGGTAACTCATCAACCCATGCTCCTTTTTCCCTACCGAGTGGTGCTAGTAGTCTTTTCTTGAGGCCAGCAGTTACTAGGCCATTGGCTTTCTCCACTTGCCCATTGGTTTGTAGGTGGGCTACTGAGGCATACCTTACTTTGATGCCCATCTCCTCAGCGTATTCCTTGAACTCATTGGAAGTAAAGTTAGTTCCATTATCTGTGATGATGCTATTTGGCACAATAAACTGGAACACTATGGATTTGATAAAATTCATAGAAGAAGTTCCGCCTTGACTAGTAATAGGCATTGCTTCAATCCATTTAGTAATTTTGTCAACTTCTACTAGCAGAAAGACATGTCCTCCCAGGGATGATTTCTAAAGCTTTCCCACCATATCGAGTCCCCACTGAGCAAAAGGCCAAGCAAGAGGTATGTGATTTAACTCAGCAGCGGGTGCACCAGGCTTTGTTGCGAATCACTGACATGACTCACATGTTCTAACTATATCTTTTGCATCTTGTACTGTTGTGAACCAATAAAATTCTGGCTTGAACGCTTTGGCGGCAATTGCTCGACTGCTAGCGTGGTGGCCGCATACTCCTTCATGTATATCCTTGAGTATAATTTTTCCTTCATCGGGTGTGACACATTGTTGTAACACACCCGAAATACTTCTTTTGTATAATTCTCCTTTGATGATTTGAAAGGCTTTTGATCTTAGAGTGATTTTCCGAGCTTCTATCACATCTTCCGGGAGTTTTCCCCGAGTCATATATTCTATGTATGGCTGCATCCATGTAGGTTCTATTATCATGACCTCATCTACTTCTGGTTCTTCTTCGGGAATTTCCTCTATACTCTTGTTAGCTGGTGAAGCCCCCGGGTCCTTTCGCGGCTTAATCTTTTTCCCTGTCTTGGGTGCTATAACCTCAGAGACTCTCTTGGATTTGATAGAACCCTCAGTTTTCTTCCTACAAAACCATGGTTGGCACCGGTAGGCATAAGGAGCTGATGTTTGCCAGATTGTCAGCTTCTTCATTGCTTGATCTTCCTATGTGCGGTACTTTGCACCCGTCAAATATGTGCGGTACTTTGCACCTCCATAATGCTATGCAGATCACGGCAGGTAATCATGTTGTCGCTGATGGCATCACATTTGTTCATTGCTTGCTGTGCTACAAGATTAGAATCACCAAATATTTTGAGGCAAGTTGCACCGCAAGCTTTAGCCATACGCATATCGTGCAACAAGACCTCATACTCAGCTTCATTATTGGACATGTTCGCGAAGCTCATCCAAAGTATATATCGCATTTTGTCGCCTTGTGGTGATACTAGTATGACTCCTTCCCCTGCTCCTTCCGTTCTTTTTGATCCATCAAAGTACATTGTCCATGCGCTAGATAGGTCAGGTTGTCCCGTGCATTGTAGTTCAGTCCATTCAGTGATAAAATTAGGCAGAACTTGTGACTTAATTTCTTTACGCTTCTCATGCGTGATATCTCAAGGGGAAATCTCAACGCCGCATAGAGATACACGCCCAGTTGCTTCATGATTATTGAGGATATTGGACAGAGGTGCTTCGTTGACCACTATGACCGGATGTTCCAAAAAATAATGGCGTAACTTTTGTGCTATCATAAATACTCCGTATGCTAGTTTTTGATAATGTGGGTACCTTTGTTTGGATGGCGAGAGGAATTTTCTCAAGAAATAAACTGGCCTTTGAACACCATGAGTCTTTCCTTCTTCGGGTCGTTCTACGACCAAAACCGTGTTGACCACTTGATTTGTGGCAGCAATATAAACAAGTAATGGTTCTTTCTCGCATGGAGACACGATGCCGGGGGGGGCGTCGAAAGTTTCCTTTGAGGTCTTCAAAAGCGTGTTGGGCTTCTTCTGTCCACTCGAATTTATCCGATTTCCTCATGAGAGCATAGAATGGTAGCGCTTTTTCTCCTAACGGAGCAATGAAACGGCTCAGTGCTGCAATCCGCCCAGCCAGCTACTGAACACCTCGAAGATTTGTTGTTTTTTCATTGTTAGAATCGCCTGTATTTTTCAGCATTGCCTTCGATTCCTCTTGTTGATACGAGGTATCCAAGGAGTTGCCATGTTGGGACTCCAAAGGAGCATTTCGTCGGGTTCAATTTGATGGAGAATATGTCGAGGTTCTCGAATGTTTCTTGGAGATCTTTGATAAGTGAATACCCTTGCTTCGTTGTAACTATGACATCTTCAATATATACTTGTACGTTTGTGCCGATTTGGTTTCCCAAGCAATTCTCCATCATCCGCTGATATGTTGCCCCGGTGTTTTTGAGGCTAAAGGGCATTGTTGTATAGCAGAATACGCCATATGGCATGATAAATGTTGTTTTCTCTTGATATTCCTCCTTCATCTGAATTTGATGGTATCCTAAATACGTGTATAGGAAGGAAAGACGTTCGCATCCCATGGTTGGATTGATTATCTGATCGATTCGTGGTAATGGGAAGTGATCCTTTGGACAATGCTTGTTCAATGCAGTGAAGTCTATACACATCCGTAATTCTTTCATATTTTTCTTTGGGACACATACTGGATTGGCAACCCACTCTGCTTTCTTTAATTCTTTTATAAATTTGGCATCAGTAAGGCGATGGAGTTCTTTTCCAATGGCCTTACGTTTTGTCTCTGCGAAGCGACGTAGCGACTATTTTACTGGCTTTGCTTTTAGATCCAAATTTAATGCGTGTTCAACAAGTTCCCTGGAAATCCCTGGCATTTCAGAAGGTAGCCATGTGAAGATCTCCCAGTGCTCACGGCGGAACTTGATGAGCGTGCTTTCCTATGTGGGATCGAGATTGGAAGCCACAAATGTCGTCTTTTTCGGGTCAATAGGGTGGATCTGTACTTCCTTTGTATCTTCCACGGTGTCAAAGGCCTGATCAGGATTGACACACGCTATTGCCAGAGGATCTGCGGTTGTTGATGTTTTCAACTGTTCAAACTCAGTTGTCATTCTGAAGGATTTAGAAATTTTGTTAAACTCCTGATTACATTTGTCAGATCGTGTGAAACTTCCTTTTACTATTATAATCCCTTTCGGCGTTGGCATTTACGTAACTAGGTATGCATAATAGGGGACTGCCATGAATCGTGTAAAAGTTGGTCATTCCATGATCGTGTGATATTGTGATGGCCAGTCCATGACTTCAAACTCTAGCTTTTCTTGCCTAAAATTTTCTTTGGATCCAAAAACCACGTCTATTTCACCTAAAGGAATTTCGGCTTTACCTGGTACTATGCCGTGGAAGGATGTTTCTGTTAGTGCCAGATTTTCTAAAGAGTAGTTCATTGCTCTTAGTATTTTGGCATAGATCAAGTTTATGATGCTTCCTACATCCATGAAAACTTTGCTCATGTCGAATCCTTCCACTTGCGCTTCTACTATCAAGGCTGAATGACCCGGTCTTGGTACTCGTAGCGGGTGATCAGCTCTGCTAAATGTGATTTCTTGCTCGTACTAGTGAAGATACTCGAGTGTGTATGGTGGTGGAGTCTCAACCATGTTGACTTGTCTTGTAATTAGCTTCTAGATCAGCTGGATGGACGACCTTTCTAAATCATTGAGATTGCTCCCTTTGATCTGGGGTATTCATTACCTTGATCTGCTGTGTTTTGCGGTTGTCATCCTTGCTGGTGTGCCGGTGGTGGTGTTGCTCCGATGGCTAACGTACCAGGCGTGGTGGTGTATCCTCGGTTTGCTGCTTCGGTTGCCTTTGGCGTTGCATAGCTCTTGCAAACGTTCGAAAGTCTTTCATGAGGTGGTTGGATCTTCTTTTGCCCGCTCAGTTGACATAGGAGTTCATATTATAGGTTCCTTCCAGCATTTGCATTGCTGGCATAGGTGGGTCCCGAGATCTTGGCTGATACCGCTGCGTTGATTGGCCTCCTACGATGTCGTCTCTGGTACCGCGGTGCCCGCTGTTGTAATATTCGTTCATGTGATTGCCTTCTCCCAAGAAGCTGGCTGCGACATAGCTTGGTCCCGCATGTCCATTATTGTTCCTCCATCTCCTGTCACTACTGTGTTTATCCCTATCTTCTTCGGGTGAGTGTGTTCGCTTGTTATGCAACACATCCTGTCCATCAGCCCATCGATTTGCTATGTCCATTAGCTATGTGATTGTTTTGGGTTTGACCCCTCCTATTTCTTCTATAAACTCTCGGCATCGGAGGCCGTCATTGAAGGCGTCGATGGCCCTTTCGTCGGATATGGCTTTGGCTGAGTTTTTGATAATGTTCCATCGTTGAACGAAGGCTCTTATAGATTCTCCATTTTTCTTCTTGCACGCTCGTAATTGTTCCACAGATGCGGGTCGTTTAAATGTGGAGTGGAAGTGTCGAATGAACTTATCCTCCAGATCGTTCCAACTATTGATTGAATCTTTGGTTAATTGTCCGAGCCATGACCGTGCAACGCCTATTAGGTCTAGCTACAAGCTTTGCATTGCGGTGGACGTGGAGCCACCCTGTAGCTTGATGGTGGCCAGGTAATCTGCTAGCCATGCTTCGGGTTCCTGTAGTCCATCGTACTTTTGTCGGTCGTGTGGGAGTTTTAAGTCCTTGGGAAAAAAAGCTTTTAGAATCCGTTGGGTAAAATAGCTGGCCCCGCATAACTCGTGGTCGTCTTCACTATCGTCATTTCGGTATCTTCAGTTGCGGCTCTCATCCCTTGATTCGTTGTTCCTGTGCTACGTGTTATCGTTTCTTGTGCTGCTCCGCGGTTCAGATCCTGAGAAGTGGACCTTATGTGGTGATCGTGATCGTCGGGTGTGCCCCACCTGCCGAGGGCTACTGCGATGGTGTGGGGATCTGTCGGGTTGGTGCGTAATTCCTTGTTCTGCTTATGCAAGAAATGCTCCCACCATGCCGAGGTTCATTAAGGCCAAGCGATGAAGAGCCGCACATGGATCGTCGGGTGTTGGTTGAGTTGTGATTAGGTACGTTTGCACGGCCATGATTGCTGCCTGGGCTGTTTTTGTTTTGATGTTTCCTGCTTGATCTACTGACATGAATGATAGATCGAGGTCTATAATTAGCTTATTTCTTTCGGCTTCGGGGATGTTATGCGGTCGAGAGGTTCCCCTTTTTGGCGGTGCTCCCCCTGTTACGCTTCCTGATGCTTTGGTAGAACTTAGTTGTGCCCGTCTTAAGCTGGATTCGTCGGCTAGCCTTTTTCTTTCATTGAGTTGCCTTTACATCCTTAGCAAGTCTCTCTTCTTGTGATGAAGCAGGTATTGATATGCTAGCAAATCGTCGTGTGTGGCACCGGCTGTCATTGGAACTGCACCTGAGATTGCTTCCCTTGCTTTTTTCCATGCTGATACTGGTAATCAATGAGTTCACCTCTCTCCTCCACATGATCTGCCTCCTCCTATGGTTATGTGGTTGCCTGTCAGATCGCCTTCGTGTCCGTGATCCCCTTGTTGTTGTGGCTTCCTGCATGGTCATTTGATAAATTGTCATCATGATTAATAATAGGGTTACCGTTGGAGTCGTGCTATGCTGAAGTTTCCCCATAAATCACGCACACTTGGTGGAGTGTTATGTATAGCATAGTGACGTCGTTGTTGGATCCGAAGGGGACACTGTCCTGGGGACTGGTGAAGCCCAATGATTCCTGCTCGGGGTAGATTTCAGCTTTTCTAATGTCGAAGTCGATATTTCCTCTATTTTCGTCGTGTTCCTTGGTCTCCGAGCTTGGTCCTTATGGTGTGATTGATTGGTGGTTTGTCCTAAGGGAGAGATCATCATGAGGACTATCGGGGCCCTTAGATCTTTTGCGTCTTTCTTGTTTTTGCCCATCTTCGTCTGCGGTGTGGCCTCTATGAATGATTTGTTGGGTGGTGTAGTTGTTGTTGTAGATGCAGTTTTCTTGACCGACGGTCTCGATGAGATCGGAGCCGAGAGGTGTAATTTATCGGGATCCTCTACTTGGAAGTGGAAACTTTCGATGATGAGATCGGATCCTCCGTTGAAATCGTACGGTGCTAAGACATGGGTGGGTGGGCGTGGATTCGCTTTCGCTGGGTTGCTGCTTCGTGAAAAGAAGTCCGCCGAATCCGTGGCTCCATCGTTCAGGTATCCCACAGACGGTGCCAATTGACGAGGGGCAACCTCAGCAATGCCCATGGTTATGGACTTAGGGTTTTGCGGAACAGAGAACGCTGGGGATTTTGTCGGATATCAGGCAAATAAGGGAGTCTAAGTTGCCTAAATACTTGATGAATATCACCATTACAGATCGCTTGGGGATTTTTCAGTGTGTCCCGCATAGGCTTCTCCCGTCTATATATAATAGGCTGGGTCTCAAAGCCATATATAGATAGGTTACAAACATATGATTCCGACTCCAACATAATGCCAGTTCATAGTTCTTTTCCAAATATAACTTTAAGCTTTCATCGGATGCCTTCTTGGGCCATCATCTTGAATCTTCATGGGCCGTGAGCCTTTATGCAGCTAGGGTAACAAATCATAAGCATCTGAGTAATCATACCCATGTCAAATACGTATCCGGATGGTAACTTAGAGTCATCCAGATCGGTGTTGAAGCTAGCATCAATGTAACACTTTGCAACAAGATCTTCTTTACCTCCATATACGAGAAACATTTCTTTAGTTCTTCTCAAGTACTTAAAGATATTCTTGACTGCTATCCAATATTCCAAACCTAGATCAGATTGGTCTCTTCTAGTAAAACTAATAGCATGTGCCACATCTGGTCTCACACACATCATGGCATACAAGATAGAACCTTTGGCTGAGGCATATGGAATCTTATTCATCATTTCTCTATCTTGTGTTGTAGCTGGACTTTGAGTCTTACTCAATGTATTTCCTTGCAACATAGGTAAAACATTTCTTACTTCCGTCCATTTTGAACTTCTTCAAAATCTTGTCAAGGTATGTACTTTGCGATATCCCAATTAAGCATCTTGATCTATCTCTATAGATATGCCTAGTATATACACTGCTTCACTGAGGTCCTTTATTGAAAAACTCAAAATCCTTTACACCCTTCAAAAGTTCTATATCATTTCCAATCAACAATATGTCATCCACATATAAAATTAGAAATGCTACAGATCTCTCACTCACTTTCTTGTAAATTCTAGCTTCTCCATAAGTTTGGACAAATCTAAACCCTTTGATGACTTCATCAAAATGGATATTCCAACTCTGGGATGCTTGATTCAGTCCATAAATGGATCACTGAAGTTTGTATACCTTGTTAGCATCCTTAGGATCAATAAAACTCTTGGGTTGTACGATGTACAACTCTTCCTTAATGTTTCAATTAAGGAACACGGTTTTCACATCCAGCTGCCAAATTTCATAGTCAAAAAATGTAGCAATTGCTAACATGATCCTAACTGACTTTAGCATCGCTACATCAGAGAAAGTCTCATCATAGTCAACTCCTTGAATTTCTTAGAAACCTTTCGTGACAAGTTGAGCTTTATAAACGTTCACATGACTGTAAGCGTAAGTTTTCTTCTTGAAGATCCATTTATTCTCAACGGCCTTATGGTCATGAGGTAGGTCCACCAAGGTCCAAACTTGGTTTTTGTACATGGGTCCTATTTCGGATTGCATGGCTTATAGCCATTTGTTGGAATCCGGACTTTCCATCGCTTCTTCATAAGTCACAGGGTCATCATTTCCATCTACCATGAAATTCATAACTAAATTACCATACAGTTCAGGAGCTATACATGTCCTAGTTGACATGCGAGTTTCGGTAGTGTTCTCTTTCAGAGTTTCATGATCATTATCATTAGTTCCCTCTTCATTTGGTGAAGTTAACACCGGAACATCTTCTGATGCTGCACCACTCGCCGTTTCCGATGGAGAACTATTCACTATTCCATGAAGATAAGGTTCAGTAACCTCATCGAGTTCTACCTTCCTACTTATCACACCTTTCGAGAGAATCTCCTTCTCCAGAAAGGATCCATTCTTGGCAATAAAAACTTTGCCTTTAGATCTATGATAAAAGGTATACCCAATTGTTTCCTTAGAGTATCCTATGAAGACACAATTTTCTACTTTAGGTTCGAGTTTATCAGGTTGAAGTTTCTTCACATAAACATCGCATCCCCAAAATTTTAGAAACGATAACTTAGGTTGTTGCCAAACCACAATTCATACGGTGTCGTTTACACAGACTTAGATGGAGTCCTATTTAAAGTGAATGCGGCTGTTTCTAGTGCATATCCCCAAATGACAATGACAAGTCTGTGAGAGACATCATAGATCAACCATATCTAATAATGTACGATTACGATGTTTTGACACACCATTTCGCTGTAGTGTTCCGGCAGTTGTGAATTGTGAAAATATTCCATATTGTTTCATGTGTATACTAAACTCGTAACCTAGGTATTGCCCTCCATGATCGGATCACAAAATTTTAATCTTTCTGTTACAACGATTTTCCACTTCACTCTGAATTCCTTGAACTTTCAAAGGTTTTAGACTTATGTTTCATCAAATAGATATGCTCATATCTACTCAAATCATCTGTGAAAGTAAAGAAATAATGATAAACTCCACGTGCAGACACACTCATTGGTCCACACACATCCGAATGTATGATTTCCAGTAAGTCTATCGCCCGTTCCATAGAACCATAAAACGGGTTCTAGTCATCTTTCCCATAAGGCATGGCTCACATGTCTCAAATAATTCATAATCAAGTGATTCCAACAATCCATTAGAATGGAGTTGTTTCATGTGTTTTACACCAATATGACCTAGGCGGTAGTGCTACATATATGCACCATTATCATCATTCAATTTAATTCTTTTTGCATCCACATTATGAATATGCATATTACTATCAAGATCCAAAATAAATAAACCTTTCTTCATAGGCGCATGATCATAAAGATATTATTCATATAAATGGAACAACCATTGTTCTCAGATTTAAACAAATAACCGTCTGCTGACTCATGTATTAATGAGCTCGTTGGGGAACCCCAAGAGGAAGGTATGATGAGAACAGCAGTAAGTTTTCCCTCAGTTATGAAACCAAGGTTTATCGAACCAGTAGGAGCAAGGAAACACCTCCAAGGTGTTGCTAGCTGGACTTTGGCAGGGCGCACTACCGGCGCCAGCAGCAATGTGGAAACCTACACAACACAACCACAAAACTTTGCCCCCAAACAGTGAGGTTGTCAATCTCACCGGTTTTGCTGAAAACAAAGGATTAAACGTATTGTGTGGAAGAAAGTAATAGCTTGCAGAAAGTAAACAGAAAACACTAAACAGTTGTAGATTGATGGTAAAAGAAAGGACCGGGGTCCATAGTTCACTAGTGGTGGCTCTCCTTAAGATAGGTGACATGTTGGGTGAACAAATTACAGCGGGGAAATTGACAAACACCGAGAAAGCAATACATGCATATACTAATCATCTTAACTCCTTTATGATTCGATTGGGCATTACAACATTATACATAGACCGTAATCCAACTGCATCTATGACTAATAATCCACCTTCAGGTTATCATCCGAACCCCCTCCAGTATTAAGTTACAAGCAACAAATAATTGCATTACGCATTGCGTGTAAAGTAAACAATACGATTGTTCTATGAACAAAGGATTATTGTTTTCTCCCTAGTAGCAATAGCACGTCTAGTACCTTAGAGATTTCTGTCACTTCCCCAGATTACTAGAGGCATGAACCCACTATCGAGCATAAATACTAACTCTTGGAGTTGCTAGCATCTACTTGGCCAAGATAGCTACTAACAACGGAAAGCATGCAGATCACAAATAACAAAGACATGATAGAATCAATAATTAATCTGAAATAGCATCTCAATCACCATCGAATCCCCGCAAACACAACATGTAGGATTACAAATAGATGATCTTGATCATGAACGGAGCTCACAAGATCTAAACATGATAGCACAAAGGAGAAGAACCACCCATCTAGCTACTACATGGACCCGTAGTCCAGAGATGAACTACTCACGCATCACACCGGAGGCTTGCATGGTGATGAAGAAGGCCTCCAGGGTAAATTTCCCTCTCCGGCAGGGTGCCGGGAAGAGCTTCAGGTCCCTCCCGATCTAGGGATGGAGATGCCGGCGGCTACAGACTCTTTCTTGGAATTTTGATCGGGTACTTAGGGTTTCTGTATTGGAGGCATCTTATAGGCGAAAGGGAGGGCCGAGGGGGTGCCCGAGGCGGCCAGACCACCCCCTGGTGCGGGCCAGGCTTGGCCGCGCGGCCAGGTGGTGTGGCACCCCCTAGCCCCTCTCCGTCTTGTATTCTCGCTCCGTGTCCCCCTCGGTGAAAAACGGACTTTAGCTTTTGTCCCGTCCAATTACGAGAATATTCATTTTCTGACTTTCCTGGAACCAAAAACAGCAAAAAACAGGCAACTGGCACTATGGCTTTTGTTAATAGGTTAGTCCAAGAAAGTGTATAAAAAGTACTCCAAAGTGTGGACAAAACATAAGAAAGTAGATAAAACCAAGCATGGAACATCAAAAATTATAGATACGTTTGCAACGTATCAACATCCCCAAGATTAACTCCTGCTCGTCCTCGAGTAGGTAAGTGATAAAAAAGAAAGAATAATTTTTGAGGTGACATGCACCATCATAAACTTGATCAAAGTATTTGTAAAATATTGATAGCTGGGATCATAGTACTTCAACATAGCATGAAAGATAAAGTTCTAACAATAAGACATAACAACTATGTTGCAACATGAAAAGGCATAAACAAAAGATTCATGAATAACAATGCTTTGCAAGTCATATGTTTGTTTCACATAAAGAAAACATAGCATAGTGGCATTCATATTGTCCCTCATAGAGTAGCAAATGTAAATGCATAGGACACCTTCAAAGTTCATAAGAGTGACTAGATACAAATAGTTTAAGAACAAGCAATATCAAAGTTGTGAATCAATTAACAAGTCTTGGGACAATGCACATAGAACTAAGAATGTCCACTATGCTCTCAAAGTAGGTGCAACAAGATAGAAGGTGGAGATCAACATAAAAGTAAAAGAAAGGCCTTCATAGAAGGAAGTAGAGATTCAAGTTTCATAAAGAGCTTCCAAAAATTATGGTACTTGTTAGCTTTCAGCTCTTATTGCCCCTATCATAAGCATCTTGAAGTGATTAAGGTTAAAGTGAACAAACTATGGAGTATATGCTTGACAAAGTATAAGTTGGAAATCTCATGTCCCTTGAATACGAGGGTTGCTCCTCATGCTACTCAAGTTTAGTTACCGGTAAGTTCTTGTCATAGTAAGTACATGTGTATCATAGAGAACCACCAACGGGGACCCCCTTGCCCGATGATACAGAAGAATCCCCATATCAAAATGACATGCCAAGCAGACAACGAGCATCTCAGCAATCTTCTTATTTACCATGGGAAAATGGTGCTTTTTTCTCTCTTTCCTCTTTTCTCGTATCTCTTTTTTTCTTTTTCTCTTTCTCTTTTTCTCAATATCTGACTCTTTCTTTATAAGAAGAATGCTTCATAGACAGCTCATTATGGTTACGCTGCAGGTTTCCACCATGGCAGCATGGATTAGACCAGCGGCCCAGGCGTTTCTCTAACACACATACATAACTCCATGGACTTACAAGCTCCCCTTTCATTTCACACCGACGACATCCATAGACAAAAGAGCATGATATCAACTAAGTACAAAGTACAAGTGCAATGTTGAAAGCGTTCCCATGACAACATGGTTCTTCTAATCCCCAACATATAAGTGCAAGCATATACAACATAGACGACACAATGGTTCAAGTTTATTAAGGGCAAGAAATTTAAAGTGTGCCATCAAGTTCGTGAGAGCTTTAATCACTAGTTTCTCATAACAAGTATAATTCGGAAGGTAGATAAAGACATGAACATACTTAGAATAGCAAATGCTAATAGGTAGGTATGGTGGACTCTTTGGAATAACTTGGTTTTAGGAGTTGGATGCATGAGTGGAACTCATACTTGGTTATGGAGGCTAGCAAAAGACTGGGAGCGACCAACTAAGAGAGCAATAATGGCCATAATCATGTAGAGCGACAAAACATCATTAATCAAAGCATAAAGTGATATTACAAGTCGAAAACTGAAGGATCATAAGACTTGGGATAGTCATAACATGGTGTGAACATGCGCCAAGTTAACCCAAATAAAGCATCAAAAGAGAATACCACAATACTATGCTTTAATATGCTAAAACAACGCATGATTCTTCAAAGGCACATTAAGCAATCTCAATTGTTTATAACATGTCATGTTATAGCAAAGATCACTAAGCATATAGCCAAAACAATATCAAGCATGGCATGACAAAGCATATGCCACAGTCAAAAACAAGCTCTTTTTACCACTTAAGCATGAACTTTCCTACTCTTTTTCCAACCCAAACCAAACTATTTGAAAACCAATGCATGAAAGTGAAGGAAATATGCCCTGAGAGGCAATAATAAAGTTGTTATTATGTATTCCTTGTATATGATAGATGTTTATTTTGCATGCTATAATTGTATTGATAGGAAACGTCAATACATGTGTGTTTAATAAACAAAAAGGGTTCCTAGTTATGCCTCTCTTATAGACTAGCTTGTTGATTAACAAGATGATCAAGGTTTCCTGATCATGGACATTGGATGTTGTTAATAACAAGGTCAGAACATTTGTGAAATGATGTGATGAACATTCATCCGAAGTATAGCATTACGATCAAGTCATTATGTTTATATTGCTATAACATCATACGAAATAATCTTTATCCTTAGACCATGAGATCATGTTAATTGCTAACACCGGAAGAGTCTCTTGATAACATCAAACGTCACACCGTAACAGGGTGACTATAAAGGTGGGTTCAGTGCTACGAAGGTGTTATGTTGAGGCTCATGGATCAAGAGTAGAATTTGTCAATCCCGATGACGGATAGATATACTCTGGGCCCTCTCGGTTATATCACATTAAGATAGCTTGCAAGCAAGTGATCTGATCACTAGAATGTTATATCACGGGAACGAGAAAAGAGTGCATGTCGGTAACGAGATCAAACTAGGTATTTGGATACCGATGATTGAATCTCGGACATGTATTATATCATGAGACAAAGGGATTAAGTTACTAGCGTTAAAGGTTCTCACGATCACAGAAGTCATCGTTTTATGTGCAGGAGTCAGTATGGATCTCCAGGTCCCGCTTCTGATTATTGATCTGAGAGGAGTCTCAATCATGTCTGCATTATTCGCGAACCGTACGGTGACACACTTAAGGGTTGCCGGACACCATTTAGGAGCAGATATGTTTCAGACAAAAGGTTTGCAAAGCGCAGGAAATGTTTCGATAGAAACAGGAATTGTTTCGGGTGAAATTGCAGAAAGTGGTTCTGCATGTGATATTGAAATGTTGCAAGGGGTTTTATGTGAATGTTTGTTAATTAAAGTAATTAAAAAATTCTGAATAAAATAAATAAAAGAGCTTTATTAATTGAGAGTTGCATTAAATTTGGTGGAAATTTAATGCATGTGAGTGGAATTTTGGGTGGAGTCAAAATTGATGTGAGTGGAGCTTCCACCACATGAATGAGGAAGAGGTGGGGGCACCCCCCTTGGCCGCCAGCCATGGGAGGGGAGGATCCCCCTCTCCTATAAAAGGCCCCCTCTCCTCCCTCACAAAGCGCACCTCCTCGTGAAGGATCTCTCTCCCCCTCTAGATATTCCCCATGGTCTAGAAGGAGTTGCTGCTTCCGCTGATTCGCTGGAGCGAGGAGGTGGAGGTTGCCCGGTAGCTTGAACGTGTGTGCGAGGACGGATGTGCTGCTGATTTGCGGCGCTCGGACTTCCACACGATCTTGAGATCGGCAAGCGTACGACTACATCAACCACGAGTTCCTACTCATTAACAAAACTCGTTGTCTTCGAGGGTAAGTTCTCCATGGATGTATGTCCACCCATTGCTCTGTATCTAGTAGATAGATCTTGGCGTATAGTTCTCATTGTAGGAATTTTTTTGTTTTCTTTGCTGCGAACCCAACAGAAAGAGGGGGTCCAACCAATTTATTCAGCAAACTAAGAAAACCAAGAAAACGTAAAACCAAAACGAAAACGAAAAAGAAGACGCTCCAAGAACAACACAACTATGCATGAAACAATAAAAATGAAGTGTTTGGAAGAAACCTAGGATTTTTATTGATGAAGAAGGGGATGCCTTGGGCATCCCCAAGCTTTGACGCTTGTACCTCTTGAATATTTCTTGGGGTGACATGGGGTGGCATCCCCAAGCTTGAGCTTTAGTCCACTCTTCATCTCATTACATCATTCTCTCCATACACCTGAAATTTTTTCCTTCATACAAAACTTCACACAATCTTTATTAGCAACATTAGTGCACTCAAGATAATAAGTCATTAGGTTCAGTTTCAACACCAATAAAACTTCCATTAAAACACAAGCTACTGTAGCACTGCCCTCAAAAATCTCAATTCCCCAAAAAAACTCAAAAAGGAACCAACAAGAAGCAAATGCAAATAATGGCAAAAATCTGTCAAAACAGACCAGCAGGTAAAAACCAATTTTTTCGAAGACCTTTTGTTGCTCAAATAAAAACGTGTTCAACTAACGAAAGTTAGATAATAACCTGGGTCAGATGCACAAAAATTCACGTCTCAAAATGATGTACAGAGATTTTACACGAATTTTTACGGTGAAGCACAGAAATCTATTTCGGGACAGCAACTTTCCCAATCATTACTTCTCTCTCATTAGAGGTTACTCTTGGCACAAAAAGCAAATAAAAAGGATAAGGAGCAGTTATTATTGAAGTAATAACTTCCAAGACTCATCTAAAACTTTTGGGTTATCTCCCAATAAGTACTTTTCTTTAACGCCTTTGAGTTAGGCATAAGAAGCAAGAAAAAGAATCAAGTATTCTCAAATGAAGAAGCATTAAGATTAATACGAGAAATATCTTCAACAAGGCAAGGTATCTCATCCAAATAAGTTCTAGAGGATCCTCTCTCAATGCTTTTGGGTTCGCTACTTTCATCAAACCGGTTTTCAGGAACAATCCAATTAAGATTATTTTCTATGGCTTGATGCATTGCTACAAGTTTGAAAGATATTGGTATCTTAATTTCCTCTCCATTAGGTTCAGTTTTCTTCATCTTTTCTCGTGTACCAATAACATCTACACATGAGCCTAGCATTTTAAAACGTTGAAAGACTTTTCTAGCTTCCTTGGCAACATCATAGAATTCCTTAAGCAAAGTTTCCAGAATAAAATCTCTCTTTTCATGGTCCTCAATTTCTTTAAGTTAAGAAACATTACTTGAATTAAGGGGTTAAGGTTAACAAACCTAGCTTCCAACATGTGAACCAAAGAAGCTGCAACAATTTCATAGTTTGGAGCAAGTTCTGCAAGGGATCTATCCTCAATATCCTCATGCTTACTAACATGATTAAAGAATTCTTCAATATTATCTTTTCCAATTATAGAGACACTACCTGTTGAAAGGTCTTTCAGGGTGAATTTAGGGATCAACATGGTGAGCTAAGGAAGTGGTAAAAACTATAGAAAGACTTAATTTTTTTTTGTGTTTTTAATAAAGAAAGCAAACTAGTAAAACTATTTTTTTTGTGTTTTTGATAAAGAAACAAGCAAACAAAGAGAAAATAAAGTAAGCAAAACAAAAACAACAAAGTAAAGAGATCGGTTATGAGGGACTCCCCTTATGAAGATGTCCTTGACTCCCCGGCAACGGTGCCAGAAAATATACTTGCTAACTCATGTATTAACGAGCTCGTTGGGGAACCCCAAGAGGAAGGTATGATGAGCACAACCGTAAGTTTTCCCTCAGTTATGAAACTAGGGTTTATCGAACCAGTAGGAGCAAGGAAACACCTCCAAGGTGTTGCTAGCTAGACTTTGGCAGGGCGCACTACCGGCGCCAGCAGCAACGTGGAAACCTGCACAACACAACCACAGAACTTTGCCCCCAACTTACGGTGAGGTTTTCAATTTCATCGGTTTTGCTGAAAACAAAGGATTAAACGTATTGTGTGGAAGAAAGTAATAGCTTGCAGAAAGTAAACAAAAAACAGTAAACAGTTGTAGGTTGATGGTAAAAGAAAGGACCGGGGTCCATAGTTCACTAGTGGTGGCTCTCCTTAAGATAGGTGACATGTTGGGTGAACAAATTACAGCGGGCCAATTGACAAACATCGAGAAAGCAATACATGCATATACTAATCATCTTGACTCCTTTGAGATTTGATTGGGCATTATAACATTATACATAGACCGTAATCCAACTGCATCTATGACTAATAATCCACCTTCAGGTTATCATCCGAACCCCCTCCAGTATTAAGTTGCAAGCAACAGATAATTGCATTACACATTGAGTGTAAAGTAAACAATACAATTGTTCTATGAACAAAGGATTATTGTTTTCTCCCTAGTAGCAACAACACATCTAGTACCTTAGAGATTTCTGTCACTTCCCCAGATTACTAGAGGCATGAACCCACTATCGAGCATAAATACTAACTCTTGGAGTTGCTAGCATCTACTTGGCCAAGATAGCTACTAACAACGGAAAGCATGCACGATCACAAATAACAAATACATGATAGAATCAATAATCAATCTGAAATAGCATCTCAATATCCATCGGATCCCCGCAAACACAACATGTAGGATTACAAATAGATGATCTTGATCATGAACGGAGCTCACAGGATCTAAACATGATAGCACAAAGGAGAAGAACCAGCCATCTAGCTACTACATGGGCCCGTAGTCCAGAGATGAACTACTCACACATCACACCGGAGGCTTGCATGGTGATGAAGAAGGCCTCTAGGGTGAATTCCCCTCTCCGACAGGGTGCCGGGAAGAGCTTCAGATCCCTCCCAATCTAGGGATGGAGATGACGGCGGCTACAAACTCTTTCGTGGAATTTTGATCGGGTACTTAGGGTTTCTGTATCGGAGGCATCTTATAGGCGAAAGGGGAGGCTGAGGGGGTGTCCGAGGCGGCCAGACCACCCGCTGGCGCGGGCCAGGCTTGGCCGCGCGGCCAAGTGGTGTGGCGGCCCCCTGGCCCCTCTCCGTCTCATATTCTGGCTCTGTGTCCCCCTCGGTGAAAAACTGACTTTGGCGTTTGTCCCGTCCAATTCCGAGAATATTCATTTTCTGACTTTCCTGGAACCAAAAACAGCATAAAACAGGCAACTAGCACTATGGCTCTTGTTAATAGGTTAGTCCAAGAAAGTGTATAAAAATTACTCCAAAGTGTGGACAAAACATAAGAAAGTAGATAAAACCAAGCATGGAACATCAAAAATTATAGATACGTTTCCAACGTATCACCGTCTTACAATAAACATTATCTAAAAATAATGTTCATGCTCAACGCATGCACCGGATAAAAATATTTAGGTTTAATTGAAGTGGCAGCGTTTCAACGGTGATCACATCAACCTTTGATCAATTGCCGACACACATCATCACTTCATCCTTGGCTAGTTGACACTTGTACTGCTGGCCCTGTTTTGAGTTACATATATTAGCAACTAAACCAGTATCAAATACCCATGTGCTACTGTGATTACTATTAAGGTAGACACAAATAACATGTATATCATATATACCATTGTTCACTTTGCCGGCTTTCTTGTCAGCTAGATACTTGGGGCAGTTGCACTTCCACTTCCATATGTTCTTGCAATAAAAACACCCAGTTTCAGGCTTAGGTCCATTCTTGGTCTACTTCTCAGGCATGGCAACAAACTTTCCACCCTTCTTGAAGTTAACCTTCTTCTTGCCTTTCTTGAAACTAGTATTCTTATTCTCCATCAACACTTGATGTTCCTTTTTGATCTCCACTTTAGCAATTTTTAGCATGAAAATAAGCTCAGGTAGCGACGTATTCATGCCTTGCATATTATACTTCATCACAAAGTTCTTGTTACTTGGTGGGAGTGCTTGGAGAACCCTATGAATTCCTAGCTCATTTGGAATCACAATTCCCAGAGCTATGAGTTTGAGTGTGTGCTTGCTAATGGAGTTGTTCTCTTCCATCATTCATCTAAAGAACTTTTCAGAAGCTTCATAAATCTCTATGGAAACATGGTTATCGAAAATCATTCTCAATTCAACCATTGTATCATAAGAAATGCTAAGCTCGAAACACTTTCGAAGATCAGGATCCAGCCCATATAGTATACCGCAATGAACTAAGTGGTGATCATATTGACGAGTGAGATAAACATTTTTATCCTCTTCGGCAGGAGGGGGTCCTAGAGGTGCATATAACACATAGATCCTTTGAGCAGCCGAGATGAGTATCCTCAGATTAAGGGACCAGTTGGTAAAGCTGCTACCACTGGTGCTAAGTTTCTCCTTCTCCATGATACATTGAAATTGAAAGAAGATGGTGCCATGATCTATAACATATTTGCAAAGACTATTTAGACTAAGTTTATGAAAGATTGAGTTCAAACCAACTCAAAATTACCACTAGAGCTCCCACTCAAGAACAACACCCCTCTAGTTGTTTTGGTGATTACACGAACCATATTCACTACACCACAACCGAGAACGTGAGATGGTGTAGCTTCAAAGGAGAACGTCGATATGTTCATCATATCATTCATATGACTCATGTTTTAGCTTTTGGTTTGTATTTCGAGGCCATGTTTGTACATGCTAGGATCGCCAAGTAGAACCTTAGTACTCGCATGTGTAAATCTATCTTACACCCGTTGTATGCGAACATAGATTCTATCACACCCGATCATCACGTGGTGCTTCGAAACGATGAGCTTTCTTAACGATGCATACTAAAGGAAAAACACATTTTTATCTTGATATTTTAGTGAGAAGGATCATCTTATAATGCTATCGCAAGTTCTAAGCTATATATAAGCATAAATAAGATGCATAAAAGGGATAAACATCACATGTATAAAAAATGTGATATGATATGATCCTTGTTATGGATATGACCACGACAAATACTACGGGGTAACACATGATAGATGAGAGGCAAGGTGACGTAGGAGAATCCGGGAGCAAGATTGGCACACAATGTTCCCAGGTTCACATCCCCTCGATGGAGGCTCTCTACATCCTGCTATCAATCCAGTATATGATCATAGATTGGTTTACATGGTAGCCGCCATAGGCAGAGGGAGAGACTATGTCAAATAGGACATACCCCCATCGGGTGCCCCTGGTGGATTTATATATGCAGCCAGCTAGGGTTTATAAGTTCTCTAATGGGCTTTGTATTGGAGTCGCCGTCTTGGGATCCTAGTCAACGAGTTGTCTAGGCCTAGTATGCACCTGTCGTCGTATTTGGTGAGTCGGTCCACCCTGGGCTAGGCTTCAGTTTGTGTGATCCGGCTGGTGACTCCGCTTTGTGGGTATACCCTGATTGGCATTCCCCTATCAGTAGTCCCTGAGCGTGTTAAGGACTCGCCGGTGACTTCAAGCCACCAAATTGGCGCAGGCGATTTCAGGATGGAGTTGATGGCGAGTTGTTGGTGAGCTCCTGAAACAGAGCAATAGCTCATCAATTAGTTCATTCGCCTAGGTGAGTCGAC
Organism: Avena eriantha; assembly: GCA_910589775.1. Lineage (NCBI taxonomy): Eukaryota > Viridiplantae > Streptophyta > Magnoliopsida > Poales > Poaceae > Avena > Avena eriantha. Next base: position 584,741,163 of record OU342743.1, on the reverse strand, counting down.
GCGTTGGGTGAGTCACCATTGGACGAAGTCGCACTTTGGAGAAGTTTGACTAGCGCCTTGTTAACTTGTTGTTGTAGAGGCTAATGAATAGCAGACGCGGAGGCCGCCAAGTCGTTGATGATGAAGTTGTTGAGTCAGCGCAGGTGACTCCATATAGGCGAGCCTGCGACAGGCGAGTTCCCAGTGTGGTGAGTCCGTGATGGGCGAGTCCGCTAGGGGAGAGTCCCTGAGCATGGAGAGTACGTAATGGGTGAGTCCGCGAGGATAGAGTCCCCGAGCTGGCGAGTACGGGACAGGCGAGTCCATGAGAGGAGAGTCCCCGAGGCTAGCGAGTACACGACGGGCGATTCCGCGAGGGGAGAGTCCTCGAGCGTAGCGAGTACACGATGGGCGTGTCCACGAGGGGAGAGTCCTCGAGCGTAGCGAGTATGCGATGGACGAGTACATGATGTTGATGAATCACAGTCATAGAGCCGCACGTACACGCCACGACGATGACGTGGGCACAATAACTCAGGAGCAATGTCGCACTCCAGGGGCAATGTTGTTGTCGAGCCCCGAGCTGAACAAAAGAAAACTTGACGAGTTTTCCGTCATTTGGAGTTAACTTGCTTTATGTTTAGCTCAGCAATATGCCTAGCAGTAGTCCCCGAGACTCGAGTTGTCTTGTAGAGGCGACATGAGGCTCTTTAGAGATGTATTTTCTAAAAATTGTAGTGGCAGTTCTCGAGCATGGCTAGTGGCGATGGGCGAATCCGTGAGAGGATAGCTCCTGTGCGTGGCGAGTACGCGACGGGCGAGTCCACGAGGGAAGAGTCCCCGAGCGTGGCGAGTCGCTCATCCGAGGTTGGTAGTGATTGATTGTGCTGTTTTAGTTAGTGAGTCTCTGGTATTGGCTCGGGGGACCTGTCGCATGGCGACTCCAAATATGGCTCTCAGCTGGGCGTTCTTCCTGGACGATCCGAGGCTCGGTTTGTAAGTTCTCATCCATAGTACTTATCTGTACGAGTTGCATTGTCTGAGGTCGAGGAGGACATGGTGTTGTTTATGTAGCACCGCCATTTGTCTTGGACCAGAAGGCCAGTCAAGCAAGGCGACCCCAATGATGGCTTTCAGTTAGAGTTTTTCATGGACGACCCGAGGCTCGATTTACGAGTCCTCGTATGCACTACTTGTCCACTACATGTCGCTCTTTCAAAGGTTAACAAAGGCCTAAAGGAGTCGACGCAGCGGACATTGTGTATGCGGCGGATGAAGTCGTGCTGATGGAGGAGTCGACGTGGCGGACACGGAGTCGACGCGGTGGACGTATGGTCATGCTTTGGAGGAGTCAATGCGGCGGACATATGGTCGCGCTATGGCAGAGTCGATGTGGCGGACACAAAGTCGACGCGGTGGATGGAGGTCGCGCTATGGCGGAGTCGATGCGGAGGACGGAGGTCGCTCTATGGAAGAGTCGACTCAGCGAACACAGAGTAGACGCGGTGGACGAAGGTCATGCTATAGTGGAGTCGACACGGTGGAAGGAGGTCGCATGGTGGAGCCATGCGGCATTTAGTCAGTAGCATGGTGAGTCCAAGATGGGCGAGTCCGTGATGGGGAGTTCACGATAGGCGAGTCCACGGTGGGTGAGTTCGTGATGGCGAGTCCGCGGCGGGTGAGTCCGCGATGGAGAGTCCCCGAGCATGGAGAGTCCGCGAGGGAGATACCATTATGATGAGTCCCAGGGCGTGGAGAGTCTGTGATGGCGAGTTCGCGACAGGCGAGTCCGCGGCGGTTGAGTCCGTGATGGCGAGTGATGAGTCCAATAGAGTAGGGACTTTGGTATTTCACTTGGTTTGCACGCACCTTTTTATCCTGTTTTCGACAGGATCCCAAATCATTAAGTCCTCTATGAACATATCAATTGGAACTATCATATTATGCTATAACATGATATTTTTAAGTGATAAAAGTCATTTTATGAATGTACCTTCGCACCTGGGGGAATACCAAATGAGGGGACGGCTCCAGCAGCAATAACGACTAGTTGTACAAGCAGAGCCTGCCCGTACCATCCGTCTGTACTACATGGCACCGCATCCGCCTCGTCAAATACTTTCTCCTGGCAAAGACGGCAGGAGGATCTGACATTCACAGCCACCAAAAACCACGAAAAATAACATCTGAAAGGGATCTAAAGGAGGAACTTGGCTAGGGGCAAATCCCTACTGCTTCATGGATCATTGGAGGACATCACATCATCCCCTTCACCATCAACCACGGCATCTTCATCGTCAATGCTGCCCCCATCTCCCATCTATTAGATCTTGTTGTAATTCTAGATACAATTGTGGTTTGCATTAGATCTACCTCTGTACTTTTATCCATCCATTTGATTATGATGATGTTGTTGATTGCTTCCATGTGTGAGTAGTTCCTTTGTTCTTGGGGAGATGGAGAAACCCTAGCACTATTATGAACTTGCAATAAAGATGATCTATTCTTGCGTCTGTATGACTGGTCGATCTATGATAGATTTATGATTTGTGTTTGATCTCTCTCTTTATATAGTATGTGTAGTCGGACACATATCATTTGCCTCTGAAACTAAAGGGTGGGACAAATCCTTTGGACATGTTTGGGATCATGCCCGTTATAGCTTTGTGACAGATTGGCATTGGCTTGTGAACTATATGGTCAAAGGGGGATAAAGAGGGACTCCCTAAGCTAATTACGATATCCACAAGGAAACCCTTAACTACGGTGGTTTGTGTGGGTGATTACTCTCATACGTCGCAGTGGTTATTTAGAGGTGGCCTCACTCTTGGCTCACCAAAGTGGATTCCTACGAGCCTTGTAGTGAACATCTTATTATGGAGCTCTCTCCACACATCTCATGACACAAGAAGTATATTATCTTAATTAATAATAATAATCATGGTAGTGGTGGATCCTACATCCCCGAGAGTATTTTAGACCTATTGAATTCAACCATGCTTTCACATGACCTTGTTACTTGCTTTCTTTTACTCGTTTTAATTACTTTTCTGCAAACAATCAAAAACCTTTCAAACACCCTTTACTTGAGATCAAAGGTAGCTTATAAGTATCCTTTGGTAGATAGTAACGAGGGGCATAAAGACCTTTATCAATAGCTCTTTGTGGGTTCGATACTTTTACTTCGAAACTAGCTACAATTGATTTGTGCACTTGCAGTCATCAAGCTATTTTCTAGCGTCGTTGCTGGGGATCTAAGCACTTTTGATCTTTGTTCATAGTTGCTTATTCTACTAATTGTTTCACTAAAGTTGTTTACTTGTTTTAGGTAAGCACCTTGACTGCACTCGGACTGATGAATTAGCTCGATGCAACTAAATACCTCGCGAAGTTCAATAGAGGACTCGCTAAAGAATTCCCGAGTGGGAGTGGACCAGAATACAAGGTCAACCCTCACTTTATCCCTATCATTAAAGAAAAAACTTTTGCAGGAGATGATCTCGATGAGGATCCATACACTCATTTAATGCATTTTACCAAGCTATGTTGGACACTTAAGTTGAGAGACTACCTCTGATGATGAATTGAAACTTAAACTGTTTAGCCAATCTCTAACAAAAACTGCTTTAGCCTGGTACAGAATTTGCCCTGCAGAGAAAATAGATACCTGGGAAAAACTCAAAGGAGAATTTGTGTTTCGATTCTTTCCTAAAGTAAAAACTACTATAGTAAGGAGGGCTATTACAAACTTCAAGAACCGCGCAGGTGAAGGCTTGGTAAGAGCCTTCAAAAGTTATAAGTATCTACTTAATAAATGTCCCCATCATGATTAACCCGAATGGTATGTTTTACATATTTTCTATGGGGGACTTAATCAAAAAATTAAACATGAGCTTGAAACAAATTCTAGAGGCTACTTTATGGAGTTAACTATAATTAAAGCTTGGGAAATTTTAGAACAAATTCACCGTAATAGAGAAACATGGGGATTTGATCTATGTGGCGAAGGAGGGATAGAAGTTGAATATGATTGTCTCAATGCTTATAAAGAATCCGGTAAGGTTAAGGAAACTACTAATGAACTTCAACTTGATGATGATATTATTTTGCAAATCCTTCAATCCTTTACAGAACACATTTAAGCCCTGAATAAGGATTGGCTGCATTATACTCCGCCACCCGAGCTAGCTATAGAAGATGATCCAATAATCACAGCTCCTATTGAGCCATTAAGGGAAGTACCCCCATATGTTGAACCCCTTACTTTCCCAAGGACGGCGAGAAAACATATGATGGCTCAACAACTCTAAGATCAACACGAAGAAGAAAAGCTATTCCTCAGGACGCTTGAAGAAGAGGCACCAAAAAAAAACTGAAGAAGTAAGTGTACATGAGACCGGGAACCAACTAAGGAAGATATCTTAACCATGTTTGCGCATTGCAACGTGATTGAGCTAGACACTAAAGCTTCGTAGTTCGTCAAAGGAAAGGTAAAGGCTAAAGAAGTTGGTAAACCTATTCTCCCCTGTAGCTTCGGAGGAACATCCTATTATGGCCTCTACAACATCGAAACAACTATAAACGTAATCCCTTTTAATTTTTATTTTAAAATTGAGCTAACACTGGCTGAATTAGAGGATACCGACATGACTATAATGCTTGCAGATAAAACACTCAGAGTTCCTATGTGAATAATTAGAGATGTTCCAATTCGTGTTGAACCATACAAATATCCCATCAATTTTGTGCTTATTGATATGCCTAGTACCGTTTATTGTCCCATCATTTTTGAACCTTCTTAAATATTGCAGGAGCAAACATAGATTGCAAGAAACAAATCGTGTCTCTCAAGTTTGGTGAAGAGAAGATGGATTTTCACTTCTCCAAATTTGACCATAAGCCAGCTATCGAAGATAGATCATGATGAATATGAATGAGAGGAAGAAGGTAATATCGTTAATCTAGCTTCGGTAGTCATTGAGACTCTTGATGATGATTTAGCCAGAAGCTTAGTTAACAATAATAATATCCTCCAGTAAGTAGAAAAAATTGAAATGGATGATTATCTCGATTCCACACCTGAGGTGGATGCCGGGATTAACCAAAAATATGAAGAACCAACAAGGAAAGGAGATGATGCACCTCCACCTCCTACTCTCAAAACTTTACCCAAGGAATTAAAGTACAGGTTTCTTGATGAAACAAATAATTGTTCATGTTATTATAAGTTCTAACCTTGCAGAAAAAGACGTGGAAAATTTGATGAAGGTTCTCCGGATGCATCAGAATGCTCTTGGGTATTCGACGAGTGACTTGAAAGGGATTAGTCCCTCGATCGCGACCCGTATATTCATGGAGGAAGGATCCCAACTGGTCGCAGACTTTCAGAGGTGACTCAAATCTCACATGAAAGAAGAGGTAAGGAAGGAAATAATACGATTATTGGATGCAGGGTTTATCTTTCATGTAGAAGAAAGTGATTGGGTAAGTCATGTTCATTGTGTTCCCAAAAAGGTGGATTTACTGTTGTTGAAAATGAACATAGTGAAATGATACCTACTAGAACTGTTGTTGGCCACGGGATGTGCATCAACTATAGAAAACTTAATAAGGAAACTAGGAAGCAACTCTTCTCAAAATCTCAAAACAAAGGTGCTGACTATTAAATAAAAATAAGAATACTACTAATTAGAACCTAATTAAGGATCATTACCCTTTATTGTTTATACATCAAAATTTAGAAAGGCTTGCTATGCATTCTTATTTTTGTTACTTAATGGTTATTCCTTTTTTATCAAATTGCTGCTCACCCTAATGATCAACTTAAATCAATTTTTATTTGTCCCTGCGGTCTTTATGCCTATCGTCGTATGCCTTTCGGTCTCTACAATGCTCCTGCCACCTTTCAAAGGTGTATGACTGCTATATTTGCTGAATATGTTGAAAGTATTATGGAAGTATTCATGGATGACTTCTCTATTTATGAAACTTCCTTTAATCATTGTCTCCATAATCTTCATAAAGTTTTGTAGAGATGTGAAGACACTAACTTAGTCTTGAACTTGGAAAAATGTCATTTTATGATTCAAGAAGGCATAGTGCTTGGTCACAAAGTCTCAGGTAAGGGTATAGAAGTTGATAAAGCAAAAATGAAGCAATAGAAAAGCTTCCCCCTTCTCAACACATAAAAGGTATACGGAGTTCCCTAGGCTATGCTGGATTTTATCAAAGGTTCGTTAAGAATTTTTCAAAAAATGATAGACCTTTAACTAACCTTGTTCAAAAGGATGCTGGTTTTAATTTTGATGAAAAGTGTCTCATTGCTTTCAACGTATTAAACAAGCCCCTTGAAGCTCCCGTTATAAAACCACTTGATTGGAAGAAACATTTTGAGCTATTCTGCGAGGCTAGCCATGAATCTGTGGGATAAATTCTTTGTCAGTATGATGGTGATGATTTTAATATCATTCATCATGCTAGTTGCACCCTAAACGAGGCCCAAAATAATTACCCTATGGCAGAAAAAGAATTTTTCGCTGTGGTTTTCTCCTATGACAAGTTTAGATCTTATATCATTGACTCTAAAGTAAGAGTACACACTGATCGCGTTGGCTTAAAGGAGATTCTTGAAAGGCCTGTCGTTAAGCCAAGAATAATCCAATGGACTCTACTTTTACAAGAATTTGATCTACAGATTCTCCAAAGAGAAGAAAGACTGGAGGAAGCATCCATGGACATTCAAGAAGCTCATCCTGCTGAGGTAGTGTCATACATTTGCATACCCATGGGAACTACAATTCCGAAAAGGAAGTTCTTGAATTCTCCTACAATGGTCTTCGTGATTTTATACAACCAACCTTGTTCAAAGGGAAGAATAAAAAGTTGATCCAAAAAGGAGAAGGTACCCAAATAAATTCATTTTCTCTAGATAAGCAAGGCTTTTTGAAATCTTGAACACATCTTTGTTATAGATGATTTTCTGCTGATTCTTTTTGCATATCTGTGTTTGTTTCATTTTTCTGAGTCCACTACCGGTCTTACGAGGTCGGTACGGGCGGACTGTATGCCCAGGCTCCGCCCGTACCGTTGGTCGTTAAGGTGGCAGTACCCACCGATGCATTTTCACATATCGGTACGACCGCGCAGTACGAGCACATCTGCCTGTAAGGCTGGTCGTCACGAGTTCTCTGCCTTTTCATCCGCTCTTTGTTTCATTTCGTCCATCCAAAAAACCTGAATTGAAGTCCGTAGATTTAGTACGGACGGGCCGTATAGGTAGGTCCCTCCCGTACCACTTAGTCGGTTGACTATTTACCGACTTCGACACGTATGATATTTGGAAACGACCCGGTATGGGCGCACCGTACAGGCGCCGCCCGTACCAATTAGTCGTTACAATCGCGATTTTCCTCTTTTGCACTTATTTGTTTCCATACTTGTTGGGATACTTTTCTTGAATGACCCTTTTCCTTTCAGTACGAATTTTTCCATGCTTTTGACTCTTAATAAGCCTCCCTAGAGGTCTTCCTCCCTTTTATATCAACAGATCCAATCTATTTGATGCGCTACCCAGTTCAAGGCAAAGGCAAGCCTCTAAACCTCATGGATCCTTCATGGGATAGTTTCTAGACCTCCTCCATTGAAGTCGATGACCGTGAAGCTCAAGGCCTAAGCCCAAAGAACAAGCGGTACACCTATGACTCCGATGACGACTCTGATGATGAGGAGTTCGAAGCCTTCATGGAGCAAACAAAGAGAGGATGGCAGTAGCCAAATTACCTGGCTATGGTGAAACCCAAAGACGAGGAAGAAGCAAGGAAGCCTCATGGGAAGAGGTGCACGGAGTCACTCAAGTTCATCGCCATCAACTATTCCTCACCAAAGCGTAAGAAATCTCACCGTCCCGATGCAAGAACTTACCATCAGACTAGAACACATACTTCAACAACAAAGAAGATCACCATGAACACATGTATGAGCATGAAGCCTCATGAAGATTGGGGGTTCAACCTTCTATACGTGCCTGTCAATGCACATGTTCCAGACACTGAACATCATCTTTATAAATTAGAGAAGTACCAAAAAGAAGAACTGATTCACAGGGAGATTGTGCGCAAGCATATCTTGGATCTAGAGGGAAAGAAGGAACTCAATGACATGATGAGTAAAGTCGCTGATGGGATATTCCTCTTGCGTTCGGATCTGTAGAAGTGTCTGCGCCGCATATCCGCCCTAGAAGAAACAAACAAGAGGCTTTGTACGACCATCTCCAGCAAGAATTCTGCAAACTGAAGACGCACCACGGTATCAAATAATCGCAAGGAATTATGTGATCCACCAAGTTTGATTCCAAGCTTGGAGGAATATATGAGGACCTTGTAATCTATCTTACAATTTTTAGCATGTTTGCTTTCATGCACGCATGTTAGGTTTTAATTCTACAATTTTCATTAGTTGCATCAACTTCGAGCTCCCTTTTGTTCAAGAGAAAAATTATATCTGTTGAGTTGCGAGACTTAATGATATTTGAAGTTGTCTTTTTGATTCTTGATTATTATATTAGATGTTTGAACTAGGTTGAGTGTTATGATACTTGTACATCTATCATGATTTTAGGGACTTCCACACCAAATAAGAGTATTGATTAGATTATGAGAATAAGAATTTTGGTAGCATATTACAGCCATAACTTTTGAAAGCCAAAAAGGTAGTGAGCATGATCAAATAGCTATACTAAAAACAAAAAGAGAAGAGGAGAAAGAAAAAGAAAGTAAAAAAAGAAGAAGAAAGAAAGAGAAAGAAATAAGAAGAGCAACTATCAAAAGAATCAAAGAGTAGAAACAAAAAGAATGATCATGAATCTTCATTACTGAATCAAGTTCCCAAGTATTTAAAACTTTATGATTATATGATATGTTAAATCACTAAAATATTCTTATAACTTCATCAATACTAAAAGGGTGTGGAAGCCTCTAAGTCATGTGATGTGTACGGGTATGATAAGACCCCCAAAGTAACTTTACATCCAATGTTGTATTCATGTTTCAATTTCCACTTCATTTATTATAACAACTCGTGCCTCATGAACATGATGATCTTGTCCATAAGCCACCATCTTGCTCGGGAACGAGCAAGAGTCTAGCTTGGGGGAGTTGATGAGTCCAATATTGAAGCATATTTACCTTTTGTTTTTGCATAAATAGAGTAGGGACTTTGGTATTTCACTGCATTTGCATGCACTTTTTTGTCCGTGTTTCAAAAGGATCTAGAATCATTAAGTCCTCTATGAAAATATCAATTGGAACTATCATATTATGCTATAATATGATATTTTTAAGTGATAAAGTCATTTTATGAATTTACCTTCGCACATGGGGGAATACCAAACGAGGGGAAGGCTCTAGTAGCAATAACGGCTAGTGGTACGGGCGGAGACCGCCTGTACCTTTCGCCTGCACTGCATGGTTGTGTTCCACCTCGTCAAATACTTTCAACTGGCGAATACGGCAGGAGGATCTGACATTCACAACCACCAGAAACCACGAAAAACCACCCCCTTCACCATCAACCGCGACATCTTCATCTCCATCGCTGCCCCATCTCTCATCTATTAGATCTTGTTGTAATTCTAGATTCAATTGTGGTTTGCATTAGACCTACCTCCATACTTTTATCCAGCCATTTGATTATGATGATGTTATTGATTGCTTCCATGTGTGAGTAGTTCCTTTGTTCTTGGGAAGATGGAGAAACTGTAGCACTATTATGAACTTGCAATAAAGATGATCTATTCTTCTTTCCATATGACTGGCCAGTCTATGCTAGATTTATGATTTGTGTTTGATCTCTCTCTTTAGATGGTACGTGTAATCGACCACATATCATTTTCCTCCAGGACTAAAGGGAGGCAGAAATCCTTTGGACGTGTTTGGGATTAGGCCCGGAATAGCTTCATGATAGATTGGCGTCGTCTTGTGAACTACACGATCAAAGGAGGACAAAGAGGCACTCCCTAAGCTAATTATGATATCCACGGGGAAACCCTTAAGTGTGGGTTTGTGTGGGTGATTGATCTTAGACGTCGCAGTGGTTATTTAGAGGTGACCTCACTCTTGGCTCAACAAAGTGGCTTCCTACGAGCCTTATAGTGAACATCTTATTATGGAGATCTCTCCACACATCTAATGACACAAAAAGTATATTATCTTAATTAATAATAATAGCATGCTAGTGATGGATCCTACATCCCCGAGAATGTTTTAGCCCTATTGAATTCAACCATGCTTTCACATGACCTTGTTACTTTCTTTCTTTTACTGTTTTAATTACTTTTTTGCAAACAATCAAAAACCTTTCAAACACCTTTTACTTGAGATCAAAGGCAGCTTACAAGTATCTATTGGAAGATAGTAACGAGGGGCATAAAGACCTTTACCAATAGCTCTCTGTGGGTTCGATACTTTTACTTCGAAAGTAGCTATAATTGATCTGTGCACTTGCATTCATCAGCGAGTTCTCGAGCGTGGTGAGTCCATGAGGGTGAGCCAGCGATGGCGAGTCCCCGAGCATGGAGAGTTCACCATGGGCGAGTTCGCGGTGGGGTGGTGCGGTGTTTAACCGGAAGGAGTCGATGCAAGATTTTCCTCGGGTCCCTAACACGCAGTCGAACATTAATTAGCATAATTAGCAAAATATTATAAAATAACCATGTAAGGCAGTGGGCACTCAATTTAGAGAACATAATTAACCATAGCGGATCAGGATAATATCACCTGGTTTTGTGCTTTCATGCGGTGGTTCTTTCATTGAAGCTGTTCTGATCTAATTTTGTAGATGGTTTTCAACTTCGCGCGCTCAGCCACGATGAAGACAGAGTCGAAGCGAAGCTGCTACCAATGATGCCGGCACTAGTTGTAGATGGAGTAGTTCATGGTGTGTGCAAATAAACTTTCTCCTCCAAATGGTGCACATAAACGAACATGCATGCTAGATTAGATCTAAATATAATCAATTGACAGAGCAATAATTGAAAGGATAAAGATCGAATAGAAAACTCATTGGCCATGTGGAGCCGATTTTGTATATTTGTGCCCGTGATATTTTCAAATCGACATCTGCCAGTGCTTGTGTGGAGCTGGGTGGCGGCCGGACGAGATCAAGCTTTGCCACATTCCCAGTCTTCGAATAGAAGTTCTCCAGCAACACACCATGTGTGATCTAGCCACCATAGATGGTAAAGGATCCCACCCGGATCATCACCTCCATGCACTGCTTGCCCCACGGTGGGTACCACTATCGTGGATATGGCCACGACAGAGACGACGGGGTACCACATGAGAGGTGAGAGGCAAGGCGACGCCAGAGAATCTGGGAGCGAGATTGGCACACGATGTACCCAGGTTCACGTCCCCTTGGTGGAGGATCGCTACATCCTGCTATCAATCCAGTATATGATCATAGATTGGTTTACATGGTAATCACCATAGGCGGAGGGAGAGACTATGTTTAATAGGACGTACCCCCATGGGGGTGCCCCTAGTGGATTTATATATGCAGCCAGCTAAGGTTTATAAGTGCTCTAATGTGCATGTATTAGAGTCGCCGTCTTGGGATCCTAGTCGGCAAGTTGTCTGGGTCTAGTATGCACCAGTCGTTGTATTTGGCGAGTCAATCTGCCCTGGGATAGGATTCAGTCTACGTGATCTAGCTGGCGAACCGCTTCATGGGTATACCCCGATTGGTATTCCCCCATCAATCATTTCTTGCACTTGATCTCCATCTTGTGCTCCATGGTATGATCACCATCATTCCACTAGCATGGCTCCAAGGTCCATGATTCCATCATCTTGGTTGTCCTCCACTAATGCAAATTACATGGAATTTCCATCTCCGGCACGCATGCCATAAAATAATAAAACAACCATATGGGTCCAACTAGTTGTTATAACTTACAAATGATATCATTGCACATAAAATTTGTAATATATGACCATATCACATCACATGACCTACAAAAATAAGTTAGACGCCTCTAATTTCTTTTGCATATTTTACATGGCTCTGGGCTTAAGAAAAATCGTTAATCCTACGAACTTTATGAAGGGGTTCGGCGCCTGAAAACAATAAATTTTCTATGCATTCACCTAATGAAGTGACCACCACTTACATTCATCTAATGAAGTGACCCCATTGTCAATTGACATAAATGTCCATGATCGAGAAACCTTGATCATCTATTTACCAATGAACCAGTTCCTAGAGGATCACTAGGGACTTTGGTGGTTTACATATCACACGTGTATTGACGTTCCTATCAATATAGTAATAGCGTGATATAAAACCTATTATGAACTTAATGAAATATGTCAATAATCTATATTATTATTTTTCTCTAGGGCATATTTCCAATAGTCTCCCACTTGCACTAGAGTACAAATAAACTAGTTGCATTTGAACGAATCATTACACCATAACTTTCAGTCTAATGATCATGCTTTCTCATAGAAGAGGTTTCGTCTATGTATTGTACTATACAGATCTGTATGTCTTTGCGAATTTGTTAATGTCACCAAAGTTGGCATTTCCCTTTATCATCATATGATAACCTTGCGATACAAATATTTATGTTTTGGCGACAGACTGTTGTTTTTGTTCCTTCTGCCATGACATCCGATTAGTCAATCAAAAGATAACGTTTTCATTGTCATGAACATAAGGAACACACTATGTGGGAAGATGGACTTCCCTAGTAATAACATTACATATTTTACCTTTGAAGTAGTCATATACTTGTTTTTCAATGTAAATATAATCGACAGTGCACTAAATGCCACTTCGATGTCTAACCACGCTTCTCTTATTCTAGGTCACTCAATGTTGCGACAATTCCAATCATCTAGGTTGGATAGAACTTCCTAATGTAACCTTTTACGATCAAGTTCACCATCCTTTACAGATTAGATGTATACATTCGGTTCTCTCTAGACACTGAAGACTATACTTAACTCCTTTTGTTCGGTGATTCACTCGGAGATCACTTCGGAACATGTTCTTTAGGTTAAGAACTTGGGTCCTATTATGTCGCATATACAACATGGTTTTACAAGATGGAACCTATGACTGAGGCATAGTAGATGTCACACATCTTTTCCTTCTTTTAACCATCTTTGTACCAAGACTATCTGAATGCTTCACCTAGTTAGCCAAGTAAGAACTTCCTTCTTAACTTGTTCCATTCTGAACTTCTTCACAATCCTGTCTAGGAAAAACATTCCAAATTAATGCTATTAAACATATCAATCTATCTTAATAGATTCAAATGTTAAATCTTCATTCAACTTCATCTACTTAATATTCTTTAATATCTACTAATACCATTCACCATATGTCAATCACATATATGAATGCTTCATCAAGCTCCCACTCAAATATGTTAGTTACATATGAGAGAATAGAACTCTCTTAGCTCCCACTCAGTCTATTGTAAATGCAGTTCTTCTCAGTATTTTAGGCACAATCCAAAAATCCTTTGATCATTCATCAAATTGAGAATTCCAGCTATGAGATTCCATTTGTTTGACTTAAGCATTGCTACACATTGTAGTCAACCATTTGAATTTGTTCAAGACATTTCTTGACACAAATCAAGCTTTATATCTTATTTTAAGTTTCATTTCTTCCTTGTAACTCACAATGAGAGACTATGAACATGGGCACGGAGGCACAAACACTTTCGACCTTCGTCATGATCATTTACTCTAGTAGTCCCTTTGGGAAGATCAAGTAACATCTTTACTTTGATAAGATCAAGTAACATTTTACTTTACCATCTTAAATGTAACTTACTGTACAGGATTCCATGACTCTAAGTCATTTGTCATACTTGGGTTCACCGTCGCTTCTTTGTAGTTTGTAGGTATTCCATTGTTCCATTAACATGACAAGTAAATCATGAATTCAATTCTGCAATGAGGCAGAACTTATTCAGGAATCCTACTTTCTTTTAGTAAAAGCTCCCATTGAATTTTTTTGATCTTTATCATTAGTTTCTCCTCTATTTGTAGAGTTTAGTTCTGGAATCAATTCCGTTGCGCTACTCTAACATTTGAAGGCAAGGTTCTCAACCTCATTTGAGTTTTCACCTTTATCCATCCACTATTTTATTGAGAAAGTCTTCTCGATAAATCACCACCTTGAGCAATACTAATTTGCCCCTTTGGTTTGTAGTTGTGGAATACATATTCTTAGTTTCCTAGGAATACACTACAAAGTTCCATTTGTTCCAATTCTCAATTATCACATAACTCTAGAATTTCTTGAAACCACATTGTGCCATACACTTATGGTGTTGTTTCCATGAACCCTTGATGATTCTTTATACAATAATTAAGTGTTTGCTATTCTAATATATATTCTCTAAATATGCTAACCCTAACACGATAATAGATTACATTAGACCATACAGTATCTAAAAAGGTACGATTACATTTCTTAATACATTTCAACAGATTGGCGTATCCTTGACATTGTAATTTGTGGAACAGTTCTCACAAGTCTTGTATGCCTGAAACTTGTCGTTTTGATCAAATCATAAAGATCCGTATTCTTGTTAATTCAATATTCTTCTTCATTCAAAAATTCTTTGTTCATATCAAATAGTTTCAGACTTGTGTCTCATTCAACAAATACATTTATTTGCTGAGATTCAGAATGAAGTTTCACGAAATAATGATATCCACCATTCATTGAACAATACAACATATTATTATGCATGCTATCTAATTATTCAACACACACTTTGTTTTACTAGAATGTGGAGTTTTAGTCATTTTGCCTAACGAGGGCATCATTTGTATGGGTCAAAAGATCAAGTATCTTTAAGACCTTGGTTTTATCACCTATGAATCCTTTCATATGTACCATTATGACTTAACACAATAGTGTCATTCAAAATGATGTCATTATTAAGTTTTGAATATCCTTTCGCATTTTCATAATCTCATAGACATTTAACTTTCTATCATCAAGATCAAAATATAAATAACCCATTCATAATCAAAACCGTAAACATAAAAGATATTACTCATAGGAATAAAACAACTGATTTGTCTCAAATTCATATGAATAACTATCTTACAAATTCAAGACACACACTAATGTAGTTCACTCGCATAGAATACAAATTTATTCAAAACTTTTAATCCAAATGATAACTTCTAAAGGAGAGCGTCGTTGGCATCTTGCTTGCCATCAACACGCATTGTCGCGCCCAGTCCTTCAATCACTTCTCAAGCAGCAGGTCCTGTTTTCACAAAACAGTACAAGTATCAAATACTTTGTAGACTGCTATAAGTGTTTGAAATTAAACATTTATAGCTTTGTATATCAAATATATACCTTTCCCATTGATGACAGCTCCTAGAGCAGGCACCACATTCCGGGTTCTCATATGAGCCATGAACTCAAGGAAGGTAAACTCTTTCCCTTCCGCAAGGTAGTTTAGGACGACATCTTTGTAGCTGTTGGGTAGCGAGCGCAACACCACATCTATCGCAAATTTGTCGGTCACCCAGTAGTCCATGATGTCCACAAGGCTCTCATGAAGTATTTTCATGATATCCAAGTGGTCTTCTAGGCTGGTGTTTTCCCTCATCTTGCTTGAGAGGAAATGATCCATGTACTCAAACTCCATGATTATGACTTGAGATGGAAAGAGCATCTTAAGTCCATCGACCAAACTAAAGGCCTCAATCTCATGAAACCATGCTCCCAGAGTAGGATCCATGACATGAACCATAGTGTATTTGACTATCATGAAGGCGTCACGTCGGGCACGATAATCATGATCATCGGGCAGTCCAGTGAATCCCATGGGAAAATCTCCTAGCGGTTCTTGCATCACACAGAACAGATCGTGGAAGATGAGGAGATTCCTAAGGCGTTGGTACCAGTCTATGAAGTTGGACCCATCTACTATGAGTTTCTCACTCTCCATGAAACCCTCAAAACTAAATAGAGACTTGTTTTTTTGACATGATCTACAAAAGTATTTGCAAAGGAATTTAGACTAAGTTCACAATCTGTGAGTTCAAATTATAATCACATTAAATTAGTTGAGATCCCACTAAAACCTAAAGAAGTTTTAGTAATTACACGATTCCAATTCACTATGTCACCCCCAATCGTCACAGCCGGCAACATAGCTGCAAAGGTAGATATTCTCTAATGTCAATCACATCAACCATGTGACTCATGCTCGATCTTTTGACCATCCGTGTTCCGAGGCCATGTCTACACATGATAGTCTAGCCAATTCAACCTTATGTATATTCTCTATGCAACATGGCTTACACCCACCGTATGCGAACATAGATATGTCTGACACCTGATCGTCATGGCCTACCTCATATCGAAGAACTTTCTTGGTGGTGCACACTAAGGGAGAACACAATTTTGGTATAATATTAAGGGATCATCCTATTAATGCTACCGCCGAGTATCTAATACTAGCACACAATAAGATGCACAATCAATAAACATTGAATGTAAATGCGATGCGATATGATCCTTCGCGCTTGATCTCCATCCTGCGTCTCCAGATTTCAGCGCTAGGGTTCCAATGCTGTGGGAACCAGGGTATTAGTGCCTCCGGTGTTGTAGTCTACCATTACGATGACCGTTACTACTACTTAGCAACATAAAATAAACTACTTTACCTTGACTATGACCATATCACATCACAACTCCCCTGCAAAACAAAGTTAGACGCCTCTACTTTATCTTTGCATGTTTTACGTCGCTGCTAGGGCTTTCACACAAGAACCGTTTCTTACCTATGAACTTGAACCACAACGTGGATCAAATAGTTTTTTATACTACACCCCTTTCGGGGCCCTCCATTGCAAATGGCATACCAACTAATGCGAGAGAGACAGACACCCCCCAAAGCCACTTTATACGGTACAAGACGTATGTCAAGCGTGTACCAGTCTCACGAGTGAACGCGTAAAGTCGGTTGGGGCCGCTTCATCAAGCATTACTTTGGTGTGCAGAAGTACACGTGGGAGGGTAACAACTATAAGATCAACGCCCACACGCTACAGCTCGTGTGTTCTACCCATACTAGCAATACTACGTATAGATCTAGCTCTGATACCACTGAAGGGGTTCGGCGCCTGAAAACAATAATTTTTCTATGCCACCAAACCCTAATGCTAGGATCTATCTATTAGTAATGCAGTAACAGGAGGGGCTTTTCGAAACTTACCCTTGAAGATCGAAAAGCCTTGTCAACGTTCAGGAGAACATGGTTGATGTAGTCGTACCGACGTCGAGCTCAAGGTCGTGGATGGTTCCACCAGCTCCAATGACTTGATGGATCGAACAACTTGAGCACCACAAGTGTAGTGCCTCATGGGGAGTTACACACATACGGTGTTTGACGATGACCCCCGACCCCTGATCTAGCAGGGGTTGCAGAAGTAGATCTCCTAGATCTAGAATCCTCGCAGCACGACGGCGCTCCACGGTGAAGAACATTCTCGTTCTTGTAGCCCTTACAGCGGGGCCACACTCACAAGAAAGAGAGGGAGAGGAGAGCACTTGGAGGAAGAAGACTCAAGCTTAGGATTTATTGTTGTGTTTAAATCCCTCCATATGCCCTCCTTTATATAGGGGAAAAGGAGGTACTCCCTCCCTGAAAGTCCCGAGGTGGGACTAATCAATGGGAGAGATGGGGAGGCGCTGCCTACCAGCCCCACCATGGGCCCCACGTGGGGGGAAAGCCCACTAGGGCGGCGGTCCCCTCTTGGGCCCTTTTCCCCTCCGGGAATTGGCCCATTAGGTGGGCTGCCCCATTAAATCATATTTAAATATTAAATAAATAAAAATATATGTATAATTCAATATTTGACATATATTTACATATTATCAATCCCCTCGCTGCACTGTAACTCCTTCCGGACAACTTCGGACACCCGCCGGACTTTCCCAAAACCCTTCCGGTTTTCCCTTCTATCTTCTTCGGTGATTCCTATGATACCAGAACGATCTCCAAGCATTGTCAAACCCTTAAGTGTGTTACCCTACGGTTCGGGAATACTCCAGACATGGTCAGGACCTTCCCATACCAATGATCATCAGAGAGACTTGGATGGCCATGTTGACCCCTGTCCATTCCACGAGAATCTGCATCGTTGAACCGTGAAAGATAGTGTCCAATTCCCTTGTTACTTCGATACTTTACTTGTCTGAGATTCGATCAACGACATCGTCATGCCGTGTTCAATCTCGTTATGGCCAAGTATAATTTTACTTGTTCCGAGCTATGCCATCCCCGTGACCTAGTCACATGCCGCACCTTTATGATGTCATGTCTCCGAGTGGGTGATGTCTACGCACTTCTATTCTTGTAGACAGTTGTTGGGCCTCCAAGTGCAGAGGTTTGTAGAACAGCAGCAAGTTTTCCCTTAAGTGGATTACCCAAGGTTTATTGAACTCAGGGAGGAAGTGGTCAAAGGTATCCCCTCTCAAGCAACCCCGCAATCAAGATACAAGAAGTCTCTTGTGTCCCCAACACACCCAATACACTTGTCAGGTGTATAGGTGCACTAGTTCGGCGAAGAGATAGTGAAATACAAGTGGTATGGATAATTATAAGTGGTAACGGTGATATAAAATAACTTGATAGCATGGAAAAGACTAAAGTAAAACTGAAGTAAACATAGAAGCAAGCAAACATGTAACAGATCTAATTGCAAACGGTGTATCAATGCTTAAAAACAAGGCCTAGGGATCATACTTTCACTAGTGAACACTCTCATATAAATATCTTCTCTTTATGATTACACTCTTAACTACTCTCCGGTTGAACACTCTAATCGATGGTAGGGCTATAACAGCACACCTCAAAGTAAGCCTTTCCCATCTAGAAACCCCACACTATCACCTTGAGTACTAGATGAGTCCAACAGACACCACAATTTCATAAAGACATCCAACTCCAAATATAACTCATAACATGTATTTGTAAACTCTAGCCTAAGTGCCACCATGGTGAGCACGCTGTCACTTTCACACACATGGGGAGAGCAGAGATCTATTAAAGCACTTGAGTAGCAAGGTAGATCTATAGATTACAAGCTCATGATCTCAATAAGATCATGCATAGAGAGAGATGAACACATAGCTACCGGTAGAACCCTTAGCCTCGAGAGAGAACTACTCCCTCCTCATCATGGGAATCAGCAATGGTGATGGAGATGGCGGGGGAGATCGATGGAGATGGCTCCGGGGGCACTTCCCCGTCTCGGTAGGGTGCCGGAACAGAGAATTTATGTCCCCCGAATCTCCCCTTGGGTGGCGGCGGCACTGCGGAACTTTTAGTGGATTTCTGATTGACTATTTAGGGTTTTGGTATCGGGAGGCTCTTATAGGCGAAGGAGGCAAGGTCGGTGGCTGCCCAGGGGGCCCACACCATGCCCTGGCGCGGCCTGGGGGGACCCACGCCATGGGGTGGTGTGGCCACCCTGTGTCCCCTCTCTGCCTCGTCTTCTGGCTCCGTGATTCTTCCGGTAAAATAGGCATATTGGCTTTTGTCCCGCTCAATTCCGAGAATATTGATTTTCTGACTTTCCTCGAACCAAAAACAGCAGAAAACAGGCAACTGGCACTGTGGCACTTGTTAATAGGTTAGTCCAAGAAATCATGTGAAAAGTACTCCAAAGTGTGGACAAAACACAAGAATGTAGATAAAACCAAGAATGGAACATCAAAAATTATAGATATGTTTGCAACGTATCAACATCCCCAACCTTAACTCCTGCTCGTCCTCGAGTAGGTAAGTGATAAAAAGAAAGAATAATTTTTGAGGTGACATGCACGATCATAAACTTGATCAAAGTATTTG
This sequence comes from Avena eriantha, assembly GCA_910589775.1. Lineage (NCBI taxonomy): Eukaryota > Viridiplantae > Streptophyta > Magnoliopsida > Poales > Poaceae > Avena > Avena eriantha. The sequence continues at coordinate 584,721,278 of OU342743.1, read as the reverse complement.
TAAAACATTCAAAGCTGGGATCATAATACTTCAATCATAACATGAAAGACAAAGTTCTAGCAATAAGATAAAGAAACTATGTTGCAACATGAAAAGGCACAAACAAAAGATTCATGAATAACAATGCTTTGCAAGACGTGTGTTTGTTTCACATAAAGAAAACATAGCATAATAGCATTCAGCTTGTCCCTCATAGAGTAGAAAGTATAAATGCATAGGACACCTTCAAAGTTCATAAGAGTGACTAGATACAAATAGTTTAAAACAAGCAATAACAAGTTATGCATCAATCAACAAGTCTTGGGACAATGCACATAGAACTAAGAATGGCCACTATGCTCTCAAAGTAGGTGCCTAAAGATAGAAAGTGGAGACTCAACATAAAAGTAAAAGAAAGGCCTTCATAGAAGGAAGTAGGGATTCAAGTCTCATAAAGAGGTTCCAAAAATTATGGTACTTAATAGCTTTTAGCTCTCATTGCCCCTATCATAAGCATCTTGAAGTGATTAAGGTTAAAGTGAACAAACTATGGTGTACATGCTTGACGAAGTATAAGTTAGAAATCTCATGTCCATTGTATAAGAGGGTCGCTCCTCATGCTACTCAACTTTAGTCACCGGTAAGTTCTTGTCATTGTAAGTATATGTGTATCATAGAGAACTGCCAACGGGGTACCCCTTGCCCGATGATACGGAAGAATCCCCATATCAAAATGACAAGGCAAGCAGACAACGAGCATATCAGAAATCTTCTTATTTACCATGGGAATATGGTGCTTTTTTTCTCTCTTTCCTCTTTTCATAATATCTCTTTTTTTCTTTTTCTCTTTTTTCTCAATAGGACTCTTATTTTATAAGAAGAATGCTTTATAGACAGCTCATTATGGTTACGCTGCAGGTTTCCACCATGTCAGCAAGGATTAGACCAGCGGCCCAGGCGTTTCTCTAACACATATACATAACTCCATGGACTTACAAGCTCCCCTTTCATTTCACATCGACGACATCCATAGAAAAAAGAGCATGATATCAACTAGGTACAAAGTACAAGTGCAATGTTGAAAGCGTTCCCCATGACAGCATGGTTCTGCTAATTCCCAACAAATAAGTGCAAGCATATACAACATAAACGACACAATGGTACAAGTTTATTAAGGGCAAGAAAATTAAAGTGTGCCATCAAGTTCGTGAGAGCTTTAATCACTAGTTTTCTCATAACAAGTTTAATTTGGAAGGTAAACAAAAGCATGAATATACTTGGAATAGCATAAGCTAGTAGGTAGGTATGGTGGAATCTTTGGAATAACTTGGTTTAGGGAGTTGGATGCATGAGTGGAACTCATACTTGGTTGTGGAGGCTAGCAAAAGACTGGGAGCGACAAACTAAGAGAGCAATAATGGCCATAATCATGCAGAGCGACAAAACATCATTGATCAAAGAATAAAGTGATACTACAAGTTGAAAACTAAAGGATCATAAAGGCTATGGTGACTTTTGGATAGTCATAACATGGTGTGAGCATGCGCCAAGTCAACCCAAATAAAGCATCAAAGGAGAATACCACAATACTATGCTTTAATATGCTAAAACAACACATGATTCATTCAAGGCACATTAAGCAATCTCAATTGTTTATAACAAGTCATGCTACAGCAAAGAATACTAAGCATAAAGCCAAAACAATATCAAGCATGGCATGATAGAGCATAGGCCACAGTAAAAAACGAGCTCTTTTTACCACATAAGCATGAACTTTCCTACTCTTTTCCAAACCAAACCAAACTATTTGCAAACCAATGTATGAAAGAGGGGGTACAACCAATTTATTCAGCAAACTAAGAAAACCAAGCAAACAAAAAACCAAAAACGAAAAACGAAGATGCTCCAAGAACAACACAACTGTGCATGAAACAATAAAAATAAAGTGTTTGGAAGAAACCTGGGATTTTTATTGATGAAAAAGAGGATGCCTTGGGCATCCCCAAGCTTTGATGCTTGTACTTCTTGGATATTTCTTGGGGTGACACGTGTGGCATCCCCAAGCTTGAGCTTTAGTCCATCATTCATCTCATTACTCATTCCTTCCATACACTTGAAATTTTTCCTTCACACAAAACTTCACACAATCTTTATTAGCAACATTAGTGCACTCAAGATAATAAGTCTTTGGGTTCAGTTACAACACCAATAAAACTTCCATTAAAACACAAGATACTTTAGCGCTTCCCTCAAAAAGCTCAATTCCCCAAAAGAACTCAAAAAGGAACCAACAAGAAGCAAGTGTAGAAAATGGCAGAAATCTGTCAAAACAGACCAGCAGGTAAAGACGAATTTTTCCGAAGGCCTTCTGTTGCTCAAATCAAAAAGTGTTGAACTAACGAAAGTTAGATAACAACCTGAGGCAGAAGCAAAAAAATTCACTCCTCAAAAGGACGTACAGAGATTTTACACGAATTGTTACGGTGAAGCACAGAAATCTGTTTCAGGGCAGCAACTTTCCCAATCATTACTTCTCTCTCATTAGAGGTTACTTCTTGGCATAAAAAGCAAATAAAAAGGATAAGGAGAGGTTATTACAGAGGTAATAACTTCCAAGACTCATCTAAAACTTTTGGGTTATCTCCCAATAAGTACTTTTCTTTAACGCCTTTAAGTTAGGCATGATAGTTTGCGAAGATGCTCACATAAGAAATATGAATTGAGATTAAAGAGAGCATCAAGAAGCAAATTCAAAACACATTTAAGTCTAACCCACTTTCTATGTCTAGGAATCTTGTAAAGAAACAAGTCATGAAAGCACAAAGAAACAAGCATAGTAAGGCAAAGCAAGTGTAACTTCAAGACTTTCAACATAAAGAGGGTGAAAGGCCCAACTTAGGTCGACTAGAGGGGGGGTGAATAGGAGACTACCAATTTTTAATCTTTTATCGCACTTTTAAGGCTTAGCACAAAGTAAGGTTCGCTAGAGATGCAACTACGTGAAAAACCTAAATGACAAGTAACACAAAGGTAAACGAGAGAGTAAATGCAAGAAGTAAAGGAGTGGAGCGAAAGAACCGGCGAGGGGACACAGAGATGTAATTCTCGTAGTTCACTTCACTAGAAGCTATGTCTATGTTGGAGAGGTGTCAGGGCCACACAAGGTCACCCGAGCGCCACAAAGGCCTCACATTCTTCTCTGGTGAGCACCACCACAAAGGTGGCCTCACAATCCACTAACCGGTGACCTTGAAGGCGCCAACCGAAAGCCTTTACAACGAAGTTGAGGGGAGGCTTCGCAACTCAATTGAAGGCCCTCAACAACACCACGGAGATTTACAACAAATGCCCCAGCTCCGAGGATGCCCTACACCGTCTAGGGTTCCAAGAACCCAAGAGAACGAAATCCACGAAGGATGAGTGGGGGAAATCAAAATTCCTTTGGTGGAGGTGTAGATCTAGGTCACCTCTCCCAATCCTCAAAAGATCAAGAGATTTGAGTGGGTGGGGAGAGAGATCTAGTCAAGTCAAGCTCTTGTGAAAATGGTGGAGAGAACCAAGAGATGAGGTGGGAGGAGGAAGAAGGGGGCTTAAATAGTCCCCCTTCAAACAGGCAGATTCTGCCCAGCCCCGACGCCATCGGTACTACCGGTGGCGGACCGGTAGTACTAGTGGGCGAGCCACCACCGGCCCAGCACAGGCCACGTAACGGTCAGAAGACCTGTTAGTGGACCCAAAAGGGCTGGCCGGAAGTACCGGTCCAAGTTCCGCCCCTAATTCCGACAAATAGACAGTGCGAGGCAGAAGGTCACCTGACCCGCACTGCCCAGCGTCGGAACTGGGTCCAGAACTGAACCCGGAACTACCGGTGACCGATGAAGGCCGGTGCTACCGGTCAGGAAGCGGTACTACCGCTCAGGGGGCCAGATGCTGGTCGGGCCGGTACTACCGAGCCAAAGTCCGATGCTACTTCCAACAAATAGGCAAAGTTAGACAGAAGTCTTACTAAACCAAAAATTGCCTCGTCGGAATTAGGACCGGAACTTCAGCCGGAAGTTCCGCTCGAACATCCCTGGGAAAACCCCTTGGGCGGTACTACCGCTGCCTGGCCGGTATTACCAGTCAGGGCAGAAAACCCTCCAACTCAGCAGGAATCACTTTCTCACACGAAAACTGGGATGGCTATGGAGGTGCATATATGGTCTGTGCATGAAATGTTGATTTCCTACAACCTTCCTAGATGGACTCCCTCTTTATAGTACGGTAGCCTAAGATATAAAGCAAGAGAAAGTGAAAATAAGCGCTATCGACTACAAGCTCTTCCTTGAGAAAAATCCATCCACGAGCACGACCGAAGATAAACCCTGAAACTTGGACAAACGGTTAAACCACAAAAGGAGTTGTCATCAGCACCAAAAACATAAGGAGAAAATAATCCTTTCAATCTCCCCCTTTTTGGTGCTTGATGACAACCCCACAAGATTTGCACAAAGAATAACATGCAGTAAAACCAAAGGTGAGAGAGGCTCCCCCTGAAGACATGGGAGAGAGCTCTCCCAACCGAGATAGAGCAACAAGGGTGTAAGGAAGTAAACGAGAAAAGAGTGGAGCTCATACCTTGCACCAACACAATTGTGGTGAGACAAAGATTTGACAATAAAGAATAGTCCACCACACATCCTCATAAGAATACCACAGAGATACCTTACCACATAGACTCACCAACAAAGTAGCAACCATACAAGAGGTCCACAGACAATAACGGAGGTCTACAAACATTACACAACGGAATAAAGTGTGCATGAGCATAAAAAGATCAAAGAAAAAGTGAGCTCGTGGCACAACCCATGAAAATCCCGTGATCCTAGCGGAGCACTTTCTCCCCCTTTGGCATCAAGACGCCAAAAAGGGATAAAGTAGGCAAACTACGCGTCCCACCCACCAACGAACGGAGGAGGCGGCTCGGGGTCCCAAGAGGCATTGTTCCAAGCAGGCAGAAACTGACTGGAGATCTCTGGCTCGTCATCACTATCAGTCCACCTGCAATGTGTGTTAATCCACTCATCCTTGGGCGCGGTGACGGAGCTAGACTCAGGTGACACAACAATGTCAAGATTCCTCATGATGGCCTTCTCCCGGCGAACACTGTGTCTCTGAGGAACATAGGACTGATACTCACGGTCCTGAATGAAGCAGAAAGTCTTCTTAACCTTCTTCAGCAGCTTCTTAGCCCAAGAGGGTTATCTCACAAGTTGGGGTGGAGGAGAAGCCTCAGCATGGTCCCCATCACTAGCATCCGAAGCAGCCCTTCCAGCAACAGCTTCGTTTTCAGCCTGAGAGCGAGGTAACTTGTGCTTCATCACACGGAGAGTCTTTTCCTCATGAATAGTGAGAGCATCCTGAGGGTAGATAGAGCCTGTTGCCTTCCTCCATTTGGCATTGATGAGAGTCTGGATGTATGGAGCATATGGACAAGACCTCTTCTCAATCAAAGTGGACCAGATTTCTTCAAACATATAATCCATAACATCAAGGGGCTCATGAGAATTTCTTTGGCGGTAAGTCTGATACATGAGATCAATCTGGAAAGCATGAAGCTGATCAAAGTTACCTGCCTTGGGAGCAATCGTGTTCTGATAGCGCATGATGTCATAGGTGGGAAGGAGATGGGCAACATTTCCATGTACGCCCTGGACCTCAATGTATAGAGGCTCAAGAACCCCTGGCTCGGAGGCCTTCCCCCTATGCACCCACCACCCATTGGCATGGTTGCCTTCCTGAATAGGGTAGCCAAGAAGGGTGGCAAACTCAGACCATTTAGCAGACAAATACTTGTTGTGTGTCATCCACTTCATGGTTCAATCAATAGGGTCAGTATCAAAGTAGAGAGTTGAGTAGAACTGAGCAATGGCCCTCTCATAAAAGTTCTCACGGTGTTGCATAGGCTTGATTAGCCCAAACCTCCTGCACATATCGAGTGCTTCACCAAAGTACTCAAGGTTGCTCTCCATCTTTGCAATGTTGATGTGCTTCTGAGGGGCACAAACATTTTTCTTCTTGGTAGCATAAACCTCAGAATAGATCTCAGCTTGACGCATGGTGTGGAAGAAAGGATCCTGAGCCAGGCGGTCACGAGGAACAATGTAGGGATCAATCTTGCGAAACTCCTCATAAGCAAGCTGCGGCCAAGAGGAAATCTTCTTCTTGCTCGAATCAGGTCCAGAGGTGGTCTTCTTTTGGCTTGCCAGAACATGCATTTTGCCTTCCGCAGCAGCAGCACGATGCTCAGCTGCAGCCTTCTGACGAGTAGTCTGACTGGGAGGGCGCACGACCTCCAGATCATCCTCATCAATCTCTGACGGTCCACGAGAGGGAGCACGAGACCGCTAGGATCTGCCACGGGAACCCCCTTGCCCTGAGAGGAAGGCAAATAGAAAGGATGAAATCGAGGATAAGTGCACAAGGTCGAAGGAAAACAAAAAAACAAGTAGACTAGATTGACACATTACAGAGGCAGATATCAAAACAACTGGTGCATCGGAAGTTCCGTCTGGCGGCGGGAACTACCGGTCGCACGGGGCGCACCAGAAGTACCGGTCAGAGCACGAGCATGGCAGTTTGACTAGAAATCACAGATCTACAAAAATTGATGCACAAATTGATGAAACTTATACAATGTACTGAGGCAAAATAGTCTATAGTCGAAACCTAGCCCTACCAAGAATTCCCATAGCAGTTCTAGCCAAAAAAGGGCCCTAGACATGGCATGTCCTACTCAAGCACAAATATATCCAGATCTCCATGAATGGAGCATGAGAGGAGCAAATACCAGGGTCCATGGCGGGGAATCGAGGAAGGGAAGAATCCCACGGAGCCGATCTGAGGAGCGACTGACGGAAACAGTGTGGCTGGCGGCGATACCGTGGAGAGCTTCTTGGGGAAGAGGGATGGTAAGATGGGGTCAAGGGGAGGCAAATGGGGAAGATGACCCCGTGCCGCCCCCCTGGCCCATCACTTAGCGGGACCCCCTCGACCGGTAGTACCAGCCAGGGGCCGGAACTACCGACGACACCGGATGCTCAGGAAGGAGTGGTACTTCCGATCATGGAGGAATTTCTGTGAGATTTGGCCCTGACCGGTAGTACCGGCTCCGACCGAAACTACCAACGATTCCCAGAAATCGAGCTCCATATTTTGATTGGCAAGAGAAAAAGACCTTGTGCAGAACTTGAAAAGACACAAACTGAGAAGAAAAGACAAACCAGATCCACCAGAAAGAATAAAACTCAAAAAGACTACGAGCCAAACAAAACAAAGTCGGTGGCCTAGGCCACCATATATGAGTATATTTGGCTTGAAACCGCGAAGATGTATCTTGGGTTCATTACCAAAACTCATCATTTAATCTCATCTTGTCTCCTTGAGAGACCATAGAGAATGAATACATTAGTGTGTGCATAATAGGAGGAGTGTTGGTTCATATGGGGAACCACACCCCCCCTAAGACCATGCGTACACCCAAACAAGGTATTCTTTGAGACCCGGGTATGTGCGCAAGATACTCAAGTCACGTTGCTTGAATCAATGATATTTAGTTCATGCCTCAACTCCCGGAACCTTGCTTCATCAAGTGGCTTCATGAAAAGATCCGCAAGATTGGCCTTGGTAGGAACATACTCCAAAAAAATGTCTCCTCTAGCAACATGGTCCCGAATGAAATGATGACGAATCTCAATGTGCTTGGTCTTGTTGTGTTGAACTGGGTTGTGAGCAATAGCAATAGCACTCTCGTTGTCACACAGAAGTGGCACCTTGACGAAAGAGAGTCCAAGATCCTTCAAGGTTTGCTTTATCCATAGCAATTGAGCACAACAACTCACGGCGGAGATGTACTCAGTTTCAGCAGTGGACAAAGACACGCAGTTTTGCTTCTTCGAGGACCAACTCACTAAAGACCTCCCAAGAAATTGACAAGCACCGGAGGTAGACTTCCTCTCCACTTTGTCTCCTGCCCAATCCGAATCCGTGTAACCAATGAGATCAAAGCTGTCCCCCTTTGGGTACCACAGCCCAAAGTTAGGGGTATGAACCAAATATCGAGAGATTCTCTTGACCGCCACCATGTGTCTTTCCTTTGGAGTGGCTTGGAATCTTGCACACATACCCACACTCAACATAATATCCGGCCGAGATGCACAAAGATAGAGTAGAGAACCAATCATCGAGCGATAAAGCTTTTGATCCACATCCTTACCCTTGGGATCAAGATCAAGATTAACCTTTGTGGGCATGGGAGTTTTGACTCCATTTACTTGATCAAGGTTGAACTTCTTGAGAATATCTTGGACATATTTAGCTTGGTTGATGAAAGTCCCTTTCCTCAATTGTTTGACTTCGAAGCCAAGAAAGAATTCCAACTCCCCCATAATAGACATCTCAAAGAGGTCGGTCATGAGCTTAGCAAAATCCTCATTGAAAGCTTTGTTAGTAGACTCCAAAATAATGTCATCAACATAGATTTGGCAAATGAACAAGTTTCCTCCAACTTTCTTAGTAAAAAGAGTGGGATCAATGAGGCCTACTTCGAAACCACGGTCTAACAAAAGCTCTCTAAGGCACTCATACCATGCACGTGGGGATTGCTTGAGACCATATAGTGCCTTATCGAGTTTGTAGACATGGTCCGAGAAGAGGGGGTCCTCAAAGCTCGGAGGTTGCTTGACATACACCAATTCTTTTAGGGGACCATTAAGAAAAGAACTCTTGACATCCATTTGTTGCAACTTGAAGTTATGATGGGTAGCATAGGCAAGAAGCATGCGAATGGATTCTAGACGAGCAACGGGAGCATAAGTTTCACCATAGTCTATGCCCTCAACTTGAGAGTATCCTTGGGCAACTAACCTTGCTTTGTTGCGCACGAATATACCATTTGCATCCCTCTTGTTCTTGAAGATCCACTTGGTCCCAATCACGTTTTGACAATCTTTGGGTCTCTTCACAAGAGTACACACCTTGTTCCTCTTGAAATTGAGGAGTTCTTCGTTCATAGCGTCGAGCTAATCATCATCTTCAAGAGCTTCGAAGACCTTTTGGGGCTCAACATGAGAAATAAACGCATGATGAGAACTAAAAGAGGTTAGTTGTCTCCTAGTAGTGGAGCCCCTATTGAAATCTCCATAAAAATTATCAAGGATATGGCCATCTTTGATGATCTTGGCGAGACAGTATGCTTGACGCCGAGCTTGGGTCTCAAGATGAGATTCTTGAGCAACCACTTGATCATCACCACGGTTCGAGTTCCCTCCTTGACTATATGAACGAAGTTGATCACTATCTTCATCAACATCAACCGAGGGAGAGACACCATCATTTGGCGGAGAGACATTTGCTTGACCTTGGTCATTGTCAACTTGACCTTCTTCAACTTGACCTTGAGAGTCATTGACATGAGGAGCTTCACAACCTTGGAGGGGTGGAGCTATCAACTTGAGGTAGACTTGAACTTGGAGAGTCGTGAACATGAAGATCTTGAGAGGAGTTTAGAGAATCTTGAGAAGCAATAAGTTGACCTTGAGTTGCAAGATGGTCTTGTGAGAGTGAAGGCTCCGCTTGAGTCGAGCTTGGTCCTTCTCCTTCGGCCACAAGGGGATCCTCAATGGGGTGGAAGAAACCCACACCCATTCTTCTTATGGCTTGGGGAGGAATTTCATCACTTGGATCACGAATACCATCTTGCCGCACAAGAGACTCATGATCTTCATCAAACTCGACATTGCTAGATTCTTCAACCCTTCCCGTTGCTTTGTTGTAGACTCGATAGGCATGGGATTGATTTGAGTACCCAACAAAGATCCCTTCTTGAGCCCTAGATTCAAACTTTGATAAGCGGACACCTTTCTTGAGAAGGAAGCATCTACACCCAAACTCCCAGAAGTACTTGACATTTTCCTTGTGACCGGTGAAAAGTTCATATGGAGTCTTGTTCTTTTTCTTGCGTAGATAGAGGCGATTGGTTGCATGGCAAGCGGTTGAGATGGCTTCGGCCCAAAAGTTATATGGAGACTTGAATTCCGCCAACATGGTCCGGGCCGCATCCATCAAAGTACGGTTCTTCCTTTCGGCAACACCATTTTGTTGAGGGGTATAGGGAGTAGAGTATTGATGCTTGATCCCCTCATCAGTAAGAAACTCATCCAATGTGTAGTTCTTGAATTCGGTGCCATTGTCGCTTCTAATGGTGAGGATGGTGGAATTGAGTTTCCGTTGCACTTCATTGGCAAAGTCAATGGCGGTTTGTTGAGTCTCACTCTTGAACTTGAAGAAGTAGACCCAAGTGTAACGTGAAAAGTCGTCAACAATTACCAAACAATACTTCTTCCCACCAAGACTATCATGAGAGGGAGGCCCAAAGAGATCCATGTGAAGAAGCTCCAAGCACCGTTCAATGGTAATTTGATTAAGAATCTTGTGAGGCTTCTCATGCATCTTCCCTTCTATACAAGCCCTGCACACACGATCTTTGGCAAAGGAAATGTCTTTTAGTCCAAGGACGTGGCCCCTCGTGTAGAGACTTTGCAAAGCCTTCATGTTAACATGGGCTAGGCGGCGATGCCACAACCAGCCCACGTCGGCTTTCGCATAGAGACATATAGCATGAGTAGATGGATTTCCGGAGAAATCCACTACATATTAGTCATGCTCTACGTATCCAACGAAAGCCACCATGAGAGACTTGCTCCACATAAGGACCACAGAGTTCTCATTAAAGAAAGATGAAAGACCCATGATAGCAAGAGCACGAACTAAAATGAGATTGTAGCCAAGGGTTTTGACAAGCATGACTTTCACCAAGGATACATCCGGGGTTACTACCACCTTACCAAAACCCAATACCTGAGAGCTTGTTTTATCACCATAGGAGACTAAAGTATTGGCAAAATTTGGCCTAATCTCCGACATGATAGACTTGCTTCCGGTCATATGGCTTGTAGCTCCACTATCAAGCACCCATTTTGCACCTCCGGAAGCAAAGTCCTACAAGAAAATCAAGCTTTGGTTTTAGTTACCCATTTTGCAATGGGTCCCCTTTTGTTAGTCACATGGGTCTTAGGTACCCAAATGTTCCAATGATAATCATGAGTGTAAGATGTACCAATGTACTTAGCATAAACATGACCATCAAAAGATTTGCAAAGAATGTAGGAAGGATTATTCTTCCCGGCAAAGTTATCACTTTGCACAATGGTAGAATTACGAGAGGATACTAGAGCAAGGTTCTTGCTCTTCTTCCTTTTCTTGTTCCTTCTCTTGTTCTTTCTCTTGATGGCAGCTTGCCCTTTTGCAAGTTGATCTTTCAATGTCTTGTTCTCCTCAACAAGATTCTCATGCTTGCAACAAGGGTTAGATGAACAAGAAAAATGCACAATAGGCGTAGCGGAAGACTTTGAATGTTCATTATTTAATTGTGTTTGAAGTTCCTCATGAGCCTCAAAGATACTTGAGAATTTACTCTCCAAGGCATGATGTTCCTCCTTGAGTTTCTCGAAATCCTTGAGGCATTCATGACCAACACCAAACTCAACCTTTTCATTTTTAAGGACATTCAATGAAGCAATAGCATGATCTCGTTCTTTAACAAGTTGTGATGTAAAGGCATTATGGTCATCAACAAGTTTAGCCACACTTTCCTCAAGAGTTATTCTCATGTTATGTTCATCTTCAAGAGATTGAGATAGAGAGGCAATCTCATCGGCGGCCTCTCTCTCATTTTTACCTAACATGTCAATAATCTCTTCTTTCTCATCTAGCATTTCCCTAGCATGGTCAAGTTGGTTTACAAGTGTTTCAAAGCACATTCTAGTATCGTCATCTAGATGCTTCATGGATTCACACATGCTTACCATCTCTTTCTTAACCTCTAAACCCTCTAGATCATGCAAGGGAAGTTCATTTGGGGAGGACTTGGAAGCGGGAGTTACCTCGGTGGCCTTAGCCATGAGACACTTTTGGTTGCGGTTGGTGATATTCTCATTTGGACAGTCGAAGAGAGACACTCGTGGAGTAGATGAAGTAGCAATAGCGGCAACCCCCATGATCTCTCCACCTTGACCTTCATTCTCAACATCATCATTGCCCGAGAAGTACTCTTCATGGACCACCATCGCCCTTTCCTTGTTAGGAAGGTTCTTGTTGTGGAAGTTCTTGTTCAACGGATGAGGAGGTCTTGGCTTGTTCTTGCGAATGAGGCGGCCTCCATTGTCTTCTCTATTCTTGAAGGGGCATTGAGCTAAAAAGTGACTCTTGTCGTTGTAGTTGTAACAAGATCTAGCCTTTGGAGTCTTCATGGTTGAGTTAAATCTTGGGTTGTCCCTTGACCTTGACTTCATGCCCGGTTTGTTCCAAAACGCCCTTGATGCTAGAACCAAGTGCTCATTGAAAGCATATTTGATGTCCTGTTGAGACCACTCACATGAGTTGTCGTCTTCATCAACTTCCACCACTTGAGCTTTCAAGGCAAGGTTTAACTTTTGAGACCCATAAGCACGAGCACGAGCTGACTCTGCATTATTCTTGGCAATGGTCATGGCAATAACTTCACTCAGCACCTCTTGAGAGGACATGGTATGGTAGTTACTTCTCCCCTTGATAGAGTTGAGTTTTTGTTCCTCAAAGGGAAGAAGAGCTTGAACAAACTTCCTCTTCATGAACTTGTCATCAACATAGGTAGCTCTGAGGTCCCTCAAGGTACAACAAAGAACCTTGAGCCGACGATACATGTCTTCGGGTGTCTCATCATCTTGCATTGCAAAGCCATCGGACTCATTGTTGGCTTCATCAAACTTGGAGCTTTTAATGCTCGCATTTCCAATATACAACTCGGTGAGATGATCCCAAGCTTCTTTAGCGGTGGAGAATTGGCGAATGTGAGCAAAGTCCTTGTGGGTCAATGCCTTTTGAATCATACCCAAAGCAGTGGCATTGAGTTGCTTGTCCACGACCTCGGCACGAGTCAACTTCTTAGCATCATATGGAGAGAAACCTTCCTCCACAATCCTCATCAATTCAATAGAAGAGCTGGAGATATGAGATTACATTAGATATTGCCAATTGGCGAAGTTAGAAGTATCTAGTATGGGAGGTGCTCCTTGAGGTATGATATGCGGCATGGGAATGGGAGGGTCCGGTGTGTACTTGAATGGTGGTGGTACCGCTGAGTAATCCTTTTCCCTATCTCCCTCTTTGGAGGAGGAGTCACCTAGCCCCTCAGTGCTCTCGCTTGGGGGCTTGGTGGTTTGAACCACAAAGCCTAAGCCCAAGTGTTTTGGAGCTTCCTCGGGAATCACCCCGGGGGCAACCATGTGCACGGGAGCAGAGGGGGCTTCGGCGGCAAGAGATGCATCATGAGGGGTTTCTAGCATCGGGGTAGGCTTAAGGGATTGCAAATGGGTCATCATTTCCTCAAACTTGGTCATCATGGATGTCTCCATAGATTGAGGTCATCCATGGAGGCCAAGTTCTTGGTGGCTGCACCCACACTTCCCTCTTCATCAACCATTGTCTCTTAGGCGGTTAAGCCCGAAGAAAGAGCCAAGGCTCTGATACCAATTGAAAGGCCCAACTTAGGTCGACTAGAGGGGGGTGAATAGGAGACTACCAATTTTTAATATTTTATCACACTTTTAAGGCTCGGCATAGAGTAAGGTTCGCTAGAGATGCAACTACGTGAAAAACCTAAATGACAAGTAACACAAAGGTAAACGAGAGAGTAAATGCAAGAAGTAAAGGAGTGGAGCGAAAGAACCGGTGAGGGGACACGGAGATGTAATTCCCGTAGTTCACTTCCAAAGAAGCTACATCTACATTGGAGAGGTGTCGGGGCCACACAAGGTCACCCGAGCGCCACAAAGGCCTCACCTTCTTCTCCGGTGAGCACCACCACAAAGGTGGCCTCACAATCCACTAACCGGTGACCTTGAAGGCGCCAACCAAAAACCTTTACAACGAGGTTGAGGGGAGGCGTCACAACTCAATTGAAGGCCCTCAACGACACCACAGAGCTTTACAACAAATGCCCCAGCTCCGAGGATGCCCTACACCGTCTAGGGTTCCAAGAACCCAAGAGAAACGAAATCCACGAAGGATGAGTGGGGGAAATCAATCCTTTGGTGGAGGTGTAGATCTAGGTCACCTCTCCCAATCCTCAAAAGATCAAGAGATTTGAGTGGGTGGGGAGAGAGATCTAGTCAAGTCAAGCTCTTGTGAAAATGGTGGAGAGAGAGAACCAAGAGATAATGTGGGAGGAGGAAGAAGGGGGCTTAAATAGTCCCCCTTCAAACGGGCAGATTCTGCCCAACCCCGACGCCGTCGGTACTACCGGTGGCGGACCGGTAGTACCGGTGGGCAAGCCACCACCGACCCAGCACATGCCATGTAACGGTCAGAAGACCTGTCAGTGGACCCAAAGGGGCTGGCCGGAAGTACCGGTCCAAGTTCTGCCCCTAATTCCGACAAATAGACAGTGCGAGGCAGAAGGTCACCTGACCCGCACTGCCCAGCGTCGGAACTGGGGCCCGAACTGGACCCGGAACTACCGGTGACCGATGAAGGCCGGTACAACCGGTCAGGAAGCGGTACTACCGCTCAGGGGGCCAGATGCTGGTCGGGACGGTACTACCGAGCCAAAGTCCGGTGCTAGTTCCGACAAATAGGCAAAGTTATACAGAAGTCTTACTAAACCAAAAATTGCCTCGTCGGAATTAGGACCAGAACTTCAGCCGGAAGTTCCGCTCGAACAGCCCTGGGAAAAACCCTTGGGCGGTACTACCGCTGCCTGGCCGGTATTACCGGTCAGGGCAGAAAACACTCCAACTCAGCAGGAATCACTTTCTCACATGAAAACTGGGATGGCTATGGAGGTGCATATATGGTCTGTGCATGAAATGTTGATTTCCCACAACCTTCCTAGATGGACTCCCTCTTTATAGTACGGTAGCCTAAGATATAAAGCAAGAGAGAGTGAAAATAAGCGCTATCGACTACAAGCTCTTCCTTGAGAAAAATCCATCCATGAGCACGACCGAAGATAAACCCTGAAACTTGGACAAACGGTTAAACCACAAAAGGAGTTGTCATCAGCACCAAAAACATAAGGAGAAAATAATCCTTTCAGAGGGGAAACTTAATATTGTTGAGACACATAAAACCATGTTTCCCTCTCTCATAATAACTTTCAGTAGCATCATGAATAAAATTAACAATATAACTATCACAGAAAACATTCTTATCATGAGCCACATGCATATAATGATTATTACTCTCCACATAAGCATATTCATTCTTATTAATTGTGGTGGGAGCAAAATCAACAAAATAGCTATAATTATTATTCTCATCACCATAATCATCAAATATAGGAGGCATATTGTAATCATAATTAATTTTATCCTCAATAGTAGGTGGACTGAAAATATCATAATCATCATTGTAATCGTCATATATTGGAGGCATAGTATCATCAAAGTAAAATTTCTCCTCCATGCTTGGGGCACTAAAAAGATCATTTTCATCAAAACCAGCTTCCCCAAGCTTAGACTTTTCCATAGCATTAGCAATAATGGTGTCCAAAGAATTCATACTAACCTCATTGCTATTAGCATGCAAATAAAGTTCCATAGGTTTTTTAATTTTCTCTTCAAACACTTCATGTCCTAACTCAAGATAAATACTATAAAGCTCTCTAATTTTGTTGTTGTTTTCCATTAAGCCTAACTAGTGAAAACAAGAAACAAAAAGACAAAATTGCAAAATCTAAAGGAAATAACTTCGAGCACTCACACCAGAGGATGTGAGTACCTTTTACCTTACCTCCCCGGCAATGGCGCCAGAAAAATAGCTTGATGTCTACGCACTTCTATTCTTGTAGACAGTTGTTGGGCCTCCAAGTGCAGAGGGTTGTATAACAACAACAAGTTTTCCCTTAAGTGGATTACCCAAGGTTTATCGAACTCAGGGAGGAAGTGGTCAAAGGTATCCCCTCTCAAGCAACCCTGCAATCAAGATACAAGAAGTCTCTTGTGTCCTCAACACACCCAATACACTTGTCAGGTGTATAGGTGCACTAGTTCAGCGAAGAGATAGTGAAATACAAGTGGTATAGATAATTATAAGTGGTAACGGTGATATAAAATAACTTGATGGCGTGGAAAAGGCTAAAGTAAAACTGAAGTAAAGATAGAAGCAAGCAAACATGTAACAGATCTAATTGCAAACGCTGTATCAATTCTTAGAAACAAGGTCTAGGGATCATACTTTCACTAGTGAACACTCTCATATAAATATCTTCTCTTTATGATACTACTCTTAACTACTCTCTGGTTGAACACTCTAATCGATGGTAGGGCTATAACAGCACACCTCAAAGTAAGCCTTTCCCATCTAGAAAACCCCACACTGTCACCTTGAGTACTAGATGAGTCCAACAAACACCACAATTTCATCAAGACATCCAACTCCAAATATAACTCATAACAAGTATTTGTAAACTCTAGCCTAAGTGCCACCATGGTGAGCACGCTGTCACTTTCACACACATGGGGAGAGCAGAGATCTATTAAAGCACTTGAGTAGCAAGGTAGATCTATAGATTACAAGCTCATGATCTCGATAAGATCATGCATAGAGAGAGAGATGAACACATAGCTACCGGTAGAAACCTTAGCCTCGAGAGAGAACTACTCCCTCCTCATCATGGGAATCAGCAATGGTGATGGAGATGGCGGTGGAGATCGATGGAGATGGCTCCGGGGGCTCTTCCCCGTCCCGGCAGGGTGACGGAACAGAGACTTTCTGTCCCCCGAATCTCCCCTTCGGTGGCGGCACTGCGGAACTTTTAGTGGATTTCTGATTGACTATTTAGGGTTTTGGTATCGGGAGGCTCTTATAGGCGAAGGAGGCAAGGTCGGTGGCCGCCCAGTGGGGCCATACCATGCCCTAGCGCGGCCTGGGGGGACCCGCGCCATGGGGTGGTGTGGCCACCCTGTGGCCCCTCTCCACCTCTTCTTCTGGCTCCGTGAGTCTTCCGGTAAAATAGGCATATTGGCTTTTGTCCCGTCCAATTCCGAGAATATTGATTTTCTGACTTTCCTGGAACCAAAAACAGCAGAAAACAGGCAACTGGCACTGTGGCACTTGTTAATAGGTTATTCCAAGAAATCATGTGAAAAGTACTCCAAAGTGTGGACAAAACACAAGAACTTAGATAAAACCAAGCATGGAACATCAAAAATTAAAGATACGTTTGCAACGTATGAGTGGGCCCAAAGTATCTTTCTATCATGCAGATGAACATATCCCGCTCTTGACATATAATGCCTCAACATGCCCCTCCGAATATCCGAACACACCTTTATGATCACCTTGTCATCGAGTGACGTTTGATGCTATCAAAGTATTCTCGGGTGACAGTGATTGATATGGTCTCATGGTCTAAGGAATTGGTTACTACAATTCTTGTGTTAGGTATGTCCATCACTTACATTCACCTAATGAAGTGACCCGATTGTCAATTGACATAAATTTTCATGATCGGGAAACCTCGATCATATATTGCCAATGAACCAGTGTCTAGAGGATCACTAGGGACTTTGGTGGTTTACATATCACACGTGTATTGAAGTTCCTAGCAATACAATTATAGCATGATATAAAACCTATTATGAACTTAATGAAATATGTCAATAATCTATATTATTATTTGTCTCTAGGGCATATTTCCAAAACTTTAAACCACAGCGGTGATAAACAAATTATTAACAACCTATTGTAAACTAGATCTTAACTATAGTAGAAGAGATAGACACCTGCTAGCCACTTATGCAATACGAGTTGCATGTCAAGCATGGAACAAGTCATATGTGTGAGGACATGTAAAGTTAGTTAGTGACGCTTCATCCCACTATTCCACTAAGGTCTAATATACACAAAAAGTTGCAATAACATAATCATCAAAGCCCATAACCATATAAGTTCTACTCGTACAGAACATCTACGCATAGATATGGCTCTGATACCATTGAAGGGTTAGTAGCATAGAAAAGAAATTACGATAGAACGCCTAATTACGCCAACATCTAATCTAGTAGATGCTAGTAACGAGTAAGGGTAACCAGAATAATTTTCCCTCGAAGACCGAAAGCTTTTACAAAAACTGATTTCATTGGTCATGTAGTCTATCACTTGCCAATCTCAAGATTGAGTTGAAGAATGCTGCAACCTAGCAGCGTATCTGTCATTAGGCACATGTCTACATCCCGACAACCTCCATGCCCACACTCCAGCAGGGTAGCAGAAGTAGCAGATCCTTCCAAAGATACCATCGAGAACATGTACTTCGCTAATCCGAAGCCATGGAATTATTTATAGGGGGAAGAGAACCTTCACGAGGAGGTGGTGCAAATGGAGAGGAGGGAGTATCCTCCTTTTATAGGGAAGGGGGAAGCCCAAGGGGGATGCCTGCCGGCCATGGGAGGGTGCTCCCACCTCTCCCTCATTCATGTGGTGGACTCTCCACTCACATGCATTTATTACCCACTAGTTTAAATGCATTTTCTCTTTAAATAAAACACTTTTATTTGTTTTATTCAGAATTTTGTTAATTAATTTAATTAAAAAACATTTGCATAAAACCCTTGCATTATTTCGATATCACATCTGAAATCAATTTCAGCAATTTGACCTGAAACAATTCATGTGATCATCAAAACAATTTGAGCTATAACAGAAACTTTCCCTAGTATCTTTTATCTTCCCAATAGTGTCGGTATACCTTAAGTGTGTCACCCTATGGTTCGTCAATAATGTCTACATGATAGATACACTTCTCTTTTCAATAATCAATAGCGTGATCTAGAGATTCGTACTGATTCCTACACATTCAACGATAACTCTTGTGATCGTGTGAACCATTAAAGTTGGACCCAATTCCTTTTGTCTCGCAATATGTTACTTGTCCCAGATCCGATCATAGGTATCAACCATACCCTAGTTTGATCTTGTTCCCAATAAGTAATCTTTACTTGTTTTGTGATACAACATCCTTGTGACCTAGTCACATGCTTGCAAGCGGTGTTGATGTGATAGAACCGAGAGGGCCCAAAGTATATCTCTCCATCATTAGGATGGAAAAATCCCACTCTTGATCCATAAGCCTCTACACAACACTTTCGGAATACTTGAATCCACCTTTATAATCACCCTGTTACAGTGTGACGTTTGATGTTATCAAAGTACTCTTCCGGTGTTAGTGATTGCCATGATCTCATGGTCTAAGGACTAGGGCCACTTCGTATGTTTTTGATGTAGAAGTGTAAAATTAATGACTAGATCGTATTGCTATATGTACTTTGGATGTATGTTCATCATAACATTTTTCTAATGATATGATCATGTTATTAATAACATCCAATGTTCATGATCAGGAAACCGTGATCATCTTTTAATCAACAAGCTAGTGTAAATGAGAGGCATTACTAGGAACTATGGTTTGTTTATTAAACACACATGTATTAACGTTTACTATTAATACAATTCTAGCATGAGAAATAAACATCAATAATAAACTTGAAATAAGATAATACCATTTATTATTGCCTCTTGGGCATATTCCCTTCATCTTCAACCTCAATAGCTCTCTTTGTGAGGTCAATGAGGCTTTCAATGGTGGCCTTTTTATCCTTGTGTTGCCTCTCCTTAGTCTTTGCATTTGCCCTCTCTTTCTCTATGATCAGCCCCTTTAATGTCTATTGCAAGTGATGTGACTTGGCGGTTGAGATCTTGCTTGGTGGCCTTGTGTCTCCTTGGCCGAACGACAGGACCACCATTGCTTGCAATTCCCGTGCTTGGTCTATCCTTAGTAGGATTGATGATTGATGATTCACTCCCACACTTATTTGAGCCACAAGAGTACTTGGTATAAGGCATAGCTCGTTTTCCACTTTGGACATTTATTGACCATCATCCAACAATGGGTCAACATGAATGGCTTGTTATCGCACTCCTCTTTGATGTACTCCATAGCTTGGGACACCTACATAAAAGAATGATAATCCAAAAAATATTGTGGTGACCTAGTGTTGCACTGCATGTTGTAGAGCGCAAATCATCAGCATAACACTCACGGAATATTACCAAGAGGGATACCAGAGTAAGTTCCACGAATATTACACCTACCAGAGTAGTACAACTGAAACATCACTGGTCCAAGGTATAACTATATATTCATAATACAGATCCTCATAGAAGATCCTTGGAACTTCCACGACATAATGAGATTGCCAGGTAAGTTCCTATTCAAACCAAGATCCAAAAGAAGCAACTTGTAATCTAGTCTAGCACTAGATCTACCTCTACTCCTATTTCATTAACTAAAAGGATGCCTATTTTCTCTATCAGCAACTTCTAAGGGTATGGTTCCTATCCTCGTGAATTGGATCCTGTCTAAGTTTAACTTGATCACATCGAACACTATTTTGAGTAACTGATTTCGTTGACTTCGTTGGCTAACTTTGACTTCATGTAGATGCTTCCTAAGTCTTCAAGTACCACGTTTGCAGTCTCGTAATTTACTTCAACTTAAGCAAGGGATAAGGAGGATAGATTGAGTACAAGCGTACTCAACAAGTTCTAACTATGTGGTTGTTTGATGCACTATCTACAGCCGTGGATTAGACACCCTAGGCTTGTGCAGGTTTTTGAAATAGGGTTTTAGAAAAGGTAAGTTTTAGTTTATAAAATTATATTTTTGTCAGTCTTCACGGGTTGTACATAAATCTATGGAGTTCCTTCCCACACGCAATTCATAGTTCTTTCCCATAACAGGGAGTATGATGACACATTTTATAAACTCTTGAGAGGTGCGCTACTTTACCCACAAACATCTTTAGCCCTGTTGCACAGTCTGGGCCACAGATCCCATTCACACTTCCATAGGTATAACTTATAAGGCCTAGTCTGAGACTAACCAATCACTATCCTTAGCCACAACCCCGCGGTCCACCCATTGTAATGAGTTTCGGTCAAGAGACCTACGCTTAATTACCCTCCCTTCTAATATACTAAGTCGTTACCCTGAAGCAAAGGATATGGCCGTCATGGGATCCTACCCGCCGATCTCCTCTCTAGATATCAGCTCGACTTAGGATACGAGGACATATGCAAGGAAAAAGGTCTAGCTGGCTTGCCCATCCCATTCTGGGATCTATGGTTAGCATGGTTTATACGATGATTTTGAATCATTGACTGCATTAGTTGTTAAATCCTAACTTTCCAGGTACAATGGAATCTCCACCACATGGCTTCCTAACCATGTATCTTAACCATGATTCCATTTCCCACCATTTCACATTTTGTTTCATTTATAAAATGGTATTTTTGCTTTTAATGTAGGTGATAAAATATTTGAAATGGGTTTTGTAAAATAATTTAAAGGACATGTAAGATTGCACTTGCAAATGGTATGCAAGCCTGGTCTCAGAAGGGTTGTGCAAGGATGAACTTGCCTTTTGATTGCAGGTTATGCAATCAGCGTCTTCTACCATCAAAGATCCAAATGAAAGAATAACATCATTGGTCCGGTAAGGATAATGTTTTAAAATTGTCAATATGCATGATATGGATATTAAGTAAACTATCGTCTCCCTCCCCATTAAGTTACTCCTAATAATATGGTATCTATCGAAGTTTAGTCTTATGAGTATAAACTACTCGAATAACACACTTGGAAACAAAAGGTTAGAGTTGTTCAAAGTGATATTTATTGGTTGATATCACTTAGTGATATGGGATTTGGGTATTATGGTGTAAAAGGAATGTTTAGGGTTTAAAAGGGTTTTCACAAGTGCAGAGATGCACTTAGATAGCAAGTAGGAAGTAAAGTGTTTTGATGGTGTAGAGTAATATGTATACCTCGGATATAAGGTATATGGATTTAGGTGTCAAATGGATGGGATTTATCTTTTAAGAGGATAAATTTATAAGTGATGGCAATTTGGTTAATTGGGTCTAAGTGTGATAGATTATGATGTCTTGGCTAGGGATCATGTCCCTCATGGTATTCTTTTGGATAGTACAAGTGTCAAGGTGTGATCACTTGTGGAAATGGTTAAGTGGAAATTTAACTAGCATTCACAAATTATCAATCCAAGCAAAGGAAGATGTTTCAATCAAGGCAATCAATTTATTATTTCACTTGTGATTACTTATTCAAGGTTCATTCATAAGGAATTTACATGTAAAGTCAAAATGGTTCAAGTATAGGAAGTCAAACAATTTGATTTGGTTTGAGTTGTTAAAAGTATTTGTTTCAAAGGGTTGTTTAAATTATTGTTTTTGTATTTCATTGTATTGTTATTATTTTAAGAGGGTTTATTAGGTTCAAACAATTTTCTTATTCTATTATATCTAAGAAATGCATTTTAGGGGTTTTAGTGAATTTTCGTATTACTAAATATACATGTCTTAATTTTATTTATTAAGTTCTTCGAAGTTAAATGGAAAATTTATTAAAATTCTAAATATTGGGTGGAAAATATTTTAGAGTGGTTTTACAATATTTATAGGATTTTATAAGTGTTTTATATGATTGAAATTTAATTTTCTAAATCACTTCATAATTTATTTATAATTTTATTATATCATTTCAATTCTTGTTTTTCTTTAAGTAATTTTCCAATTTATAATTTTATTCCCTTTTTTAGGTTTTAAAATATTGTTATTATAAGTTTGTTATTTTTAATGGTTAATATATATTTATAGGATTTTTAAAGGTATTTAATTGAATTTTAGAGTTTTAAGTCTTTATTAAGTTATTTTTTGTTTTGTTTAAGTTTTAAAACAAAAGATTTGATTATTGTTTATTTTATTTTTATTACTCCTTTTATTATTTATGTTTGTGCTTTATTTTTATTTGATTTTTGTGGTTTGTTTTGATTTTATAAAATGCATATGGGGTTTTGAATCTAAAAATAAAAGGAAAACTCCCCTAAACCACATGGGCCTAGCCCATTGGCCTAATGGACACAATCTACTTGGTCCAACCGGACCAAGTCCCTGCCCCAGGTCCAACCCCACCCACTCTCTCCTCAACAAACCCTCCCTCACCTTCACACATTCCCCCTTGTCTCCTCTTTATCCCCTCTCGCGCACGCGTCTCTACTGGCTATGTGTCATCATCGGCACTTCCTTGGCTGGTGCTGGCAAAGCTAAGCACCGCCCCTCGCCGCCATAGTTGTGCCTCCCTCTCCTCTACCTAAACCCTACCACCGTAGTGTTCTACCACGCCCCCTACTGTGCCCCCTACGGTAAACCCTAACCCCATCTACGTTTTAGTCGCAGGCGCAAGTCCGATGATGCGGCACCTCCGACTTCCCTCCTCCTACGTCCTCTATGTTGACCACGAGCCCTAGCCCTAGCCCCTTCCCCCTATGGAGGTGTTGTCGCTACGACTCTGGCATGGCTATGGGTTAGACGTGGCCTCCCTAGCCAAACAAGTTGGTAGCCGTGGCTAGCCCATCCGCCCTCCTCTACTTCATCTATGAATTCTACCTCTACGACAAGGTACAATTTCTTCTGGGACCAACCATCTGGCTAATGAGCTATAGGTTTTAGGGTTCTTAGATTAGGTTTTGATTGTGTACCTACTTGATTTGGTCCCTAAGGTGTTGGTGATCTCTAGGGCATTGCCATACTGGTTCTGATTTAGTACTAGTGGTGGTTGAGATCTCCTGCTCATCACAATTTGATGAGTAGGTGAATATAATATGTTAGTAATTGATGTTCTATCTAGGTAGCCTATGGTTAAGCTCTAGCTATTGTGGTGTTTGAATGGTTGCTAAGCTACAGATAGATGAATGCATCAAGAATAGCTATTCTGGTGTTCTTACTAATTGATGTATGCATAAGCAGGTGTTCCAAATCATCTTCAGGATGTAATCCTGATGTAGTTGGTGCATAGGTGTGGTAGTGTTTATTTGTTATTCATTCAGTAGAAATGTATGTGTGTGCTGAATCATTTGTACACACAATTTACTTGAATTCATTATCTGGTTAGACAGTTCCCATATAATCTCGATGTTTTTTATATGTATGATGCTCCTGTTGGGATGATTACTAATCCAAGCATCCTCTTATCTAATTTGGTGTTATGGATTATGTGCCCAGGTCATGCTCTAGTTACTCTATTATATTATTATGGTGTTTTAATCTTATCTATAGATTATTCCCATCTTAACTTGGCCACCTGGTAAAGCAATTCCTAGATGTGCTAGTAGTTACTTATAAGTTGGTTAAAGTAAAATCCACTCAATTGCAAGTGGTATCATTTATCCCTAGTGTAATTCTTGTCCCATTTTTAAGTTAAGTGATTTTCTTATTGTTCTTCAGTGTTCTTTATCATGTATGCTATTTACTTAATTAAGTAGAAGCATGAGGTTGATTGAGGTTTAATTTAATGTTCTTAGATGATTTGTTTATTGTATTTAAATGATTGAGGTGTTCTTGCTATTCTTGATTAGTTCTTGATGTTCTTAAGTGTTCTAGAAGATCATCTAATAGTATAGAAGGTTTTCTAGATCAAATATATGATCTAGGGATTAATTTTAGGTAGATTTAGAGAGTGTAGATGTGCTAGTGGTGTGTTTCTAGACAACATTTGGTTGCTGGATAGATTACTACTAATTCCCTCTATCCTCTAATATTCTACTTCGGTTCCTAGTGTTCTAGCTAAAAACCTTTGTAGATTTCCTAGTATGCTTGATGAAGATCTGTAGTGGCTCCTTCTTCTTGCTCCTCCTTATTCTAGACGTTTTTCTCTTATTTTTGTTGTTCTTCCTCTACTTCTAGCTCGCTCTCTCTAATAGAGAGTGTGTGTTTGTGGTCTGAGCTAGAGTGGTGAGTTATGAGCTATGGGGTCAAGGATGCCCATCTATTTATAGTGCTCTAGGATGCATGTGGTGTTGACACCACATCCATGCATTTAGGTGAGTAAGATTCTTGGAAAAGTGTGCAATTGTCCTTGTAGGTTATCCTATGTGGAGGTAGCATGGCCACTTTAGGTGGTTAAGACTATGCTTTCCTAACTTTAGTGTAGTTTGGCATGCGACAAGGAGCAAATTTGTTTGCTAGCTTAGTTTGGATTGTTATAAGTAGGATTTTCCTAGTTGCCTTTTCTGTCCCTATCCAATTTGGACCGTGAAAATAAGCACTAGGTTTAATTTTTACTAGATTTTTTCTCCCCCCCTTAGGATTCTAATTGGATGAAGCTTACTACTAGTAGTTGCGCTAGAGTTTGATTGAATTAGTTTTTGTTTTAGTAATCTTTCAAAATTTTTTTTGGATATTTTGTGTTTCTCAAAAACAAAGCTTGAGATGATTTTTTTACTGGATTAATTAGTAGTAGTTCCTTGATTAGTTCTATATATTTAGATTTTTCACTTGAATAAGATGGAAATTTGCGCTGTGTACTAGAACTTGGCTTTTTAGATTTTTTCTTTGGACTAATGGTTTCTATAAAGGTTTGATGTTCAACCATTGGTTTGGTTTTGGAGCTTGCACAAATTGGAATTTGGGGTTGTTGTACTAGTACTTATTGCTTGTAGATTTCATTTGGTGGATTGTTGTTAGTTAGTATTTTAAACATTCTTGTAGGTTTAGAATTTGGACTTAGGCAAGATAAAATTTTGGTTTACTGTAGCTGCTATCTAGTTCCGCTAGTTGGTACTTGGTAGCCACTATTGCACATGTTCCACTACTAGTTATAAGTAGAACTTGTGTGCACAAAGGTTTCACTTGGTTGTAGTAGATAGATAATTTGGCTAATTTCCTAGTTGTCGTCTAAGGATAAAATTCTAGTTCCCATACAAATCCTTTGCTTGTTTGTTTGCAGGTGAAGAAGATAGATGAGGATTTGGAGGAAGATGAGAAAATTTGGATGTGTTCAAGATAGATTAGGATTTATTTTTCTTTTGTTGTATTTATATTTTTTTTATAAAGATTCTTCTAAAATTTTAGTTGGTTGATTTGTAACTTTGGACTTGGACTTGTATATTCATTTGAGAGATTGGGATTTCTATTTGGGGTTTGTAATATTCTTTTATAAGTAATCTGGATGTATGTTGGTTCATTGCTTTGGAAGTTTAACTTCCAAGTTTGAATTATATACATCTATTATTCATATTCCAATGGTTGTGTTCTAGTTATATTGAACTTGTACTAATGCATAACAGATTGTATATATATTGTGCCTATATATTTGAATTGTGCTTGATTTATCCAAATAAAACAAGGTCATGGGCAATTTTTGAATACCCATTCAAAATTTTAAACACTAATTCTTGCAATAAATTTTGGTATCACTCAAATAGGTCACACTAGCAAGCAATTCTTTAATTTACAACCATTCAATTTGTCACATGCCAGAAATGCATCATAATACTATGCACACAAGCAAGGCATTCTTGTTAATACACATCCATTTCTCGAGAGAATCTATCTTCTACTCCCTTTTTAATCAAACAGTCAAAATTTCCTCAGATCTTTATATGCTTAAGATGCACTAATGAACAATCACTGACTCTAAGGTTAATAAATCTTGGAACATTACAAATGTGATACATATGCAATGTACGTCAACCAAAATAGACTAGATATTACCATGTCCCCAATGTCGATGTCGTTCACGAGCCGACCTTCCACATGCTCATGTGCACCGCAAAATTTGTTGCATTCCGCTAGGATGAAACCCCGTATATTTTGAAGAGAGAGGTGATTTCGATCATTATGGATGTGGTAAGGCTTCTAATTCTTGCGCTCATGGAAGTACTTGCCAATCCTCCACCAATATGTCGATCCTTTTTACTCGGCACCACAAACTGGATCTTGTCTAATTGTCATCCATGGCTCACAAAAATCATGTCCCTCCTTGATGGTGTAGCCTCTAGTCTTTTCCTTAGCCTTGCTGTCCTCTTCGACCGACGCACTTCCTGCTCTCCTCTTGTCGCTCGTTTGTCGCCAGATTCTTGTTTGGCTTCAGCGGGGCCTTTTCCTTAGCCTTGCTGTCAGCTTTAGTGGTGGGGGGTGGCGACAACGACATCCTCCATCGTTGGCTAGGACTTTGGCGCCGGCGAAATTCGAGTATGCAAGTGGAGGGGAGAGAGCGGTGTTGAGCAACTGGCTGACGAGCCTTAGCTGGACACGCGCGTTGTGTGTACCGGTTTGAAGTGCTCGGTTATTTTGATTTTGCCCCTAGAGATAACCCAGCCGGGGAAACATCCCGACCCGGTCCGGCCCGACATCAGACGGTGCCGAGGCCTGAAAGAACTCAATCCTACGTGGCACATGGCTCGAGTCTAACACCGCGACCGCCACGCACCCTGGATCGAAAGCTCTAATTCCATTGGTCGAACACGTTGGAGGCCGCCTCCGCACGCCACGTGCTCTCGGTCGAGAAACATCTCGACGCCTCTTCTCCAAACTCGGCGGCACCCGCCCCATGGCTAAATCCCTCTTCCTCCTCCGCTTCCCTCCAAACTGAACCAGAATTTAGCCCGAGGATTCCTCCGGAGAAGCGAACCAGACCGAGATTCTTACACCAGAAGGCTCGTCGCCGAGAAGCGAAAGCGGAACAGGAGCGGTTGCGCGATGGGATTCCCCGTCCGGTCCCTCCTCCTTGCCTCTCTCCTCCTCAACTCGATTGTCCTTCATGTCGCGGCCAAAACCTTAGATCCCTACAAGGTAAGCGATCACGTGATAATTTCGCGTCATGTGGGGCTCCATTAGCTAATGTGATCCCGGGCTGTCGATCACTTCACTGCAAGCGATTTCCTCCATGGGCTGAAGTGACGCGTATGTTTTTTCTGGGAGCAATTCAGAGCCTAGAACGCAGTAGTAAATCCTTGTGCAGCCTAATTTCTTAGGTAGGTGGGTGTGCTCATATCTGCCAAATGCAACCGAGTAGTCTGAAACTGATAAAGTGTCCATCCATTTGAGCCGTTTCCACCAAATTGATATTTCAGCATGATCGAAGTGTTTGTAACTAACCATTGATCTATCATAACATCATGTCTTCCTTTTTGGTTTCAGGTTCTTGGGGTTGATAAGAATGCCAGCCAGCGGGATATTAAGAAAGCCTTTCACAAGTACGTGTTCTGTTTTTCGATTTCAGTGAACAATGTGAGTTTTTATTGTTGTGTCTGATAGTCTGTCAACCAAAAGCTTCTCTAATTTCTGGTGTCCACAGGCTTTCACTAAAATATCACCCTGACAAGAATAAAGACAAGGGTGCTCAGCAGAAATTTGAAGAGATTAATAATGGTAAGGCAAACGCAACCATGTCCCTGGTACTAATATCTCGATTTATTTAGCATTTTAGACATGCTTACTGTGTGTATGGCTATGTGACACAATCCTTCATTTAACAGTTGGCATAGTTCAATGACACTAATCAATGTTTTAACCAAATACAAAATTTTGATTATAGCCTTTCCATGATTTCATTCACATGTTGGTCAAAGGATTTTGCGTTGATTTTGCTTGGTTCTGAAATGTGCTAGCCCCTGCCTCAGTCAGGCTTATATCAGTTATTCCGAGGCACATTATGAGTGTTGCATGTTGTCCCTTGAGATTTTCTAGATGCAGAGAATTGTATACTAGTATAATTTCTTGTCTGTGTATACCTCTTCTTTTTTGTGACTGATTTTCAGTACAGCAGCGAGTTCTGTAACTCCTGTTAGTGAATTACTACCTCCTTTCCTAAATATAAGATGTTTTTGGTAGGCTAAAATAACCAACCAAAACATCTTATATTATGGAACAGAGGTAATACTTTTCATTCCTTATTTGCTAGGAGATAAATTCTAATAACCGTGACTGTATCATTTCCTGTAACGCTGAACTGTCTAAGGTGTGTCACCGTCGTCTTTGCAGCACATGAGATTCTGTCAGATGAAGAGAAGAGGAAAAACTATGATCTCTATGGTGATGAGAACGGTAACCCAGGAATTGGTGGTGGAAATTTTGGGGGCCGTGAGGGTCATACACACTTCACTGGTAGTGGTCCCAGGAATACATATTTCTCATCCGGTGATGGATGGCAGACAATGGGTGGTCAGGGAAATGGAAAAACATTTTCGTTTTCGTTTGGTGGCAACCCTGGGGCTGACGGTGCAAATCCATTTGGATTTGATATTGGTGATGTTTTTTCCAACATGTTCGCTGGTGGTGGATCAATGGGAGGTAGCCAGCATGGTGGATTTACTGGTTCCGCTAGACCCGGCGCAAGAACTTCTAGTCAGCATACAAGCCCTGTCACCATTCAGGAGGTCACAATGCAAACCTTCAACAAAGAAGTAGCTGACCAAGGAATTACTTGGCTCCTGTTATTCTATACGCAACAAGCAAATGGTCAATTTGTGGTAGAAAGTGTCCTGGAGGATGTGGCTCGTTCATTGGATGGCGCAGTAAGGGTAAGCTAATCAAATTTATTGTATGATGCTGGTGTTTAACAGTTACCATATATCAAGAAACAGTTACATCCTGACTCTGTTGATGCAGGCTGGTAAAGTAAACTGTGACAACGAAAAAGCTCTTTGCAAAAAAACTGGCGTATCTG
Organism: Avena eriantha; assembly: GCA_910589775.1. NCBI lineage: Eukaryota > Viridiplantae > Streptophyta > Magnoliopsida > Poales > Poaceae > Avena > Avena eriantha. The sequence continues at coordinate 584,691,637 of OU342743.1, read as the reverse complement.
TAGGAAAAACGGCTCGTCTCTTCATTTATTCGTACAGCACTACAGAGAAAGGGTCTTTGCATGAGTACTCCGGAGATAATGATGCTAAGAGCCTGAAGATATTCTGTCAAGAACACCTGCCGAGATTCTCCAAACGGGTAGACATTAGACAATTTAGTTTCCCATCTAATGCCTTACCAAACCTTCCTCAAGTGCTCTTGCTGTCAACGAAGAAGGACACACCAGCGATGTGGCGTGCTGTCAGTGGAATGTTCCGCAATCGCTTAATTTTCTATGATGCAGAGGTAAGTATTTATCTTTTCTTTATCTGCTTGAGAAAATAGTTTTGTCACTGAAACTGTGCATCCGTCTTTTCATAGGAAGGCTGGTTACAAAACATGCTATACTGATGTTTTGCGTCATAGTTTATTTCTGAAGCAATGGTTACGGGGACAAACTTACAGATTGAGGAATAAATAAAATTGCTTGTACTGAAAGATGTTACTGATAAATGTGATGTGTCGTAGATCTTAAAGTAAAATTTGTAGATTAGGCCTTGCACAGTGAAGGAGGGGAAACATATCATCTATGTATGAAAATCTATGAAGAACATCTATTTAATGTAGTATTTTTTTTTGCTTTTCAAGGTTAAGGATGTTTCTCTTCCACTGCTAAAACGGCTGGGCGTGAAAAATGTCCCGGCGCTTATTGGCCGGAACATTAATGGTGAGGAGCAACTTCTGAAGGATGGTATTTCAGTGAAAGATCTCAGATCTGGTATCAAAGATTTGAAGACTCTTCTCGAAAGTTTTGAGAAGAAGAATAAGAAGCTAGCATCAAACCAAGCCAAGAAACCTGAGCCAAAGGAAAACAAAATCCCTCTACTCACAGCTTCCAATTTTGAGGAAACCTGTGGCGAGAAGGCTTCAGTATGTATCATTGGTGCTTTTAAGTCGAACAAAGCCAGGGAAAAGCTGGAGACCGTCCTGTCTGAGGTTTGTCTCCTGTCATTTGATGATAGACAGAAGCATAACTTTGTTTGTGCTTCACGTACCTAGCCTTTGTTTAACACATCCATTCTTGTCTTGTGATTTCTCATTCAGATATCCCAGAAGACTCTGATCAGGGGGCAGAGGTATAATTCCGGAAATGCAATCGCCTACGCCTTGTTGGACGGGAACAAACAATCTGCGTTCTTGTCCTCATTTGACAAGTCAGGATACAAGTCTTCTGACAATCTTCTGCTTGCCTACAAGCCACGTCGAGGGAGGTTTGCCGTGCATACTGGTGAGCTAACGATGGAAGAAGCTGAAAGATTTGTGGCTTCCCTCCTAAATGGAGACGTCCGGTTGTCGGCAACCAGACAGAAGCCAGTTCTCAGGTAGAAAGTTATGGTAGCAACTCGCAGGCATTGTTTTTTGAGAAACGGATGCAAGTAATTTAGGTGTTAAACTAGAATGTAGTGTGATCTGGGAGGCTTGTACATAGCTGAATCAAGAGAGTGAAATGTAAATTGGCACACTGGATTACACGAATATACAACGATAATGACGTGTTACTACTCCCTCTGTCCCATAAAAGATGTCGGAGGGGCAGCTCGATTTCTAATTTGCAGAAAAGTAGAATACATCCAAAACATTTCATATTTTCCCTAAGGGCCTGTTTGATTTGTAGGATAGGAAAATCGTAGGAATAGAAAAAATGTAGGATTGCATTGTCATGCTCACTACAATCCTATAGGAATTGAATTCATATGTACCAAAGTGTGTTTGATTCCACCATAGGAATTAAAAAAGAGGTATGGGTTTTGATTTCTACAATCCTTAGGAAAAAATCCTAGGAGAATCAATCCTACAAAACAAGCAATCGTCATAGGAAAATTTTCTATAGGATTTAATCCTACAAAATTCCTAGGCAAATTCTTGGAATCAAATGGACCCTAAATTTGATGTTTCAAATTGAAATCTTGCCACCTCCTTCCTCCCAGCCGTGTACCGCTCCCTGGCAGTCCGTTGTTGCTCCGCTTGCCGTCAGAGGCCTCCCGCGGGGTTGCCCCACCTGCCACTGCTCGCTGTTGTTAGCCTCTCATGGGGCTCGCCCTGCTCCGCGTGTCCGCATCGCGCTCCTACGGCCGCGCTGCTCGAGCAAAGCCAGGCCCACGGAGGGCTGGTACCGGTGCGGGGGAGCAAGGCCGCGCCGCTCTTCGCCACGTTCCTGTCCCCGGCGTCAAGCTTGCCCTCCGCTCTTCCTCGTCGATCACGCCGTCGGAGCACCGAAGCTCTCCGCCAGCCGAGCCTAGCGCGAGCGCCCTCCGCCAGCCCCTCTCGTGGACGTCCTCGTTGCTGCCGGACCCAGCGCCCTGCTCCGCCAGCCGAGCCTAGCGCGAGTGCACTCCGCCTAGCTTCCTGCAGTTTCAGAGACAATGAAGAACATAGCATTTGGGAGTGATGTAACAAATTTGGGAGTTAATATTTAGGCAAAAAATAGTTGTTCTAGGAAGATGTGATGTAACAAATTTGGGAGTTAATTCACATAGCTTGGAAACTGATTTATTTCTCTGTGGGAATTGGGTCTTGCTAGCGGCCTATTTGATTCATGCTCACACTTTGCTGAATTGAAAGTTTGGAATGTTCAATATCAGTGAAAACCCTGAGGCTCTGGTGTCCACAACGGTATGGAGTAAACTATTCGGAAAGAACTGTGGGCTGATAATTCTACTGGCTTCATGCTAGTTTAAGACTTTCTTGTAGAGATACTTAATTCCACACAGAGACTCCTGAGCTGCAGTTGCTTGTGCGCAAAGGCTATTGCGCAGAACTGAATCACACTGTATAAAACCCAAGCATGGAAATTCAATTGAGGACTTCTTAAAGAACAACAAATAGTGGAACAAGAAATATAGTTAATGAAACCGACAAAGTTCATGTTGATGCAGAGGCATTATTCATCTAATATAACAGAGCATAGGCCCAAAAGCTATGTCAGTGTTAAATGGTTCTCTAGGGATGTACATTCCGAGTTTGCATGAGTAATAGGCAGCAGTCCCAAGCAGACCTGGTATGGCAAAAAAAATTTAATCAGTCTACTTTTATATAGAGGATAAAGTAAACAATGTCAAGGATTAGAAATGTACACAAAACATGGTCCAGTTTTATGAAGATCTCACTTGCATAAGCCACTGTCAGACAAATGCACTTGCAAATGAGAGAATTCTTTATTTGACACTGCTTAAAATTTGGATCCCTTATTTGACATTGGAAAAAAAAAATCTTCCCTATTTGACACTAGGTATATATTTCTTTTGTTATATGACCCTCTAGTGCATTCTGAACACTAACGGTGTTAACTTCGGACCTATAAAGACGCTTCTACCCCTAATGCATTGTAACCAAATTTCTTTACAGAACAAAAGCAGTAGCATTACAGCATTATATTGCACGTCTAGCATTAGTAAGCCCCGGTCATGGAGCTGCATCCTGCTTGCGACGGGCGGCGCGTCGGCACGGAGCATGGCAACTTACTCCTCGAGCTCAAAAATAAGAAGCATGTAGCAGGTCGGTGATTAATTTCTACTTTTAAAATATAAGATGTTTTAGTTTTGTAAAAAGAGTGTATCTAGACTCATTTTAGTATATAGGTTCACTTCAAACCTAAATGAACCTATACATAAAAACGTCTACATACACTCTTTTTACAAAGCTAAAACATCTTATATTTTGAAACGGAGGGAGTAGATCGTGATTCATTTGCTAGCTAGCTAAGCTGAGCTGTAGCTAATTAAGCATATCCACCGTGAATTGTGCCAGCGTTGTGTTAAATAAGGATCGGCATGTAACGTTTTTGTCACAGGAAGAACTGAGACAAGGGTAATTTGGTCTAACAAACATAAAATTAACAGCAGTGACTAACAGACTGGATGGTAGTGTCATATAGGGAAATAAATTTACACCTAGTGTCAAATAGGAAAAAGTTTTCCAGTGTCAAATGGGGAATTGAAACTTTAAGTAGTGTCAAATAAGGAATTGAAACTTTAAGTAGTGTCAAAATATGAGATCCCGTGGATGCCGGTAGAAGCTCCGGAGGACAGCATCACCAATTCAGTACCAGAAAAAGCAGAAGCGTTATCTCAAAAACTTGGCTACTCCAAAATTCAGCATACTTTCTGACATATTGTCAAAGTTAGCATATACTTTCTCACATATTGTCAAAGTTAGCATATTTTCAAACGTTACTACTCTAAAAATCTTTAACGAAATAGACATTCGCCCCGCTTTATAAATAAAGCAACCACACCGATATAAGAGTTCGAACAACCGAAAATGCTGGAGCATCAGCCAAAACAAGCCCAAGAAGAAAAGAAATGAAAGAAACTGGCGATTCGACGAGACTAGGGTGACCCGCCACCGCCGCGCCATTCGGAATTGTCCCACCACGCTTCTAGCACACCGACGCACCCAGTACCAAGACAGGAATTGTCCCACCACGCTTCTAGCACACTGACGCGCCCAGTACCAAGACAGCACCTTCAGGAAGGGAAGCGCCGTCGACACGGCGCCACTTCCTGGGCCAGAACACTGGACCTAGGGTTTCCCCGACACTCGGAGTACAGTAGGCTGGGGATATCTGTGACGTCCTCCATGAAGGAATGGCACCACCCAAGGGCGGCACTGCGACGGAGTCGGACAAGCCAATAGGGATTTCTCCCTTACCCCACCCATAGAAATCCCGAGGCACTTCGGCGCGCCACCACCAACTTCGCCGCCCACCAACGTGCACCACCACGATCTTGCGACCACCATTGTCATCGTCTCATCATGGACATAGCAAGCAGCCCGGATACGGAGTGAAGCGACATAGATCGAGTTAGGTACGGCAGCCCTGCAGCCACGTGGGAGGATCCCACCTCCACCACGGAGAGGCGGTTGTCGACTGGACAGAGCAGCAGGGTCACACCTTGGCGGGCCCATAAAGCCCCTGCCGCCTAGCTGCAACAGGTATGCCATTGCGCCCTTATCCCCAACATGATCACCGTCGCCGCCACCGTCTCTAGAAGGTGACACAGCTGCAAACGTGTTGGCCCACTGAAGCCCAGATCTCGGCCGAGAGGAACCGGCGCCAAACCGTCATTCCTGCATCCCCGCGTTGCCCCGCCATGTCGTCGCTGCGATGACCTCGCCGCTAGGATGCAGCAGCAGTGGACACGCCGGCCCGCCTAGGCCTAGAACAGGGCACGAGGGAGACCGATGCCACCCATCGTGTCTCTTCCTGTTGAGCCACCTTGCCGCCCTGCGTAGCAGCCTCGCCACCGGCGCCGCCTCCAGCACCACCCAGATGAGGAAGGCCGTAGCTTCCCTAGGGACGCCACCACCGATGAGGAAGGCCAGCCCCGACCGGCTCCCTTGGCGTGGGGAGCGGAGGACCGCCGCCTCCGGCGTAGCTCAGGCTTCGCCTGACAACGGGGGATGGGAGAGGGTTTGACGAGGGTTTAACTCATCAATGCCCAATGTTATGGACTTGGGTTTTGGAGAAGGAGGGAGCGCTGGAGACATCTATCGGCTAGCAAACAAGCACACAGGGGACAAAGTATTTACCCAGGTTTAGGCCTCGTAGAGGTCCCTACTTCTGCTTGTCTGCTTGTGGAATTATCGAAGGAGTCGAAAGTTACAATGGTGCGCAGATGCAATCCGGCCAGGGTTGTGGAAACTAGGGTTGCGTGTGTCCTCCTCGCCGCCCCCTCCTAGCCTTTATATAGATAGGGTAGGTCTCGGGTAGCAGGTCAAGTCGGTTACAAGTTAGGGTATTTCCCTTTCAAACTTTCTATCTTTAGCTTCTTCTTGTTCTTCAAGCAATCGAGAGTCCGCAGGCCACTCGAGTCCCTTGTTTGGGCCTTGGCGACACCGTGGGCCTGTATGTATTTGGACCGTATATACCAAGCTCAAATACCTGTAGGGTATAGCCATGTCAGTAGCCCCCGAGTGCCCAGTGGAATCGCAGATTCGACTAGGGACTTTTTGAAGTCTTCGAGTGCCTGAATGAGTGCATTTCGACTGCTTTTATTTGTGTTATAGGGATTGTTGATATACGTGCCTGATATAACCAAAGTATCGGTATCAGTTAACCACCTTAGGGTGAAACAACGTAATCTACTCGAACTCGAGTCCCCGGACTCGAATCCGGAAAAGTGCTGGTGTAATTTGACTCAGGCCACGCAGGTCTTACAGGAGTCGAATTCCAGTTATATGGGTGTGAGCACTCAACGCGTCCGTCAAGGCATGTTCATCGTACCTGTAGGCACGGATATATTTCTGGTAGTGCGCAGCTAAATGCGTTGCCAGGCCTTATTCAGGTCTTACCTTCACGCTGTAAGCGCGGCATCCGAATTTTATCATCGCGGAGACGATTCGGGTGATCCAGGAGACGCAGTCTCTTTGTAGGGAAAATTATGAGGCGGTGTCGCCATGAGGTTCGAGTGCGGATGTTATCAATACACAGCTTTCTGTATAAATAATTATAGGGTGCGCGACCAGCGCTCCCTATGGGAGTAGCCCCCGAGTGTCTGGTTGAGTCGAAGACTCAGGCAAGGACTAAATAGCCTTTGCGACTGTTGTCGTCTTTTGCTTGCTTATTTCAGTCGAATTTGTTTCCGGCGCTCCCTATGGGAGTAACCCATGTCCATAGTCGAACCGTATTTCGAGTGGTTGGGTTTACTTTTGATTGTCCATCTTCCTGCAAAAGAAAAGAAAATCGTAGGGTGCGCGGCCAGCGCTCCCTATGGGAGTAGCCCCCGAGTGCTTGGTGGAGTCGAAGACTCCAGCAAGGACTAAAGTAGTCGAATTTTTCCACTGCATAGCTTTGATGACGTCAGTGCTGACGCTTATATGACCTCAGTTGCCCGCGTGAGCGAGTTTGACGGGACGTGACGAGCGGTGGATCCCACTTCCTGACTTTGATTTGACTGGGCGTGCGTAATATTTATTTTAACTGCGCCTCCTCAATTTCCGTGCGTAATGGGAGTAGTGGAGGGACGGTTCGTGCTTCCCCTTCTCCACGTGTCCAACGCGATGTGTGCCACGCTTCCGGTAGGGTTTTTCTGAGCCGTTGCATTGCATCTTCCAGGGTTTAAGTAGCGGCGTTGCGACGGTAATTTTCCCATCTGTTCTCATTCATCCTTGCTTCCATCGCCATTGCTGTTGCTCTCTGCTTCCTTGTGCTCTTTCTTGCTGCGGCGCTAGACCAACTCCGTATCTTCCCTAGCTACTTCCTCCGTTCTCACTGCCGTCGCGCAATGGGGAAGAAGAAGGGAGGCGCTGATGTTGATTCTGCGGCCATCGTTGCCACGGCGAAGAAGAAGGGTGGCTCCGCTGCTGCGGGCACCAGCACCGCTGCCGGCGGGAAGAAGAAGGCCGCGGGCACCCGCGTGACAAATGGTGCATGGCGCCCTTCCATCATCGACGCGTCGGATCTCCGTCTTCTTCGCCAAGACGGAGTTATCTCCGCAGCAGTCGCCGATACACGCGTCCCCAGCGGTGAGGCCATTCCTGCTCCTCCCGCTGGTTTTCGAGTGATGTTTCTTGCATTCGTCATTCGCGGTCTTTCCTTGCCTCTCCTCACCTTTCTTAGGGGTCTTCTTTGTTTCTATGGGCTCCAACTCCATCAGCTGTCCCCAAATTCGATCCTCCACATCACCTGCTTCATCACTCTTTGCGAGTGCTGGCTCGGAACCGAGCCACACTTTGGTATTTTCAAGCGCATATTTAAATTGAAGCGTCAGTCCGCATCTAGCTCTTTAGTTTATGACATAGGTGGTTGCGGAATCCACGTTGACCCATCCGCCACCTACTTCGACATCAAGCTCACCAAGTCCGTCCAGAGATGGAGGGACAAATGGTTCTATGTCCGTGATCAGAAGTCTAAAGATGAGCACTTTGGACTCGCGCCCTTCGATCCCGCGACTCCCTGCAAGAAGATGCGTTCCTGGAAGAACGTAGTTATGCCTGGCGAACTTGCGGAGACGGACGTGCTGTATCAACGCGTCTGTGACCTCGAGAGTCACATAGGCGCAGAAGAGGGAGGTTGTGCCCTTATCCGAACCTGGCTGCGTTGTCGCGTCCAACCTCTTCAAGCTAGAGTTCATCCCATGTTCCAGTGGGCTGGCGCTGATGATGCCACTCGCGTGTCTGCCGATGGCATGTCTGCGAGTGAGGTGGATAAGAGGGTTCGACTGGTCACGAAGGATGTGCTTCCGAGTGAGCCAGTTGTTCCTCCCTTTGATGCTTCGAATCCTCCTCCCGAGGTACATTTGTGCTACACAGTAGCTTATTTTCTCGATTGCTTTTCTGTTGTTTACTTGTTCTTTTTGCTGATCTTCGCTGTCTGTATGCAGGATTGGGCGGTGTCGCCTTGTATGCCTCCTCTCCCTGAGGGGGTTATTCCTCGTGAAGCTTTGGAAGAGGACGAGTCTGAATCGACTGTCCCTTCTGATGTGGAAGAGGAAGCCCCCGAGTCCGAGAGCCCGGATACTCGCAAGCGTTCACGCAGCAAAGATTCTGATGCGTCGTCTCCTTCGACTCCAGAAGGTACGGTCGTTGGTACGGAGTCGCCAATTCCTGCCGTCCCTGTGAGGGCTGTGGCACCGTCTTCTCGCAAGAAGATGCGATTGCCTAAGGAGTCTTCGTCAGAGTCGGCGGAGGCCATGTTTGATCTTGACAAGTTTGACTGGTAAGTTTTCGAGTTCATTTGCTCTTCTCTGTTTTCTTCTTGTTGACTTGCCCTGGGAGTTTGCCTTTTTTCAAGGTGAGTTTTGTCTTGTAGTCAAGAGGCGTCGTCATCTTCTGGCAACGTCGAATTTTTGAAGGAATCTGGAGTCGCGACCTCAAAGTCCAAGAAAGAGGTCGAGCGCGCTCCTTCCCCTCCAGTGGCGGCCCACTCCGGGCACAACTCTTCCAGCTCTTCTCACGCAGGGGAGCATCGAATGGTTGCCCGGATGACGGCACATCAAACATCTTCGGAGTCATTGGAGGACCATGTAAGTGTAGTTGTTTCCTTCTTTGTAGCATTGTAGTCGATGTTATATATTTCCTCTGATGGTTCTTTGTTTGTGCGACAGCTCCTTGTAAAGGAAGCCACGCACTTGGCAGAGCAAGTGATGGCGATGGGCCGCCAGCATGCAATGCTGGAGACGCGTCACCGCGTGGTTGAAAGTGAGTGTTCTACACTTACTATTCTTCGTCTTCTCTTTTTGGTGTAGTCGATTGATAGTCAACTTTTGCTTGTCGTGTAGCTGAGCATAATGCTCTATTGCGTGACGCCGCCACCTTGGAAAAGACACTGGCCGCGGCTGTGAAGGGTCGTGACGAGGCAATCGCAGCGCGTGACGAGGCACATAAGCGTGAAGAGGATCTGCGTCCTTCCTTTGCGGCCAGGGAAAAGCTGTTCGAAGAACAACTGTTCTCAGTCGCCAAGGCTCTCTCAGGTACCTTTTCTTGTGGATATTGTTGTCCTTCTCTGTATCTAGTGTTTTTGCTGGTGGCGTTGAAGTTTTGATCCATGTGTGGGTTCATGTGCAGATGCTGGCGATTTGAGCTTTGACCCATAGGCCCTTCGTCGTGATGACGCTCTGGCAGGTGCGGTGTCCGCAGTCGAGGACCGTAGCGCTGCCGTCCAAGATATACTTTCCAAGGCCAAGGTCGCCCTCAGTCGCCTCCGGGAGGAGTTGATGCCGAAGGCGGAGCTGGTCGATAATATGGACGAGCTGGTGGAATCACTCGCCGGGGGTGTACCTACCACCTACAAGAACTCCCTCCGCGCGGCTGACGCGACCATGTCACTCGCCGTGGTGCAGGCCCACGGAGTCGAGATTGATCCCTCTGCGGTGTCGAAGGCGATGCCTGTTGGCGCAGATGGTCAGCAGGTAGTCTTCGCTCCTTTCGCGACTGCCTGTGACAAATATGGGCATCACTTGATAAATACTGTCGCGAAGTACTCGGAGGAGCTCCAACGTGCCAAGAAGGCGGCGAAGGCTTCGGCCTCAGGGGCCGGCGGAAAGTCAGCGGCGTCTGACACTGCCACGGATTTGATGAAGCCCCCGAAGCCGTCGAAGTCGAAGAAGCCAACTGCTCCGTAGTTATTTTTTGTAATAGTTGCTTAATTGTCCTTTTGTTTAAGAACATGCCTGCTGGCGAGTGTGTCTGTTGATACTTATGCCGGTCTTGAATGCATCTGACCCTTTTGTCTTTGTGTTGATTTGGTCGTCTTATTTGCTTCTGTCTTGACTTGTGGTAGGATACATCAAGTGATCCTGTGAGGGGAACCCAGGACTCGCCATCTCTTGATGATACAGTGGCACCACCGCGCTCCAGGGTAGAGGAGCTATCCTTGCTTTCGCGACTTCGTGATCGCGTGAAGCAGATGGAGCGTGAGTTGCCCGTGATCCGCGGTAGCGCAGACGTGTGGAAGTCGAAGGCGGAAGAAGCCGTCGCCCGCGAGCAATATCTGCTTGGCGAGGTGCGTTGCTAGGGGACCAGTTTAAGTGTTAGTTTGCTTATTCTCATCTTTTCCTTTGTAGTTACTCGCAGCGGTACGTTGTACTCATGCTATTGATGCTGCTTCGTGTAGTTGTTAGCGCGCGCCATCCGCATGAGGAGAAGGATAGAATTGCCATTCGCCTTCATGATCTCACCCAGGAGCAACTTCAAGAGAGTGGGTACTTCTGGGTAGATCATGGTCGTGCGACTGCGCTGGCGACCCTGCAGGATCGTGCATCGCGGGTGCTGCTCTTTCTGAAAAAGTCGCGGTCGTGCTTGAAGAACATTTATCGGGCGATGTTCCCGCTGGACGACACTCCATCAAGCCTGCTGGCTCTTCTTGCCAAATTTCAAGATCTGTCCGCGGTTCGCGAGTGCGTGAGGCAGCAATTGGTGGCTGGTGCCAAGGCTTCCCTCTCGATGGTGCGATTGCACAGGCCTGACGTGGATATTGCCGCCATTGCCTCTGGGCCGCCAGCGCCACCAGCAGGATATGCCTGGAATATGGTACCGCACTATCAAGCGGTGGACCGTCCAGCAGAGGAGATCGTCGACTTGTTCGAGGAACAAACCAACGTTCTTATGTTGCAAGAGTAGCCAAATTTGTATCCTGCACATAAGTGTACTTGTGTTGTAAAGTTCGTATAGATGTTGTAGATAATTTATTGTCGAATGTGTATAAAGAGCTTTGCTAGCATGAAGTGCGTTGCACTATGCGAGTCCTTTTCGTTAGCCTGGCCATGTTTTATCTCAGTCCCTTGTCAACCTGTCAGGTGCGTTGCAGTTGGATTGAGGTTGTGTTTAAGGGTTTCGATTGATGTACCAGCTACTCAGGATGTTGCGTTTTGGTTCGAAAAACAGATGTGTATAGGGTGGCGCAGCCCCCGAGTATATAAATTGAAAAGTAAAGGAGAACACAGAGTTTTGGGGCACTTAGCTTTTATTTATTCAATGAACAGTGCGAGGTACAATGTGTGGCTAAGTAGCCTTGGCTGAGTAGCCTTATTTGCAATGTAGAAGTAAAAAATGACTAAGTGTAGAAGCGTCGCAGCTGTGCGACGTTCCAGGGGTTGGAGTATGCGACTCCTGTCTCTAAATCTTGTAGGCGATAGGCGCCACCTGGGATTACTTCTGTAATCACATACGGTCCTTCCCAGGGGGACTCGAGCTTGAGATGCCCCTACTGCTTCAGTCGCAAGACCAGGTCACCTTTGACGAAGGATCTGGGGCGAAGCCTCCTACTGTGGTAGTTGCGCAGGTTCTACTGGTAGATCGTGGATCTTTCTGCGGCGATTTATCTTGCTTCGTCAAGGAGGTCGACGGAGTCTTCGAGTGCGAGGGATGACTCTTGTTCGCCGTAGGCGACCACGCGCGGCGCCTTGTACCGTACCTCGGCTGGTAGTACTGCCTCTGCTCCGTGCACCATAAAGAATGGCGTGTAGCCCGTGATGTTGTTTGGAGTTGTACGTAGGCTCTATAGTACGGATTGCAGTTCATCCGGCCAGCAACCCGCGGCTTGTTCGAGTGGTCGGAGGAGTCGCTTCTTGATGCCGCTGCAGACGAGCCCGTTTGCTTTTTCCACCTGACCGTTGGTCTGTGGATGCGCTACTGAGGCGTAGCTGATGTTGATCCCTAGGTTCTCGCAGAATTCTTAGAACTCCTTGGATGTGAAGTTCGTCCCGTTATCGGTGATGATGTTGTGCGGCACGCCGAAGCGGTAGACGATGGACTCGAAGAACTTGACTGTGCTGTGCGCGGATTGGTTGGTCACCGGCATGGCCTCGATCCACTTAGTGAATTTGTCGACTGCAACCAAGAGGTAGATGTAACCTCCACGAGAGGACCTTGGAAGCTTGCCAACCATGTCGAGCTCCCACTGTGCGAAGGGCCAGGCCAATGGAATAGGCCGTAGCTCTGCGCCTGGTGCGTGTGGCTTGTCCACGAATCGCTGGCAAGCATTGCATTTTTGGACTATGTCCTTGGTGTCGCGCATGGCCGTGGGCCAGTAAAATCCAGCTCATAGAGCTTTGCCAATGAGGGCGCGACTGCCGGCGTGGTGCCCGCAGGTCCCTTCATGGATGTCGAGGAGAACTGCTCTTCCATCGGCCATGGAGACGCATCGTTGTAGCACTCATGTGATGCTGCGTTTATACAGTTCGCCGTTGATAATGGCGAATGCCTTGGAGCGCCGCGCGATGTGCCGTGCATCTGTTGGGTCGTCTGGTAGTCTCTTGCTGAGGAGGTACGTAATGGACGGCTGCGTCCAAGATTGCTCGATCATCATGACGCTCATTGGTCCTTCGAGTCCGTGTCCAGCTCCAAGTCATCGAGTGCCATTGGCTCATTGGGTGGCGTAGCCCCCGAGTCCATTGATGCGCTTATTTTCTTCTCTGCGGCCTTTGGCTTGATGGAGCATTCGCATATGCGCTCGAGAAATACCCCAGGTGGTATGGGGGCGTAGGTAGAGCCTATGTTGGCGAGTGCGTCCGCCTCTTCATTGCTTTCGTGACCTATGTGTCGCAGCTCGCAACCATCGAAGTCTCCTTCGAGTGTATCGTAGAGGTCGCGGTACGCGATCATGTTGTCGTTCAGTGCGTTGCACTCATGCATTGTTTGGTTGACGACCAACTTGGAGTCGCCATATATGATGAGCCTCTTGGCGCCACAAGCTTTTGCCATCCTCATCCCGTGCAACAAGGCCTCGTATTCAGCCTCGTTGTTTGAGGCTGTGAACTGCATTCGCAGGATATACTTCAGCTTGTCCCCTTGAGGTGATGTCAGTATGACACCTGTGCCTGCTCCGTCTTTCCGCTTGGACCCATCAAAGTGCATTGTCCAGAGGTAGGACATATCTGGCTTGTCTGGGAGTTGGTTCTCCATCCAGTGCACGAGGAAGTCAGGGAGAACTTGCGACTTGATTGCGTCACGCTTTTCGTATGTGATGTCTCGTGGAGACAGTTCTATTCCCCAAAGCACGACTCGCCCCGTGGCGTCGGAGTTATTGAGGATATGTCCCAACGGGGCGTCGCTGACTACCATGATTGGGTGTTCCTGGAAGTAGTGGGGCATTCGCCGGGCGGTCATAAAGACGCCGTATGCCAGCTTCTGGTAGTGCGGGTACCGCTGTTTTGTTGGCGCGAGGACCTCGTTGAGGTAGTATACCGGGCGTTCTACGCCATGGACCTTGTTTTCCTTAGCCCGCTCGACGACGAGCACTGTGCTAACCACCTGGTTGGTGGCGGAGATGTACAACAATAGTGGTTCCCTTTCTCATGGAGTCACTAGCACTGGCGAAGTGGATAGCAGGCGCTTGAGATCTTCGAATGGTTCTTGTGCTTCATTGGTCCACTCGAATTTTTCAACTTTGCGGAGGAGCTGGTAGAAGGGCAGTGCCTTTTCACCCATCCAACTGATAAATCGACTGAGGGCCGCGATTCGTCTGGCCAGTTGCTGGACGCCTCTTATGTTCTTCGGCTTCTCCATGGCCAATATGGCTTTTTATCTTCTTCGGGTTCGCCTCGATTCCCCTCGCGGAGATGAGATACCCAAGTAGCTACCCAGATGGTACGCCGAAGGCACACTTGTCCGGATTGAGCTTGATCCGGTAGCGGTCGAGGTTGGCAAAGGTTTCGCGCAAATCGTCGATTAGAGAGGCTTCCTCCTTGGTCTTGATTACTATGTCGTCGACATAGACTTGGATGTTGCGACCCAGTTGTTTCTTGAGGCAAGCCTGCATGCACCGCTGGTAGGTGGCTCCCGCGTTTTTTAGCCCGAAGGGCATTGTGTTGTAGCAGAACACACCAAAGGGCGTTGTAAACGCTGTTTTCTCTTGATCTTCCTCCTTCATTCGAATTTGATTATAGCCTGAGTAGGCGTCGAGGAAGCAGAGACGCTCGCATCCCGCGGTGGAGTCGATGATTTGGTCGATCCGTGGCAGCGGGAAGTGATCCTTTGGGCAGTGCTTGTTCAGAGAAGTGAAGTCCACGCACATCCGCAGGATATCCGTGTCCTTTTTTGGTACCAGCACCGTATTGGCGAGCCAAGTGCTTTCCTTGATCTCGCGTATGAACTTGGCCTTAAGGAGTCTATTGATCTCCATTCCGACTTCCTGCGCTCGTGGCTCAGACAGTCGTCTGATTTTTTGCTTGACTAGTCTTGCGTCGGGGTTGACGTTGAGTGTGTGATCGGCGAATTCCCTGGGAACTCCTGGCATGTCCGCAGGACACCAGGCAAAAATTTCCCAGTGCTCACGGAGGAATTCAACGAGCGCAAGTTCCTATGCGGGACTCAAGTTGTTGGCAATGAGGGCCGTCTTGGCGGGATCCGATGGATGGACCTGCACCTTCTTTGTGTGCACAGATGAGTCGAAGGAGAGGTCAGGTGAGCTGGGCCTACTCAGGGGAGGCAGACTGTTGTCTGTCGTCTCTTTCAGCCTTGCGAATTCCTCCTGCATGCCGAAGGACTGGGAGATTCTGTTGAATTCCCTGTCACAACTGTCAGATCGCTCAAAGCTCCCGTTGATCGTTATGACGCCGTTGGGACCTGGCATTTTCATCTGCAGGTAGGCGTAGTGGGGTACTGCCATGAACCTAGCGAACGCGACGCGCCCGAGGATGCAGTGATACTGTGAGGGCCAGTCGACGACCTCGAAGTCAATGCGCTCGCGCCGGAAGTTCTTCGGCGTGCCGAAGATGACGTCGAGGTTGATTTTGCCTAGGGGGTATATGCCTTTCTCTGGGACGATGCGGTGGAACGTTGTGTCCGATGCCTCCAGGCAGGTTAGAGGGATCCTCATCGCTCGCAAGGTACTCGCGAATATGAGGTTGATGCCGCTTCCGCCGTCCGTGAAGACGTGACTCATGTCGAAACCTCCAATTTGCGCCTCGAGTACGAGGGGGCAATGACCTAGACGAGGTATTTGAGGCGGGTGGTCGCGTTTGTCGAAGGTGATGCACGACTCACTCCCGCTGAGGTACTCAGTGGTGGATGGTGGCGAGTGCGTGGCCAAGTTGACTTGGCGAGTGATGGCCTTCTGCACCCTGTTGGAGGGGCGTCCTTTTTGGATCATCATGGTACCCATGGCCCGTGGGTACGGTTCTCCTCCGTGGTGCTGGTCCGGTGTGGCTCTGTTTGGGAGTGGCCCAGGTGGTGGTGGTGGTGCGCCATGTGCCACAGCGCCTGGAGCGGCTCCGTAGCCTCTTTCGACTGCATTGCGGTTCATCCGAACCAATCCCTCGTGTAGCTTGAGGAACTCGCGGCAGTCTTTGAGGAGGTGGCTGGACTTTCTCTTGCCGTCATGTTTGTCGATGTAGAAGTGTACCGTGCATGGCCCGGACAGTTTATCCTCGATGGAGGCCGCTGGTGCCTCATCGTGAGTGCGGCGTTGCCATACTTGCGTGGTTTTTCCGGAGTCGCGGTATCCGCCACTACGGTATCCGCTATTGCGGTTATCGTCGCGTCTATCGGCGTAGCCGGCTGCGACCATGTTGACGTCATCACGATCGTCGTAGATGCGCTTGCGACGCTTGCATCGGCGGTCTCGTCTGTGTTCGAGTTCCGCCTCCTCGTCGGAGTGAGCGCGATTCTTCACCGAATCTTCTCCGTCGGCCCACCGATTCGCGATCTCCATCAGGTGGTCGATGGTCTGGGGCTTTGAGCGGCCCAGCTCCTCCCTGAGCTCTAGGCGGCGGACACCACCGTTGAATGCATCAATCGCGCGGTCTTCCAAGATGTTCTCCGCGGAGTTCTTGATGATGGGCCACCTTTGGATGTAGGAGCGCAGCGATTCGCCAGATCTTTGCTGGCAGCATCTCAGCTCTTCAATTGATGCGGGCCGCTAGTACGTGCCCTTAAAGTTGCGCACGAAGCTGTAAACCAGCTCATCCCAACTGCGAAATGGATCCGCGTGGGAGGTTATTGAGCCATGCTCGGGCGGCGCCCTGTAGCTGTAGCTGCAAGCATTGCATGGCAGTACTTCGACTGCCTCCGTGGAGTCTGACGGAGGAGATGTGATCCTCCAGCCAGATCTTGGGGTCCTGTAGACCGTCGAATTTCGGATTCTCCGACGGGAGTTTAAACCCTTTAGGCATCCGCTTCTGCCTAATGGATCTGCTGAAGCATCGGGCGCTGCAGAGCTCCCCATCTTCTTCTTCCGTGTCAGTTGACTGAGCATGTCGTGCCCTTGATTTGTCGATCTTGCAGTGCGTGAGGTCGTCGCACGCATCGTAGTCGCGGTCGTGTCGCCGTGAGCGGCGGCGTCGAGACAGGTTGTGACTGTCATCGCTGGATGAGGGCGAGGAGTGGCGCTTTGCTAGCGCTTTGCCCTTTTTTGGGTCTGGTACTGGCTCCTTGTCGAGGGCGGCCTCGATTAACCCCAAACCCACGATCGTAGATCGGTGCATGGCAGTTCGGGGATCTCCAGCTGGCGGCTGGTTATTGAGGAGGTACATGGTGGCTGCTGTCACCGCAGCCTGCGGCGTCCTGGGAACCATGTTGCCTCTCGTGTCGTCTGTCATAGAGCCGAAGTCGAGGACTTTCGCGGCCTATATGCTCTCTTGTTCGGTGAGGTGAGCCATCCGTGATTGCCTCTTCTTGGCGAGGTACTCGTTGCCCTTTGAGGAGGATCCTCAGTAGGAGGAGAGCCCAGCGCGACGAAGGCTCGATTCGTCCGCTGCCTTTTTACGCGCCTCAAGTTGCGCGATTGTTTGCACCTGGCGCTTGAATTCTTCCTTCAGGAGCCAGTGGTAGCCCATCAGTAGTTCTTGCGGGGACCCAAAGGGTAGAGGTGTGCCTCGCAGGGCCTCACGGCAGCGAGCCCATTCTTGCTCGTTGAGCTTGATCACGACGCGTTCGCCGGTTTGCTCATTTATTATGGATGGAGGTTCGACTGCTCCTCCGTTGTTGGCGGGGGCACGATTGCCGCCGTTGCCACCATTGCCACCGTTACCGGCGTTGGGTGGATCGGTTCCGTTGCCAGGGTTACCACCGTTGTCGCGATTGGCGGAGGTGTTGCCTGCGTTGATGACGGCGCACATGAAGTGATTGGGGAAGCTATTGCTTCCACAGCTTTCATATCGCTCAGATCGGAACAAGTGGCCAGATCGCTCAGATCGGAATCGCGACTGCTGTCGCTGATCGTATTCTCGACTGCCACCGAGGCGTTGAGCTCGCTGAGGGTGTTGATCGATGGAGGGAACCATGATGCCAGGGCAATCGCCGGTCCTTTCGGCTGATCAGGCATGCGAAGCGTGCCCATCTGACCAACTTGGAAGCGGAAGGTCCCAATCGCCAGGCTGATTCCGACGCCCACAGACTCGAAGGCCGGGCGGGTGGCCGGTGTATGGACGGTGAAGTCGAAGGCGCTGAAGAGCTGGCGAATCTCCGCTGTTGCGGAGTTGTAGATCGCAGTTGATGGGGCCGAAGAAGCCGCAACATCAGCACTCCCAATTCCCACAGACGGCGCCAATTGACGAGGGTTTAACTCATCAATGCCCATTGTTATGGACTTGGGTTTTGGAGAAGGAGGGAGCGCTGGAGACATCTATCGGCTAGCAAACAAGCACACAGGGGACAAAGGATTTACTCAGGTTCAGGCCTCGTAGAGGTCCCTACTCCTACTTGTCTGCTCGTGGAATTATCGAAGGAGTCGAAAGTTACAATGGTGCGCAGATGCAATCTGGCGAGGTTGTGGAAACTAGGGTTGCGTGTGTCCTCCTCGCCGCCCTCTCCTAGCCTTTATATAGATAGGCTAGGTCTCGGGTAGTAGGTCGAGTCGGTTACAAGTTAGGGTTTTTCCCTTTCAAACTTTCTATCTTTAGCTTCTTCTTGTTCTTCAAGCAATCGAGAGTCCGCAGGCCACTCGAGTTCCTTGTTTGGGCCTTGGCGACACCGTGGGCCTGTACGTATTTGGACCGTATATATCAAGCTCGAGTACCTGTAGGGTATACCCACGACAGGGTTGGTCAGGGAGGGAGGGGCGACGCTCCGTCGCCCTCGGGGGAGAGAGCGCGTCTCGGGGGGTTTACTAACGGCTTCACATAGAGACCCTACTCCAAAAACCTTGGCTAGAAATATCTTGCCAAAATTAGCATATTTTCACACATATTGTCCAAAATTCTCGCATAATGGAAGTGCTACGTACTGCTATATACTGCAATGTTAACTGCTAACAGATTGCTAACTGCAGTACTGATTATTGACCATTGATATGTACACAGATTGTTAACTGCAAACAGTCATTCATGAAGGAGGAAAAAATCTGAAGTGATCTTGGCTTAAGAGTTAACGGAAATACTACATGGAGATTTATGAATGGCTTAAACAGATTATAATGAACTGAAATGACATCCCGGAAAAAAATTACTCTGCAATCTACAACTCATCTCGTGCATACAACTGACAACACAAATTAAGGTTGTTTCTGAAGTATTTAGTGTTCTATAGATTGAACTGAACTATGTTTTGGGAGATCACAAAAATCGTGGGTGAAGGGAGCAACTTGGAAGCAAGAGATCGGAAAGGAGACTCCATGCTTGGGTTGGGTTGACTCGCGAAGCTCGCAGGCACAGGCGAAGGATCCAGCCCCGCCGCTCACATATCCTAAGCTTTGGACCGAAAAAATCCGAACTTGAATCTCCCCTGCTTCGGTGCTCTCCCGTGCTTTGGTGGCATCGGTGAAGAACAAGGATGGTGACCTGGAGCTTATCCCGCCGTTAGAGGGCAGATCATGCAGCGTTGTTCGCTAATATAGTGCAGCGGCGTGGGTGGACGCAAAATCCAGCCTTGAGCACCGGATGATGAGGGGTAACCTTGGCAATGTCCATTGTTATGGACTTGGGTTTCAGGGAAAGAGGATCATTGGTGATTTCGTCGACTTATCAGATAAACAAGGGAGTCAATGCCCGTCCGATTATTATCAAAGATGATTATAGAATCGTCGTTTCACTAGATGCAATCTAACTCACGGCGGGTTGTGGTTTGCTGAAAAGCTACGGTACCCTCTCCGTCGGCTCATCCCAGCCTTTATATGAGAGGTTGGCTCCCAGGACCAAGTACGGGTCGGTTACAACTTGAATCTACAACTCTACGACTATGTCGATTTATGTTTCTATCTTGACCACCATATTTGGTTCCTGGGCTTCAGATGCTTACAGGATTCTTGATTTTTTGTGAGCCTCATGGGCCATGGCTTATATAAGTCCTAGGTTACCAATTACGGGAACCCAATAAATCATACCCATGTCAGTAGCCCCCGAGGCTCCACTCGAATCGTAGATTCGGGTTCAGTCTCAAAGAAATTTTCAGCATCGGACCCGAATTTCTTCGAGTAAACGAACTATGAGTTCAGTATTTTTGTCATGGGGATTTTGGTATAACGAACTTGTTATTCTCCTGCACCTAAACCTGCTGTGTTCGGCATCTTGGTGTATATACTTGAACCTCTTGTTATTCATTTGGTTTTGACCAACGTACACCTCATTTGGGACACCTTGCTGCTCCCCTTGCACCAGCTCTTGTCCTTCGGTAGAACCCTCAATTCTGTCATCGTGACTATCTTCTGTTGGTATTACTCCAACCACAACTTCCCTTGATATTTTAGAGTTGTTCTCTTCTTCTTTCTCTCCCCCTGTCTTATTGTCCAGATCTAGAACATCACTAGGAAATGTGTCAGGAAAAACATTAGCCAAAATCAACAGGTTCCCCATAAAATGGTTCGTGTTCCCTAAATACTACATCCAATGTCACAAACATTCGCTTTTCAGATGGACACCAATATTTATAACCTTTCTGTTTTCCAGAATATCCCACGAATACACACTTCACTGCTCTAGGGTCTAACTTCCCAACTGACGGTCTATAATCCCTCACAAAACAAACATATCCGAATATCTTCGATGGCACGACATAAGTAGTCTCACCAGTTAAACACTCAATTGGTGTCTTGTTGTTAAGCACCCGAGAAGGCATTCTATTCATCAAATGTGGCGCCCCGCTAAAACCACTACTAGAAAATCACGGTGTTTTCATCATCATGACTGTATGCTCATGTCATCATGCCACCTTGCATTTGAGCATCGTCATGTCATCTTGCATTTGTTTGCATAAAACTATATTTTGAAAAGTCTGATTTTGTTTTCTAAACGCCCCTTCTTTTATTCAAACTATAAAAGCAGGGTCTCCGGAATATTTTGTTTTGTCTACCAACGGATTTTAAAAGCCTTGTTTTTTATAAATAAAACATTTAAATTATTTTTGGGAGGCAGCCAGCCAGGCCCGAAAGCCCAGTCGGCCACCTCCAGATAAAAATCCTACCTACCCCAGAACCATCCAAACCCTTTTCTACCAAATACCCTACCCCTAATCCTACCCAGCCTTCCTCCACCTCACCCTGACCAATCCCCTCCCTCCACCTCACACCTCCACCTCACTCCAGCCTATCCTTGCACGCCACATCATCCCACCTGTCCACCACACCACCCACCTCCTCCTCTTTCCCGCCATCCACCAACTCCCACATACCTGGACGCCGATCCCCACTCCACCTGAGCCAGCCACCCACCCCGCTCCATCCCTGGCCCCAACCCGCCTCGCTCCCTGGCCCACCTCCCTACGTGCATCCCGCGTACAACCTCGCGCCCGCACGTCTCTGCTACGCGCGCGAGCGAGAGATTCTCTCCTAGACCGACACAACCCCATCCCGCTCCCGCTCGGCCCCACCAGACACTTCCCCCACCTCGGTCTCTCCGCTCGCGTCGTCTCTCCCTGGTCTCGTTCGCTCGACCCACCTCTCCCGTCTCCCGCACGCGCCCCGCAATCCCCGCCGCCGACCGCGCTCCCTCTGCCTCCCACTGCCATCGACCACATCCCCCGCGACCGTCTCCCCCGCCGCTTCCTCCACCTCGGCTCGCCCGCTTCACCGGCCGTCCTCCGCGCGCAAGATCCGGCCCACGGCATCCCCCGGCTCCAGATCCCCATCGCCACCCTCCGCCGGAGCCGGTCCCGCCACCATCTCCTCCCCCTCGCCGCCACCCTGGCCGCCGCCGGTGTCCCGTCTACCCCGCCGTCCCCACCAGCCACGGCGACCGCCACCTCTCCCCCACGACCTCGGTCACCGCCAGTTCGGGACCCGCCAGCATCGCCGCCTACGCCCTTCCCCTCGCCCGCAAGCTCCGCCGGCCGGCCTCCTCGCCTCCTCCTGGTGTCCTCGCATGGCGCCTCCGCCCACGGCATCCCCCGGCTCCGCCCCTGGGCGCCGCCTCCTTCCTCTATGCAGAGCACCTCCGCCACCGCCGGCGAGTTCCTCAGCCTGTCTCCGCCAGCGCTGTCCTCGGCGTCCTCCCCGAGCTCACCTCCCGCGTCGGTCTACCACCTCTGCGCCGGCGCCGCCGCCCCTTGGCTCCACCAACCGCGACCCCGGTCGCCTCTGCGCGTCTCCGCGAGCCGCCACCGTCGCCGTTCCTTGGCCTTCTTCTCCCCGTCGCGTGACCCTAGCGCCGCCGAGAGCCCGTCCTCGAGTTGCATCCGTCGCCATGACCGCCGTCCTCCGCCTGTCGCCTGTCCCCATCGCTGCGTCGTGCTCGTCCACGACCCCTGCTGATGTACCGCGAGGATTTGGATTTGTATGTGGTGCAGTGATGTGTTTTTGGTGTGACATGTGTGTGGAGATGGAGGCAGTGTGCCACAGACCACTGATGTGGTGATGTTGAAGTGGCTCGAGTAGTACTACTCCGGCTACTTCCGCCTTGAGATGACCCAGGTCCGACACCCGACAACCGAAGTGGAACCGATGCCAATCCAAGCACGCCATCAACCACCGGCGTCGAATTTCGAGAACTTCGTCCTGGAACTCCAAGATCTCCGTCTCTAAACCCGAGGCCTTTGCCACAGAGCGTCGAGACCCCTGAACCCGGAGAATCCCTGGGCACCAAGATCTACCGGCGCCAAACCCAAGACCGACATCGTCACCCGAGCACTTCGACAAGAACGCCAAGTTCTCCTTCCTCTCAGACGCCAAGACCTGGATCCAAAGACCGCCAAGATCGCCACCGGAACGCCAAGTTCTTCATCCCGAACGCCAAGACCGACCCGATATGCGGACCCGACAAGATCTTCGCGGCGACAAGATCGACACCGACCGGGGCGAATCCGATTCGCCCCCGACGCCAAACCAAGTCCTTCTTCCTGGACCGCCAAGCTCTCCTTTCGTAGTCCGAGACCGATCTCGTCGAACCGTTCCCCCGTCAAACCCTGTCGAACCCCCGGACCC
Source organism: Avena eriantha (assembly GCA_910589775.1). Taxonomy (NCBI): domain Eukaryota; kingdom Viridiplantae; phylum Streptophyta; class Magnoliopsida; order Poales; family Poaceae; genus Avena; species Avena eriantha. The sequence goes on along the minus strand of OU342743.1, from coordinate 584,668,870 downwards.
CGGAACCCAAGATCTTCCGACCCCAGATGTGTGGACCTTTCCCGAGCCCCTATTTTACAAATGCTATATATAAATAGTTGCATATTAAATTGTTCATGTCGCATACATATTGTGTGGTGTGGGGGCATTATATTGATTCACCTAAATTATGCGGGATAACTTTGTCTTATTCCGGACTCCATTTAAATTTGTGTAGCGAACCGATACCTTGTTTTGCCTTGTTAAGACAACATTTAAATTGCGGGGTTTCTAAATAACTTGCACCGCCTAATTAATTGTCGGGGCCTCGGTTCCGCTTAATATTGCCTAATTGCACCGCATCTGCATCATATCATAATCATGCCGGATCTTCTACCGTAGTATTAAATATTGCATCTGATGTTTCTTCTAGTGTTTGCCTCTTCGCGGATTAGGCCGATGAGTTGATGCGAGTATCGACAAGTTCTCCGGATATGAACCTTCGGCAGTGTTTCCCAGGCGAGCATCTCTCCCTCTTCTACCTATTTTGCATTTATAGTCTTTATTTCCTCCTGTTGATCTATTGCTATCCGTGTCGCGATGCTTTAGTTTCCGTGCACCAGTTATATCCCGTGCAACCTCTATATTGCCTTGGACACCTCCTATTACCTGTGTTTGGTAGATAGCTGGCCTTGCGAGTCGTAGTCGCTTGCTCAGGTGTGATCTCGTGTTGTCGAGTACCACAGTTGTTGGTATGCTGGCAGATGTTTATGGTGGAGCTGTTTAGTGGTGGAGTTGATCATGACTTTAAATACAACTATTAAAATGCTAGCTATAACTAATGTAGAGGCATCGGTGGGCAATAGATGTTTTTTGGTTCTTCCACGCTCACTTGTGTCCCGTAGGACCCCGAGTACTTGATACATGTTCCTTGATTTTTTGCACTATCCACATCCGGAGGCCGTGGACCCCCCTGAGCCAGAGCTTGATTCATTTCTATTTCTTGGGGCCACAAAGTAGTTTGGGGCTTTATTACTATCCTCTACCTATGCCATGCTTTACTGTTTTATTTAAGATTGTGCGTGGAGCACCTGTACTGTTTAGGATTGCAGAGTGTTTTCGCGGTATCGAAAAGCCCAGTCACACTTTTGGGTTCCCAGTCGTTTACAGCCATTGGCGCAAACCTTGGGTCTTTCTCGGAGTCGGCCAACTTTGTTGCGGGTAACTTAATGGGGTGGCCCCCTGAAATATTTATGAATCCTGTGATCGCTTTGTCGTGAATGCCTCGTTGGGTTTTGAGTTGGTTTTTCCGAGGTTGATCGAGTGTGTGTTGCTATTTGTGCACCCTTGCAGGGTAAAACTTTCTGAAAGCCGTGTCCGCGGTTATGGACGACTTGGAGCACAGTATCTCGATCATAGACAAGCATAACTAAAGTAGTGCTATAAATTTGACTTAATATATGACTAGTAATCAGATTCAACTATAACGGAATGGATATTAAAAATGGCAACAACTGTTGGATCTGGGTTGTTTGTTATATCTGCCTAGTAAGTATTGCAACTCCAATGGAATGTGATAAAAGTGCCAACAATTGCTGGGTTTTGGGATTCCTCAGGACAATTATATCTGACTAGTAAATGTCCCAACTACAATGGAATGGTGATTAAAACTGCCCACTACTTATGCTATCAAGACGGCCCACGCTATCTATATCTGACTAGTAAGTGCTGCAACTATAATAGAATGAATAAAATTGCCAACTGCGTGAGTTCCTTGGTCTGACTTCCTCGTTTGGTCTCGAGGGGGAAATACCAGGATGGGTATGTTTGGTGTAGTCTCAGGTTGAATCCGAACAGGTCTTTCTTATCCCTCTCTAATAGCCGCCAGTGATACCGAGTCTCTATAGGTTGTTTAGTGCCGTTGCGCTGCCGCTTCAGTCCACCATACCTATGTAGGCGAGAGCCGCTGAATTCTAGCCTCGTCGTGTACTGGCCTCAGTACTGACGCTCCTCTTTTTCCTTTGCCCTTCGTCGGCACCCCTTTTGTTTTAGCAGGTTTGAGATCGACGTCGTTAGCAGGGTTACCCTTCCGGTTTGGCCTGGGCAGGGTTATGGACGCCATTGGTTATTCTTCAGGGCTCTTAGCCCCATTTGCATCGTGTCCGTAGTCGGACGCTCTATCATTTCAAGGTGATTTGGATCTTTGTATTGTATATCTGTATTCTTGACTCATGGAGTCGTTGATGTATATAGATCTGTCTGTGGGTCCCATCGAGGACTGATGTGTAATGGTATTACTTCGTTTTCCACCCGCACGAAAGTGCCTGGTGGGCGTCCTTGAATCGTTTCTATGCGGGTTTGGCGGGAATCGCTAAAACTTGCATAGGGCCGATTCGAGGGTGCTACAGAGTGGTATCAGAGCCCAATAGTTGCGATACCCCACAAGTCCAGCTTGTAGGATAACCTAGCTAACGGCCGAAGTAGAGTGTCAAAACTATTTTTGCAAAATCGGTTGGATAGATCTGATTAGGTCTGCTTTTACTCCTTATCCTTTGCTGTTCTCCTCTTACCTCTGCGTGTTTTGGATCTGCTCTCTTACCTTTCTTCAAGTCCAGGATTTCTCGTGGTTGGGTTCCGTCGTACCTTCAGGGTTTCGCTTCCTTCTTTGGTAACGGTGCTTCTACATCCGGTCTTCGTGCTATCTGAGGAATCCTTCATCTGTTGGACTTCTCTATGTTCTTTCTTTTGCCTTCCGGTGTTTTCCGACGCGACGACATCATCTACGCCAGATCCGATGCAGAGCCTGCATCACTCCTTTGTTTCCGAACCCCGCTTGTTGAGATCTTCAGTCTGATTTCGAGAGTTGATTGCATAATTCAACTATTTATGTACAGAGTAATGTTTTGAGTGCGGGATGGAGTCATGACCATACCACTACTCTTATCATTCGCTCTTGTACATCGAATCGGTGGATTCAGCAATTTTACTCCTTCCACGGAAGTTAGAGGTGGCTTTGTTTGTGGATACCTCTACCTTCGTCCTTTGTTTCCCGAAGTGTTCTCTCGACGATCACGGATAACGACCTGTTGTTAGTGGTGTCGCGAGGATCTACATGAAGCGTGAAGATTCAGATCGCCGACCTTCTTCCCGGTACCATGAGGCGGATCTCGAGGGCGAGATCCATTGTTAGTGGTGTCGAATTGTGGCGCCCCGCTAAAACCACTACTAGAAAATCGCGGTGTTTTTGTGTTGCGCATCATCATGACTGCATGCTCATGTCATCATGCCACCTTGCATTTGAGCATCGTCATGTCATCTTGCATTTGTTTGCATAAAACTATATTTCGAAAAGTCTGGTTTTGTTTTCTAAACGCCACGTCTTTTATTCAAACTATAAAAGCAGGGTCTCCGGAATATTTTGTTTTATCTACCAACGGATTTCAAAAGCCTCGTTTTTCATAAATAAAATATTTAAATTATTTTTGGGAGGCAGCCAGCCAGGCCCGAAAGCCCAGTCGGCCACCTCCAAATAAAAATCCTACCTACCCCAGAACCACCCAAACCCGTTTCTACCAAATACCCTACCTCTAATCCTACCCAGCCTTCCTCCACCTCACCCTGACCAATCCCCTCCCTCCACCTCACACCTCCACCTCACTCCAGCCTATCCCTGCACGCCACATCATCCCACCTGTCCACCACACCACCCACCTCCTCCTCTTTCCCACCATCCACCAACTCCCACATACCTGGACGCTGATCCCCACTCCACCTGAGCCAGCCACCCACCCCGCTTCATCCCTGGCCCCAACCCGCCTCGCTCCCTGGCCCACCTCCCTACGTGCATCCCGCGTACAACCTCGCGCCCGCACGTCTCTGCTACGTGCGCGAGCGAGAGATTCTCTCCTAGACCGACACGACCCCATCCCGCTCCCGCTCGGCCCCACCAGACACTTCCCCCACCTCGGTCTCTCCGCCCGCATCGTCTCTCCCTGGTCTCGCTCGCTCGACCCACCTCTCCCGTCTCCCACACGCGCCCCGCAATCCCCGCCGCCGACCGCGCTCCCTCTGCCTCCCGCCGCCATCGACCACATCCCCCGCGGCCGTCTCCCCCGCCGCTTCCTCCACCTCGGCTCGCCCGCTTCGCCGGCCGTCCTCCGCGCGCAAGCTCCGGCCCCCGGCATCCCCTGGCTCCAGATCCCCATCGCCGCCCTCCGCCGGAGCCGGTCCTGCCACCATCTCCTCCCTCTCGCCGCCACCCTCGCCGCCGTCGGCGTCCCGTCTACCCCGCCGTCCCCACCAGCCACGGCGACCGCCGCCTCTCCCCCACGACCTCGGCCACCGCCAGTTCGGGACCCGCCAGCATCGTCGCCTGCGCCCTTCCCCTCACCCGCAAGCTCCACCGGCCGGCCTCCTCGCCTCCTCCTGGCGTCCCCGCATGGCGCCGCCACCCACGGCATCCCCCGGCTCCGCCCCTGGACGCCGCTTCCTCCCTCCGCGCAGAGCACCTCCGCCACCGCCGGCGAGTTCCTCCGCCCATCTCCGCCAGCACTGTCCTCGGCGTCCTCCCCGAGCTCACCTCCCGCGTCGATCTACCTCCTCTGCGCCGGCGCCGCCGCCCCTTGGCTCCACCAACCGCGACCCCGGTCGCCTCTGCGCGTCTCCGCGAGCCGCCACCGTCACCGTTCCCTGGCCTCCTTCTCCCCGTCGCGTGACCCTAGCGCCGCCGAGAGCCCGTCCCCGAGTCGCATCCGTCGCCATGACCGCCGTCCTCTGCCTGTCGCCTGTCCCCGTCGCTGCGTCGTGCTCGTCCACGACCCCTGCTGATGTACCGCGAGGATTTGGATTTGTATGTGGTGTAGTGATGTGTTGTTGCTGTGACATGTGTGTGGAGATGGAGGTAGTGTGCCACAGACCACTAATGTGGTGATGTTGAAGCGGCTCGAGTAGTACTACTCCGACTACTTCCACCTTGAGATGACCCAGGTCCGACACCCGACAACCGAAGTGGAACCGATGCCAATCCAAGCACGCCATCAACCACCGGCGTCGAATTTCGAGAACTTCGTCCTGGAACTCCAAGATCTCTGTCTCTGAACCCGAGGCCTTTGCCACGGAGCGTCGAGACCCCCGAACACAGAGAATCCCTAGGCACCAAGATCTACCGGTGCCAAACCCAAGACCGACATCGTCACCCGAGCACTTCAACAAGAATGCCAAGTTCTCCTTCCTCTCAGACGTCAAGACCCGGATCCGAAGACCGCCAAGATCGCCACCGGAACGCCAAGTTCTTCATCCCGAACGCCAAGACCCGACCCGATACGCGGACCCGACAAGATCTTCGCGGCGACAAGATCGACACCGACCAGGGCGAATCCGATTCGCCCCCGACGCCAAACCAAGTCCTTCTTCCCGGACCGCCAAGCTCTCCTTCCGTTGTCTGAGACCGATCTCGTCGAACCGTTCCCCCGTCGAACCCTATCGAACCCCCGGACCCCGAAACCCAAGATCTTCCGACCCCAGATGTGTGGACCTTTCCCGAGCCCCTATTTTACAAATGCTATATATAAATAGTTGCATATTAAATTGTTCATGTCGCATACATATTGTGTGGTGTGGGGGCATTATATTGATTCACCTAAATTAAATATGGAGTGTTTATGCAGGATATCTTTGTCTTATTCCGGACTCCATTTAAATTTGTGTAGCGAACTGATACCTTGTTTTGCCTTGTTAAGACAACATTTAAATTGCGGGATTTCTAAATAACTTGCACTACCTAATTAATTGTTGGGGCCCCGGTTCCGCTTAATATTGCCTAATTGCACAGCATCTGCATCATATCATAATCATGCCGGATCTTCTACCGTAGTATTAAATATTGCATCCGGTGTTTCTTCTAGTGTTTGCCTCTTCGCGGATTAGGCCGATGAGTTGATGCGAGTATCGACAAGTTCTCCGGATATGAACCTTCGGCAGTGTTTCCCAGGCGAGCATCTCTCCGTCTTCTACCTATTTTGTATTTATAGTCTTTATTTCCTCCTGTTGATCTATTGCTATCCGTGTCGCGATGCTTTAGTTTCCGTGCACCAGTTATATCCCGTGCAGCCTCTATATTGCCTTGGACACCTCCTATTACCTGTGTTTGGTAGATAGCTGGCCTTGCGAGTCGTAGTCGCTTGCTCAGGTGTGATCTCGTGTTGTCGAGTACCACAGTTGTTGGTATGCTGGCAGATGTTTATGGTGGAGCTGTTTAGTGGTGGAGTTGATCATGACTTTAAATACAACTATTAAAATGCTAGCTATAACTAATGTAGAGGCATCGGTGGGCAATAGATGTTTTTTGGTTCTTCCACGCTCACTTGTGTCCCGTAGGACCCCGAGTACTTGATACATGTTCCTTGATTTTTTGCACTATCCACATCCGGAGGCCGTGGACCCCCCTGAGCCAGAGCTTGATTCATTTCTATTTCTTGGGGCCACAAAGTAGTTTGGGGCTTTATTACTATCCTCTACCTATGCCATGCTTTACTGTTTCATTTAAGATTGTGCGTGGAGCACCTGTACTGTTTAGGATTGCAGAGTGTTTTCGCGGTATCGACAAGCCCGGTCACACTTTCGGGTTCCCAGTCGTTTACAGCCATTGGCGCAAACCTTGAGTCCGTCTCGGAGTCGGCCAACTTTGTTGCGGGTAGCTTAATGGGGTGGCCCCCTGAAATATTTATGAATCTTGTGATCGCTTTGTCGTGAATGCCTCGTTGGGTTTTGAGGTGGTTTTTCCGAGGTTGATCGAGTGTGTGTTGCTATTTGTGCACCCCTGCAGGGTAAAACTTTCTGAAAGCCGTGTCCGCGGTTATGGACGACTTGGAGCACAGTATCTCGATCATAGACAAGCATAACTAAAGTAGTGATATAAATTTGACTTAATATATGACTAGTAATCAGATTCAACTATAACGGAATGGATATTAAAATGGCAACAACTGTTGGATCTGGGTTGTTTGTTATATCTGCCTAGTAAGTATTGCAACTCCAATGGAATGTGATAAAAGTGCCAACAATTGCTGGGTTTTAGGATTCCTCAGGACAATTATATCTGACTAGTAAATGTCCCAACTACAATGGAATGGTGATTAAAACTGCCCACTACTTATGCTATCAGGACGGCCCACGCTATCTATATCTGACTAGTAAGTGCTGCAACTATAATGGAATGAATAAAATTGTCAACTGCGTGAGTTCCTTGGTCTGACTTCCTCGTTTGGTCTCGAGGGGGAAATACCAAGATGGGTATGTTTGGTGTAGTCTCAGGTTGGATCCGAATAGGTCTTTCTTATCCCTCTCTAATAGCCGCCAGTGATACCGAGTCTCTATAGGTTGTTTAGTGCCGCTGCGCTGCCGCTTCAGTCCACCATACCTATGTAGGCGAGAGCCGCCGAATTCTAGCCTCGCCGTGTACAGGCCTCGGTACTGACGCTCCTCTTTTTCCTTTGCCCTTTGTCGGCACCCCTTTTGTTTTAGCAGGTTTGAGATCGACGTCGTTAGCAGGGTTACCCTTCCGGCTTGGCCTGGGCAGGGTTATGGACGCCATTGGTTATTCTTCAGAGCTCTTAGCCCCATTTGCATCTTGTCCGTAGTCGGACGCTCTATCGTTTCAAGGTGATTTGGATCTTTGTATTGTATATCTGTATTCTTGACTCATGGAGTCGTTGATGTATATAAATTTGTCTGTGGGTCCCATCGAGGGCTGATTTGTAATGGTATTACTTTGTTTGCCACCCGCACGAAAGTGCCTGGTGGACGTCCTTGAATCGTTTCTATGCGGGTTTGGCGGGAATCGCTAAAACTTGCATAGGGCCGATTCGAGGGTGCTACATCAAATAAGCAGTTATCATCACAGCTTCACTCCATAGATATTTAGGAACATTCATGGCTATCATGATACAACGAGTGATCTCTAAGAGATGCCTATTTTTCCTTTCAGACAGCCCATTTTGCTCGGAAGTGCTTGGACAACTAGTTTGATGGATGATTCCAAAGCCTGACAAGTATTCATCAAAGTGTTTGTTTACATATTCTGTGCCATTGTCGGAATATTTTCACCTGTGCATCATATTGAGTCATGATTAAGTTGTGAAAATCTTTAAAACATTCAAACACGTCACTTTTATTTTTTAGCACATACACCCAGGTAGTCCTTGTGCAGCAATCAATAAACGTAACAAATGAACGATATCCATGAAGAGACCACACACCACTAGGACCCCATACATCCGAGTGGATGGTTTGAAATGGCACAACACTTCTATGATCAGATGAAATGTAGGAACTACGGGTTATTTTCCTATACTGACAGGCATCGCATATTAGACTTTCCTTGTAAATTTTACTGTAAAGGTTAGGATAAAGCTGACCCAGAGTGTTAAAGGACATGTGTTCCAGCCTGCGATGATGAAGAAGAAATTCCTGCAATGGTGACCGAGATAAAACTGCAGCAGTCACAGGTGACCTCTTATCATCTAGGTAATATAGACCATCGCGCATGACACACGTCGCAAGAATTTTTCCAGTACCAAGTTCCTAGAATAAGCACCACGTCGGGAAGAAAAGTGCAGCACAATTAAGCTCTCTTGTAATACAACTAATAGATAATAGATTTACTGGAAACGAGGGGACATGCAACACTGACAAAAGAGGCATATTAGATCCACACATGATTGTTCCTGAACCCAGAACAGTTTGAGCAGAGCCATCAGCTAACCTTACACTTTGCCTCTTTAAATCAGGAGCGTAGTCAACAAAATTTTCAAAAGAACCGGCCATGTGTCTAGAGGCCCTTGAATCTATTAGCCATGGTATATCAACCGTTTTATAATAACTCATGTCACCACTGGGGTTTGTAGATGTAGCAGATGCAGATGCATTGGAAGTCTTAGTCGATTACTTTTCCTCCATATACATCTTAAACTGGCACCACTTCCTCCAATCGTCAAATGACATCTCCACTCTCACAATTTGAAAACACTTTTTAACAGCTGTGGTAGTATTCACCCCGTCTCCAGGTCGCATACCACTGCCTCGACCACCATTAACATCACCTGCTTCACTAACACCAGAAGGTGGTGTAGCTACACAGCGATTACAGACACGCCGGAATGCAAAATTTACATTTCGGCAAGTCGTATTTGGGCATCGCCAATCCCAATCTCGCTGCCAAGATTTTGCAGCACCATCACCATGTCCTTTACTTCTACCTGATGCATTATCCAATTCAGTTTTTGTTTGACCTCCTGTCTTTGTGTTCTCCCCCTGCTCACCAATCCCATCAAACGGAGCTCGGTATTTTGCAGCCATAGCTCGCACCAAGTAGTCGTCAAAAACACCACAAGGCTTGAACTACCCCCACCAAACACTATGGCGCGGATCAAGTACCAATTCACCAGCGTTACTTGTTAGCACTATTACCTCCTGCTCTGCTTCACGACACAAGAAACAGCAGACTCAACCTCTGTTTCACCACCTCTCTGCCTTTGAGTAAGCTGCAATTACCAGCCTGATCCTAGCCTGCAGGAACTCCTTTGCCTTCTCTAGGTCGCTACCCACTAAATCCTGTAGCAGCTCCCCACCTCAATCGCTGCTTGATGTTCCACCAAATCTCCTCTGGACGAGCAGTAGCCTCCGCCTCACTCCTTTCTCGACTCCTCTGCTTCGGTCGTGCCTGAATCACCCCACCAGCCACCGCTGCAACAACTCTGGCTGCCTCAACACCCCGAGGTGGTCAGCTTTGGAGGCCACTGCAAATCTTCTCCCTGTGCTCTGATACCATGTTGTCTTCCATACTCATCTACACTCTGATCTGGTGGATTGGGACTCTAGGTAGAACAGTAGAAGATGATCTCTCTGGCTCAGAACAGCCGAACTGTCTAGATTTCTCCTCTTCTCTCTACAAGTACATGATGGCCTTATGTCACTTTTTCTCTACAGCCCTTCTACTTTATTCTATTATCCTACAAGGCCAACCACACCTCAACACACCTCGGTCCTTTACTTACTCATTGTTCACCGCGTGTTACAGAAGTAGCAAAATAAGTAAAGGGCATGCCCAATTCAATAGTTCCTTGCTAATAACTTTAATAATTTAAAGACATTTTTCCTATTTCCGGATTCATGAAATGCATTGCACACATGTCCATTCCTCGTTCTCGTCAACAAACCATGGCATGCCATTTTTTCAAAATACAAATTCCATGGAAAATACAAATTATACTCTTTCTTGTATTGCAGTACCATTCTAATGTTGCTACTTTACATCACCCCTGTAACCTCCTATTCCCATGCGTTTCTCACTACTAACGCACAACCATATGAAATTTGAGTACACATCATCCATCAACTAATAGCAAAAACGAGAATAAGTTGCTGCAGAGTTCACCTAAGTAGTGTGCAGATTGTAGCGTGGTGGAATAGCGAAAAACTCCAGTGGCTCCCGAGCTCATTTTTTGAAAAAAATAAATAGAAAAGGTAATTTTAGGACACCAAAAAATCTGAAAAAATCACGCACAAAACTTTATACATTCCGAAGGTATGCAAAAAAATTCAGACAAAAATAGATTTGATTTTGTGAAATATAAAAAAGACAAATCTCTGACAGATATACGTGCTTCTTTATATACTATATACAACTAGGATTTTTTTTCTGTAGCCCAAAAGAAAACGAGTTTTTTACCGAAACTTGCCACGGTCCTTCGGCCCGCAAATATGTATTTCCAGAATAAATTTTATATTTTTTAAACAAAAAAGTACGAATTTTGAAATTTTCAAATATCGAGCTCACTGGAGCTCGGGAGCCACAAATCCTCTCTCGGTGGAATAGTCCATTGACACGGGCCCTAAGTACTGTGCAGATTGTAGCGTGGTTGGACAGTCCATTCGCACGGGCATGACGTTAGCTAGTCTAATGCAGAATGCTGGCAAGCGAAGATGCACTTTATTCTCCGTGCTAGAGCCTCATAGTGGCACTAGCGTAATAAAAAAAATTGTGAATACATGTTGGGAACCCCTTTTTGCCAAAATGTTGAGAAACGTTGACTCATCCTTATCCTACCAAGTGCAGGAAAGGTAAGAACGTTTGGATAATATATATACTGTGAACATATCTTTGTCTAATAAGAAATTTCAGTGATGACGATAGGAAAGGAAAGAAATACTCACTAATCAACTATAGGCTAAACATACGCAAATATGGCTGGTAAGTTTCCAAAAGAATATATAACCGATTGCATTTCCTACCTATTCTGTATCAGGACATACTTTGGCATTTATAACATTCCAATTAATAGAGAAGCTGGATAGACTAGGTAAATATCCGCCAATTGATAATTTCCTTTTCCTACGGCCCTTAATCTGAAACCATTCACAAAACGAATTGATATGTTAGATCTAAGAGCATATATATGCCTCATATGCGACTATCTCATCCAAAGATTCATCTAGTCAACATCCAGCAAACAAAAACACCTCTTCTCATTCCAGCCTACCACCACACCCCCAATTCCACAACTTTGCCAAATCTCGTCTTTGCAATGGAGAATGTCGCCGTTCTGATTGTTGGTGCTGGTCCAGCAGGCCTCGCGACGGCAGCATGCCTTACCCATCTCTCCATTCCCTATGTCATCGTCGAGCGTGAGGACTGCAACGCTTCACTCTGGCGCAACCGCGCATACGACCGCTTGAAGCTGCATCATGCAAAGGAGTTTTGTGAGTTACCACAAATGTCATACCCAGCAGATGCACCAACATACATACCAAAATCCCTGTTTGTCAAGTACTTGGATGACTATACTGCGTGTTTCAATATTCAACCCAAGTATCTCACTTGCGTGGAGTCGTCCACATATGACAATGATAAGAAGTGTTGGTCCATCGTGGCTCGTGACATGGCGGAGGGCACAACAACAAATATCATTGCAAAGTTCCTTGTTGTGGCAAGTGGTGAGAATAGTGCAGAGAATATTCCGGTGATCCCTGGACTTGACAGTTTTCCTGGTGAGGCCATCCACTCGTCAAGATACAAGTCAGGCAAGAGCTTCTCCGGTAAGAGCGTGTTGGTCATTGGATCTGGCAACTCTGGGATGGAGATCGCTTATGACCTTGCGACCCATGGTGCCAATACTTCAATTATTATACGAAGCCCGGTATGTGCACTATGTAATTTTATCTGGTAATAGGATACAATGTCTTAGTATTATTATACTAGAATGATATTTATTTTTATCTTGCATGTTGCAAAGATGTGTGACCCTTTTTTTGGCTGCAGATTCATGTAATGACAAAGGAACTAATTCGGTTGGGAATGACACTAGCCCATCACCTTCCACTCAATCTAGTGGATAACCTCCTTGTTATGGCAGCAAAGTTCACATTTGGAGACCTATCAAGGCATGGCATCACAATGCCAAAAATGGGTCCAATGAAACTCAAGTCAAAAACCGGCCGATCCGCTGTGATCGATGTTGGCACTGTTGGGTTAATAAAAAAAGGCATCATCCAAGTAAGTATATGCTTGGACATAATATAAACCTTATATATCCCATCCACTCTTGGGTTAATTTACTATGTCAGTTTATTAATATTTATTTACCTCTTATAGGTTCAAGGAAGCATTAGTAAGATCATGGGCAATATAGTTAAATTTCAAAGTGGGGACGAAATCTCATTTGATGCAGTCGTGTTTGCAACTGGATACAAGAGCACAGCAAATATGTGCCTCAAGGTACTAGCAATGATTTTATTTGCCCAAGTAGGATTCTTTTTAATATAAAAAATTGTTAGATCTTCTAACCAAGTTATATGTTATTTGTGAGTGCAGAATGGTGAGAGCATGTTAAATGACAATGGTTTGCCGAGAAAGGAATATCCGAATCATTGGAAAGGTGAAAATAGGCTCTACTGCTCTGGGTTAGCGAGGAGAGGATTGGCTGGTATTTCCGCGGATGCCAAGAATATTGCCAATGACATTAAATCTGTGATAGGCTCTATGTCAGGCTAAATTACCCTTTATATGTAGTTTAAGGGGCCAAGTGTGTTAGACTGTCGATATCTTTGAGACATCTTCATGTCAAGGTTCATATGTGGTAGGGAGTAAGCTCTTCTCTTGTATAGTATCAACAAGGGCCATCTAGCTCTACTCTCGCTGTGTAAAAGAGTTTTTTTTTCTGAACTTACTGTTCTCTGCGTATTCTATTTACTTGATTTTATATATGCAGAAGTCATGGGATCAGTAATGTAGTTTCTGTATAAAAAGCTTCTGTGGCATGTTTATCCCAACAATGAACCAGGAGGTAATCCAGCCTCAAATCAACTGCATTATTCGCTAGAATCCATTTCAGGTATTGTAATGCTATTCATCAGTCCTAGGATGACATATTGACACTACTGATGATAGATTGATAGTCATATACTCTATAAAAGCAAAACGGCCGTTGATTGTGGAAATTGCTGAGGAATGAAATTCGATGTCAGAAGCTTCTTAAGAAAGTAATGTTATCGTAGAATAAGTAAATGTTCCACAAAACAACTACTCCCTCCGACCCATATTAGTTGACTCGAATTTGTCTAGATTCGGATGCATCTAGACATGTTTTAGTACTAGATACATCTGAATCTAGAAAAATCCAAGTCAACTAATATGGGTCAGAGGGAGTAGTTCTTGAAGATGAATGCAACTCGTCAATACGCAATGCTCACCGGTGCAAAGCTAGTTTTTCAAGGAGAAGTGAAATTTGACGTCACAAAAATTCTCATATGTGCTAGGTAGTAAGATCTGCTCCTGTATACTATCAAAAAGGGCCTTCTTGTTCTACTCTTGCTGTGTAAATGAGCTTCCTAATTTTTGTTGAACTTACGGTTGTCTACCGTATTCTATTTATATATGCAGAAGTCTTGGGAGTAGTGTATTAGATCAAGTCTAATACAGCTGCTATATGGGTCATCAAATCGAAATTAATTAAGTACGGAGTATATGATAACTTCTTTGGGCGAAAATAAGGCCCTCTAACCCAGTCGCCAACGGGCAAGGCAAAAATAGAGAATCCAAATTACATCCCGTGCGAACCTAATTTACGAACCTGGGGAAGGTAGGCGGATCGAGAATGTTAGATTTGCGACAAGTAAATAACGAAGAACGAAAACAAAATCACAGCAAGGGGACACAGATTTAACGTGGAAAACCCTCTCCAACAAAGAGAGAGGAAAAACCACGGGCGCCAGCCAGCGAAACTTCACTATAACGGAGAGTGTTTACACAACGCCGGGATTTCTCAGATGCGACTTATCCCAGCCGGCGGCTTACAAGAAGTATATATAGCGGTGGTAACCTAGGTCATCAACGATCCGCATCGGCCCAAGCCTCCGGCGACGGGCCTCGCTCCGCTCCGTCAGAAGTTGGCCTCTACTTTGTAGAATTTGGATCAACATATAACAGAGAAGGTGGTCGCCGCGTCGTTCCATCCCGCGCTACAAGGGGTTTCCTCTTCTTCCTGTACTGCGACGCCGCCGTCGGAAGGAATCTTCCAGGTCTTCCATCTTCTTTTTCTTCCTTGTGCTGCTACCAGCTACCGTGAGCCGCGTCCGACCTGAAAAAAAATGGAGAACGGGGAGGCGGAGGCTGCCGATGGCCACCCGATTTGGTGGTGTGTGGGCGGATGAGACGAGGGGAGGTGGCCGCTCGTGCTAGCTTGCTGTAGCTGTTCGAAAGTATCAGAGCAAGCGGCTGCTGATCGGGAGATTGGGGAAGATAGCACACAGACTGAGAGAAAAGAGATAGGCAGAGTCATTTCAGTTCCTTCGTAACCATCTTTCAATTAGGATTAGACAAACTCATTTCTAGATTTAAAAATGATCATAGGGCGATAATATGATGCATGATTATACAGGGGGTGTGATTAATTTTGGCGTCGTGTCCCAAATTAGGGATATTAAAACTGAGTCAAAAAGAAGGCCTCCCATGAACTGGGCAGTTTTGGCCGTCCGATCACGCACCCCACGTGGCCATGGGATGATCCTTAGCTCCCGTGTGCTTGGCAATCAAAAAGCCTTTCTATGCTTAATTAGGCTAGAATGTCTATCTATTTCGGTCCGTTCTACTCCACCTTTCGACAACCGGGTCTACTCGTAGGGAATCACCGGATTTTTTTTTGAAAAGGACACGTGCGACAGTAGAATCCAGTGGAAACCGGGTCTCCTTGCTCATACGGAACCACCAGAATTTTTTTTAAAGACACACGATGCGGCGGCAGACTCCAATGTAAATTCGATCACCCAGACAAGACGCACACCTCTCGATCGATTGGTCCGCAGGCCGAAATCTAGAGCGTGCATTAGAGCGGGCATGCAGTAGACTCCAATCGAGATTCGACCGATCGAGACCATATGTACACCTCCCGATCCGTTCGAACGCAGGCTAGAATATGGAGCGGTCATCGAGTACAGATCCTGCCCTTGCCTCCCCATTTATGGCGACCTTATGCACCGGTCTTAATTGATCTTTATACCGGGTTATTTTTCGGTTCTTGCAAATCTCTAATGGCAGCCATGGTGCACAAATTGACGGCGGGAGATGATTATGGTACGTTACTACACTGCCTATATGTCCTATAAAATATCTTGTCTCAGTTTCTGCCTGTGCTACTCCTACTCGATGGCAGATTCCAGGTCTAATGGTGCTCTGATAGGTAGATTCTATTTTCAAACGAAATACTCATCTTCTTCAGATAACAATTTTCATCTTTTCTAAATCAGAAATATATTTCTCTGAAGGTTCTGCTTGTTCTAGCTCAGCTGCTTACATTTTATGAATGTGGCTCCTCTTACAAAGAGACATGCTTCTATTACTTCATTTATGCTATTTAAATCTATCCTTAATTTATTTGATGTACTCATATTCACCTTCCAATTTAGAAAATCATGAAATATTTTAGTAGCACGGCCCCTTATCAACATACAAAACACCATGAATCTTGTGTAAGAAAATTATGTGCCTAAGAAAATTTTATGGAGCCTGAATGAGAGAGAAAGAAGATTGATAAAGGAAAACCTAAGTAGACAAATACAATACAAATTCTAAGGTAAATTTTAATTCAAATTTTTTTTGCCATTTCATAATTATGAATTTTCTAATGGACGGGCGCGGCAACGCGCGCCTACATAATCCAGTTACGACATACAAAAGCGTCGGATCGGTCGTCTAGGAATGCTCTCGTGCCGTGTCGCCAAATTAGGTCTTACAAAAGCGTCGGATCGGTAGGAATGTTGCCGTGCTGTGTCGCGTTTAGAGCATGCATGTTTCCAACCGTTTTTAAAATTGAATATAGGAGAAAATCTAAATTTTCATTCAAACTTCGCTATATTTTAGAAGATTTGAATGAAATTTCAAACAAAATTTAACTAAAAACTAATCTAATCTACGATTGTCACTGTAGTAGCGGTAATCGCCGTTGCTGATCTTCCCCTTCTCGCGCTCGCCAAACTCGTCGACTGGCTCGTCCTTGACGACGACGCTGGGCCCAACATCGCCGTCATTGCGCGTTAGGTCGATGAGCTCCCCACCGACGTCACGGATGGACGCCACAATCGCCTCCTCAAGCGACCCCCGCTAGGCTTCATGATTGTTCACGGATTCCATCCACGGTGTGCCGCAGTCGGGCCTGTCCTTGGGGTCGTGGGCACTCACCAAGAGCCATTGCTAGCGGAGGTAGGTGGCCAGCGTAGACTCCACGCAGGTCTCCTCCTCCGGTTCTGGCTTGGGGTGGATGACGATTTCCCACGACGCCTCGCCAGCTGTGTGAACTCCTCCATCACCTCCCTATTAGGGGCGGGATAGGGAGGCACGCGAGTAGGACTGTCAGGAGGAGCGCGTCGGCCTACAGGAAGACGACGACCGCGAGGAGGAGCACGATGTTTCCGTCGAAGCCAATGGGCCGCTCGTGGTGGTGATGGCATCTTAAGGAGAGAGTCGCCGATCCTGATGTGCTCGATGACAGCACCCAAGGTGCAGCCCGACGTGTTGTTGGGTTCGCATCATAGAAAACAAAGAAAACTCCTATGATAGGGACTACTGAGCACCAAAGTCTATCTACCTAGATACAAACAACCGGTGGATATACATCCATAGAGAACATACTCTTGAAGACCGACAAAGTGTTATGAGATTGAACTCGTGAATGATATAGTCGCATGCTTGCCGATCTCAAGATCAAGAGGAAGTCCAGCGCCGCAAATCAGCAGCGCGTCCTGTAGGGGTTCACGTATAAAAATAATAAAATTTTACCCTACACCCCTGAACCCCTGATGTTGCCAGGACCTATCTATTAGTAATGCAGTAACATGAGGTACTTTTCGCGAACTTACTCTTAAATACCGAAAAGCGTTGTCAACGCTCAGGAGAGCGTGGTTGATATAGACGATCCGAAGCCGACCTCAAGGTCGTGTTGAAGTTCTCATGCTCTTGTGGCTCCAACGACTCCTAGTGCCCCAAGTGTGACACCTCACGGGGAGTTACACACGTCCGTTGTCTCGCGATGACTCCCGATTCCTCGATCCAGCAGCAGTTGCAGAAGTAGAGCTCCTTGATCCGAATCCCGCAGCGCGACGGCGCTCTGCGGTGAAGATGTCTCTTGTTCGCACAGTCCGAACTTAGAACCACGGTCACGGGAGAGAGAGAGAGAGAGAGAGAGAAATATCAATTGGAGGTCTCCTCAAAAATGAGAAAACCTTTATTGAATATAGTGTGTATTTTCTGGTCAAAATACCCCACTATATATAGGGGGAGGGGAGGTACTACCTCCCTCAAAGTCTCGGGGTGGGACTAAAGGAGGGGAGAGGGGGGCACCTGCTGGCCAGCCCTAGTGGGCCCCGCGCGGGAGGGGGCTAGGCCCAGACGGCCACCCCCTTCCCCATTCTCTCCTCTTGCCTTTCCCTCATGGGCCCTTCTCCCTCCGGAATTGGCTCATTAAGCCTTTTTGACCTTTAATTGTTTTTCTCTTTTATTAAATGATTAAATCATTATTTAACATTCATTCACATATTATTTAATCTACATGGCTATGGAACACCTTCCACCTCCACTCCGGACATCCTCTGGACTTACCGAAACCCTTCCGGTTTTCTCTCTTCTCTTCTTTGGTGATTCTACCGATCAAACACTCTCTAAGCATCATCAAGCCCTTAAGCGTGGTACCCCATGGCTCGGGAATACTCTAGACATGGTAGGGACACTCTCGGACCAATGATCGATAGAGGGACTTGGATGGCCATGTGACCCTTGTGCATTCCACGAAGATCTTTCATCGTTTGAACCGGGACAGTCACGTCTTATTCCTTTTGTCTCTCGATACTTGCATTGCCCAAGATCTGATCAATGACATCACCATGTCGTTTTCAATCTCGTTACCAAACAATGCTACTTAACTCATTTCGACAAGTGATGTCCATGTGATCAAATCACACGATGCGCAACTATTGGATACAACTTCTCTGGGTGTGCCCTTGAGTATCTTTCTGTCACGTGGACAGACAAATCCCGCTCTTGACATATATTGCCTCTACGGTTCCTCCGAATACCTGAACACACCTTTATGATCACTCTGTCATAAGTGACGTTTGATGTTATCAAAGCATTCTTGGGAGACAGTGATTGATATAGTCTCACGGTCTAAGAAATAGTCTATGAGGTCTATTCTAATCATCGTAACTTGAACTTCGTGACATGATCGGGTTACAATGTTTAGGTTGGGTATTGGTTCATCATCTCATTCTCAGAATGAGTTGACTCCATTTCCAACTGGCATAAATGCCACATGATCAGGAAACCTTAATCATATGTTGACCAATGAACCAATGACTAGAGTTTCATCGGGAACCCCTGGTTGTTTATATATCACACGTGTATTGACGTTTCCTCTCAATACAGTTATAGCATGATATAAAACTTAATCATAAACTTTATGAAATATGATAATAATCCTTATTATTATTTGTCTCTAGGGCATATTTTCAACAGTCTCCCACTTGCACTAGAGTATAAATAAACTAGGTGCATTTGTTCTTAATCATTGGCACCATATATCCCGATACCCTAAACATGCTTGCTCATGGAAGAGATTGAGTCGTGGGTCTGTGCTTTACAGTTCCATATCCTTTGCAACTTACTAATGTCACCTTGATTGACATTAATATTGTATCATCATATGATAACATCTTTGTGTATGCATCATCATTGTAGCAACAGAATGAGGCCGGATTCCAGGGGCCTATAGTGATGTTATATCAACCTCGGGGTTTTTCTCATGGGCACTGTGCTATGGGACACGTCATTCTATGTTAAAAGCGAACTAGCCCCACCATAGCATTATACATCACCTTAGATGGTACCCTTATCTATTATAAATGTAATTATCGAAACACTAGTGCACCCTATGCAACTTTCGATGTTTTCATTCATCTCGCTTCCTACTTGACTTTAGTCGATATTATCGATACAGGAGTTTCCAACATATTCCCTTATAACATAACCCTTTATGCTTTAAGATATGCCATCCTTTATGGGTTTGGAAAACCTCAGCTCAACGTTCCGTGATTCAAACTTAATCACTTTTCAAACGTTTCTCCTTGGATCATATATTATGCTAAGTTATCATTATGGTTTTCTAAGATAGAACCTATGTCTCAACATAGTGGATGATGATCATCATTTTCTTTCTTTCAACCATCGATGTTAGACTTAATTATATTCCTAATTTGAGTTATCAAGGACCAGTTCCTTAACTAACTTCTATTCCGAAACTCTTTTCAGAATCCTTTAAGGAATACTACATAATATCATAATATACTTATTATCAACTCTACTCCCTATAAATCTTTATTTATCGGTACTTGTGCTTTTATTTACCGGTACTTGCGCTTTTATTCTCAATAGCATTACTAAAATAGATCATGCTTAAACACTTATACCAAGTGAGTCGTTGGAGGGCAGTATGAGCCTTGAACAAAGGAGAAAACCCTAATTAGGGTTCATACAGCGCAGAGAGGAAGGGAGAAGAGAAGGAGAAGGGGTAACTGTAGGGGTTCCGCCTATGAAAACAATAAAATTTTACTCTATGCCCCTAAACCCCTGAAGCTGCCAGGACCTATCTATTAGTAATATAGTAATGGGAGGGGATTTTCGTGAACTTACCCTTGAAGACCGAAAATCGTTGTCAACGCTCAGGAAAGCGTGGTTGATGTAGACGAGCCGAAGCCGACCTCAAGGTCGTGATGAAGTCCTTGCGCTCCTTGGCTCCAACGACTTGAGAGCCTCAAGTGCGACATCTCGCGGGGAGTTACACATGTCTGGTGCCTGACGATGACTCCCGCTTCCCCGATCCAGCAGCAGTTGCGGAAGTAGAGCTCCCGGATCCAAATCCCGCAGCGCGACGGCGCTCTGCGGTGAAGATGTCTCTCGCTCGCGCAGTCCAGACTTGGGACCACGGTCACGAGAGAGAGAGGGGGAGAGAGAAAATATCAATTAGAGGTCCTCTCAAAAGTGGGGAGACCTTTATTTATTATTGGTGTATTTATCTTGGCCAAATACCCCACTATATATAGGGGGAGGAGGGGGTACACCCTCCCTCAAAGACCCGGGGTGGGACTAAAGGAGAGGAGGGGGTGGGGGGACGCCGGCCAGCCCCTAGTGGGCCCTGCATGGGGGGCTAGGCCCAGCCGGCCAGCCCCCTTGCCCCTTCTCCCTCTCTCCTTTCCCTAATGGGCCCTCTCCCTCTGGAATTGGCCCATTAAGCCTTTGACCATTAAAATTGATTTTCTCTTTATTTAAATAATTATGAATAAATGATTAAATCAACATTTAACATTCATTCACACATTATCTAATCTCTGTGGCTGTGGACACCTTCGACCTCCACTCCGGACATCCTCCGGACTTACCGAAACCCTTCCGGTTTTCTCCCTACTCTTCTTTGGTGATTCCACCGATCCTATAAACACTCTCTAAGCATCATCAAGCCCTTAAGCGTGATACCCCACGGTTCGGGAACACTCCAGACATGGTCGGGACACTCCCGCACCAATGATCGATAGAGGGACCTGGATGGCCATGTGACCCTGTGTGTTCCACAAAGATCTTTCGTCGTTTGAACCGGGATAGTCGTGTCTTATTCCCTTTGTCACTCGATACTTGCATTGCCCGAGATCTGATCAATGACATCACCATGCCGTGTTCAATCTCGTTACTGAACAATGCTACTTGACTCGTTCCGACAAGTGATATCCCCGTGATCAAATCACACGCTGCGCAACTATTGGCTATAACCTCTCCGAGTGGGCCCTTGAGTATCTTCCCGTCACATGGACGGACAAATCCCGCTCTTGACACATATTGCCTCGATGGTTTCCTCCGAGTACCTGAACACACCTTTATAACCACCATATTACCACATGGCGTTTGATGATATCTAAGCACTCTCGGGAGATAGTGATTGATATAGCCTCACGGTCTAAGGAATAGTCTACGAGGATCCATTTCTAATCATCGTAACTTGAACTTCGTGACATGATCGAGTTACGATGTTTAGGTTGGGTATTGGTTCATCATCTCATTCTCCGAAAGAGATGACCTCATTTCCAACTGGCATAAATGCCACATGATCAGGAAACTTGATCATCTGTTGACCAATGAACCAGTGACTAGAGTTTCACTAGGAACCCCTGGATGTTTGTATATCACACGTGTATTGATGTTTCCACTCAATACAGTTATAGCATGATATAAAACTTAATCATAAACTATATGAAATATGATAATAGTCCTTACTACTATTTGCCTCTAGGGCATATTTCCAACAGTAACTTACCCGGCATCCTCGCTTAAGCCTAAGAAGAGGAAGCAGGGATGGCTAATGACTGCAGCCACGACACGACGACACGAGGAGCGTCATGACACTCATCACACCGAGCCACACTTGCAGCACCAACACGTCGCCGCAATAGTGATGGCTGCTGACCACCACGACATAATCACAACACCACTATAACCCCGACACCTCACTTTCATAACCTTCCGAGAGTCATCGGAGAGCAGCAGGGTCGGGGTCAATAAACCCTAGCTAGTAGATGGAGGGGAGTGAGCAAGAGAGGGCAGGAAAACCACATCGAGTGGGGCAGCATGAGAGAGAATAAGTTGGAGCATCCATTGTGACCGTCGGCGGCGGCTAGGTCGTCTGTGCTCGCCGAAATCGAGCGGGGAGGTGTGGCAGCGACATGGCGTCTCTAGAGATAGAGAAAGAACAAGAGAGAAGAGAGTGATGGGCAGGCGTATGGGGGTTGGGTGGGACGACCTAATCCTAAGGTTTAGGGTTGGACCCAACCTTGTGTCCCTATGGGATGAGTCGGACACGGGCCATGCCCAGTTCTAAAAATAATATAAAATAAAGATATGAAAATACCAAAATACCCTGTGAGCAAATTAACCTCTAGAAAAATATATAAAAATCTTAAAAATACATATAATATATCAAAATGACCACAAAAAATAATCTCTACCTATGAAAAAAATATAACATTGCTTGTTTAAGCTAAATAAAATACAACTAAATATTAAAGCTACCTAAATCCTCAATGCAATATAATAAAATAAGGAAAAGTTCTAAAAATCACTTTTTGAGTATAAAAATAAACCTACTATTTTATAAAATGCTAATTATAAAATTCTAAGTCATTTTAGGATTTATAAAGAAATAAATATTGTAGTTATCTTTATAAAGTCCTTTTCTTCTATTAAGATAAACCATCTATAAATCAAGATAAATTCTTTTCTAGCTTTATTAAACTACTTAGGGTTTATTGAAATATAAAGAGTACTAGATGAGCAAGGGAGCTTCGCCTCGCTGCCTTCATGGCGTTGCCACATGACATGAATTGTTGCAATGCATTTCGTGGCTATAAACATTTTAGCTTTGTTAGGATTTGTACTCTTTATGTGTTGCTGCCTATGGTTGCTTACTTGTCCTAAGTTGTTGCCTATGGTTATTTGGGGTGAAGGATGCAGACAATAGAGTTACGATTCACAATAGACAGGTAACCATATATTAGACTTGGCAACGACAGACATTAGTGCGGTGCTAGCCAATTTGATAGCACATTTAGGGCAATGATGACCCACAAGTATAGGGGCTGTATCGCAGTATTTTCGATAAGTAAGAGTGTCGAACCCAACGAGGAGCAGAAGGTGTTGGCGAGTGGCTTGGAGCAGGAATTCTCTGTAAATACTTAGCAAACATATTTTTAGGGGTTTTTGATAATGCAGATAAATAAAGTGCGAGTAAATAAAAGTCAATAGTAATGAATATAGCAAGTGGCCCAATCCTTTCTTTAGCAAAGGACAAGCCGGTTGTATTACTTGAGATGACCAAACGTTCTTGAGGACACACGGGAATATCGTCAAGTTCTTTCGCTTCATATAGTTGATTAATATTCTTTAGTTTGCTAAGTGTTGTGTGGGTGAACCTGTGCTAATGTACCGGCCTTCCTAGGACTAATACATACTTGTGATTATACCCCTTGCAAGCATCCGCAAGTACAAGAAAGTAATTAAGGTAGAAACCTAACCACATCTTTAAAATCCAAGACCCTGACATCCCTTATGCAAAGGTTTCCTAATGGGAGTTCAGGTTTCTGTCATTCCGGCAACCCCTACGATTAGTAGTCAAATACACAATGCATTCCCCTAGGCCCATATAGGTGAAGTGTCATGTAGTCGATGATGTCTACGCACTTCTATTCTTGTAGACAGTTTTTGGGCCTCCAAGTACAGAGGTTTGTAGAACAGCAGCAAGTTTCCCTTAAGTGGATTACCCAAGGTTTATCGAACTCAGGGAGGAAGTGGTCAAATGTATCCCTCTCAAGCAACCCTGCAATCAAGATACAAGAAGTCTCTTGTGTCCCCAACACACCCAATATACTTGTCAGGTGTATAGGTGCACTAGTTCGGCGAAGAGATAGTGAAATACAAGTGGTATGGATATAAGACAACGGTGCTAGAAAATAGCTTGATGGCGTGAAAGAGAGTAAAGGCAAACTAAAATAAAGATGGCAGCAAGCAAACATGTAACAAATCTAGTCGCAAACGGTGTTTCAATGTTTAGAAACAAGGCCTAAGGATCATACTTTCAGTAGTGAACACTCTCATATAAATATCTTCTCTTCATGATACTACTCTGAACTACTTTCCAGTTGGACACTCTAATCCATGGTAGGGCCATAACAACACTCCTCAAAGTTTGCTTTCCCCATCTAGGTAACCCCACACTGTCACCTTGAGCTCTAGATGGTTCCAACAAACACTACAATTTCATAGAGACATCCAACTCCAAATATAACTCATAAAAAGTATTTGTAATCTCTAGCCTAAGTGCCACCATGGTGGGCACGCTGTCACTTTCACACACATGGGGAGAGCAGAGATCTATTAAAGCACTTGAGTAGCAAGGTAGATCTACTTGATTACAAAGCTCATGATCACAATATGATCATGCATAGAGAGAGAGAGATGAACGCATAGCTACCGGTAGAACCCTTAGCCTTGAGGAAGAACTACTCCCTTATCATCATGGGAATCAGCAAGAACGATGGATATGGTGGTGGAGATCGATGGAGATGGCTCCGGGGGCACTTTCCCGTCCTGGCAGGGTGCCAGAGCAGAGACTTTCTATCCCCCGAATCTACCCTTCGGTGGCGGCGGCGCTGCAGAACTTTTCGTAGTTGGAGGCTGTTCGATTTAGGGTTTTTGCATCGGGAGGCTTCTTATAGGCGAACATGCAAGGTCGATGGCCGGCCAGGGGGCCCACACCACCTGGTGGAGCGTCCAGGGCTAGCCCGCGCCACCATATGGTGTGCCCACCCTGGTGCCCTACTCCGTCTCTGCTTCGTGTTTCCGTGTTGCTCCAGAAAAAATAGGCATATTGGCTTTTATCACGTCCAATTCCGAGAATATTGATTTTTGCCTTTTCTGGAACCAAAAACAGAAGAAAACAGGCAACTGGCACCGTGGCATCTGGTTAATAGGTTAGTCCCATAAAACATATAAAAATACCTCAAAGTGTTGACAAAGCAAAGCAAAGTAGATACTAAACAAGCATGGAACATCAAAAATTATAGATACGTTTGCAACGTATCAACATCCCCAAGCTTAACTCCTGCTCGTCCTCGAGTAGGTAAGTGATAAAAATAAAGAATAATTTTTGAGGTGACATGCACCATCATAAACTTGATCAAAGTATTTGTAAAACATTGATAGCTGGGATCATAGTACTTCAACATAGCATGAAAGATGAAGTTCTAACAATAAGACATAACAACTATGTTATAACATGAAAAGGCACAAATAAAAGATTCATGAATAACAAAGCTTTGAAAGACGTTTGTTTATTTCACATATAGAAAACATAACATAGTGGCATTCAGCTTGTCCCTCATGGAGTAGCAAACGTAAATGCATAGGACACCTTCAAAGTTTATAAGGGTGACTAGATACAAATAGTTTACGAACAAGAAATATCAAAGTTATGCATCAATCAACAAGTCTTGGGATAATGCACATACAACTAAGAATGGCCACTATGCTCTCTCAATAGGTGCATAAAGATAGAAGGTGGAGACTCAACATAAAATTAAAATAAAGGCCTTCATAGAAGGAAGCAGGGATTCAAGTCTCATAAAGAGCTTCCAAAAATTATGCTACTTTTTAGCTTTCATCTCTCATTGCCCCTATCATAAGCATCTTGAAGTGATTAAGGTTAAAGTGAACAAACTATGGAGTATATGCTTGACAAAGTATAAGTTGGAAATCTCATGTCCCTTGAATACGAGGGCCGCTCCTCATGCTACTCAAGTTTAGTTACCGGTAAGTTCTTCATAGTAAGTACATGTGTATCATAGAGAACCGCCAACGGGGTACCCCTTGCCCGATGATACGGAAGAATCCCCATATCAAAATGACAAGGAAAGCAGACAACGAGCATCTCAACAATCTTCTTATTTACCATGGGAAAATGGTGCCTTTTTCTCTCTTTCCTCTTTTCTCATATCTCTTTTTTTCTCAATATCTGACTCTTTTTTTATAAGAAGAATGCTTCATAGACAACTCATTATGGTTACGTTGCAGGTTTCCACCATGACAACATGGATTAGACCGACGACACAGGCATTTCTCTAACACACATACATAACTCCATGGACTTACAAGCTCCCCTTTCATTTCACACCGACGACATCCATAGACAAAAGAGCATGATATCAACTAGGTACAAAGTACAAGTGCAATGTTCAAAGTGTTCCCCATGAAAGCATGGTTCTGCTAATCCCTAACATATAAGTGCAAGCATATACAACATAGAGGACACAATGGTTCAAGTTTATTAGAGGCAAGAAAAGTAAAGTGTGCCATCAAGTTCATGAGAGCTTTAATCATTAATTTTCTCATAACAAGTTTAATTCGAAAGGTAGATAAAAACATGAATATACTTGGAATAGCGAATGCTAATATGTAGGTATGGTGGACTCTTTGGAATAACTTGGTTTTATTTGGAGTTGGATGCATGAGTGGAACTCACACTTGGTTATAGAGGCTAGCAAAAGACTGGGAGCGACCACCTAAGAGAGCAATAATGGCCATAATCATGCAGAGCGACAAAACATCATTAATTAAACCATAAAGTGATATTACAAGTCAAAAACTAAAGGATCATAAAGGCTATGGTGACTTGGGATAGTCATAACATGGTGTGAGCATGCGCCAAGTTAACCCAAATAAAGCATCAAAGGAGAATACCACAATATTATGCTTTTAATATGCTAAAACAACGCATGATTTTTTCAAGGCACATTAAGCAATCTCAATTGTTTATAACAAGTCATGCTACAACAAAGAATACTAAGCATAAAGCCAAAACAATATCAAGCATGGAATGACAAAGCATAGGCCACAGTCAAAAAATAGCCATAATAGGTAGGTATGGTGGACTCTTTGGAATAACTTGGTTTAGGGGGTTGGATGCATGAGTGGAACTCAAACTTGGTTGTGGAGGCTAGCAAAAGACAGGGAGCGACAAACTAAGAGAGAAATAATAGCCATAATCATGCAGAGTGACAAAACATCATTGATCAAAGCATAAAGTGATACTGCAAGTTGAAAACTAAAGGATCATAAAGGCTATGGTGACTTCAGATAGTCATAACATGGTGTGAGCATACGCCAAGTCAACCCAAATAAAGCATCAAAGGAGAATACCACTATACTATGCTTTAATATGCTAAAACAACGCATGATTCATCCAAGGCACATTAATATCAATTGTTTATAACAAGTCATGCTACAGCAAAAATCACTAAGCATAAAGCCAAAACAATATCAAGCATGACATGATAAAGTCAGAGTCACAGTAAAAAACAAGCTCCTTTTATACCACTTAAGCATGAATTTTTTCCTACTCTTTTCCAATCCAAATCAACCTATTTGAAAGAACTCAAAAATATAATAATAAATAAAGATCAGTGATCGTGTATCACAAATCCAAAAAGAAGAACTAAAAAGTTCTAAGCTGAAAGAACAAGAAAACTAAGGCTAAACACAATGCTAGCAAAAGAGAACACTCACAAAACAATAAGAATGAAAACTAGAGTGTTCTAGGCAATGCATAACGGGGTGTGTCTCTCTCCAAAATAAGTGTGTTGGGATCCAACCAACTTATTTAAGCAAATCAAACAAAATAAAACTAAAAACAAAAACAAATACGCTCTAAGAACAACACAATTGTGCATGAAACAATAAAA
Organism: Avena eriantha; assembly: GCA_910589775.1. Taxonomy (NCBI): domain Eukaryota; kingdom Viridiplantae; phylum Streptophyta; class Magnoliopsida; order Poales; family Poaceae; genus Avena; species Avena eriantha. The sequence continues at coordinate 584,641,036 of OU342743.1, read as the reverse complement.
ATGAAGTGTTTCGAAGAAACCTGAGATTTTTATTGATGAAGAAGGGGATGCCTTGGGCATCCCCAAGCTTTGACGCTTGTACCTCTTAAATATTTCTTGGGGTGACACGGGGTGGCATCTCCAAGCTTGAACTTTTGTCCATTCTTCATCTCATTACATCATTCCTTCCCTACAGCTGAAAATTTCCTTCATAAAAAATTTCACACAATCTTCATTAGCAACATTAGTGCACTCAAGATAATAAGTCTTTTGGTTCAGTTTCAACATCAATAAAATTTCTATTAAAACACAAGCTAGTGTAGCACTTCCCTCAAAAAGCTCAGTTCGCCAAAGAGAACCCAAAAAGGAACCAACAAGAAGCAGATGCAAATAATGGCAGAAATCTGTCAAAACAGACCAGCAGGTAAAAACCAATTTTTTCGAAGATCTTCTGTTTTTCAAATCAAAAAGTGTTGAACTAACGAAAGTTATATAACAACCTGGGGCAGAAGCACAAAAATTCACGCCTTAAAAAGACATATAGATATTTTACATGAATTTTTACAGTGAATCACAAAAATCGGTTTCGGGACAGCAACTTTGCAAGTATTACTTCTCTCTCATTAGAGGTTACTCTTGGCATAAAAAGCAAATAAAAAGGATAAGGAGCGTTTATTACAGAGGTAATAACTTACAAGACTCATCTAAAACTTTTGGGTTATCTCCCAATAAGTACTTTTCTTTAATGCCTTTAAGTTAGGTTTGATAGTTTGAGAAGATGCTCACATAAGAAATATGAATTAAAGTAAAACGGAGCATCAAGAAGCAAATTCAAAGCACATTTAACTCTAACCCACTTCCTATGCATAGGAATCTTGTAAAGAAACAAGTCATGAAAGCACAAAGCAACAAGCGTAGGAAAGCAAAACAAGTGCAACTTCAAGACTTTCAACATAAAGAGGGGAAACTTAATATTATTGAAATGCATAAAACCATGTTTCCCTCTCTCATAATAACTTTCAGTAGCATCATGAATAAAATTAACAATATAACTATCACATAAAACATTCTTATCATGAGCCACATGCATAAAATAATTATTAATCTCCCTATAAGCATAATCATTCTTATTAATCGTAGTGAGAGCAAATTCAACAAAATAGCTATCATTATTATTCTCATCACCATAATCATTGTGGGGCCCCCGAATTAATCTTTCGAGAATCCCTATTATGCATCCAACCACGATCCCATGTTCAGTTAGTCGTGGCACATAGCCGACGAGTATCAAAGTAACATCCAATAATAACGAATACATGTCATACCTTAGTTGCCATTATGGCTACATCGATCAACATCAGCGGAACTTCATTAAGCGTAGAGCCCGAGCCATGCCTTAACCTACAGGAAACTGACTAGGAGAACGTCCTAGCTCGCATAGTCCTCCACTTCACCTTCTTCTTGATATATGACCAAGTTAATAGCTAGGGACAATGCCAGTGAGTACTTTGAATGTACTCGCAAACCACCTTAAGATATCAGTAATAGAAAGAGAATATGCATTATGGTTGTGGTAGTAGAAGGGCTACAAGAGAGGTTCTTTTCTCAATTAGTTTCTCTTGTAAATATAGCATCTACATATCTTTGTTGAAAACTTTTGTAAAACATTTTGGAAACCTTTTTGAAAAGTTTGGAGAACTTTAGGATTGGGTCACCGGTTTGTTCCCGTTTTCAGGTCGTCCCACGGCCAAAATCCTTTCTTACCTTTCTGACCATCCCATGGTCAAATAGGTATCCTTTCCGACCATCCCGTGGTCAAAACATTTCCAAAACCATTTCTTTTCTGAAATCCTTTTTGAAAACAAAACCAGCATCGCTCTACAGAAGTTTGTCCAACCCTTCCTTAACCGCGGACACGGCTATTCGAATAGGTTTACACTCTACAAAGGTCGTACACGTTACCCACACCATCCGGGTACACTACCCTGATGTACACCGATCGTGATGGGTTTGTAGCATGGAAAACAAAAAAATTCTACCGCAAGAACGAACAAAACCTAGATCTAATCTAGATAAAAGCCAAGATCTAATCTATTAGACATGAGCAACGAGATAGATGGGAACTAACCCTCGTAGATCCGAAAGCGTTAACGAGATTAGACTCGTGGTTGATGTAGTCGATCACTTGCCGATCTCAAGATCGTGTGGACGATCCTTCCGGCGTCGCGTTCCAGCAGCGCTTCCGCCTTCGGTCAAGTAGACGATCCTTCCGGCGTCGTGTTCCAGCAGCGCTTCCGCCCTTGGTCAAGTTGACGATCCTTCCGGTGCCACGATTCGGCAGCGCTTCCGCAGTCGGTCACACGTGCGGAGTCAAAGCAGACATTCCTCTCCCTGTTCCAGCGAGCAGCGGAGGTAGTAGATCTTCTCCACGGAATCCCAGCAGCACGACGGCGTGGTGGTGGTGGAGTAGAGAATTCTGCAGGGCTTCGCCTATGCCTGTGCAGAAGATGGTGGAGGAGAGAGGCGGCAGAGATTGGGGATTATGAGAGCAAGGTGGAGGGGGCGCCCCTGCCCTTCTATTTAAGGGGAGGAGGCGCGCCTGGGGAGGGGGAGTCCTTGTAGGACTCCCCTCCTCTATGGCCAACGAATTTGGGGAGGGGGGAGGAGTCCTCCTCCCCCACGAATCCGTGTCTTGACCCACCAGGACTCCTTGATCCCTATCTTGATTTTCAAGCAAACTCCAAGATATCTTCTAGAACCTTCCGGAACATTCCGAAACCTTCTAGAATCCTCATACAAACACTCCAGAACATTTCCTAACTTAGAAAATGATCCCCTATATATGAATCTTATTCTCCGGACCATTCCGGATCTCCTCGTGATGTCCTGAATCCAATCCGAGACTCCGAACAACATTCGGTCTCCAACGCACATTCCATATCTACTTAAAACAACTTCGAACCTTAAGTGTGTCACCCTACGGTTCGTGAATATGTAGACATGATAGAGACACATCTCCTATCAATAACCATCAGCGGGACCTAGAGATCCATAATAGCTCCCACATACTCAACGATGACTTTGCGATCGATTGAACCACTTACATACGAAACCAATTCCCTTTGTCACGCGATACTATACTTATTCGAGGTTTGATCGTCAGCATCTCCATACCTAGTTCTACCTCGTTACTGATAAGTACTCTTTACTCGTTCCGTGATATGTCATCCCTTGTGACCCAGTCACATGCTTGCAAGCTAATTAGATGACATTCCACCGAGAGGGCCCAGAGCATATCTATCCGTCATATGGATGGACAAATCCCAATCTTGGTCTATGCGCTTCAACACATACTTTCAGAATACCCAATGACACCTTTATGACCACCCAGTTACGAAGTGGTGTTTGATGTCATCAAAGTACCCATCCGATGATGGTGATTAACACAACCTCATGGTCGAAGGATTAGGTTACTATGCATTTAAAAGCTTACAGCAATACGAACTTAATGACTTGATCTTATGCTACGCTTACTATGGGTGTGTGTCCATCACATCATTCTCCTAATGATATAACCTTGTTATTAACGACATCCAATATCCATGATCAGGAAACCATGATCATCCATTAATCAACAAGCTAGTTTAACAAGAGGCTTACTAGGGACTCTTTTATGTTTACAAAACACACATGTATTAGTGTTTCCTAATAATACAATTATAGCATGGGATGTAAACATTTATCATAAACATAAAGATATAATAATAACCACTTTATTATTGCCTCTTGGGCATATCTCCAACAGTCTCCCACTTGCACTAGAGTCAATAATCTAGTTAAAAAACTTGTGCATTCAACACCTATGGCTTTCTAGTGTTGTATAGACACTATTGCTAGTGGTAAACATAATCTTCGGATCTGACACTTCCAGGTCCGTGTGTATTTGCATGTCCTTGCGTCTCTACGCATTACTCATTCTCCAATGAGATGGCATTTGTATAAATTTGGTCCTTTGGTGAGACCTTTAGTTCCTTGGGATTAAATCATGTTGATACAATTGTCATACAATGTATCTTTATAGTATTAGCCCACTTTGAACCACACCTAGTTTGATAACAAACTACTTAACACAAATGCCCTCCTTTGCTGCTACTATAGCAGTTATATACTTAGCCTTTTGTTGTAGTATCCGTCACAGTGTCTCAACTTTGGAACTCATCCAAATCCATCATGGAACATCCTTTCCATTACATTGTGCCACCCATAGTTTAAATTGAGATAAACTTAATTTGTATCTTGTGACAAAACTAGTATCAATGTAACACTTTACAATGAACTACCTTTAACTATTTGTCACTTATACATGGTATATTCTTAGTTCTTCCAAAGCTCATAAGAATATCTTTACTATTGTCCAATGATCATCTTATGAATCATTCTGGTATATGCTCATAACATTTAGAGCATAGGACATATCTGGATGTGTACATCTTAAAGAATGATTGATCAAAATATTCTTGCGATTTCACCAAGTGTCAAAACACTTGAATCTCGTGTCAACACAATTGAATCTTGATTCATTCCTTTCCGTGCGTCAAGAACCTTTCTTGTTGTTTCCATATTGAACTCATTCAACATCTTATCTATGTACATTTGGCAAAACCATATTAGCGCCTCAATCTATTCATATAGACATTGATGCCTAATTCTTGGGTTATGCCTAAGTCTTTCATCGAAATGAAATTCTTAACCTGTGTCAATACAAGATACATCATTTCCAATCAATAATATGTCCTCTACATAATGTATTAGAAATATGTCTCAGCGCTCCCACTTAATTTCTTGCAAATGCAAGCATCTTCATCATCTCCGATGAATTTAAACTCTTTTAACAGTTTCATCATGGTGAAGATTCCAACTCCGCTATGCTTACTTCAACTATTGAAGTTTAGCATACTCTTTTAGCATCCTTTGAATTAACAAAAACCCTTTAGATCGTGTCATGTACACGTCCTAGGTAACCATTCTATTAGAAGAACTTGTTTTGTTTGTTCAACTACCATATACCAAAATATATGAAGTGGTTGCTACATTAATCCGTCCAGACTAAATATCGCTATGAAAGATCAAATCTTATCATAGTCAATTCCTTGAACATTGTCGTAAACTCTTTCCGATATGTCGACTATTTCATAGATTTGAAACATCCATGTCTATTTCTTTATAGATCCAAACACGACCGATAGGCTTCACGCCTTTCCGGAGGGTCTTCAAAGTTCAGAAACTTGATTTCTCGTGTATGGATACTATCACGGATTCCATGACTTCTAGTCATTTTATGGAGTCAGGGCCCATCATCGCTTCTTTGCATGTAGTCAGTTCATCATTGTCAAAACAATAACGACTTGCTTATCAAATCTTACTATTTGATTCTTACCGACCCACACGGTTCTATAGGAACTCTAATCTCCGAGATCACACCTTTTGTAATCACGAGAGCCATGAGCATTGTGGCCGCCACCGGGACACTTTCCGGCGCTGCGCTACTTAGCACATATAGCTAAGGTTCAACAACCTTATCAAAGTTCTATTGTCGTCCCACTTAACTTTTCACGAAAAATTCATTCTCAAGAAACTTGACGTTCCAAGTAACAAACTCTTTTGTCCTCGGTGTTATGGAGAAATTCCCAACAAATTCTTTGGGATAACCTACAAAGACGTGCTTATCCGACTTTGGTTGTAAACATTTTACTTATGCATAACATACCAAAATTTAAGAAAAGACAATTCGGGTTTTATCCCAAACCATGACTTATATGGTGTCATTTCAATGGATCACGATGGAGCTCTTTTCAGTGTAAAAGCGGTAGTCACTAAAGCTTTAATCTTTAAAACATAATGGCAGTTTTATAAATGACACCCTTGATCTTACCATCTCAAACATGGTTTGATTTTATCTCTCGAATATGCCATACTCCTATGGTTTATCGGGAAACACAAATCATAGAACAATTCCTCAAGTCTTAGGTGTTTTTGCTAAACATGTAACTCAAATATCTTCCTTTATGATCGAATCATAAACTCTTTATTTTCTTGTTACAATGAATTTTAACTTCATCTTGAAAGTCTTTGAACAACTTTCAAATGTTTTCATACTTCCTCCTTATTAAGTAAATATACAGATATATTCACTCAAATTTTCGGAGAAAGCATATGAAGCAAAAAGATCCATCGCATATGGCTACACATAATGGACTATGCACATCAGCATGCACAATTTCCAATAAGCTAGTCATCCGTTCCTATCTGGCCTATGGACGGAGTTTCAATTATTTCGAGGAAAGTCTCACATGCGTCAATTGATCAAAATCAAAGACTCCAAAATTCCATCAACATGGAGTTTCTTTATGTTTTCTTTCAAATATAATTTAAACAGCGATGTCACTTCATAAGTGATCTTTCAATCATTTGTCTTGCGACATTTTAGCAATAGTGTTTATGGATGTGATTTCTCCCACCGGACTTGTAAAAGTTCATCCATCCTTTATGGAATACGGTAATTATTTGAACAACCATTGTTCTCGTAATACCGGAACAAAACAACAAATCTTGAAGGCTAGGTTTGATGTCAACGAAAAACACAATAACACTTTATTTGTTTTCGGTGAACATCATCACTTATTCTCTTGCTAGTTACTTAGGCCATTGTAGTTCATGAATTGCGTTGTCCTGTATGACACTTCATACCAACCAATTCGGTATCCAATACCTAAGAACCACATTGTTTAACAAGCAAGGAATACAACCATAACATGTATATCTTCTATATGCCTAAGTTGGACATCTCCAACCTTTTATTTTCTGCCAAATATTTTATAGATTTTCTTTCAGCAATTCCTTTTCTTTTAAAAGAATCTATCAACATCAATAGTGGTGTCATTCATACACATAGTACAAAGCGTATATAGTCAACTACTAATACCATTGGACTTGCACTTTGAGGTGGATCACCATCATCAAATGTTTGGTGTTCTTTCAAAAATCTATTCTTTAGTAATCTTTTAGTGTAGTAAACATTTTACTTACATCTTCTATTCATCCTTATCATGACAACTTTCATGATCAAGCTGCTATAGCTTATAAAGGTGAATTGCGAGTATAATGTTTCTTTTTCAAAACCTTTTGGAGGATTAGGACGACTAGCGTCTCCAACCTTCACAAATTCTCATCAAATATGAGGACGTATACTCTATCATGTTGTAACCAACACATTGTTTTAGATATCGCGATACCTTTCACATATGATGGTTTCTGAAACATTGCTTTCAGCTCTTAGATAAACTTGATATTAAAAACAATCTTTTGAGTATCAAGAATCATGGAGGCAAACATGATACATTAGATACTAACACTGGAATTGTTACTCTTGATTTAATACTATTTATTAAACTTCATGGAGTAAATAGAGTTTGCTGAAAGTTTGCAATATGACTTATAAACTTTAAATTGACATTCAAAACAATACGATACCAGTTCGTAAAGTTAATATCCAGAATTTCTATAGTTCTACTATCTCAACTATAACTAAGCGTAAGGTGGTGAACGGATGCCGATGACTACAACAAACTATGCAAATTCACTTTGATTGTGTTTATGATAAATTGAGTTCGACTAATCCAAATTACAAATGAACTCCCACTCAAACCAACATCCCTCGAGTTGTTTTAGTGATTACATGAACCAAATCCACTACACCAAGTCCGATCATCACGTGAGATGATGTAGCTTTAAAGGCGAACAATCAACATGTTCATCATATCATCCATATGACTCATGCTTTACCTTTCGGTATTCTGTGTTCCGAGACCATGTCTGTACATGCTAGGCTCGTCAAGGTTAACCTTAGTTTCTGCATGTGCAAATCTGGCTTGCACCCGTTGTATGCACACGTAGAGTCTATCACACCCGATCATCACGAGATGGTTCGAAACGACGAGTCTTAGCAACGGTGCCAACTAAGGACGAACACTTTATTACTTGATATTTAGTGAGAGGGATCATCTTATAATGCTACCGTCGCGATCTAAGCAATACAAGATTCATAAAGGATTAACATCACAGGCAATTCATAATGTGTGATATGATATGGCCTTTCTTCTTGTGCCTTTGATCTCCATCTCCAAAGCATGGACATGATCTCCATCATCGTCGGCATGGCGTCAAGGTCCGTGGCGCCGCTTCATGGTTGTCCATCATCACTAGCAACTATTACAACTACTTGGAATAAAGCTATTACAAGATGAATAGACACGCAGGTCTTAACCGAATTAAAAGACAACCATTAGGCTCCTGCCGGTTGCCATATTACAACAAGGATCATTGCATACATCAAATATAATCACAATCACATAATGGCCATATCACATCACAAAACCCCTGCAAAAACAAGTTAGACGCCTCTAATTTTCTTTGCAATTTTTACGTGGTTTGGGGCTTTCGCATAAGACCGATCTTACCTACGAACAAGGACCACAACGTTGATACAAGTGTTGTCAGATGCTCATTGTAAATTGAATCTTAACTATGGTGGGAGAGACAGACACCCGCAAAGCCACTTGTGCAAAGCAAGTTGCACGTCAAGCGTGGAGCAAGTCTCATGTACGATGACATGTAATGTTAGCCCGAGCCGCTTCATCCCACCATGCCGCAAGATGCAAAGTACACGCTAAGACACCGACAACAAAAGCATCAACGCCCAGAAAAACATTGTGTTCTACTCGTGCAACAGATCTACGCATAGATACGGCTCTGATACCACTGATGGGTTCGTAGCATGGAAAACAAAAAATTTCTACCGCAAGAACGAACAAAACCTAGATCTAATCTAGATAAAAGCCAAGATCTAATCTATTAGACATGAGCAACGAGATAGATGGGAACTAACCCTCGTAGATCCGAAAGCGTTAACGAGATTAGATCTCGTGGTTGATGTAGTCGATCACTTGCCGATCTCAAGATCGTGTGGACGATCCTTCCGGCGTCGCGTTCCAGCAGCGCTTCCGCCTTCGGTCAAGTAGACGATCCTTCCGGCGTCGCGTTCCAGCAGCGCTTCCGCCCTTGGTCAAGTTGACGATCCTTCCGGCGCCACGATTCGGCAGCGCTTCCGCAGTCGGTCACACGTGCGGAGTCGAAGCAGACCTTCCTCTCCCCATTCCAGCGAGCAGCGGAGGTAGTAGATCTTCTCCACGGAATCCCAGCAGCACGACGGCGTGGTGGTGGTGGTGGAGTAGAGAATTCTGCAGGGCTTCGCCTATGCCTGTGCAGAAGATGGTGGAGGAGAGAGGCGGCAGAGATTGGGGATTATGAGAGCAAGGTGGAGGGGGCGCCCCTGCCCTTCTATTTAAGGGGAGGAGGCGCGCCTGGGGAGGGGGAGTCCTTGTAGGACTCCCCTCCTCTATGGCCAACGAATTTGGGGAGGGGGGAGGAGTCCTCCTCCCCCACGAATCCGTGTCTTGACCCACCAGGACTCCTTGATCCCTATCTTGATTTTCAAGCAAACTCCAAGATATCTTCTAGAACCTTCCGGAACATTCCGAAACCTTCTAGAATCCTCATACAAACACTCCGGAACATTTCCTAACTTAGAAAATGATCCCCTATATATGAATCTTATTCTCCGGACCATTCCGGATCTCCTCGTGATGTCCCGAATCCAATCCGAGACTCCGAACAACATTCGGTCTCCAACGCACATTCCATATCTACTTAAAACAACTTCGAACCTTAAGTGTGTCACCCTACGGTTCGTGAATATGTAGACATGATAGAGACACATCTCCTATCAATAACCATCAGCGGGACCTGGAGATCCATAATGGCTCCCACATACTCAACGATGACTTCACGATCGATTGAACCACTTACATACGAAACCAATTCCCTTTGTCACGCGATACTATACTTATCCGAGGTTTGATCGTCAGCATCTCCATACCTAGTTCTACCTCGTTACTGATAAGTACTCTTTACTCGTTCCGTGATATGTCATCCCTTGTGACCCAGTCACATGCTTGCAAGCTAATTAGATGACATTCCACCGAGAGGGCCCAGAGCATATCTATCCGTCATATGGATGGACAAATCCCAATCTTGGTCTATGCGCTTCAACACATACTTTCAGAATACCCAATGACACCTTTATGACCACCAAGTTACGAAGTGGTGTTTGATGTCATCAAAGTACCCATCCGGTGATGGTGATTAACACAACCTCATGGTCGAAGGATTAGGTTACTATGCATTTAAAAGCTTACAGCAATACGAACTTAATGACTTGATCTTATGCTACGCTTACTATGGGTGTGTGTCCATCACATCATTCTCCTAATGATATAACCTTGTTATTAACGACATCCAATATCCATGATCAGGAAACCATGATCATCCATTAATCAACAAGCTAGTTTAACAAGAGGCTTACTAGGGACTCTTTTATGTTTACAAAACACACATGTATTAGTGTTTCCTAATAATACAATTATAGCATGGGATGTAAACATTTATCATAAACATAAAGATATAATAATAACCACTTTATTATTGCCTCTTGGGCATATCTCCAACAGATCGTGGGTCGAGTAACCGATCAAGACTCTCCAGATGCCCACTCCAATATAAGTGCCTACCCTATGAGTGTTAATCCCCTCAAAACCGGGACATCGGGTACCGAGGACCAACCAGAGCGCTTTTTCCACTTCTCGAGTGTGCGCTTTCAATGAGGGGCTCATAGTAACGCGTGGAGGCCAGCAGACCCTTCGTTCCTTCTCCAGGTCAATGTCCCACATGGACCTTTGTCGGAGAAGGCCCACCCTCCAGGGATCCCTGATCCCCTGTAGTAGTTGTGAGGCAGCTTATACCAGAATAGACAACCATCAAATCTAGCCATGTCCCATTCCAGAGTAATGTGGTTGCACAGGTTTAAGTTGTTATAGCTAAACTACAAAGAACGGGTGTGTTTTCGTAAATCTTTTTCCTCTAGCTTCCCTTCAACATTTTGTAAAACAAAAACCTTTTTCTTTCTCAACATCTCTTGGGAGGTCCCACCTCACCAAGGTTTTCTCATAAAACATTTGGTAAAACCTTTTTTCAGGGTCTTCCCATCCTCTAGTTTTTGCTTCGGCTAAAACAGGGTCACCAAAGGGGTATGGTGGATATGCACCATCTATTCTACTAGGGACAAGTAGGTATCATCAAGGGAGTTGTACTTAGTGGTACAAAAGTATAATAGTTCGGAGGAGCCAAACCACTACCAAGTATACATCAACAAAGAGTAAAACAATGTAGTTTTAATAAACAGTAGGTAAAACATGCATAAGTAAAACAGTAGGACAAGGCTTATGAGCAAGAAGGTGGCTTGCCTGATGATCAGAAATATGGCAATATGTCCCTGGACTTCTTCTGAAAAAACCATAATAACCAATAAAAACCATCTCTTTCTGTTCTCCGATATAATCGCAACTATCGTCAATAGGGAACACATGCAAACAAACAAAAGGGCACAATCAATACAAGGCATACAATCACCAATTCCACTCAGAAAACAAGCAATTGAATAATTTACAATTAAGGTTCAGTAGTTTTAGAGAGGATTGGATTTAGGAGGTTGAGATGGCCTTGGAGAAGGGGATGAACACCCCTTAGGGTTTATTGTCAAGGAATTACCTAAGAGGGGGGGTTGGACTAAGGACATATTCTGTATGATACCATTGTATAAAAATGATACCTATAGGTAGATGTTGATAAAATAGAACCAACAAAAGTGGTTTCACTATTTTATCACTTTTCTTTAAATAGTAATGATTTTCCTAGTGAAATAACTTCTAGTTTTAGGGAATAAATCACCAGAAAAGTTATGGAGATCCAAAATTATTTCCTTGGGTGATTAAGTAGGGCTTGATGCACTTGTTCACTGCGGGTTGGAATCCGGTCAAAATATTTACCAGAATGCCCTCAGGAAATTCCCAAAGGCAGTTCTGGAGATATTTTGTCTTTTTCACGAAATTATAACTACAATACTTTTAATTTGATTCCAAGGGAACATGGTAGGCATTTAGAATACCTTTCTGTATAAGTTGGAATCAACCTTTTTGGAGTTGTAGCTGTAGTGATTTATCTAGTGATAACACTATGGGCAGAAATGTTTAATTCATTAGAAATCCTCAGAAGCTCAATAAATTTTGATTTCCTGGATTTTGGTAGACCTTAGTGTACCACATCACAGATAGTTGGAGTGAGGTCAACTCATGGTTTTGTCTGGGGAAATTTCTAAAGTGATAAAGGGAGGGATTTTGTTATTTTTGCTAAGCTAAAACAAGGGTTCACCTTGACAAGAGATAAATTCTAGGTGATAGGTACAGTAATAAACTTTCAGGGGAAGTTTGTTTCATCCTATTTGAGCACGTATAGCTCACTGTGGAATTGATTTATTGAAAAAGACACTAAGGGGTAGATTAATTCTCAGGGTTTGTACCAGTAGTATTTTGCCAAGTTTCTGGTACTACATGATAGATAAATCATTAGGGAGTACTTAAAAATTTGGGGATATCCAAAAACTAACATTTCTCATTTTTATACGGATTTATTTCTAGCAGCCTAATTTCTAGATCTAGATTAATTATTAAAAGAAACAGGGAGTCGGGTTGGGTCTGTAACGAGATGGGCCTGGGGGAGCGATTTCGGCCCACTCGGGCGCCTCTCTGCACGGGACAGGATTCAATCAGCCTGGCAGGCGGGGCCCACCCGTCAGCAGGCACCGGCGGTCGAAGCGGTATGGGGAGATCACCACCGTTCGTTTAAGACGGGATCGACGCGGGGGCGCCGTCGTCCTCCCCAGACACCGCGGCGGCGAGGGGAAACCCTAGGGGCGACTGGGCGGCACAGGGGAGCTCACCAGAGACGTCGGGAGGCGGCGGAGACAAGACAGGGTGGTGCGGCGCGTCACTGCGAGCTCAACGATGGGCGGCAGGGGCGGGTTCGACACCGGGACCTCTCTCGCCCATGTGCGCCCGACGGAGTTCGCTTTGGTGCTCGCCGGAGCAGGCTCGGGGATGCATGCATGTCCACGGAGAGGAGAAAGAGAGGACCAGGAGGGGTCTTGAAGCCACGAGGGAGCCCTTGGTGGTGCGGAGAGGGTTTGGAGATGGCAGACTCGGGGGTGAAGCTCCGCTCGGGTGTGTCGTCGGTGACGGCTCTCCGGGGTTCCTGTAGTGAAAGGGAAGCACTGGAAGGTGGGTCAGATGTAGGGGAGTAGAACTGAGCAAGAAAGAGGGCTCATAGGAGGTAGAGGTCGAGCATATTCTTCACCTCTCTAATGAGGCCGAGAGGAGATCTCTCCCTTCTCGACGGCGAGATGGATCTGGAGCTCTCTAGGAGGTCAGTGGAGTGGGAGGGGGAGAAATGAGGGAGTAGGAGTGGGGTGGAGGGCCTCTGGTCCATTTAAAGGCAATGGGGAGGTTCATGGTGGACATGGCCTATGGAGGAGCTATGGCAGGTCCATGGCCTTGCCATTGGGCATTAGGGGTGGTGGAGAGGCACTGGGGTCGTGCAGGGGACATAGAGAGGGAGGGGTGCTGCTGTGGCAAGAGTTTTTTGGCAATAGGTGATTGTCCCACTTCAATTTCTACCTCCAAACACTAGAGGACAAGGGGAAGATGGTGCTACAGTGGTCGTGCTATAGGGCTGCTCAACCAGGAGGGTGATGAGGTGGTGGGGGCTTGCTGGGGAAGACTTGAGGAGGGTTTGGTTTGATATTGATCAAGTTCTTTGGAAATAGACAATATTTGCTATGTTGGTGATTTCCAAGCAAGTCTCAAAGTTTGCTCTTGGGAAGATGGGGTGAAGATGCTGGTAGTTAGATGTGGTTAAGAGGAACCTCTAAGAATTATTTGGGATTTAATATATCATTTTGGATCCATTTTATATCTATTTTTCTAATAGTGCTGAAACTATTTTCAGGATTTGATTGGATATTTTTGAATTGGACAAGGTGGGTTTTTGGTGTGGAATGGTCCTAGATACCATATTACACCTTGGGAAATTTTATTGGGATTTATTGAGGTGGGAAAGTATTTTTAAAGGATTATTTCTTGTTTCTGCCATTTAAGAAAAAGGGCAAAAAGGGATAATAAAGAATCTCAAAAATATTTATTATTGATATGGGAAGGTAGGGTATGATATATGGATCTCAATTGAGCCAGAAGTTGGGGAGGTGTTTTGGCAAAAACCAAACTTTCCTTTATGGAGGAAGTTTTTGGAGGTTTTGCATATTAAAGGAATTAAATAGTTTTGGTCCATAATAATTATGGAGAATATTTGATAAATCTTGGTGATCAAGGTAGAAGATGTAGACAAGGTGTAGCAAGCATTTGCAACCTTGGGATTGGAGAATCCATGTTGATTTTTGGTGAAAACTAGAGATTTAAGGATCTTGGGTAAGATTGTTTTCATGCCCCCAAAACCTTGTTGGATCTTGGAGCTCAGATCTCCCCTTGGGGCATGTGGAAGATGAATGGATATACCAGGTGATGTACATCAACATGGTACAGAGGTTTGAGCTTGATCTTGCTTGAGTTCACCAAGAATTGATTTCAACTTTGAATAAATAAGCCTGCCAAAGCAGATTATCAACTAGCCTTGAAAACCTTGTGGGTTTAAGAAGCACCAAGATCCACTTGGAACAAGTGAAGTAGGTATTTATATACCTATGTGATTAGAACATAACCATTCCAAGAGTTGGTCATTAGAAGGTTGGATGATGGTGTGAGCTTCTGTCAAAGTAGGCATGTTGACTAGATTTGCAGGAATAGTTATTTTCTTGCCTTCAAAACCCTCAAGAAAAAGTGGGTTGGAGGATGATCTAACCAAGGGAAAGAGTGGGCCTTGGTAGTACTTAGGATGGTTTACAAGATGGTTCAAGTGCATTTCCAAAAATGCACAAGGGTTGACAAAGGGAGGCATTCAAAAAGGTGATGTTGGAAATAGCTTTCCAGACTTGGCCAAATTTGGCAGACTTAGGGTTTTTGACTAGAAGGTGGGTGGTGATGATTTTGATGGGTTGTCGGGTACCAAAGCATCATCAAGTGGATGAGGTTGAAGGGTAGATTGAGTAGGAAGGATCCTTGCTTGATTCTGATCTTCATTGACTTGGAAGCTTCTAGGATGGACCACTGTAGAATTGACTGGGCCCGGGTTTTAGATGACCACTTGGTGGCTAGAGATTAGATCCAAATTGCATTACTTCTTAGGATTTGGTGATCTTAAATTATTTTGATCCTAGAGGATGAGCTCCTAGAGTAGCTCATACTACTTCTAAGCAATCAAGTCAAACAGCAGATCAGGACAATTCATCTTACAAGCAAATCAACTACTACTAGGGTTACCATCAAGCCTAGCTTGAGGTAAGGATGGGTAATTTTGAAAGGTTGGATTTTGAATAAGATGAGAGTCCTTGGTATCTCTACCAAGAGTAGAATTCAAAATCTTACAAAGAGGTTTTTGGAGATCCTAGAGGTAAGAGTAGTTGAAGTTTCTGTCTTGAAAACATAAGGAGATTATAGTATGTAACTCTCCATAGTTTGATGAATAGAGCTACTAAAATAGTTGGTTTGCAGAGGCTTCTTGGCTAAGGTTTTGAAATGCCAAAACATTTGAGAATATGGAAATTAAGCCAAGACAGTTTTGGAAAGTAGCTTTTGTCAACTGGTGTTGAGGTAAGGAGTATATTTTCTAATACACAATCATAAGCATAAACATATTCAACCACAGGCAAACACTTCATCACTAAACAAGAAAAAGTTTTTGTTCCCCTGATTTTTGCATTCTGGGCAACTAATCAGGGTTGCTGAAATTGGGATGTTACAATCATCAAATATAGGAGGCATATTATAATCATAATTAATTTTCTCAATAGTAGGTGGACTGAAAATATGATATTCATCATTGTAATCATCATATATTGGAGGCATAGTATCATCAAAGTAAATTTTCTCCTCCATACTTGGGAGACTAAAAATATCATGCTCATCAAAACCAGCTTCCCCAAGCTTAGACTTTTCCATAGCACTAGCAATAATGGTGTTCAAAGAATTCATACTAATAACATTGCTATTAGCATGCAAATAAAGTTCCATAGGTTTTTTAATTTTCTCTTCAAACACTTCATGTCCTAACTCAAGATAAATACTATAAAGCTTGATGGCTCAATGCACGTCGCCCAGAAAAGTGTTGATGGCTCGTGGTTGATGTAGAGCTCATTGGGAACCCCAAGAGGAAGGTATGATGAGCACATCAGCAAGTTTCCCTCAATTAAGAAACCAAGTTTAATCGAACCAGTAGGAGCAAGGAAACACCCTGTAGCATCCCAATTGCCTAACAATTGTAATGCTACTTGGTCTAGTAAGATAATGGCTACTTCCTATATATAATTGTGGCATCATAATTATATCATGCTCATGTCATCATGCCACCTTGCATTTGAGCATCATACAAAACTCTTTTTCTTTTGGTTCTTCTCTCACATGCATTATTAATTGTATTTGCCTCTTGATATTGTATTTGGTTATTGATATATTGTCTAAATGCCCAAGTTGAGTTGGGGGCATATCTTTTATTCACCTCCATTATCTTTTCTTTTCACCACTTTATAATCCCACCATCCTACTAGTCCATGAGCTTGTTTGTCTTTATTTTGATTTTATCTAGCTCATGGGAAATAGGGTGGATCAAATCCTTTAAATTCTTTTGCTTGGCTTTATTCCACTTCTTGGAAATGCATGAGAATAATGCCATAATATTATTATTGTTTTCACAAAGTAATTCATGGCATTTATTATTTTTGCATGGGTCATGCAACCTCCCTCACCACCTTATATCTCATTGGTTTTCTTTTGTCTTATTGATTCTTCTCTTTGTGGATCATCACCATCTCTACCACTCCTTTACTCTCATCAACATCTATTATTTTAATTATCTACATTCATGTTTTATATGAGAGATTCTTTCCATACATCTTTCTTTCTCTATTTCTTGTTATTCCTCCACCTCATCTCATGATAAATCAAATGCCTCAATATTTTTCCTCTTGGTTGGATCTCATAAACAAACTCAAAATAAATCCAAAACCCTAAACCACACCTAACCTATCTTTTCAATCTCTCTAATTTTCTTCTAACCCTATTCTACACTAAACCCTAACATTAGCCTCTCTCTCTCTATCTCTCTCTCTCTCATGAGGGCCACCTGACCCCCTCTCTCTCCCTGGCCCACACCTCAGCTAACCCTACCCCTCTCTCTAACCTAAACAAAACCCTAACCCGAGGCTACCATCTACCTAGCCCGAGCTACCCCCTCTCCTTTCTCTCTTCTCTCTACCGCGTGCTAGCCCCACCCTGCAGCTACCACGCCGTCCCTGGTCCACCTGCAGCCTCCCCCTGCCGTGCCCTACCTCCTCCCAGCTCGAGCCAGCACGTGAGGAGGAAGAAAAGGTGGCACCCGAGGCCACTTTATCTACCCCTGCCACGGCTGCCCCTCCTCTCTCTCTCGATTTCCCTCGCCCACACGACTCTCCTAGCTCGCCCAGATCTGCCCCAAGCCTGCCCTCCTCTCCTCCTTCTTCCTCTCCGCCACCAGCACCTGCCGCCGGTCGCCGCCAGCACCACATCGCCCCCGTCGTTCCAGCCGGTCAGCGCGACGTGGAGGTGGCCTGGGCGACCGAGAAGACCCCACTGCATCGCCCTGCACGCGCCGACGAGGACGAGAAGCCCCCAGTACCGCCAGATCCTCGCCGCTCCCCGAAACCCTAGATCGTCGGAGCTCCTGCCTCGCCAACGATCCGCCGCACCTCGCCCCGTTCTGACGCCAGCGACCTCCCCGCGGTAAGCCTCTCCCCCTCCTAGACAACGTCCACGCCGCCATACCGCCCTAGCCGAGCCAGACGTTGCGTCGAACGCCCGCCGTGCGTCAGAGCTCGCCGGTGTCTGCCAGGTTCCCGCGCCGCTTAGAGCTTACCTAGGGCCCAAACCCCCTCCTAACAGCTCCCCTAGCCCGCCGCAGTGGCTTCGCCCCTCAGCGCGCTCGCCCGCGACCCGGGTTCGATTCCCCGCCCCGCGCGCGCGCTGCCGCCGTCAGTTTCGTCAGAAGAGAGGAAGAGAAACAGTGCACGTGATGACACTTTGCGCTTACCCCCCCCCACCTTTTGACTCCTGCAACCCGTGCTCCTAGAGGTCCCACCTGTCAGCCTCCTTCTCCTTTTTGCAAAAACGCCCCCGCATCTTTGTGCAACTAACCCGCGCTCCAGCCTTAGCCCCCACCTGTCAGTCGCTGCAGTCCTCACCCTGGCATGTGGGCCGTAGCCGCTGGGCCCGCTTGTCAACCGCGTGGGCTAGCCAGAGCCGCGGTAGAAAAAGTATTTTCTGCGCGCGTGGCCCTAGTCCGATTGGTCCCACCCGTCAGCGGCTGAGGCTAGATTTGCCTGGGTGACAAAAGTTTTCCTGGCTGTCTGTTTTCAATTAAACCTTTTTCAAATTGATTTAATTCAAATTCAAATCAGATTCAAATAATTTGTAAAATACAAATCCAAATAATACAAATAATATATGTTTTGGAATCAGAAAAATGTGAGGAATTCAAATATGCCATTCAAAATAATGTTTGAACACTTTAAAATTTCGAGATGATTAAAATTACCATAAATGCCCTTTTCCTCAATTAATTAATAACTTTAATTCTATAACTTCAAATTGGGCAAATAATATGTCTAAATCGATCAGCGCGACGAGCCCGTTCTATCTATGCAGTCCTTGTTCTGAATTGAAGCATGCATCATGCTATTATTAGAAATCTGAACTGTTTATGACAATAAAAAAATTGGAATAAATAAATAGTAAAATGCTTTAATTCTTGCACCACACCTCACCCTTTCCATGCTACTTTAATGCCATGTAAATTGTGCATCATTCATCATGGCATGCTTGTTTGCTTGTCGCATTTTAATTCATATGCTTGTGCACTTTATTTATGTTGGCCCTTGTTTGTTTGGTTCTTCTTCGAATAGACGCCCAGCAGGAGAATTATCAGGAATCACAGGAGTACTACCCAGATCCATCTCTCGCTTCAACTGAGCTGCCAGGAAAGCACTACCACATGCTTGCATACATACAGTACCTATTGCCTCTATCTTATTCTTGCACCATTGAGTCGCGATTGCATTAAATTGAATCCCAAGTACTGCATAGCCTTTACTTTTAAACCCCACCAAAGCTTGTTCCTCCATCCCATGAGCTAGTACCACAGGAGTTGTTTGAGCCATGCGAGTCGTAGAAACGCATGAATAGGGTATGTGAGAGTCTGATGGACAATGAGGTACCTAAACAACACAACCTGAGTAGTAATGA
This sequence comes from Avena eriantha, assembly GCA_910589775.1. NCBI lineage: Eukaryota > Viridiplantae > Streptophyta > Magnoliopsida > Poales > Poaceae > Avena > Avena eriantha. Next base: position 584,621,609 of record OU342743.1, on the reverse strand, counting down.
GATAACTAATGAAAGAGGCACCGGTGAGCAATATCTGCTATTTGGTTTTTCATGCTCACTTGTGTCCCGTAGGACCCCGAGTACTTGATTCCTGTTCCTTGTTTATTCGCACTATCCACATCCGGGAGGCCTTATGGACCCCCTGAGCCAGAGCCTGATTCATTCTTATTTCTTGGGGCCACAAAGTAGTTTGGGGGCTTTATTACTATCCTATACTTATGCCATGTTACTGCTTTATTAAGATTGTGCGTGGACCACCTGTACTGTTTTGGATCGTGGAATCTTTTCGCGGTATCGACAAGCGCAGTCACATTTTTGGGTTCCCCGTCGTTTACAGCCATTGACACAAACCTTGGGTCCGTCTCGGAGCCGGCCAACTTCGTTGCGGGTAGCTTAATGGGGTGGCCCCCTGAAATATTTCTGAATCCTGTGATTGCTTTGTCGTGAATACCTCGCTGGGTTTTGATTTGGTTTTTCCGAGGTTGATCGAATGTGTGTTGCTATTCGTGCACCCCTGCAGGGTAAATCTTTCTGAAAGCCGTGTCCGCGGTTATGGACGACTTGGAGCACAGTTTCTCGATCATAGACAAGTATAACTAAAGTACCGCTTTTAAATTGACTAAGTACTTGAGTAGTAAATAGCGCAATATTCATCGAATGGTTAATAAAACTGCCAACGGATGATGGGGGTTGTTCGTCCGCTTCCTCGTTGGTAAGCGAGGAGGAGGATGGATCTGTTAACTATACTGTTATAACTGTTGTTCTTAATTCACGGACATCCGTCTATCATTGGTTAGGCGGATGGTTAGCGAGTATCTATAGGATTGTTAGGTATTATCTTTCGCTGCAATTGCGTCACCCCAGGTTGTTCCCCTTTAGCGGCATAAAGACTTGCTGAGTACCCCTAGGGTCTCACAAGATAAATTGTTTGATTCAGATGAACAGGTGTACCCGCAAGATGGATACTGGGTGGAAGAGACAGATGATGTTGGCAACGATCGTTCGGTGTAGAGATTCCGGGAACGGGGATCCGTGAGATCTGTGGGCGGGATGTGTTTATTTATGGGGCATCTTATGCCAATTTGCTTCTTATCCGTACTCGGATCTTGTTTTCCGCTTCCGCCTGATACTCTGATGTGTGATGTATGAGGAGCTATCCTAAATTATTATATCTATCTAGGACATTTGGATCTTGCTGTATGGCGTTGCAATATTTCTATTTCTTTTAGATGGAATGGCTTTGAGGACTGTTGTATGTGGCTTGCATACATACTCATTTGTGTATGTGGTTGATCCCTTCGCCTGCCGATTACGCCGCTCGTTCTTGTCCCGTTGTCTGGAAGTGGTTAGGACGGCCGAAAGGTCTACCGTGAGTGGCCCTGGGCCCCACCGTACTATTTTAACCACTTTCGTTCATCTAGGCATGTAACTAAGAGCGTAATTCACCGAGGTAGTTACACACCCCAAAGCTGTTACTAGCTGAGCTTTGGCAGGGCGCACTACCGGTGCTAGTAGCAACATGGAGACCTACACAACACAACCACAGAACTTTGTCCCCAACTTGCGATGAGGTTGTCAATCTCACTATGTTTTGCGGAAAACAAAGGATTAAACGTATCGAATGGAAAGAAGTAAAAGTTTGCAGAAAGTAAACACAAAGCAGTAAAAGATTGTAGATTGTATGTAAAGAAAAAGGACCAGGATCCATAGTTCACTAGAGGTGGCTCTCCTTAAGATAGATAACATGCTGGGTGAACAAATTACAGCGGGGCAATTTACAAACACCGAGAAAGCAATACATGCATGTACTAAACATCTTGACTCCTCTGAGACTTGATTGGGCATTACAACATAATACATAGACCGCCATCCAACTTCATATATGACTAATAATCCACCTTCAGGTTATCATCCGAACCCCCTCCAGTATTAAGTTGCAAGCAACAGATTATTGCTTTACAAACTGTGTGTAAAGAAAACAATACGATTGTTCTATGAACAAAGGATTGTTGTTTTCTCCCTAGTAGCAACAACACATCTAGTACCTTAGAGATTTCTGTCACTTCCCCAGATTACCAGAGGCATGAACCCACTATCGAGCATAAATACTAACTCTTGGAGTTGCTAGCATCTACTTGGCCAATATAGCTACTAACAACGGAAAGCATGCAAGATCTCAAATAACAAAGACATGATAGAATCAATAATCAATCTGAAATAGCATCTCAATATCCATCGGATCCTCGCAAACACAACATGTATGAATTACAAATAGATGATCTTGATCATGAACGGAGCTCACAAGATCTAAACATGAAAGCACAAAGGAGGAGAAACTATCCATCTAGCTACTACATGGATCCGTAGTACAAGGATGAACTACTCACGCATCACACCGGAGGCTTGCATGGTGATGAAGAAGGCCTCCAGGGTGAATTCCCCTCTCCGGCAGGGTGCCGGGAAGAGCTTCAGATCCCTCCCGGTCTAGGGATGGAGATGACGGCGGCTACAGGCTCTTTCGTGGATTTTTGATCAGGTAATTAGGGTTTTCATCCCGAGCGCAATATATAGGCGGAAGGAGAGGCCGAGGGGGTGCCAGGGCTGGCCTCACCACCCCCTGGCGCGGGCCAGGCTGGGCCGCGCCGCCAGGTGGTGTGGTGGCCTCCTGGTCCCTCTCCGTCTCGTATTCTGGCACTTGATCACTTCCGGAAAAATAGGCACTTTGGCTTTTGTCCCGTCCAATTCTGAGAATATTCATTTTCTGACTTTCTTGGAACCAAAAACAGCAGAAAACAGGCAGCTGGCACTGTGGCTCTTGTTAATAGGTTAGTCCAAGAAATCATATGAAAAGTACTCCAAAGTTGGAACAAAACACAAGAAAGTAGATAAAACCAAGCATGGAACATCAAAAATGATAGATACATTTGCAATGTATCAACGTCCCCAAGCTTAACTCCTGCTCGTCCTCGAGTAGGTAAGTGATAAAAAGAAGGAATAATTTTTGACGTGACATGCACCATCAAAGACTTGATCAAAGTATTTGCAAAACATTCAAAGCTGGGATCATAGTTCTTCAATCATAACATGAAAGACAAAGTTCTAGCAATAAGCAAAGAAACTATGATGCAACATGAAAAGGCACAAACAAAAGATTCATGAATAACAATGCTTTGCAAGACGTTTGTTTGTTTCACATAAATAAAACATAACATACTAGTATTCAGCTTGTCCCTCAATCGAGTAGCAAATATAAATGCATAGGACACCTTCAAAGTTCATAAGAGTGACTAGATACAATAGTTTCAAACAAGCAATAACAAGTTATGCATCAATCAACTAGTCTTGGGACAGTGCATGACATGGGTAATAATAAGATTACGCACAGTTAATAATAAGATTACGCACGCCCAGTCAACTCAAAGTCAGATAGTGGGACCCACCGCTCGTCACGTCCCGTCAAAGCCGTTCACGCGGGTAACTGAGGTCATGCAAGCGTCAGCACTGACGTCATCAAAAGCTAATTAGCGGAAAACTTCGACTACTTTAGTCCTTGCTGGAGTTTTCGACTCCACCAAGCACTCGGGGGCTACTCCCATAGGGAGCACTGGTCACGCACCCTATGATTTTCTTTTCTTACTGCAGGGATACAAGCAATCATAATCAAACCCAACCACTCGAAAAACGATTCGACTATGGACGTGGGTTACTCCCATAGGGAGCGCTGGAAACAAATTCGACTGAAACAAGCAAGCAAAAGACGACAGCAGTCGCAATCCAAGTTTTCGACTCAAACAAACAAAAATGACAGCAGTCGCAAAATTTTCTTTAGTCCCTGCCTGAGTCTTCGACTCAACCAGGCACTCGGGAGCTACTCCCATAGGGAGCGCTGGTCGCGCACCCTATGATTATTTGCACGAAAGTTGTGCGTTGATTACATCAGCACTCGCAGATCATGGCGACACCGCCTCATAATTTTCCCTACAAAGAGATTACGTCTCCTGGGTTGCCCGAATCATCTCCGCGATGATAAAATTCGGATGCCGCGCTTACAGCGCGAAGGTAAGACCTAAATAAAGGCCTGGCAACGCATTTAACTGTGCACTACCAGAAACATATCCGTGCCTACAGGCACGATGAACATGCCTTGACGGACGCGTCAAGTGCTCACACTCATATAAGTGGAATTTGACTCTTGTAAGACCTCCGCGGCCTGAGTCGAATTACGCCAGCACTTTTCTGGATTCGAGTCTGGTGACTCGAGTTTGAGTAGATTGCGTTGTTTCACCCTAAGGTGGTTAACTGATACCAATACTTCTGTTATATCAGGCACGTATATCGACAATCCCTATGACACAAATAAAAGCAGTCGAAATGTACTCATTCAGGCACTCGAAACTGCAAAAAGTACCCAGTCGAATCTGCGATTCCACTGGATACTCGGGGGCTACTGACATGGGTATACCTTACAGGTACTCAAGCTTGGTATATACGGTCTAAATACGTACGGGCCCATGGTGTCGCCAAGGCCCAGACGAAAGGACTCGACTAACCTGCGGACTCTCGATTGCTTGAGAGACAAGAAGAAGCTAAAGATAGAAAGTTTGAAGGGAAGAACCCTTACTTGTAACCGACTCGACCTGCTACCCGAGACCTAGCCTATCTATATAAAGGCTAGGAGGGGGCAGCGAGGAGGAGACAGACACAACCCTAGTTTTCACAACTCTCGCCAGATTGCATCTACGCACCATTGTAACTTTCGACTCTCTCGATAATTCCAGGGGCAGACAAGCAGGAGTAGGGACCTCTACGAGGCCTGAACCTGGGTAAATCCTTTGTCCCCTGTGTGCTTGTTTGCTAGCCGATAGATGTCTCAAGCACTCCCTCCTTCTCCAAAACCCAAGTCCATAACAATGGGCATTGATGAGTTAAACCCTCGTCAATGCACATAGAACTAAGAATGGCCACTATGCTCTCAAAGTAGGTGCATAAAGATAGAAGGTGGAGACTCAATATAATGGTGGAAGAAAAGCCTTTTGTAAAAGGAAGTGGGATTCAAGTCTCATAAAGAGCTTCCAAAAATTATGGTACTTATAGCTTTCATCTCTCATTGCCCCTATCATAAGCATCTTGACGTGATTAAGGTTAAAGTGAACAAACTATGGTGTACATGCTTGACAAAGTATAAGTCAAAAATCTCATGTCCCTTGTATACGAGGGCCGCTCCTCATGCTACTCAAGTTTAGTCACCGGTAAGTTCTTTTCATCGTAAGTACATGTGTATCATTGAGAACCGCCAATGGGGTACCCCTTGCCCGATGATATGGAAGAATCCCCATATCAAAATGACAAGGCAAGCACACAACGAGCATATCAGCATTCTTCTTATTTACCATGGGAATATGGTGCTTTTTTCTCTCTTTCCTCTTTTCATAGTATCTCTTTTTTTCTCTTTTTTTCTCAATATAGGACTCTTTTTTTATAAGAAGAATGCTTCATAGACAGCTCATTATGGTTACGCTGCAGGTTTCCACCATGTCAGCATGGAGACCAGCGGCCTAGGCGTTTCTCTAACACATATACATAACTCCATGGACTTACAAGCTCCCCTTTCATTTCACACCGACGACATCCATATACAAAAGAGCATGATATCAACTAGGTACAAGTACCTAGTGCAATGTTGAAAGCGTTCCCCATGAAAGCATGGTTCTGCTAATTTCCGACAAATAAGTGCAAGCATATACAACATAGAAGACACAATGGTTCAAGTTTATTAAGGGCAAGTAAAGTAAAGTGTGCCATCAAGTTCGTGAGAGCTTTAATCACTAGTTTTCTCATAACAAGTGGAAGGTAAACAAAAGCATGAATGTACTTGGAATAGCATAAGCTAGTAGGTAGGTATGGTGGACTCTTTGGAATAACAAGGTTTTAGGGAGTTGGATGCATGAGTGGAACTCATACTTGTTGTGGAGGCTAGCAAAAGACTGGGAGTGACAAACTAAGAGAGCAATAATGGCCATAATCATGCAGAGCGACAAAACATCATTGATCAAAGCATAAAGTGATACTACAAGTTGAAAACTAAAGGATCATACAGGCCATGGTGACTTGAGATAGTCATAACATGGCGTGATCATGTGCCAAGTCAACCCAAATAAAGCATCAAAGGAGAATACCACTATACTATGCTTTAATATGCTAAAACAACGCATGATTCATCCAAGGCACATTAAGCAATCTCAATTGTTTATAACAAGTCATGCTACAACAAAGAATACTAAGCATAAAGCCAAAACAATATCAAGCATGGCATGACAAAGCATATGCCACAATCAAAAACAAGCTCTTTTTACCACATAAGCATGAACTTTCCTACTCTTTTCCAAACCAAACCAAACTATTTGCAAACCAAAGTATGAAAGAGGGGGTCCAACCAATTTATTCAGAAAACTAAGCAAACCAAGCAAACTAAAACCAAAACGAAAACTAAAAAGAAGACGCTCCAATAAAAACACAACTGTGCATGAAACAATAAAAATGAAGCGTTTGGAAGAAACCTGGAATTTTTATTGATGAAGAAGGGGATGCCTTGGGCATCCCCAAGCTTTGACGCTTGTACTTCATGGATATTTCTTGGGGTGACACACGGGGCATCCCCAAGCTTGAGATTTAGTCCATCCTTCATCTCATTACTCATTCCTTTCATACACTTGAAATTTTTCCTTCATACAAAACTTCACACAATCTCATTAGCAACATTAGTGTACTTAAGATAAATAAATCTCAAGGTTCAGTTCTAACACCAAATAAACTTCCATTAGAACACTAGCTACTGTAGAACTTCCCTCAAAAATCTCAACTCCCCAAAAGAACTCAAAAAAAACCCACAAGAAGCAAATGCAGAAAATGGCAGAAATCTGTCAAAACAGACCAGCAGGTAGAGACGATTTTTTTAAAAGACCTTTTGTTGCTCAAATCAAAAAGTGTTAAACTAAATAAAGTTATATAACAACCTGTGTCAGAAGCACAAAAAATTACAGCTCAATCCGACATACAGAGCTCTCTCACGAATTTTTACGGTGAAGCATAGAAATCTGTTTCGGGACAGCAACTTTCCCAATCATTACTTCTCTCTCACTAGAGGTTACTCTTGGCACAAAAAAGCAAATAAAAAGGATAAGGAGAGTTTATTACAGAGGTAATAACTTCTAAGACTCATCTAAAACTCTTGGGTTATCTCCCAACAAGTACTTTTCTTTAACGCCTTTAAGTTAGGCATAAGAAGCAAAGAAAGAATCAAGTGTTCTCAAATGAAGAAGCATTAAGACCAAATTTTGTTTTCATAGGAGAAGCAAAAGAAATCTTTTCTCTCTTTTTAGGGAAGTGTTCTATACCTTTCTTGAGTGGGATTTGATATTTAATGGTGCCTTCTTTCATATCAATGATGGCACCAACATTTCTAAGAAAAGGTCTTCCCAAAGTAATAGGACAAGAAGCATTGTATTCAACATCCAAAACATAGAAATCAACGGGGACATAGGAATCGTTAACCATAATAAGAACATCATTAAGACTCCCCATGAGTTTCTTTTTAGCATTAGCATCAAGTGGGACATTCAAATAGCAATCTTCAAGAGGAGGCAAATCAAGCATATCATAAATCCTTCTAGGCATAATAGAAACAGTACTATCAAGATCACAGAAAGCTTTGAAATCAAAGTCATTCACTTTCATATTAATGATGGGTTCCCAACCATCCTCTTGTTTTATAGGAATAGAAGCTTTATGTTTCATCTTTTCTTCTTTAATCTTTATGAGAGCATCAGTAATGTGTTTTGTAAAAGCCATGTTCATAGCACTAGCATTAGGACTTTTGGCAAGCTTTTGTAGGAACTTAATAACTTCAGAGATATTGCAACCATCAAGATCAAAATCAACTTTATCATCTAAAGTAGTAGAACTATTACTAGCCTCAACACTAGTGGTGGTGATAGTAGAAACATTAATGTTTCTAGCAATTTCATCTTCTCTTTCCCACTTAGCATGTAATTCAGCTAATAGTCTAGCATTTTCATCAATTCTTACTTGTATAGCATTAGTAGCTGCAAAGGGATTCTCATTAGTTTCAGGTTTAGCAGCCATTTTATTCAAAGTAGATTGAGCTTCAGCCAAAGATGCTATATTTCTTTCAGCATTAGAGAGTTTTTCCTCAATAGTTTTATTGAAAGCAGTTTGTTTACTAATAAACTCTTTAAGCATAACTTCAAGTTCCGAGGGAGCACTCTTATTATTGTTGTAAGAATTTCCATAAGCATTACCATTGTTGGGAGGATATGGCTTATAATTGTTGTTACCAAAATTGTTCCTATAAGCATTATTACCATAAGCATTGTTGCCAAAGTTGTTATTTCTTATGAAGTTCACATCAACTTGCTCTCCTTGAGCAACCAAAGAGGCTAAAGGAACATTATTTGGATCAATATGGGCTTTCCCATTAACAAGCATAGACATAATAATATCAATCTTATCACTCAAGGAGGAGGTTTCCTCAACATAATTTACCTTCTTACCTTGTGGAGCTCTCTCAGTATGCCATTCAGAATAATTAACCATCATATTGTCCAAAAGTTTTGTTGCGGCACCCAAAGTGATGGTCATAAAGGTACCTCTAGCAGCTGAATCCAATAGGTTCCTTGAAGAATAGTTCAATCCTGCATAAAAAGTTTGGATGATCATCCAAGCAGTCAGTCCATGAGTGGGACAATTCTTTACCAAAGATTTCATTCTTTCCCAAGCTTGAGCAACATGCTCATTATCAAGTTGTTTAAACTTCATTATTTCACTTCTCATGGATATAATCTTAGCAGGAGGATAGTATTTTCCAATAAAAGCATCTTTGCAATTAGTCCAAGAATCAATACTATTCCTAGTTAAGGAATTCAACCATTCTTTAGCTTTTCCTCTCAAAGAGAAAGGAAACAATTTCAGCTTAATAATATCACCATATATATCCCTATGCTTTTGCATCTCACAAAGTTCAACAAATTTATTTAGATGGGAAGCAACATCTTCATTACCAATGCTAGAAAATTGCTCTCTCATAACAAGATTGAGTAAAGAAGGTTTTATCTCAAAGAAAGTATTTTCAGCCACAGGTGGACCAATAGGTGTGCTCATAAAATCATTGTTGTTGGTGCTAGTGAAGTCACACAACTTAGTGTTTTCAAGAGTAGTCATTTTTTGGGTTTTCAAATAAGAAGGCAAACAAGTAAAACTAATTTTTTTGTGTTTTTTTTGAAGAACAAAACAAGCAAACAAAGCAAAAAGAAACTAAGCAAAACAAAAACAACAAAGTAAAGAGATTGGTTATGAGGGACTCCCCTTGTGAAGATGTCCTTGACTCCCCAGCAACGGCACCATAAAAATGGCGTGTGGTTGACATGGGAGTTTCTTCTTCTTCACTCCCCGGCAACGGCGCCATAAAAATGCTTGATGGCTCAATGCACGGCGCCCAGAAAAGTGTTGATGGCTCGTGGTTGATGTAGAGCTCGTTGGGAACCCCAAGAGGAAGGTATGATGAGCACAGCAGCAAGTTTCCCTCAGTTATGAAACCAAGGTTTAATCGAACCAGTAGGAGCAAAGAAACACCCCAAAGGTGTTACTAGCTGAGCTTTGGCAGGGCGCACTACCGGTGCTAGTAGCAACGTGGAGACCTACACAACACAACCACAAAACTTTGTCCCCAACTTGCGATGAGGTTGTCAATCTCACCATGTTTTGTGGAAAACAAAGGATTAAACGTATCGAATGGAAAGAAGTAAAAGTTTGCAGAAAGTAAACACAAAGCAGTAAAAGATTGTAGATTGTATGTAAAGAAAAAGGACCGGGATCCATAGTTCACTAGAGGTGGCTCTCCTTAAGATAGATAACATGTTGGGTGAACAAATTACAGCGGGGCAATTGACAAACACCGAGAAAGCAATACATGCATATACTAAAAATCTTGACTCCTCTGAGACTTGATTGGGCATTACAACATAATACATAGACCGCCATCCAACTGCATATATGACTAATAATCCACCTTCAGGTTATCATCCAAACCCCCTCTAGTATTAAGTTGCAAGCAACAAATTATTGCTTTACGAACTGCGTGTAAAGTAAACAATATGATTGTTCTATGAACAAAGGATTGTTGTTTTCTCCCTAGTAGCAACAACACATCTAGTACCTTAGAGATTTCTGTCACTTCCCCAGATTACCAGAGGCATGAACCCACTATCGAGCATAAATACTAACTCTTGGAGTTGCTAGCATCTACTTGGCCAAGATAGCTACTAACAACAGAAAGCATGCAAGATCTCAAATAACAAAGACATGAGAGAATCAATAATCAATCTGAAATAGCATCTCAATATCCATCGGATCCTCGCAAACACAACATGTATGAATTACAAATAGATGATCTTGATCATGAACGGAGCTCACAAGATCTAAACATGAAAGCACAAAGGAGGAGAAACCAGCCATCTAGCTACTACATGGATCCGTAGTCCAAGGATGAACTACTCACGCATCACACCGGAGGCTTGCATGGTGATGAAGAAGACCTCCAAGGTGAATTCCCCTCTCCGGCAGGGTGTCGGGAAGAGCTTCAGATCCCTCCTGATCTAGGGATGGAGATGACGGCGGCTACAGACTCTTTCGTGGATTTTTGATCGGGTACTTAGGTTTTTCGTCCCGACGGCAATATATAGGCGGAAGGAGAGGCCGAGGGGGTGCCAGGGCTGGCCTCACGACCCCCTGGCGCGGGCCAGACTAGGCCGCACCACAAGGTGGTGTGCTGCCCCCCTGGTCCCTCTCTGTCTCGTATTCTGGCACTTGATCACTTCCGGAAAAATAGGCACTTTGGCTTTTGTCCCGTCCAATTCCGAGAATATTCATTTTCTGACTTTCCTGGAACCAAAAACAACAGAAAACAGGCAGCTGGCATTGTGGCTCTTGTTAATAGGTTAGTCCAAGAAATAATATGAAAAGTACTCGAAAGTTGGAACAAAACACAAGAAAGTGGATAAAACCAAGCATGGATCATCAAAAATTATAGATACATTTGCAATGTATCAAAGCTCTCTAATTTTTTGTTGATTTCCATTAAGCCTAACTAGTGAAAATAAGAAAAACAAGACAAAATTGCAGAATCTAAAGGAAATAACTTCGAGCACTCACACCGGAGGATGTGAGTACCTTTTACCTTACCTCCCCGGCAACGGCGCCAGAAAATAGCTTGATGTCTATGCACTTCTATTCTTGTAGATAGTTGTTGGGCCTCCATGTGTAGAGGTTTGTAGAATAGCAGCAAGTTTCCCTTAAGTGGATTACCCAAGGTTTATCGAACTCAGGGAGGAAGTGGTCAAAGGTATCCCTCTCAAGCAACCCTGCAATCAAGATACAAGAAGTCTCTTGTATCCCTAACACACCCAATACACTTGTCAGGTGTATAGGTGCACTAGTTCAGCGTAGATATAGTGAAATACAAGTGGTATGGATATAAGACAACAGTGCTAGAAAATAGCTTGATGGCGTGGAAGAGAGTAAAGGCAAACTGAAATAAAGATGGCAGTAAGCAAACATGTAATAGATCTAGTTGCAAACGGTGTTTCAATGTTTAGAAACAAGGCCTAAGGATCATACTTTCACTAGTGAACACTTTCATATAAATATCTTCTCTTCATGATACTACTCTGAACTACTTTCCGGTTGGACACTCTAATCCATGGTAGAGCTATAACAGCACACCTCAAAGTTCGCTTTCCCCATCTAGGTAAGCCCACACTGTCACCTTGAGCGCTAGATGGTTCCAACAAACACCACAATTTCATAGAGACATCCAACTCCAAATATAACTCATAAAAAGTATTTGTAATCTCTAGCCTAAGTGCCACCATGGTGGGCACGCTGTCACTTTCACACACATGGGGAGAGCAGAGATCTATTAAAGCACTTGAGTAGCAAGGTAGATCTACTTGATTACAAAGCTCATGATCACAATATGATCATGCATAGAGAGAGAGAAATGAACACATAGCTACCCGTAGAACCCTTAGCCTTGAGGAAGAACTACTCCCTTATCATCATGGGAATCAGCAACGGCGATGGATATGGTGGTGGAGATCGATGGAGATGGCTCCGGGGGCACTTTCCCGTCCTGGCAGGGTGCCAGAGCAGAGACTTTCTATCCCCCGAATCTACCCTTCGGTGGAGGCGGCGCTGCAGAACTTTTCGTAGTTGGAGGCTGTTCGATTTAGGGTTTTTGCATCGGGAGGCTTCTTATAGGCGAACATGCAAGGTCGATGGCCGGCCAGGGGGCCCACACCACCTGGTGGAGCGTCCAGGGCTAGCCCGCGCCACCATATGGTGTGCCCACCCTGGTGCCCTACTCCGTCTCTGCTTTGTGTTTCTGTGTTGCTCCGGGAAAAATAGGCATATTGGCTTTCGTCCCGTCCAGTTCCGAGAATATTGATTTTCTGCCTTTTCTGGAACCAAAAACAGAAGAAAACAGGCAACTAGCACTGTGGCATCTTGTTAATAGGTTAGTCCCAGAAAACATATAAAAATACCTCAAAGTGTTGACAAAGAAAAGCAAAGTAGATACTAAACAAGCATGGAACATCAAAAATTATAGATACGTTTGCAATGTATCAGTCGACATTCACATGACACCACTAGAAGAATAACACCACAACTTAAATATCAAACCATTGAATCTTTCTCAATACAATTCCACTACTAACAACATGACTTCTCTCATGTCCTCGAGAACTAAACGAACTACTCACAAGACACCATATGGATCAAGATCAGAGATGATATAATGATAAGTAACAATCTGAACATAAACGAGAATTCAATGGTTCACTCAATAGCATCAACTACAAGGAGTAATCAACACCGGGAAAGTTTCCCCTAAGAACTATGCAAGATTCAACCCAATTATTACAACGGTATGGAGTGGAGATGATGATGGTGATGGAGATGATGATGGTCATGATGATGATGATCCCGATGAAGTCCAGCTTGATGGTGGTGTTGATGGCGACGATCTCCCCTCTCCAGGAAGGAATTCCCCCGGCAAAATTCTGTCTGTCGGAGAGATCTTTTTCTCTCTCTATAGTTTTCCGCCCCGCAGAGGCGGTGGAATCTTTTTGTGGTCGCCCCAGGTATTAGGGTTTCGTGGGGATAATATGCGCCAAAGGGGAGAGCCAGGAGTGGGCCAGGGTGGCCACACCACTTGGTGGCGCGGCCAGGGGTGACCCGCACCAAGGGGTGGTGTGGGCCCCCTGTAGCCCATCTCCACTCCCCCTTCTTGCATCCTTCGTCTTCTAGAAAAATAGATTTTTCCATGTATTTTCCCAGATTTTCCGATCTTCGCGAATTTCTGTTGGGTCCACAGCATAGAAAACAAAAAAATTCCTACGATGAGAACTATACGCCAAGATCTATCTACTAGATACAGAGCAACGGGTGGACATACATCCATGGAGAACTTACCCTCGAAGACAACGAGTTTTGTTAACGAGTAGGAACTCGTGGTTGATGTAGTCGTACGCTTGCCGATCTCAAGATCGTGTGGAAGTCCGACAGGTCCAGCAGCTCCAGCACCATCAGATCCAGCACCATCATGTCCAGCACCGCAAAGTAGTGGTGCATCCGTGATCGCACACACGTTCGGTCCACCGAACAACCTCCGCCTCCTCGCTCCAGCGATGCAGCGGAAGCAGCAACTCCTTTCCAGATAAAGCCACCGGGAACATGTATCTCGCTAATCCGAGACCATGGGGAATAACTAGAGGGAGAAGAGAACCTTCACGAGGAGGTGGTGCGAGATGAGGGGAGGGAGTGGGGAGCCTTTTATAGGGAGAGGGGGGCAGCCCCTCACCATGGCCGGTGGCCAAGGGAGGTGCCCCCACCTCTTCCACATTCATGTGGGTGGAGCTCCCACTCACATAATTAGCCACCCACTCACATTCCACTCACCTCCATTAAATTTCCACCAAATTTAATGCAAGTTCTCATTAAATAAAACACTTTTATTTATTTTATTCAGAATTTTGTCAATTACATTAATTAACAAACATTCACATAAAACCCCCTGCAACATTTCAATATCACATGCAGAACCAGTTTCTGCAATTTCACCTGAAACAATTTCGGTTTCCATCGAAATGATTCCAGCGCTTTCTTAAATCTTTATCTGAAACATATTTTCTCCAAATGGTGTCGGTATCCCTTAAGTGTGTCACCCTATGGTTCGCGAATAATGTAGACATGATCAAGACCCCTCTCTGATCAATAATCAGCAGCGGGACCTGGAGATCCGTACTGACTCCCACATATTCAACGATGACTCTTGTGATCGTGTGAACCTTTAACGTCGTAACTAAATCCCTTTGTCTCGCGATATATTACATGTCCGAGATTCGATCATTGGCATCCAAATACCTAGTTTGATCTTGTTACCGACATGCACTCTTTTCTCGTTCCCGTGATATAACATTCTAGTGATCACATCACTTGCTTGCAAGCTATTTCAATGTGATATCACCGAGAGGGCCCAGAGTATATCTATCCGTCATCGGGATGGACAAATCCCACTCTTGATCCATGAGCCTCAACATAACACCTTCGTAGCACTGAACCCACCTTTATAGTCACCCTGTTACGGTGTGACGTTTGATGTTATCAAGATACTCTTCCGGTGTTAGCAATTAACATGATCTCATGGTCTAAGGACTAAGATTACTTCGTATGATGTTATAGCAATATAAACATAATGACTTTGATCGTAATGCTATACTTCGGATGAATGTCCATCACATCATTCCACCAATGTTGTGACCTCGTTATTAACGACATCCAATGTCCATGATCAGGAAACCTTGATCATCTTGTTAATCAACGAGCTAGTTTATAAGAGAGGCATAACTAGGAACTTTCCTTTTTGTTTATTAAACACACATGTATTAACGTTTCCAAATTAATACAATTATAGCATGCAAAATAAACATTTATCATAAACAAGTAATAAGATAATAACCACTTTATTATTGCCTCTCGGGCATATTCCCTTCAGTCTCCCACTTGCACCAGAGTCAATAATCTAGTTTGAAAAACTTTGCGTATTGAACACCTATGGCTTTCTGGTGTTGCATATACGCGATTGCTAGTGGTTAACATAATCTCCGGCTCTGACAGTTTCAGTTCCATGTGTATTTGCATGTCTTTGCGTCTCTACGCATCACTCATTCTCAAATGAGATGGCATTGTATAAATTTGGTCCTTTGGTAGACCTTTAGTTCGTTCGGGTTAAAATATGTTGATACTATTGTCACACAATGTATCTTCATAGTATTAGCCCACTTTGAACCACACCTAGTTTGATAACAAACTACTTAACACAAATGCCCTCCTATGCTGCTACTATAGCAGTCATATACTTAGCCTTTTGTTGTAGTATCCGTCACAATGTCTCAACTTTGGAACTCATCCAAATCCATCATGGAACATCCTTTCCATTACATTGTGCCACCCATAGTCTAAATTGAGATAAATTTAATTTGTATCTTGTGACAAAACTAGTATCAATGTAACACTTTACAATGAACTACCTTTAACTATTTGCCACTTATACATTATATATTCTTAGTTCTTCCAAAAGCTCATAAGAATATCTTTACTATTGTCCAATGATCATCTTATGAATCATTCTGGTATATGCTCATAACATTCAGAGCATAGGACATTATGGATATATACATATCATGGTATAATCGATCAAAATCTTCATGTGATTTTACTCACCAAGTGTTGAAACACTTGAATTTTGATACAATCCTTTCCATGCAGCAAGAACCTTTCTTGTTGTTTCCATATTGAACCCTTTCAATATCTCATATATGTATGTCTGGCACAACCATATTAGCGCCTTAATCTATCCATATAGATATTGATGCCTAATATTCTGGGTTTGCCCAAGTCTTTCATCGAAATCTTATTTTAATGAAATCCTTAACTTGTGTCAATTCAAGATACATCATTTCCAATCAACAATATGTCCTCTACATAATGTATTAGAAATATGTCTCAGCGCTCCCACTTAATTTCTTGCAAATGCAAGCATCTTCATCATCTCCGATGAATTTAAACTCTTTTAATAGTTTCATCATGGTGAAGATTCCAACTCCGCTATGCTTACTTCAACTATTGAAGTTTACATACCCTTTTAGCACCCTTTGAATTAAAAAAACCCTTCGGACCATGTCATGTACATGTCCTAGGTTACCGTTCTATTAGAAGAACCTTGTTTTGTTTATTCAACTACCATATAACAAATTATATGTAGTGGTTGCTACATTAATCCGTTAAGACTATATATCGCTATGAAAGATCAAATCTTGTCATAGTCAACTCCTTGAACATTGTCATAAACTTCTTTCCGACATGTCGACTATTTCATAGATGTTAAACATCCATGTCTTATTTCTTTATAGATCAAACACGACCGATAGGCTTCACGCCCTTTTGGAGGGTCTTCCAAGTTCAGAAACTTGATTTCTCGTGTATGGATACTATTACGGATTCTATGACTTCTAGTCATTTTATGGAGTCAGGGCCCATCATCGCTTCTTTGCATGCAGTCGGTTCATCATTGTCAAAACAATAACGACTTTTATTTCAAATCTTACTATTTGATTCTTACCGACCCACTTGGTTCAATGAGAACTCTAATCTCCAAGATCACACCCTTTGTAATCACGGGAGCCATGAGCATTGTGGCCGCCACCGGGACACTTTCCGGCGCTGCGCTACTCAACACATATAGCTAAGGTTCAACAACCTTATCGAAGTTCTATTGTCCTCCCACTTAACTTTCATGAAAAATTCCTTCTCAAGAAACTTGACGTTCTAAGCGACAAACTCTTTTGTCCTTGGTGTTATGGAGGAATTACCAACAAATTCTTTGGGATAACCTACAAAGACGTGCTTATCCGACTTTGGTTGTAAACATTTTACTTATGCATAGCATACCAAAATTTAAGAAAAGACAATTCGGGTTTTCTCCCAAACCAAAACTTATATGGTGTCATTTCAACAGATCACGATGGTGCTCTTTTCAGTGTAAAAGCGGTAGTCTCTAAAGCTTCAATCTTTAAAACATAATGGCAGTTTTATAAATGACACCTTTGATCTTACCATGTCAAACAAGGTTTGATTTGATCTCTCGAACATACCATACTCCTGTGGATTATCGGGAAATGCAAATTCATGGAACAATTCCTGAAATCTTAGGTGTTTTGCTAAACCTGTAACTCAAATATCTTCCTTTATGATCAAATCATAAAATCTTTTATTTTCTTGTTACAATGATTTTTCACTTCATCTTGAAAGTCTTTGAACAATTTTCAAATGTTTCATACTTCTTCCTTATTAAGTAAATATACAGATATATTCACTCAAATTTTCGAAGAAAGCATATGAAGCAAAAAGATCCATCGCATATGGCTACACATAATGGACTATGCACATCAGCATGCACAATTTCCAATAATCTAGTCATCTGTTCCTCTTTGGCCTATGGACAGAGTTTCAATTATCTCGAGGGAAGTTTCGCAAGCATCAATTGATCAAAATCAAAAGACTCCAAAAATCCATCAAGATGGAGTTTCTTCATGTTTACTTTCCATTATAATTCAAACAGCGATGTCACTTCATAAGTGATCTTCCAATCATTTGTCTTACGACATTTTAGCAATAATATTTATGGATGTGATTTCTCCAACTAGACTTGTAAAAGTTCATCCATCCTTTATGGAATACAGTAATTATTTGAACAACCATTGTTCTCATAATACCGGAACAAAATAACAATTATTAAAACAAATCTTGAAGGCTAGGTTTGATGACAACGAAAAAACACAATAACAGTTTTATTTGTTTTTGATGAATATCATCACTTATTCTTTTGCTAGTTACTTAGGCTGTTGCAGTTCATGAATTGTGTTGTTCTGTATGACACTTCACACCAACCAATTCGGTATCCAATACAGGTATCCAATACCTCAGAACCACATTGTTTAACAAGCAAGGAATACAACCATAACATGTACATCTTCTATATACCTAAGTTGGACATTTCCAACCTTTTCTTTTCTGCCAAATATTTTATAGATTCTCTTTCAACAATTCCTTTTCTTTTAAAAGAATCTATCAACATCAATAGTGGTGTCATCAACATGACACATGGTACAAAGCGTATATAGTCAAATACTAATACCTTTGGACTTGCACTTTGAAGTGGATCACCATCATCAAATGTTTGGTGTTCTTTCAAAAATCCATTCTTTAGTAATCTATTAGTGTAGTAAACATTTTACTTACATCTTCTATTCATCCTTATCATGACAACTTTCATGATCAAGCTACTATAGCCTATAAGGAAGAATCGCGAGTATAATGTTAGTTCCCAACACCTTTTTGGGAGATCCAGATGCCTAGCATCTCCATCCTTCACAAATTCTCATTCAATATGAGAACATGTATTTTGCTAAATTATACTCTATCATAATGCAACCAAAAACATTGTTTCAGATATCACAATATCTTCCACACATGATGGTTCCTGAAACAATTCTTTCAGCTCCTAGATAACCTTGATATTAAAACAATTTTTGAATATCAATAATCATGGAGGCAAACATGATACTTTAGATACTAACATTGGAATTCTTACTCTTTATTTAATACTACTTATTAAACTTCATGGAGTAAATAGAGTTTGCTGAAAGTTTGCAATAGGACTTATAAACTTTAAATTGACATTCAAAACAATACGATACCAGTTCGTAAAGTAAATATCCAGAATTCTATAGTTCTATTACCTCAAATAAAACTAAGTATAAGGTAGTGAACAGATGCCAATGACTACAACAAATTATGCAAATTCACTTCGATTTAGTTTATGACAAATAGAGTTCGACTAATCCAAATTAGAAATGAACTCCCACTCAAAAACGACATCCCTCGTGCCTTTTTGGTGATTACATGAACCAAATCCACTACACCAAGTCCGATCATCATGTGAGTCGGTGTAGCTTCAAAGGCGAGCATCTATATGGGCATCATATCAACTATATGACTCATGCTTAACCTTTCGGTCCGTGTTCCGAGGCCATGTCTGTACATGCTAGGCTCGTCAAGTAAGAACCTTAGTATTCGCGTGTGTAAAACTGTCTTACACCCGTTGTATGAAAGCATAGAGTCGAGAACACCCGATCATCACGTGATGCCTCAAAACACGATCCATAGGACGGTGCATACTTAAGGAAGAACACATTTTATCTTGATATCTAAATGAGGGATCATCTTACAATGCTACAGAAAGCACCAAACTAGCAGTATAAGATGCTAACATCTAATGTGTAAAGTGAGATGATATGGTCCATGCATTTGATCTCTATCATTTGCATCGTGGTATGATCTCTATCATTCCTTTGTGTGTAAGGTCAAGGTCTATGGAACTTACACGTTAAGTGAGTTGTAAGAGTATCTATCATACATCTACTTACAACAATACCATATCAAAACACTAGCCCAGCAACGATCTAAACTAGACGCCTCTAATTTATCAATTGCAAGTTTTACGTGGCTTAGGGCTTTCAGAGATAGAACCGGTCTTACCCTCGAACATGAACCACAACGAGGATAACCAAGTTATTAGCAACTCGTTGTAAATCAGATATTGACTATAGTAAAAGAGACAGACACCCGCCAGCCACTTATGCAAAACTAGTTGCATGTCAGTCGTGGAACCGGTCTCATGTACGATGACATGTAAGGTTGGTCCGGGCCGCTTCATCCCACTATGCCACCAATATCCAAAATACATAGAAGATGCAATAACATGATCATCATCGCCCACATATAAACATATGTGTACTACCCGTGCAAAGCACCTACGCATAGATCAGGCCCTGATACCACTGTTGGGTCCGTAGCATAGAAAACAAAAAAAAATTCCTACGATGAGAACTATACGCCAAGATCTATCTACTAGATACAGAGCAACGGGTGGACATACATCCATGGAGAACTTACCCTCGAAGACAACGAGTTTTGTTAACGAGTAGGAACTCGTGGTTGATGTAGTCGTACGCTTGCCGATCTCAAGATCGTGTGGAAGTCCGACAGGTCCAGCAGCTCCAGCACCATCAGATCCAGCACCATCAAGTCCAGCACCGCAAAGTAGTGGTGCATCCGTGATCGCACACACGTTCGGTCCACCGAACAACCTCCGCCTCCTCGCTCCAGCGATGCAGCGGAAGCAGCAACTCCTTTCCAGATAAAGCCACCGGGAACATGTATCTCGCTAATCTGAGACCATGGGGAATAACTAGAGGGAGAAGAGAACCTTCACGAGGAGGTGGTGCGAGATGAGAGGAGGGAGTGGGGACCCTTTTATAGGGAGAGGGGGCAGCCCCTCACCATGGCCGGCGGCCAAGGGAGGTGCCCCCACCTCTTCCACATTCATGTGGGTGGAGCTCCCACTCACATAATTAGCCACCCACTCAAAATTCCACTCACCTCCATTAAATTTCCACCAAATTTAATGCAAGTTCTCATTAAATAAAACACTTTTATTTATTTTATTCAGAATTTTGTCAATTACATTAATTAACAAACATTCACATAAAACCCCCTGCAACATTTCAATATCACATGCAGAACCAGTTTCTGCAATTTCACCTGAAACAATTTCGGTTTCCATCGAAATGATTCCAGCGCTTTCTTAAATCTTTATCTGAAACATATTTTCTCAAAATGGTGTCGGTATCCCTTAAGTGTGTCACCCTATGGTTCGCGAATAATGTAGACATGATCAAGACCCCTCTCTGATCAATAATCAGCAGCGGGACCTGGAGATCCGTACTGACTCCCACATATTCAATAATGACTCTTGTGATCGTGTGAACCTTTAACGTCGTAACTAAATCCCTTTGTCTCGCGATATATTACATGTCCGAGATTCGATCATTGGCATCCAAATACCTAGTTTGATCTTGTTACCGACATGCACTCTTTTCTCGTTCCCGTGATATAACATTCTAGTGATCACATCACTTGCTTGCAAGCTATTTCAATGTGATATCACCGAGAGGGCCCAGAGTATATCTATCCGTCATCGGGATGGACAAATCCCACTCTTGATCCATGAGCCTCAACATAACACCTTCGTAGCACTGAACCCACCTTTATAGTCACCCTGTTACGGTGTGACGTTTGATGTTATCAAGATACTCTTCCGGTGTTAGCAATTAACATGATCTCATGGTCTAAGGACTAAGATTACTTCGTATGATGTTATAGCAATATAAACATAATGACTTTGATCGTAATGCTATACTTCGGATGAATGTCCATCACATCATTCCACCAATGTTGTGACCTCGTTATATAACGACATTCAATGTCCATGATCAGGAAACCTTGATCATCTTGTTAATCAACGAGCTAGTTTATAAGAGAGGCATAACTAGGAACTTTCCTTTTTGTTTATTAAACACACATGTATTAACGTTTCCAAATTACTACAATTATAGCATGCAAAATAATCATTTATCATAAACAAGGAATAAGATAATAACCACTTTATTATTGCCTCTCGGGCATATTCCCTTCAATTTCGCCTCCAAACAACCCCTTTTCGATCAGAATCCTAACTGCAGCGGTCCATGCTCCAAAAGTCATAAACCATGTAAAAACATATGATAACATAAGTATCATCTCTTAATATGAAATATATCAATGAATAACTGTAAATTATGATATAGAATAGTGATGCAAAATGGACGTATCAACTCCCCCCAAGCTTAGACTTCGCTTGTCCCCAAGTGAAAACTGAGCTCAATAAACATGACCTCAGGTTTATGGAGTGAAGAGTCGATAAAAGAATACGGAGAAGAAGCATCACATTGATCAATACACAAATCATAATAGATGACAACTCACCATTATACAACTTAACTTGCAATAAGTAGAGGAAACACACTAAAGATACACAAGGTAAATCACAATTGGTAATGGCAGACTTAGATCTTGGTCGAAGAATAGTTCACAATTTGCAGGAGTTCACACATAAAGGGTTTTCAATGATAGCTTTCAAAGTAATATTCACTAAGATAAGAGCAATGTGCAAACCAAGGAACATAAGAAACATGATTGAATAAATCATCATATGAATGAATGAAACACAACAACTCAAAATACTTGTTGAGATAGAAGGGAATGGGTTTACTGACTCAATTAAAAATTAAAAGATAGGCCCTTCGCAGAGGGAAGCAGGGATTTCAAGTTTCATAAAGAGCTTCCAAAAATTATGGTTCTTATTAGTTTTCAGCTCTCATTGCCCCTATCATAGGCATCTTTAGGTGATTAAGGTTAAAAAGAACAAATATGAGGATATGCTTGACAAGTTATAAGTTGAAATCTCATGCCCCTTTCTTACGAGTATCGAACCTCATGCTACTCAACTTCAGTCACAAGCAAGCTCTTGTCATTGTAAGTACATATGTATCATAGAGAACCGCCAACGGGGTACCCCTTGCCCCATGACACAGCAGCTATCCCATATCAAAATGACAAGGCAACAGACAATGAGCATCTCGACAATCTATTTATTTGCTATTTTCATAGGTTTTTATTGAGGATGCTTCATAGAATGAACATTATGATTATGCTGTAAGTTTCCACCATGATTAGGCATGGCTTGGGCTAGCGGCCCAGGCGTTTCTCTAACACACATACAAACTCCATGATCTTACAAGTTCCCCTTTTATTTCACACGGCCGGGATCCATAGGCAAAAGAATCATGATATCAATGGAATATAAGTGCAATGTTGAAAGCGTTCCCCCTGATACATGGTTCTGCCAACTTCAACTTATAAAGCGCAAGCATATACGCAACATAGATGGGCACAATGGGTCAAGTTTATTAAGTGCAAGAAAGTAAAGTGTGCCATCAAGTTAGTGAGTGCTTTAATCACTAATTTTCACATAACAAGTTTAATTCGTAAGGTAGATAAAAACATGAATTTACTTGGAATAGCAATAGTGCTAATAGGTAGGTATGGTGGACACAGATGGCATAGGTTTTGGTTCAAGGATTAGATGCACGAGAAGCATTCCCTCTCAGTATAGGTTTTTGGCTAGCAAGGCTGGGTAGCAAGTATAAAAGTTGAAGGAAACAAACAAACATACAAGTGATAAAAACAAACATGCAATCTTCCTTAGAAGCACAAAAGATCTTAACTAGAGAATACTAAGCTTATGAGCAACTCAAGAAAGATGATGATGAAGTTATATTTCTTTAGAGTACTTTTATCTTTTTATTCAATTCTCAAATGGTGTTGCTACTAACCAAGCCAAGTTTGCCAAAACCAACTAAATTTACTTCATGATCCCAAAGTGATACCAATACTAACAACAAGATCAATCATATAACAGAAATTGAAAACTAATATAAGATATGCAAAAGAGTAAATGAAAGAACTTCTCATTAATATTCCATAACGGTAACTCACACCAAGGGATACATAGATATCTAATGAGAGGAGAGACACTTCCATAATGCAAACCATCCTACGTGATAACTTCTCTATTAATGATATGACTCTACTAAAAAGGTAAAAAGATAGAAGATAGTGATGTGATACCGCGACACTCCCTCAAGCTTGGAACAAACCAAGGGGATGCCAAAACCTGATGACGAATTACTCCTCTGGTGGTGGTGGTGGTGTTCTCTCGGTTGGCGCGAGAAAATCTTCCAGCATCTTGCGAAGCCTGTTATTCTCCTCTTGAAGCATATCCACATTCCTCCTCAAGACTCGGTACTTGTCGCAGAACTCATCAGTTACTCGTAGAGCTTCTACTGTTGTAGGGCAGGAACTAAGGTCTAGAGTTGGAGGTATTAGGCCCTTCATGCCTGCTGTCATGTCCTTTACTTCCTCCCTGTTATTCCAATCTGTGTCTTCGCACCTAGTTGCGATCCTTTCTTGTTTCACCCATCCTACGAGAGTCTCCTGCTCAAGATTGCGATGG
Source organism: Avena eriantha (assembly GCA_910589775.1). NCBI lineage: Eukaryota > Viridiplantae > Streptophyta > Magnoliopsida > Poales > Poaceae > Avena > Avena eriantha. The sequence goes on along the minus strand of OU342743.1, from coordinate 584,597,458 downwards.
AGCTCGCGACGGCGTCGTAGTAATCCTTTGAAGACGAAAACCTGAACGACATCTGAACAAAATAGATCGAAACAAAAACACGATGAGAACACGATATGCGAACCTCGGGGGATCCGGGGGATTATATATTATGAAGTTTTACAAGAAAAGGAAGGTATTGGGAGAAAACGGGTCGGAGACGGACTCCGGGGTGGCCACACCACCTGGTGGCGCGGCCAAGGGGCCCACGCCAGGGGGTGGTGTGAGCCACCCTGGCTCCGTTTCTGTCCCTCTTTCTCTTCATTGCTTTCCTTGTTGGATAGAAACTACAAAAATATAACTAGACAGATTTTCCGCGGACTTTTCTTACCAGAACTAGTACCTATTTGAAAACGGACTCTACAGGTCGCTGAAGTTGGTCTTTGATAAATTTGTCCGGAGTTACCACTTGAATAGCATCAATATCTTCATCTTCACACACATATTGCTCGAGTCATGAAACCTTTCACTTTCTTATTACACCATTTTCTCCACTAACCTGGAAATTTATTTCACACAAAACTTCACACAATTCTCATTAGCAACATTAGTATAAGCGAGGTAATACACCTTTTAAGTTCAATTTCAACTGAAATCCAACAAAACATAAGGTACTGAAACAACTCCTTCCGAAAGCCCAAAAAGAATTCAAAGAAGGAAATCGATTTAAGAGGCAAATGCAAGAGTGGTAAAAAGCTGTCAAAACAGACCAGCAGGTAAAGATCATTTTTTTCTAAAATCTTATGTTGCACAAATAAAAAAGTGAAAAACTAACGAAAGTTAAATAACAACCTAGGGCAGAAGCACAAAAAATTACAGCTCAATCCGATGTACAGATATTTTTCACCAATTTTTACAGCGAAGCACAAAATCTGTTTCGGGACAGCAACTTTCCCAAATATTACTTCTCTCTCATTAGAGGTTGATCTTAACACAAAAACCAAACAAAAAGGATAAGGATAGGTTATTATAGAATAAATAACTTCCAAGACTCAAATAAACAAAAACAAACCGAAAGCACAAATATTGGGTTGTCTCCCAAAAAGCTCTTTCTTTATAGCCATTAAGATGGGCATGATAATTTCAATGATGCTCACATAAGAATATGAATTGAAGTGAAAGAGAGCATCAAGAAGGAAAAATATACATGTTTAAGTCTAACCCACTTCCTATGCAAGGGAATTTTGTAAGCAAACAAATTATTGGAACTAGAAGCTGCTAGCATAGGAAGGAAAAACAAGTGCAACATAAAGACTTTCAACATAAAGCGAGGAAACTTAATATTATTGAGATGCGTAAGAGCACTTTTCCCTCTCTCATAATAACTTTCAGTATCATGCATAAATTTAACAATATAACTATCACAAGAACCATTGTAGCAATGATCACTTATTATAACAGAAAACATAGGGACATTGGCTCTCATGACAGTACTTTGTGAAACATTATTAGAGGTATCCTTACAAAGAAAAGTGTGTCCATCTCCTGCATATTTAGTGACAAAGTCCTTCACATTCGCTATTATAGGTTCAATAGCTACTTGCTCATCAGGTTCAACAGCTTTGTTTGTACTTTCATTAACCATACTAGCTATCATGGAATGTTCCTTTATCTTAACTGGGAAAGGCATTTTCTCAATGTAAGGTTCAGGTAAAACATGATTAGCAGTATAAACTTTAGTATTTCTTGCATGAACACAATTAGCAATATCTTTATAAGGTTCATGATACTTATTCCACTTCCTTTTAGGAACTTCAATATAAGAAGCAAAAGCTTTAAAATAAGTTACAATAGCTTGAGAGTCAAGACCATAAGTATTTTTAATATTTTGAAAGTCATCGGTTCCCATAAAAGATTCAATGCATTCATAATCATAATTTATACCTGACTTTCTTCCTTTATCATTCTCCCATGCTTCAGCATTGTCTTGAATATGGTCTAGAAGATCCCATTTAGCTTCTTCTTCCATTCGTGTAAATGATCCAGCACAAGAGGCATCCAATAGATTCTTATCATGAAGAGAAAGCCTTGCATAAAAGTTATTGATAATAATATTGTTGGGGAGCTCATGAATGGGACATTTGAGCATTAGTAACTTCAATCTCCCCCAAGCTTGAGTTGTACTCTCTCCATCAAGAGGCCAAAAGTTGTATATTTGATTCCAATCTTTATGAATCTCACTAGGAGGATAAAATTTTGAATAAAAGAGAGGCACTATTTCCTCCCATACAAGAGATTGACCATTCTTCAGTAGCTTATACCATTCCTCAGCTCTTCCTTTCAGTGATAATGAGAATAACTTCTTCTTGACTTGATCTGTTGTAATACCTGCACACTTAAACAACCCGCATAATTCGTGTATAAAGAACAAATGATCACCGGGATGGACAGTTCCATCTCCAACATAATAGTTATCCATAAAACGATCAATAATTCTTATAGGTATCTTGAAAGTATCATTCTCAGCAGGTGGTGGTTCATCTACTACCTTAGTTGTGGTAGTAGCATTACGAAATAAGAAACTCAGCGAATTATCCATATTGAAATAAAGTAACGATCAGAAATAAACAATACTCACAGTAGAAGTTTCCTTTACCAGTTCCACTCTCCAATAGCACTTCACTCCCTGGCAACGGCGCCAGAAAATAGTCTTGATGACCCACAAGTCTAGGCGGTGTATCGTAGTATTTTTGATAAGTAAGAGTGTCGAACCCAACGAGGAGCAGAAGGTGTTGGCGAGTGGCTTGGAGCAAGAATTCTCTGTAAATACTTAGCAAACGGATTATTAGGGGTTTTTGATAATGCCGATAAATAAAGTGCGAGTAAATAAAAGACAATAATAATAAATGCAGCAAGTGGCCCAATTCTTTCTTTAGCAAAGGACAAGCCGGTTGTTTTACTTAAGATGACCAAACGTTCTCGAGGACACACGGGAATATCATCAAGTGCTTTCGCTTCATATAGTAGATTAATCTTCTTTAGTTTACTAAGTGTTGTGTGGGTGAACCTGTGCTAATGTACCGACCTTCCTAGGACTAGTACATACTTGTGATTATACCCCTTGCAAGCATCCACAAGTACAAGAAAGTAATTAAGGTAGAAACCTAACCCCAGCTTTAAACTCTAAGACCCTGACATCCCTTATGCAAAGGTTTCCTAACGGGGGTTCAGGTTTCTATCACTCCGGCAACCCCTACGATTAGTAGTCAAATACACAATGCATTCCCCTAGGCCCATATAGGTGAAGTGTCATGTAGTCGACGTTCACATGACACCACTAGAAGAATAACACCACAACTTAAATATCAAACCATTGAATCTTTCTCAACACAATTCCACTACTAACAACATGACTTCTCCCATGTCCTCAAGAACTAAACAAACTACTCACAAGACACCATATCGATCAAGATCAGAGATGATATAATGATAAGTAACAATCTGAACATAAATGATAATTCAATGGTTCACTTAATAGCATCAACTACAAGGAGTAATCAACACCGGGAAAGTTTCCCCTAAAAACTATGCAAGATTCAACCCAATTGTTACAATGGTATGGAGTGGAAATGATGATGGTGATGGAGATGATCATGATGATCCTGATGAAGTCCAGCTTGATGGTGGTGTTGATGGCGATGATCTCCCCTCTCCGGGAAGGAATTCCCCCGGCAAAATTCTATCTATCGGAGAGATCTTTCTCTCTATATAGTTTTCCGCCCCGCGGAGGCGGTGGAATCTTTTTGTGGTCGCCCCCCCAAGTATTAGGGTTTCGTGGGGATAATATACGCCAAAGGGGAGAGCCAGGAGTGGGCCAAGGTGGCCACACCAACTGGTGGCGCGACCAGGGTGACCCGCACCAGGGGGTGGTGTGGGCCCCCTGTGGCCCATCTCCACTCCCCCTTCTGGCATCCTTCGTCTTCTAGAAAAACAGAATTTTCCATGTATTTTCCCAGATTTTCTGATCTTCACGAATTTCGCCTCCAAACAGCCCCTTGTCCATCAAAATCCTGACTGCAGCGGTCCATGCTCCAAAAGTCATCAACCATGCAAAAACAGATGAAATAACATAAGTATCATCTCTTAATATGAAATATATCAATGAATAACAGTAAATTATGATATAGAATAGTGATGCATGATGACCCACAAGTATAGGGGGTGTATCGCAGTATTTTCAATAAGTAAGAGTGTCGAACCCAACGAGGAGCAGAAGGTGCTGGCTAGTGGTATGGATCAGGAATTCTCTGCAAATACTTAACAAACGGATTTTTTGGGTTTTTGATAAAGCAAGTAAATAAAGTACGAGTAAATAAAAGACAATAGGAATAAATGAAGCAAGTTGCCCAATCCTTTATGCAACAAAGGACAAGCCGGTTGTATTACTTAAGTGGACCAAACATTCTCGAGGACACATGGGAAGACTGTCAAGTGCTTTCACTTCATATAGTTGATTAATCTTCTTTAGCTTGCTAAGTGTTGTGTTGGTGAACCTGTGCTAATGTACCGACCTTCCTAGGACTAATACATACTTCTGATTATACCCCTTGCAAACATCCGTAAGTACAAGAAAGTAATTAAGGTAGAAACCTAACCACAGCTTTAAACTCTAAGACCCTTACGTCCCTTGTGCAATGGTTTCCTAACGGGGGTTCAGGTTTCTGTCACTCCGGCAACCCCTACGATTAGTAGCCAAATACACAATGCATTCCCCTAGGCCCATATAGGTGAAGTGTCATGTAGTCGACGTTCACATGACACCACTAGAAGAAGTACACCACAACTTAAATATCAAACTATTGAATCTTTCTCAACACAACTCCACTACTAACAACATGACTTCTCCCATGTCCTCAAGAACAAAACAAACTACTCACAAGACATCATATGGATCATGATCAGAGATGGAATAATGATGTGTAACAATCTGAACATAAACAATAATTCAATGGTTCACTCAATAGCATCAACTACAAAGAGTAATCAACACCGAAAAAGTTTCCCCTAAGAACTAATGCAAGATTCAACCCAATTGTTACAGCAATATGGAGATGGTGATGAGGGTGCTGATGGTAATGATGGTGGTTATGATGATGATGATCCTGATGAAGTCCACCTTGATGATGGTGTTGATGGCGATGATCTCCCCTCCCTGGGAAGGAATTCCCCCGCCAGAAATCTGTCTGCCAGAGAGATCTTTCTCTCTCGGTGTTTTCTGCCCCGCAGAGGCGGCGGAATCTTTTTGTGGTTTCTCCTCGAGTCTTAGGGTTTCAGGAGGAATATATACGCCAGAGGGGAGAGCCAGAGGTGGGCCAGGGCGGCCACACCACCTGGTGGCGCGACCTAGGGTGGCCCGCGCCAGGGGGTGGTGTGGGACCCCTATGGACCATCTCCGCTTCCCCTTCTGGCTTCCTTCGTCTTCTAGAAAAATAGGATTTTCCATGTATTTTCCGGGATTTTCTGATCTTCGCGAATTTTGCCTCCAAACAGCACCTTTTCCCTCAGAATCCTGACTGCAGCGGTCCATGCTCCAAAAGTCATCAACCATGCAAAAATAGATGAAATAACATAAGTATCACCTCATAATATGAAATATATCAATGAATAACAGTGAATTATGACATAGAATAGTGATGCAAAATAGACGTATCAACCCCCCCCCCCCCAAGCTTAGACTTCGCTTGTCCCCAAGCGAAACTGAGCTCAATAACATGACCTCAGGTTTATGGAGTGAAGAGTCGATAAAAGAATACGGACAAGAAGCATCACATTCATTAATACATAGATCATAACAGAAGACAACTCACTAATATATAACTTAACTTGTAATAAGTAAAGGAAACACAATAAAGATACATGAAGTAAATCATAATTGGTAATGGAAAACTTAGCTCTTCGTCGAAGAATAGTTGATAATTGGCCGGAGTTCACAAATAACTGATTTTCAATGAAAGCTTTCAAAGTAGTAATCACCAAGATAAGAGCAATGTGCAAAACAAGGAACATAAGAAACATGATTGAATAAATCATCATATAAATGAATGAAACACAACAACTCAAAATACTTGCTGAGATAGAAGGGAATAGGTTTACTGACTCAACTAAAAAGTAAAAGAAAGGCCCTTCGCAGAGGGAAGCAGGGATTGCAAGTCTCATAAAGAGCTCCCAAAAATTATGATACTTACTAGCTTTCAGCTCTCATTGCCCCTATCATAGGCATCTTTAGGTGGTTAAGGTTAAAGTGATCAAATATGAGGATATGCTTGACAAGTTGTAAATTGAGAATCTCATGTCCCTTGAATACGAGGGCCGCTCCTCATGCTACTCAAGTTTAGTCACCGGTAAGTTCTTGTCATCGTAAGCATATGTGTATCATAGAGAACCGCCAACGGGGTACCCCTTGCCCGATGATACGGAAGAATCCCCATATTAAAATGACAAGGCAAGCAGACAACAAGCATCTCCGCAATCTTCTTATTTACCATGGGAATATGGTGCTTTTTTCTCTCTTTCCTCTTTTCATAATCTCTTTTTTTTTTCTTTTTTCTCTTTATTTCTCAATATCGTACCCTTTTTTTATAAGAAGAATGCTTCATAGATGCTCATTATGGTTACGCTGCAGGTTTCCACCATGTCAGCATGGATTAGACCAGCGGTCCAGGCGTTTCTCTAACACACATGCATAACTCCATGGCCTTACAAGCTCCCCTTTCATTTCACACCGATGGCATCCATAGACAAAAGAACATGATATCAACTAGGTACAAAGTACTAGTGCAATATTGAAAGCGTTTCCCATGACAACATGGTTCTGCTAATTCACAACTTACAAAGCGCAAGCATATACGCAACATAGGTGAGCACAATGGTTCAAGTTTATTAGATGCAAGAAAGTAAAGTGTGCCATCAAGTTCGTGAGAGCTTTAATCACTAATTTTCACATAACAAGTTTAATTTGAAGGTAGATAAAACAAGATTTACTTGGAATAGCAATAGTGCTAATACGTAGGTATGGTGGACCCAAATGGAATGGGTTTGGTTTTTAGGATTGGATGCACGAGAAGAATTCCCTCTCAGTACAGGTTTTTGGCTAGCAAGGCTGGGTAGCAAGTATAAGAGTTGAAGGAAACAAACAAACATACAAGTGATAAAAACAAACATGCAATCTTCCTCAGAAGCACAAAAGATCTTAACTAGAGAATACTAGACTTATGAGCAAATCAAGAAAGAAAGATGATGAAATTATTTTTCTTTAGGAGTACTTTTATCTTTTCATTCAACTCTCAAAAACAGTGTTGCTAGTGACCGAGCCAGGTTTGCCAACACCAACTAAATTAACTCAATGATCCCAAAGTGGTACCAGTACTAACAACAAGATCAATCATATAACCACGAATTGAAAACTAATATAAGCTAAGCAAAAGAGTAAATGATAGAACTTCTCATTAATATTCCATAATGGCAACTCACACCAAGGGATACATATCTAACGAGAGAGGGGGCACTTCCATAATGCAAACCATCCTACACGATAACTTCTCTATTCATGATATGACTCTACTAAAAAGGTAAAAAGATAAAAGATAGTGATATGATACCGCGGCACTCCCCCAAGCTTGGAACAAACCAAGGGGATGCCAAACCTGATGACGAATTACTCCTTTGGTGGTGGTGGTATTCTCTCGTCATCGTCCGACTTCCAGGGTAAAGGCTCCCCATCAACAAAGGACATTGTGGTCTCCAGCATCCCGAAACTTGCAGCCCCACTTATGCGTTTAAATCTAACCTCGTACTCACTGTTTTGATTTTGAACACCGTAGAGCTGTGCTTGCAGTTTGTTGGTTGTTTGGCAGAGTGAGAGAACTTCATCCTTGAGCTCAGCAGTCTCCTTTTGGTGCTCGGCGATGAGTTCGGAACAAATCTTATGGATGATATCCACTTCGCGTTCCGCCATCTTCTTGTACCTAAAGACTTCTTGCTCTAGTGCTTCCATCCTGTCCTCCAGACTTCCTTCACCTTTAGGGCCTTGAACCTCTTTTATCCGGACCTCCCCATCTTCAAGCAACAACTCCTCGGGATGAATCTTCAACTCTCTCATGTATGGGTTGATGATATCTTCTAAGGAATCTCCCTTGGCTGATCCACAGGAAGACATTGTGGCTCCAAATCTGGGGACTCTACCTGGAAGAAACAGATCAAAACAAAAACACGACGAAAACACGATATACGAACCTCGGGAGATCCGGGGGTTATATATTACGAAGTTTTATAACAAGAGGAAGGTACTGGGAGAAAACGAGTCGGAGACGAAGTCTGGGGTGGACTCACCACCTGGTGGCGCGACCAGGGGTGGGCCCGCGCCACAGGGTGGTGTGAGCCACCCTGGCTCCGTTTCCGTCCCTCTTTCGCTTCGTAGCTTCCCTTATTGTCTAAAAACTGCAAAAATATAGCTGGATAGTATTTTAGCGGAATTTTTCTTACCAGAACTGTTACCTATTTGAAAACGGACTCTGCAGGTCTCTAAATTTGGTATTTAGTAGATTCTTCCAGAGTCACCACTTGAATAACATCAATATCTTTATCTTCATACACTTATGCTTGAGTCATGAAACCTTTCACTTCCTTATTACACCATTATCTCCACTACCTGGAAATTTGTTTCACACAAAACTTCACACAGTTCTCATTAGCAACATTAGTATAAGTGAAGTGATAAAACCTTTTGAGCTCAACTTGAACTTAAAACCATCAAAACATAAGCTACTGTAGCAACTCCTTCCGAAAACCCAAAAAGAATTCAAAAGGGAAATCGTTTTAAGAAGCAAATGCAAGAGTGGCAAAATCTGTCAAAATAGACCAGCAGGTAAAGATCAATTTTTAGAAAATCTTATGTTGCTTAAATCAAAAAGTGCAAAACTAACTAAAGTTAAATAACAACCTAGGGCAGAAGCACAAAAAATTACAGCTCAATCCTACATACATAGATCTCTCACGAATTTTTACGGTGAAGCACAAAAATCTGTTTCGGGACAACAACTTCCCCAAATCTTACTTCTCTCTCATTAGAGGTTGATCTTGACACAAAAAACAAACAAAACAGATAAGGAGAGGTTATTAACGAAGTAATAACTTCCAAGACTCAAAGAAACACAAACAAAACTGAAAACAAAAATAGATTGGGTTGTCTCCCAAAAAGCTCTTTTTTTATAGCCATTAAGATGGGCATGATAATTTCAAAGATGCTCACATAGGAATATGAATTTAATTGAAAGAGAGCATTAAGAAGCAAAAATACACACATTTAAGTCTAACCCACTTCCTATGCAAGGGAGTTTTGTAAACAAACAAGTTGTTGAAATCAGAGGCTACTAGCATAGGAAGGCAAAACAAGTGCAACATAAGAACTTTCAGCATAAAACGAGGAAACTTGATATTATTGAGATACATAAGAACACTTTTCCCTCTCTCATAGTAACTTTCAGTATCATGCATAAACTTAATAATATAACTATCACAAGGGCCATCGTAACACTGATCACTTATTCTAACAGAAAACACAGGAATACTAGCTCTCATAACACTACTATGTGAAACAATATTAGAGGTATCCTTACAAAGGATAGTGTGTCCCTCTTCTTCATATTTAGTAACAAAGTCTTTCACATTTGCTATTACAGGTTCATCAACCATTTGTTTATCAGGTTCAACAGCTTTGATTATACTTTCATTAACCATACTAGCTATTATAGAGTGTTCCTTTATCTTAACTGGGAAATGCATTTTCTCAATGTAAGGTTCAGGTGAAACATGATTAGCAGTATAAACTTCAGTATTTCTTGCAGGAACACTCTTAGCAACATCTTTATAAGGTTCATGATACTTAATCCACTTCTTTTTAGGCACTTCAATATAGGAAGCAAAAGCCTTAAAATAAGAAGCAATAGCTTGAGAGTCCAGACCATAAGCATTTTTAATATTTTGAAAGTCATCAGTTCCCATAAAAGATTCAATGCATTCATAATCATAATTTATACCTGACTTTCTACCTTTGTCATTCTCCCATGCTTCAGCATTATCTTGAATACGGTCAAGAAGATCCCATTTAGCTTCTTCTTCCATGCGAGTGAATGATCCAGCACAAGAAGCATCCAATAAATCATTGTCATGTAGAGGGAGCCATGCATAAAAGTTATTGATAATAATATTGTTGGAGAGCTCATGAATGGGACATTTGAGCATAAGTAACTTCAATCTCCCCCAAGCTTGAGCTGTACTCTCTCCATCAAGAGGCCAAAAGTTGTATATTTGATTTCGATCTTTATGAATCTCACTAGGAGGATAAAATTTTGAATAAAAGGGAGGCACTATTTCCTCCCATTCAAGAGCTTGACCATTCTTCAGCAACTTATACCATTCCTCAGCTCTTCCTTTCAGCGATAATGAGAATAACTTCTTCTTAACTTGATCTGTAGTAATACCTGCACACTTGAACAACCCGCATAATTCGTGTATAAACAGTAAATGATCACCGGATGGATAGTTCCATCCCCAACATAGTAGTTATCCATAACACGATCAATAATTCTTGTAGGTATTTTAAAAGCATCATTCTCAGCAGGTGGTGGTTCATCTACTACCTTAGCAACGGTAGTAGCATTACCAAATAAGAAACTCAGCGGATTATCCATAACGAAAAAAAAGCAACTAACAGAAGTAAACAATACTCACAGTAGAAGTTTCCTTTACCAGTTCCACTCTCCAATAGCGCTTCACTCCCCGACAATGGCGCCAGAAAATAGTCTTGATGACCCACAAGTATAGGGGGTGTATCGCAGTATTTTCGATATGTAAGAGTATGGATCAGGAATTCTCTGCAAATACTTAGCAAACGGGTTTTTAGGGGGTTTTGATAAAGCAAGTAAATAAAGTACGAATAAATAAAAGACACTAGGAATAAATGAAGCAAGTGGCCCAATCCTTTATGCAGCAAAGGACAAGCCGGTTGTATTACTTAAGTTGACCAAACGTTCTCGAGGACACATGGGAAGACTGTCAAGTGCTTTCGCTTCATATAGTTGATTAATCTTCTTTAGCTTGCTAAGTGTTGTGTGGGTGAACCTGTGCTAATGTACCGACCTTCCTAGGACTAATACATACTTCTGATTATACCCCTTGCAAACATCCGTAAGTACAAGAAAGTAATTAAGGTAGAAACCTAACCACAGCTTTAAACTCTAAGACCCTTACGTCCCTTGTGCAATGGTTTCCTAACGGGGGTTCAGGTTTCTGTCACTCCGGCAACCCCTACGATTAGTAGCCAAATACACAATGCATTCCCCTAGGCCCATATAGGTGAAGTGTCATGTAGTCGACGTTCACATGACACCACTAGAAGAAGTACACCACAACTTAAATATCAAACTATTGAATCTTTCTCAACACAACTCCACTACTAACAACATGACTCCTCCCATGTCCTCAAGAACAAAACGAACTACTCACAAGACATCATATGGATCATGATCAGAGATGGAATAATGATGTATAACTGGGAAAGTTTCCCCTAAGAACTAATGCAAGATTCAACCCAATTGTTACAGCAATATGGAGATGGTGATGAGGGTGCTGATGGTGATGATGATGATGATGATCCCGATGAAGTCCAGCTTGATGATGGTGTTGATGGCGATGATCTCCCCTCTCCGGGAAGGAATTCCCCCGGTAGAAATCTGTCTACCGGAGAGATCTTTCTCTCTTGGTGTTTTCCGCCTCGTAGAGGCGGCGAAATCTTTCTGTGGTCGCTCCCCGAGTCTTAGGGTTTCGGGAGTAATATATACGCCAGAGGGGAGAGCCAGAGGTGGGATAGGGCGGCCACACCACCTGGTGGCGCGGCCTAGAGTGGCTCGCGCCAGGGGGTGGTGTGGGACCCCTGTGGCCTATCTCCGCTTCCCCTTCTGGCTTCCTTCGTCTTCTGGAAAAATAGGATTTTCCATGTATTTTCCGGGATTTTCTGATTTTTGCGAATTTTGCCTCCAAACAGCACCTTTTCCATCAGAATCCTGACTGCAGCGGTCCATGCTCCAAAAGTCATCAACCATACAAAAATAGATGAAATAACATAAGTATCACCTATTAATATGAAATGTATCAATGAATAATAGTGAATTATGACATAGAATAGTGATGCAAAATGGACGTATCAATGCAAAATGGACGTACCAGGCACATAGCAACGATAATGCACATTGTCATCATACATGGAGTTTCAGACGATAGTTCAAAAAACCAAATCAATCACTCCGTCACAACAGAATTAACATATGGTCCAGTTCATAAAGCCCCTCGCTCTCGCATAGACTCAACCGTTAAAGTAACTAAGCATTTTCTAGGAACAAAATACAACCTGAACGCATACTTAAATATATCATGGGTAAAGACATAACTTACATAGAAGACAATAGAACGGATCAGGTTTTTTAGCTTACCAAAAAAGTACTACATTATCTTTTGGAGACACCTACGTGGTGAATTGGTAGCTAAATAAATATACTACATTGTAGCCTTAGTAGGATGCATTGCAAAACTTCATCACATTTAACATGGCCTTTTGTTCTAATAGTGCACTCTTCTTTGTTTGTTCATGTTGTCGCATGTGTTGATGGCCTGGTCCCTTGGATGTCTACTCTTCTAAACCTCCGATTTTATATGGAAAAATAGCACATAATCAATAGCCACAATTGCGAAACGGAGATTCAGTGGCCAAAGCAACATGTAAATTAAGTGATACCTATAAGTTGGTTTTCATTCTATACTGTTGCGTAATACCTTATGGAGAAGCAACTTCTTGGACGCTTCCTTGTGGTGCAGCAATTGCGTCTCTTCTCTCGCGTGAGCATCTAGAGCATGCTCCCACATTATCCCTATTCTCTAGCCTCGCCTCCTTAACTTGGGCGGCTCTCTAGGGAGTTTCCGAGGCGGTCGTTCTGTGGGGTGGCTATTGCTATTTCCACCTCTTTGCTCTTGATGTTTAGCTGTAAAACAATTCCATGGCACATCATCTCAGCAGTCAATTGAGAAGGCACCTATGATGGTCTATGGCAAAATAAGAACATTTGTGCATAGGTAAATATGACATAAAACCTGAAAACTATAGTGTAAAATTCATCAAAAGATCTGTAATCAAATGAAGGGATGATAACAATGAACCAACTCACACAAAAGGTGAGAATAGGTAGGGATGTATCAAGTGCACAACAAACTTATGAAGATCAAATTGGAAATATGTACCTTAAGTTGGCATATTCACATTTGTTCATTGTACCCCAAAAAAGGAAAAAATGCACTACCTCTGGCTAGAAAGAAAAACCGTACATGCGGAACATCACTATCCTTATATGTCAGTGGTGCTTCAGACCAGTCAAAGTATTTTATAAAGAACATTTCTTGTAATGGTAACTCCCAAAAATATTTAACAGAACTTTATCCAAAAAACGTAAGACATTCAGGTGCAGTTTTTAGAACCACAATCTGCCAACTGAAACAGTGAGAAGAACAATACATTTGGATGTATAGAGAAATTATACTAATGCAGCACACCTATCAAAACCAATGTTTTAAATAGCACCGCTAATAGCACCCTACAACGCTCCGAGCAATGTTTGTGTACAATCGTACAATCGTGATTGCTGAATCTCAAAACAATAATTCTCTAGAAAGGCATCATTCACATCATAACTACAAAATTAAAATATGAACTAATGTATTATGTAATGCACTAAATTAGCATAATGTGCTCTAGTGCTTTATCGTATTTACAATGCACGATCTGGATGAAAAAATATAGTGGTTCTAGAATTTGTCGGCTGCTATATGATTAATATCTGGTACCTGCACTGGTTGAAAAAACCTCAAATCTCGACTCCCTCAACATTCCAATAAATCATGACTCCCTCAACATGCTCTTAACAAAGAATATTATCTGGGCACCATCTTGTTTCATAAACCTTCTTTGGTGCATTTGTAGCCGATGTTGTCTATAACCCATTGCCAAGTACACTCACCAGTCATCACAGCTCTGGTTGGATAGGAAACCTACATCGCTTATCCTGCCGATTAGATCCCAAATAAGCATCATATGTACCAAAACACTAATTGGGAAAAGCCTATGCACATCAAACCATACAAAAAACATTACATATAAAAAGGAAAATAATAATGTTGTTATTTCAGTCAAGGCCAATTATGTGTCCTTGACGTAACTTAAACACTGTGAAGCACAACACATATTAAGCGGCCTTTTTCACATCGAGAACACCAGTGATGTGTCTTTGAAATCCTTACAACCATAGAAGGATAAATGTTAAAGCATATGTAGCTATAAACTTCTACAAACATCAAATACCACGTCTAACTGCACAATGGGAAAAAATAATATCTTGATATGCAAGTTAAAGATAGAAGTACTCCAGTTAGCTGTCTTGAGTGGTCATTTTCCAATAAAAAAGAGATACCAACTTGCTAAAATCTAGGAAACATGAAGTTAACTTCTATTTAAAAGCTAAAGGCGATTCACAATGGGAGAGATTTACTATCAACCGTCTACCAAATATGGGTTGCTTTCTAACTTGGGTTCAAGATTCAAGCATGCACAAAACAAACAAACTTAAGTAAACCAGTGGAACGAATTACACAAGCCAATGACATCAAAATGTAGCCACCAACCAACATCAGTAATGAAACAGGAGTGACACTAACATGCATCTAAAAAGAAGGTCGTTGTCAGCCGCCTCGCCTCCGAACCTCTTTGTGGTGAACGTTAAGGGTAAGAGTAGGGCAAAACTTCCAGCGAAACCTTAATGTGGCCCCACAAACTAAACCCACTAAAGGATGCTTGGGCCAACATCATTAGCTCTAGGGGTTCACGTAGTCTAACTGCTTTGTCTTATGGGCATCCCACAGATCTTTCGCGATAGTGATGTCAAGAAAGAAAGCTTTCCTGGAAGAATCCCTTGATGGTGGTGCGACAAACTCGACATGGAACAAAAAGATGGATTCCTCGATCGATCCGATTTGAAGACCCCCACTCCACATCGAGAAGCTTTAGCCATTTCACACATCTACTCGGCGTCACCCGATGGTATATGGTTGACGGAGGGGTTTCCACCGTCTCCACATGGTGTTTGTCTCCACATGGTGTTTGCTCTACCAGGGCCGTTGCTAGTGCTGCCATTCCTCCACTGTCACACTCAAGCGTTGAAGATCAATTTCTACACCGCCTCACTTGCACGCAGAAAATAATGTTTATCCACCATCGGGATTGTCGTTGGATGGTGAAATTTGTAGTTGAAGATATACTAACTACTTTATTACTTCCAAGTGTTTTCTCTTGACTTCGGAAAATTATTATGCTCCCGGTTAAGAAATTTTTATGTGCTTGCTCTTGAAATATTTGGTGGAGTTGGCATAGTAGCGTTTAGTTTTGTCCCAAAAACTAAGCATCATTCAGTTTGGCAAATATTAGATGGATTTAAACAATGCCAGTAATTTGCAATCGATATCGGAACACCTATGACGTATTGGTTACATGTAAAGTCAGATGCTCTCCTATAGTCTTCTGACGTGCAAACTTATTAGACCTATAAGTTGTTTAGAGCCCGCACTTTGTAATAAGTCTTTATAACCAAACTAAATTATGCAATTGCAATAAGGAATGTATTCTACTAGCATTCAACTATTTAGGTCGAAATGTACAATTGTGCTCTTTTACTGCATATTTCAAGGATCTAGATAGTGCAGGTATCATATATGGTGCATATGCATCAAGAACCCCACGAACGAGACAACATTTGTGGTCTAAATGTGCATAGCAGGGCCATGGTGGGATATGCGCACTAATCCTAGCAACAAGTGGTGGGCAGCTGCGAATAGCCGAAGATGCGGAGGCATCCTAAGCGTTTGGGTTGACGATAGATTTTCTAGCTCCTGTCACAGATAAAGAATAAACACTAAAGGAGAGTATGCAAACCTATGATAGCGGATGCCGAGAAAATCAGAAGCGCCACGAGCAGCAGGCCGGGAATCTAGATCACCATGCACCTTCACCAATTGCCCCCAATAACTTCCCACCCAACACTTGCCGGAAATCGCTCCTACCCATCGATCTTTGTGAGGGATGTGGGTACGAGCTCACGAGAATTCGGGCTCCTCTAGAAGAGAGGAGCTCAAAATCTAGGAGGAGGAGGCAGCAGTGTCGGTAGGAGTTATGGTGATCTGCCGCACAGACCACGAAGGCCGTCCACCCAGAGAGAGGGGCGGTGGGCAACATGCATGATGGGTGGAGCATATGCGTCAGGGAACACAATGGACGGAGTTGGGCGGCGGGCAGCAGGCGCCGACCGGAAACCCTATCGCTTTGCTCGCGTGAGCAGGGAGCTCAGGAAAGAGGAGAAATAACCGGGTGCTCTTTTTTGATCCGGATGGGCGTCCTCTAGAGGATCTGACCCATCGATCCTCCGTCTTTGGACCCATCCGATCGGGTACATCAAAACCATTAGAAGTCTCCTAGGTTGCTCCCATTCGGTCTAGCACCACATTGGCACAAGAGAAATCCTGGCTTGGGAGCACGGCTCCGCCCCATGGCTCTTTGCAGGATCCAGCATGGACCGCCGTTGCACCGCTCCCCTGCACAATGTAGCAAACCCGCCCCAAGCAACACATCTCTACAGTTTGGAAAGAACCACGACACAGCGCCTGAGAAGCTGCAGCAGCGCTATCGGTGCTAGACCCACCGCGTCGAGAGAACACACTATTGCCATTGAGAGCACATGCGGAAGCTGTCAGGAGCACACACGGCGGTCGTCGGTAGCACACGCGGTCACCATAGGGAGCACCTGCAGCAGCGGTCGTAGCACACATGGCGGCCGTATGTAGCACACGCGGTCACTGTAGGGAGCAGCTGCGGCCGCCGTATGTAGCACACGCAGTTGCCATTGAGAGCACCCGTCGGGAGCAGCTATGGCGGCCGTACGTAGCATACATGGTTGCCGTCGATCGCGATAGCATACGCGGTTACCGTCGGGAGCAGCTGCGGCCTCCGTCTAGAGCACATAAGGTAGCCGTACGTAGCACACGTGGTCACCGTAGCAAGCACATGCAGCGGCTGTCGGGAGCACACGCGGTCACTGCAGGGAGTATATGAGGCCGCCCGCGAGAGCCGGGATGGTCGTCCTTTGCAACAAGAGGGGCGCAACGAGAGAACTATGCAGCATGGAGGTCCTTGCCATAGCATGCGCAGTCGAGACAGGAGGGTTTGGGCGCAGGATCTTGCAGCTGGGACAGCACCTGGCGGCGGCGTGGGCAGTTGTGCAGGTTCAGGAAAGAGAGGAATCAGGGAGGGAATCGAGCGGAGGAATAGTACAACTCAAGAGGAAGAAGGCCAGAAGAGATAAGGCAGGATCGGTTGATGTGGGCTCGCTGCAGATGCGTGTCACATGGAGAAGGTGGAGGCCGCGGGGCGTCGTGTCCTCCGGCTGGAGGAGAGTATTTTCCTATTTTCTATTGACTTGTCTCGTGCTCTTTTCCATCTCGTACAACTAGGACGACAACGCTGCAATGGGCACACATGACATACTTAGAAATCGGCAGATGGCCTCATTGCTCTTGCATGCAAGCAGGCTTAAGTCTATAGATAATTTCTTTAAAGCTAGAACAAGTAGAACATATATGAAGCTAATTTTATAAGCAATAATGTGAGTTCTCAAGTTTATCTAAATACTTCACCCATAACAAATTACTGATATCATCCATGTATGTTATCATCAATAAGATAAATCTTGTTTTTAGGATTATAACAACAAACCAAATCTTGAAATCATCATTCACTTACACCGGAAGTGAATGATCCCACTTACTTGATCATGCTTAGGAAAAACCTTGAACTTGGTAATGTTTTAGACACTTTATGTCTTAAATTCATTTATATTTTTATAGTTAACTTTGGTCTATTATTCAATAAACTAGAAGTACAATAACTCAAAATCATATTAACTTTATCAAAAACCATAATTTAATCCTAGTAATCTTCATAATTGATTAACTTAACATGAACAATATTTTCTTCAAATGTTATTCTTTTTTCCACTTCAAACAAACACACTATGTTATCTCTTTTAACTCTTAACAACCTAAAACATGGACATTCATAATAGTTACATGATATCAATTAACCCTAATCATGTGTTGTTGTTATGCTTTACTTTTGTATCATGCATGTTAGTCTTAAGTTTCTTATAGATATACTTACTTGTGAAGTAAACTTGAAGATACACCAAATCTTAAAGAAATCACCTAAGTTCAACTCACTTATAATGTTGGGGATTCACTTCAGGATTTTACAAAATGCATAGTATTACTTATGCATAATAGCATATTGCTTCTTTAAACATTAGTCCTTACCGAACCAATGATGTTGTTTTATGATATTGGATCTTATATTGTTTCAAAGACCATGATTGCATAATCTTGTAATCACAAAGTCAAGTTCACACTTGCTCATGTCCTTTGGATATTTGCTATCAAGTATTTGCAATCTATTATTGTTATTACCTGCATTTCAAAAAGGATGACATAAAACACTATTTTCAATAATAATGTTAACTATTGGTTACTGATCCAGGGTGATCAGTTAATCTATTATAACCGGCAATGGAACCTCCATTGCTCGGAAATGTATCAGCTAGGATTTAATAACCAATGTGGCCAGTGATTCTTGTGTCGTAGATTACGCGTTAACCATGAGATCTATATGGACTCTGGGGAAGTCAGCTAGATCTTCTTCCTTTCGTGTGCCAATGAACGACCTTATCATGAAGCTAGGATTCCTCGCCGAGGATACAGCACGAGGGTGGGACCCCTCAGTGTCCCATGATATTGGTGTCTAGATCATATGTGAAGGGCTATTCGAGGTAGTTCTGACACTTTAGTGGGGGCTACCAAGGACATGATCTGCTTAACAGAGTCTTCAAGGGGTTACCAGAGTTATATCTGCCTATATGGGGGTTAATAGAGGTTTTCCTGATTGGAGGATCGTGATGTCATGTGGGGTCACGAAGAAGGGTAATGATCGACTTGGATGTTAGATTGGGCCCCACATCAAGGAAGTGTGGATGAGAATGCAACTTGGATGTGCAACAAAGCTAAGGTCTCTCATGGGTAAAGCAATGCACCTCTATAGAGTGTATAAAATTGTGACATGTTACTCCCTATTCTGAGAAGAAGTTGTGAACGATGCAGGAAAGGAACTCCACAAAGTTCTAATTAACCCGTGAAGACTGACAGATATAGCTTTTGAGAATAAAAGCAACCTTTGAAGAAATGTTTACGAAAACCTGTATAGCCTACGACTAACGGTCTACGGCTATAGATAGTGCATCAAATAGTCTATTTTAGTGAACTTGCTGAGTAAACTCGTACTCAATCGTACCTTATCAACCCTTACTATATTTTAAAGCCGATGAAGACGTTGTCAACACCAACCTATGCTTGAGGAAATCGTCACCGAAAGCTCAAGTTCTCCAAGAAAATTCAATAGAGTCATCACATCTGAAGGCGAAGTTCCTAATTAGATAGGAGTATTATATCTATCCATAGAACCTACTTCTGCAGAGCATTGTAATAGCAGCAATTGCAAACCAGATAGTTTTCTTATCAGTTTGATGGTTATGAGTTGTTATTTCTGATTCTTTTTTGTAAGAAGTTGTTTTGTTTCTCTATAACCTAGAGTGTCCTCTCGATCTTTTGTAAAGAGTCGAGTTATAATCTATAGTCATATCTTGGACCCGCGATGTTTCTGTTGTACCACTCTGAGGGTTGTAATATTAGTGGAGCAATGTTTAATTGGTATTATGTCAACGATTATAGTGTACTATATCATGCAGTGGTATGCTGGGTCACCATACAATCCTGATGTGGCTATAATCCTGATGTGGCTGACTAATAAGCAAGTGATGACAAATTCCTTCAAAAATCAAATCATCCCCGTTATATGTATTAGACAGTAGATTCGGCTCTAGTGTCATACCATAGTGGACTAATCTAGTCAAAAGTTGCAAAATTGTAACCTTCCTATGACATATAAGCTATTATATGTTTTTTCTAAAGCAAATTCCTTCACTCGCATGGAATTCAAATACATGTGTTGGAGATCATCAAAGAAAGGAAAAAGACGGAATTCGATCCATCTCCTCCTTTTTGTTTAAATCAAGAGCTACTCCTCAATTTTCTTTTTTATTTCATTTAAATATGATTTTGTTTGTGTTCATATTTTCAATTTAAACTTCTTTTCCTAAATATTAGCGTTTGTTGAAAGACTAAAATCGTGAAAACCAAGTAAAAACCCACGGGAGAACCTCAAATTTTAGTTATACAAAATAGAGCTATCATATACCCATTTGGTATATCCCAACGCTCCATCCTCCGTCTACGATTGACCTCAACCTTCGCCTATAGATTTATTTTGACAACAAAATGCCCGTATGTAGACCACCATTCACAATGACGTAATTAGGAAGAACAAGGACGGTGAGCATACAGAGCACAAAAATAAAGAGGAAAACTTCAAATTGGAGGGTTAAAGGTTGCCCGAGTCGCCCCCTACATTCTCCAATAACATCTTCACCGTCTCCATGATGAAAAGAGAGTAGTCCATCCTAGACTATAGATTTTGTGGCAGTAGCTTGATCTATCTATCTCGTTGTTTTAAAACTATATAAATTAGCTTACACTATTATGGTCACATGTGTAATTTATTTATTATGAATGTTTAATAAGTTAATGAGCATACTAGTTGGAAGTGTGGCAGCTTTTGTACTTTTAAGTACAGCCATCCTAGTTTTGGAAGTATAAGACACATGTATTTCCAAATCCAACTATACTAGTATTGGAAACACGTATGTATTCAGAAGTGCGATGTGTACGTACTTCTAAGTACAAGCATACTAGTTTTAGAAATAAAAACAAATTCATCAAACCCTATGAATATAAGATCTAGTTTTAAAATCCTCGATGTGAGAAATGCAATAGTCAAAACCGCTCGAAGATATTTAGATTTGAACTTTTTATAGAAAAATGGTCCGTGCCTCCACACTCGAAACCTGAGAATTTCCACGGTTCTCCTCCCATCTAACTCCGCTAACCACGCCATATGTCCTCGTATGCCCTGAGTGAGAGCCACGACAACAAAAAATCTTTAAAGAAGTTGGTTATTTTTAAGAGATTTTAGATGTGATACTTTCTCCATTTTAAAATATAAGATGTTTTAGTGTTTTTAACACATGTATCTAGAAATCTTTTAGTGTATATGTTTACTTATTTTGTTTCAATTTTTTTAGCAAACTCATTTTGTTCCGAATAGTTTTACTTTATTTAGCGGGCCTTTATAGTTTTACATGGGTTAACCGTAGCATCATCAATCCGGCCTGGCCTAACAAGCCATTTTACACGGGTTCACTTAGCATCATTAATTCGGCCCGGCCCAGCAAGTAGTCGGATGTATGCAGTCGCCCATTAATTACGGGATGGCCTCACAAATTCTATCTCTTCTCGCGTAGAGCACAAAATGCTGTGAGTGAGCAGGGGAGAAGAAGATGGCTGCCACCAGCCTCAGTTCCTCTCCCTCCAAGGTCGCCACAGCCAAAGTAAGTTCCATGTCCATCTTCTTCCTTCCTGTTTCTTTCTACTCGTATTGCTAGCTAGGAATCATGTTCGGAAAGAAAGAAAAAGAGATTATGCCGGCCATTCCAGCTTTTGTAACAAGTCTCATGAGGAGACTAAATTCCAGTTGGTACTTTGGTTTACACAGCTTGGAGGCGTCTCCAGACCTTCCTCGTCCTACACACAGCTCGCCTTCTGCTCCAGACATGCCTTCCAGAAGATAGGGACCGCCGCAGCCCTGCAAAGGCCTCAGAATGAGCTCAAGCACGGAAGGCCCTGCGCGACCACCGACAACGACCGGGCGGCGCCGGCGGAGGCAGCACAAAGCGCCGGCCAGGTGACTTCCGGCAACAGCAACGGTCAGCAGCCGCAGCCGAGCGATCCGCCGAAGCGGGTGCCGCTGACGGCGCGGGAGCGGCTGCGCGCGGCGCGCGTGCTGGGCAAGTACGCGGCGGAGCCAGGGGACAAGAAGAAGGGGTCGTCGGAGTTCGGGGGCGGGGTGCTGGACGCTCTGCGTCAGACGGACGGCGCCGGCGGCAAGAAGGGCGGGAGGAAGCGGTCGGGACTCCCCGAGGCGCCGAGCAACCTGCTGGACGACACCAAGCGTGGGATGCCCAAGGACGGGTGGACGTTCGACTGGCTGGCGGCGCTGCCGGTGGGCACGGACGTGCTCATCGTCGCGGCGTCCTTCAGCGTCATCACCACCGTCATGTTCGGCACCACCTACCTCGTGTGGAAGCTGGGCGCCATACACTTCAACGAGTACTAGCACGTCTTCAGTTCGTTCTTGATCTGAAGAAGTTTTAGCTCGCTAGATTTGGGTGATAGGAGAACAATCTATCTGCAGAACTGGAGTGCTTCATGATGTTGGGGTCCAAAGTTGCGTGGTTATGTACAATAATGCCGTATAATTGTACCAGGCAGATTTTGAGCACAAAAATACACCATATTTTGTACGAATTACAGAAACTGAATTTTGTACTAGTAAAGAAGTGATACAAATTACTTATAATGTAGTTTGTTAATTTGTTCACAAATGTGGCTGTAGTTTAGTGGTGAGAATTCCACGTTGTGGCCGTGGAGACCTGGGCTCGAATCCCAGCAGCCACATTTCCTTTTTCTTTCTTTCGTTTTTGCTGTATTTTTGTTCTGACGGTTAGATCATGGATGGTTAACGGTCTTGATTAGATCTTATTGAAGCACTGACAGACAGAGCCCACGGTTCTCTCCCCTTCGTCTCCGCCGCTCGCCCAACGCCATAGCAGATTACTCTCCTCTCGAGTTTCTCCGCGAGATGGATCCCTACGCAGGCGGTTCCACTGCCGCCCCATCGACTTCAACGGCAACCCCAGGTGATTTTTTTGCTCGGTCGGACCAGTGGCTACCGTCAGACGCTAAAACCCTAGCGCGCGCTCTGCCGAACCATTCCTTGCAGGGACGGGCCCGGCCGCGGAGACGAAGGAGGGCGTCGGAAAGAAGGTGGTGGTGATCCTAGTAGGTCCCCCGGGCAGCGGCAAGTCCACGTTCGCCGAGGCCGTCCTAAACGCCGCCGCCGCCAGCGGCCGACCCTGGGCTCGCGTCTGCCAGGTAAGCCCCACGCGCTCCATTTTCTTTCGGTGAGCTAATTTTCCTTAGTGGTGCTAGTGCTATCCGTCTCCGTTGTGAATTTGATGTTGGAAGGCAAGCAATTTGCAAATGCCAAAATGGGGTTCGTCCGATGCAGCTTTGAAATTGCTTATATTACCTTATTGTTACTTGTTGGAAACTGTAGTTTCAGTCCAATGGTTAGTACTGACCTTAGAGAAATGACAACACATGTGGAACTGGAGAACATCTCAAACTCAAAACACTAAAATCCTTTTTCCTGGGCATGGTGGAGCAGTTGGAGTTTGTGCATTTTGTTTGCGATGAAACTAAAGTAGACTTGCACAATTTTCCCTTGGCTTGCATGTTAAGAGCCATTTTCGTCAACTGAAATTCCAGCAAATGTGACAAGATTTTATTTGGGTGTTCATTGTTGTCTAGGATACGATTGGAAAGGGCAAAGCTGGGACAAAGATACTGTGCTTGAAGGCTGCGGCAGACGCTTTGAAGGAGGGAAAGAGCGTTTTCATTGATCGCTGCAACTTGGAACGTGAGCAGCGTGCTGATTTTGTGAAGCTTGGCTGCACCGTACAAGCGGATGTGCATGCTGTTTTCTTGGATCTCCCTGCAAAGGTTTGCATCTCGCGCTCAGTTAGCCGAACAGGCCATGAAGGGAATCTGCAGGGTGGGATGGCTGCCATGGTTGTGAACCGCATGCTCAAGAAGAAAGAGACACCCTTGCTGACTGAAGGTTTCAGTCGGATCATGTTCTGCAAGGATGACGATGACATTAAGAAGGCAGTTGACACATATAGTGCTTTAGGTCCTTCAGATAGTCTTGGTTCGGGTGTATTTGGTCAGAAGAGCAAAGCACCTGTACAAGCTGGTATAATGAGATTTCTAAAGAAGGCAGACACTTCTAGTGCTGAAAAATCCAGTGGAACTATGCTTACATCAAGTGAAAGAAATCCAGGGCAGCAAAATACATTGCCAAAACAGGACAACCCTGAAGCTATTGGCACCTGTTCAATGGAGGTAGAAAAAAAGTCCAGTAACATGAAGGAAAATGAAGAACAAAGTAAAGAGAGTGTTTCTTCTGTCATCAATTCGCACACTCTGGCATTTCCATCAATATCTACCGCTGATTTCCAGTTTGATCTTGAGAGAGCATCTGACATTATAGTAGATACTGCTGCTGAATTCCTTCAGAAGCATGAAAATGGAAGACTAGTTCTTGTGGACTTGAGTCAGAAATCAAGAATATTGTCGTTGGTCAAGGACAAGGCTTCTAAGAAGAGCATTGACTCCAGCAGATTTTTCACTTTTGTGGGAGACATCACCCAACTGAAGTCCAAAGGAGGTCTTCAATGCAACGTGATCGCTAATGCTGCCAACTGGTAATTACTATTCTCTCACTAAATACTTGTTATGCGCGTGTTCTATTAAATGCAAATTTACTTCAAGATTATGTAATATATGTTGAGTACTTGAATCCTGCTTTATTCGTGCTCTACTGGACCTTTTGTTTTTGACTTTCGCAAGCAAAAATGGTTAGGGTCTTCCCTCCTCTATCATGGATCTGGAGATGATACCTGTAACTTTCATGCAGGAGGTTAAAAGCTGGAGGTGGAGGGGTTAATGCAGCAATATTTAATGCCGCTGGAGAAGCTTTACAGCGTGCAACCAAGGAATGTGCTGACACATTGAGACCTGGTAGCTCTGTTTCTGTTCCACTTCCATCTACTTCCCCTCTGCATCAAAAGGAAGGGGTGACCCATGTCATACATGTTCTCGGACCAAATATGAACCCAATGCGGCCAGATTGTCTGAAAAATGACTATACCAAAGGGTGTAAGATTCTTCATGATGCATATAATTCACTCTTTGAGAACTTTGCATCGATCGTTAAGAGCCACACGGCGAAGCAGAATGTTGGAACTTCATCAAAGAAGTCAGCATCGGGAGTGATATCACCTAATGATTCAAAAATGAAGCGAGAGGATAGCCATGATTCTGAAAGGGCCAAGAAATATAAGTTGCTCCCACCTATTCTGCCTTCAAGGCAAAACCATGAGCACAAAGGGTCTAACACACAAAATTATCATGATAACTCCATGGGGTCGTCTGATGCTCCGAATCAAGCTAGAGAGGAAGATAGCAAGAAGAATGGTGCAGTCACCAATAAGACTTGGGGATCCTGGGCACAGGCTCTTTACGAGGTTGCCATGCACCCAGAAAAATACAAGAACTCGGATTCTATCCTGGAGACATCTAATGAAGTTGTTGTTCTAAAGGACCTCTATCCAAAGGTTGTGAAATTAAATACCCTTTCCCCTTCATCTCTAATGCTATTCAGTCGGCTGGTTGATATCTCAGCAAAGCTCTTTATGTATGCAGGCCAAAAAGCATGTGTTGGTGATATCTAGGATAGATGGTCTTGATTCTCTAGCAGATGTCAAGAAGGAGCACTTATCTTTGCTGAGGAGTATGCATTCAGTTGGGCTGAAGTGGGCACAGAAGTTCCTAGAGGAAGATGCATCTCTGACATTCAGACTTGGATATCATTCGGTAGTGTCTTTAACTCAGTGATGAACTGTTTATTCCCTACTTTTTCTCCAAAGTGTATGATAACATGAGAAAGATCAAATATGTCTTTGGTTTCTGCAGGTTCCATCCATGCGGCAGTTGCACCTTCATGTTATAAGTCAGGATTTCAACTCACCCAGCTTGAAAAACAAGAAGCACTGGAATTCCTTCACAACTGCGTTCTTCCTTGATTCTGTTGACGTCATGGAGGAGGTGGACCAGCAAGGATCCGCAACTATCAGCCCAGACGAGAAGCTTCTCGGGATGGAGCTAAGGTGCCACAGATGCAGGAGCGCCCACCCGAATATCCCCAAGCTCAAATCCCACATCGCAGCCTGTAAGTCCTCCTTCCCCTCCCATCTTCTGAAGAAAGACAAGCTGCTGTCCGCCTCGACACCGTGTATGGACTGCACTTAGAAGATTGAGCTCAGCAGAACAGAATGATCCTTAAAAAGCATTTTTTGCGTTTCGTGCTGTTAGAACGATGGGCCACTCCTGAGTTTTTGTATGCTGATGTTGCACAACCAACTTATTCTGCAGTTAGCTGATCATTTCTAAACGTTGATGTCCTCTATTCACTACTGTCGACAGGGATCACTAAATTTTGTTGAATAGACATACATAATGCGATGTTAGTGCATTGGATCCGGCTACAAAATAGCACAAAGTACTTGTGTAGGGTACTTGTGTTCCGTTAAAGGCGCAAAATAGTGATCGTCTGGCCTGACATTGACATGTGAGTGGAGTACTTGTGTTCCATCAAACGTACAAAGCAGGGCTAAATTAATGCAGAACGGAGTTAAGATTCCTGTTTTCTTGCTCTTAGACACATAAACTTGCTCTATTTATGAATGAATCTACCGCACTTGGGATCATCGTCGACATAAGTCGAGGTTCTCATGGTAAATACTTTGTGGATGTAGTACAATCGTTTCCTAGACATGCTATTTTTTGAAACCTGCGAGGTGAGAAGTTTATGTGGGCAGTGACAAAATCATTCAGTAAGGACAAGTACGGTAAGTGGTTTATAGTTATGAAAAAGAAGTGTAACATCGTGATGGATTGTCTGCATGACCTGACCCCAAGATCCATGCTGTAACTTCCCTCTTCCGAAGGGAAATGCCATTTGCCCTTCCAGGAAAACAACAGCACGTAAGAGCAGAGATAACTCCGTCCCGTGTCCTTCTCACATGCGGAAACTTCAAAGGTTGTACGACCTATCTACGATCTCGTTCTCTGCTTTAGGTCATCATTAATTAATTGGTGACTGGTCGCTGATTTGTACGGTGACCGCCTTAGTCGGCTAAAGCAACAGGTGGTGGCAATACCAAAACCCACAAACAAACATATGGCTCCACGAGAGGCAACGAATGCTGAACCAGTTCCGTGCGGATGCACGCGCGCTGGGCTTTACTTGAGAGGAAGATGACAAGTAGCGGCGGCTACTGCCAAGTCTACTTGCTCCATATAGTAGGTTGTTGCTTTTTACAAGAGAAAACGAACTGCTCTAATAGTTGATTAGGAGAATCAGATGTGCCTTTGCTTTTCATATTTGCAAGATCCAGTGTTGAGGCATGTTGCATCGTGGATCTAGCACTTCCAGATTCCTCAAGCAGCCACTCACAGGAGTCGCTCATGACATTCATTTATACTCCAGCGACCATCTTCATGTAGTATACCAGCTAGTACACAGATAGCTAAGGCAAAGGTTAAAATTTCTCATTAATCTTCGTAGCATTCGCACCAACAGGGGGTGGTCACAAGTCGCAACTAGTCACAGAACTACACAAGATAGGAAGAACATAACAGAAGGGCAAACATACAATGTTCACATTATTAGATGACGCCCAACGTGCTGCTGCTGCTACTACTACAACTGAGGCACGCATGCTTGCTCTATTGAGGGTTCGGTGGCCTAGAGTTGGCAGCAGAGACCCTGGAGCCCCATTCCAGAAGCTCTTTGCTGGTGTCGTCCTTGTGCGCGATCACCTCGATGAAGCAGAAGGAGTCCTTTTTCTCCCCTAGCGCCGTCTCAATCGCCGCCGTCAGCTTTTCCTCGCACTTCACCTGGAAAATACAAGAGAATCACAGCATCCATCAGCAGCAATTCCGCAAAGCTTGGTTCATTGTGATGCTTGCATTGGATTGGACTATGCAATGGACAGTCGCTTACCTTGGCAGTCCAGCATTTGCCCTCCCCGTTGTGGATGGCGTCCACAAGGCCGGTGTAGTTCCAGTTCTTGATGACATTGTAAGGACCGTCGTGGATCTCCACCTCGATGGTGTACCCACCGTTGTTGATCAGGAAGATTATGCTGTTCTGCTCACACCGCAGCATAGTCGACACATCTTGTGCTGTCACCTGTAGATATTGGAATTTCCCGCATTAGGATCAGTATAGCGCGCCAAATTGCAGCACATAGCAGCAGATCAGATTGAGGGATATTTCACCTGGAAGCTCCCATCACCAATGCAGGCAATCACACGCTTGTCGTTTGCCCCTTGTGCATAACCGAGCAATGCACCCACTGACCATCCAATCGAACCGTACTGCATCTGGAATTCATACCTGCAGTGTGCAAACAAACCTTCTTAGCACAAGGCAAAGAACAAGGAGACATGCACCGTTACAGCATTACAGAATGAATTCTCACCCGCAGCCCTCGGGAAGCTTCAGCTTCTGGCAGTTGAACCAGGAGTCACCAGTCTCGGCAAGAACTGCATTGTCACTCGTGAGCATATTCTGGATGTGCTTGAAGAGCACGTTGACACGCAGCGCCTCGTTCGCCTCGCCCTTCAACGGATGACCCTCAGGCACAAATATCCTCTTGTAGTTCTCGTAGGCAGTAGTGTTCTTCTGAACCCGCTTAGCCAATTCAGACAAGTACTCCTTCATCATGATGCACCCAAATGCCGGGCCGTTCCCAACAGTTACACGATCAGGCTGCACGATAATGGCCTTGTCCTTCTTGAGCAGGAAAGAGTAGCCAACAGAGCTGTAGTCATTGAAGATAGGGCCTGCGAAGAGGTACGCGTCGGCCGACTCGACAATCTCAGCACAGAATGCGGTGCTGACGGCGCCCCAATAGGTGCCAATGAAGTGGGGATGAGTCTCTGGAACAAGGCCCTTGGCCGACGGCATTATCCCATAGGCATAGCCACTGGCATCTGCAAGATCAGTGAAGGCCTTTGCTGCCTTTGCCACGCGCAATTTGGGGCCAGCAACAAGGACTGGCTTCACCGCCTTGTTCAGGAACTGGACGGTTGCCTCCACTGCAGCCTGGAGCCCCATCTGGTTGCTTATCCTGCAATTTTACAACACATTTCAATCCACTAGATGGCTTCATATAATCATATTACAGCACGGGGTGCAGTATGACAAAAAAAATCAATTCGGTTCGGCAGGGCACTTCAAATAGAATTTCCATCTTATATTTTCAATAGTACTAATGATTCCAGTATGTGCGTTTTTTAAATGACAGAAACTGAAGCTCCCAGCAGTTAAGGACATGCAAATCAAGTGTCACTAGTGGATGATTTGGGGGAAATGTTACATGATCCAAGACAACGTGTTCGCATAATACTACTACTGTGGAGTAGTAAGAAACAATATAGGAAAATAAAAGGGTCATGAGAAGTAGTACTTGGGGGCGAGGAACAAGGGCACTGGATCAGGGCTAAAGGTGGGGTGAAGTAGCCCTGGGAGGTTGCAGCTGATGCTGATATACACCGGCTTGCTCTCCCTCAGCGCCGTCGCGATCGCCGTGTCGATCTGCTCGTGCGCGTCGTCCAAATTGGTCACCACCGCCTGAATTTAGGAACCCATAACCAGATCAAGAGCTGCTCCTTCAAAACCCAAGTAACTAAGTACAGAAATCGGGATGGGGCGATGGTTGAAAAATAAAGAACCTGGTAGCAGGTGACGGTCTGGAAGCAGCGGAGCTCCTGGGAAAAGTCAGGCACGCCGATGGTGTGGTGTAGGATGCGGTTGGTGCCGTAGTCGTTGGAGTTGGGCCCTCCGGCGATGCAGATGACGGGCAGGTTCTCGCTGTAGGCGCCGGCGATGGCGTTGAGGACGCTGAGTCCGCCGACGGTGAAGGTGACGGCGCAGGCGCCGACGCCCCGGGCCCGCGCGTAGCCGTCGGCCGCGTACCCGGCGTTGAGCTCGTTGCAGCAGCCGACGAGGCGCAGGCCGGGCTCGGCGATGAGGTGGTCGAGCAGCGTGAGGTTGAAGTCCCCGGGGACCGCGAAGACGTCGCCGACGCCCACCTGCACGAGCCGCCGCGCCAGGTGCCGCCCCAGCGACGCCTCGCCGGCGGGCGGCGCCGCGGACATGATCGGGGCCCCGTGCGCCGACGCCGGGCAGCCCACCGCGCCGTTGGCCACCGCCGGCGACGGCCCCATGTTGGTGTTCATCACGATCCGGGGCGGGGAATTACACTGGTGGAGTGGGAGATGACACCAGAGCAGAGTGGGGTTTGGGGGAATACGCTGATTTGTCTTGCTTTTTTTTGACGTGTGTCGTCGGGCTGATGCTTTGATGTGTTTGACGGTGGGAGGTAGAGGCCGTCCTCGTTTTATACCTGAGGTGGCACATGGAGAGCGAATTGTGATATACTCGTACAAACAGGGGTGTTCCTGCAAAGCGAGCCTGCGTTCTCTTTTCTTCGGGAAAGAAAAGGAAAACCACGGGCCGCGGGGCGGGTATCATGTACTTATCCGTTACCAGACCATGCCTAATGGGGTCCAGAGCCTTATCGAGGTCCACATCTCAGCGGCACACATTGGTATCAGCTTAGAATCATCTTTACTAGATTCGCCTCGGTCCACGGTTGGGCGTGCCTGGCTGACAGCGGTATTTGGTTTGGGACACAAAGTCGCGGTTTTCGGTCTTGTTTGCTGCGCAGTCGCACGGTGAATCACGCGCGGTCATGCTTGAATGCTGAGATGTGAGCGGGGCCTTTGTTACTGTAATGGTTCCTACCTTTTTGTTTTGAGGTATTAGCACCCGGGGTACATGAACTTGTCCACCGGAGCAAATTCATACAACTACTTGCAAAATGGAGCGAAGTGGTACTTGTGTTCTTGTGCAAAATTAGTTCAAATCATTCTTACCAGAACATGTGGCGGCATTCTTTTTGCACAAAGGCCCTTCAACATTTTGTATAGCACATATAACTTTAGTGCTGTCTTGCACGCGTGTCCCACCTGTCAGCCAAGAATCAAAAATAAAATTGTAATTAGGACGAAAGAATTCGAACACGAAAACTCACAGCTTTACCAACTTGCTATTGCCAATGCGAAGCCCGACGCTTGTTGTATTATACTCGAATGCGTCTCTCTCTTATACACGGTTAGCACGCACGCACACGTAAAAGAGCATAACGTGGTGATCCTCTCAGCGACGAGCTCTTCTCCTTGCCGCTACGGACGCTCGGCAAGCGCCGTGACCGGCCGCTTGTCACCGTCCATGCTCCGTCACGCTGATATGTGTGTGTGTGTGCGGGGATATGGCTATAATAGACGACTAACATGTCGGTACTGTATGTGTGCGTGCATAGGGCTAGCGAATCCATTCCAGGAGAAGTTGGGTACGCCCAACATCCACAGCCTACGAGTGGCTTTGAGGCGATCGACGCGGCCAAGTTCATACTTGACGACACCTGCGGAGGCACTGTTACCTGTGGTGACGTTGTCACCTTGTCTGCCCGCTTCATAATTTCTCAGTGGTCAGCGCTCCAACGCCTTAGACACGGTCTCGACCCTACCCTCTTTGTTCGCAACCCTCAACGACCTCGTCGATAATTTTTCCACGAAGGGGCTCGACGGGTGCTCTCCGGTGCACAGTCATTCGGTAGCGCCCGATGCTCGTCCTTTGCCACGGACCACCTCATCGTTAACGCCAGTGACGACATCCTGGAGTCCGACATTGACTCCTCGTTCACAAGGTCAATCAGGAGATTGTGCAATGTCCCGAAGAAGAAGACTGACACCAGGGAGGACCGACGGTGAGCTGGGACGCAACATGTGTAAGCACAGGGTGTTGCTTTCCTCCGACGCAGGTGCCAGAGAGCACATGTGTTGATGCGTCAGTCGGAGATCGGTAAAAAAGTCTGCAGAGAGTATGGTTAACATGGCAGGCATCGGCTTGAAGAAGCCAAGGCCCGCCGCTGCGGCGAGATCAGGACGAACTGCAAGGCCGTCAACTGCTGGGTAAGAACATCACCGTGCATGCGGTTGTGTGTGCTGACTGCATATAAGTGCAGAGTGTTCTAGTTTTGGTTGGTCCCAGTGCCATGTCGTTTTGGCAACAGCCCGGGACTTCGTTTTCAAATCCTCGCCGACAATCATCTGATCACAACATTACACTGCTTTTCTCTCAAAAAAAAAC
The DNA here is from genome assembly GCA_910589775.1 of Avena eriantha. Taxonomy (NCBI): domain Eukaryota; kingdom Viridiplantae; phylum Streptophyta; class Magnoliopsida; order Poales; family Poaceae; genus Avena; species Avena eriantha. The sequence continues at coordinate 584,565,171 of OU342743.1, read as the reverse complement.
TTCACGCGTGCATGCCTTCTAATTGGGTATAAAGGAAACAATGTGTTGATTTACATCGTACAGTGCTCTTTGTTGTAGTGGTTAGTATAGGTAGGCATTGGCGTAAGGTTCATGTTTCTAGTCTCTACCTAGTGATTTAATTTTTATTTTTGTTCTTCACTGACAAGTGGGACCAGCAGGACGTAAGTCAGCACTAAAGCCACATGTGGTATACAAAATGTTTAAGGGTCTTTGTGGGAAACGTCAACACGTTTCCACATTACGATGATTTGGACTAATTTTGCACAAGGGCGCAAGTTTATGTATCACTATACCTCATTTTACAAGTAGTTGTATGGATACCCTAAGTGCTAATACCTCTTTTGTTTTTGTTTTCTTCAAGAGTTGAGTCAGGTATTTCCATATTATGATACTTGTGAGAGAAATATCAGGAACATCGTACACGGGTATACAGAGCACCCACGAAAAAACGGGTTCCCCAAGTACTAAAGTTGAAGACAAAACGAGGTAGATTTTTTGTTCCGAAAACACCACGTAGATTTTACTTTGAAACATACTGTATGCTCTATGCACTTTGCAACACTTCAAAACAAATGCCCGGAAGGGTGAGACAAGTGTAGCCAAGCAAAGGATTTACTAGGTTATGGGGCTTTTTTTTTAAAACGACGGCAAAAGTTTGCCATATTCCATTAATTAAGGAGAAGTTTTATAGAAATTTTAAAATATGCGGAGATACAAAGGCCTACTCTCCCGCCATTATTTCACCCAAGCGCTTAGCACCCGCACTAACCCACAAGAGGGCTTTATTTTTAATTCTATCGAGAACAACCACGAGTGGCACATACTTGTTACAGAAGACCTGTACGTTCCTTTCGTTCCATATCTTCCAAGTGATGAGCAAGGTGAGGGAAGCCATGGCCTTTCAGATAGGGATTGGGCCCTCCGATAACATGGACCACCAATGTTTTATGCTAAGATTTGCTCATTAAGAAGGGTGGATTGCATGAAGATCCATCCAAGGTTTTATATATCCCCAAATTCGAAGTGTATAGCGGCAACAGACGAATAGGTGGGAAAATATGTGGAGAGCTTGATCTCGATGATATCCTTGAGGGCATACCGGCACCTAGAACATCATTTTCCTTGCGGTACATTGGGATACCTCTCTTGGTTTGGCGTCTCACACGTGCGGACTTTCAACAACTAGAAGATAAATACGCCAGGAAGCTCCCAACTTAGAACGGGAAGTATGTCACCACGGCCGGTAGAGCCGCCCTTGTTAAATTGGTCATCTCTTCTCAAGACATCTACCATTTGACTTCACTCAATGTCCCGCCAAGAACCATAAAGTATATTATTAAACTAAAGAGGGCCTTCCTTTGGTCGGCAAATGATTCTACGACCAGAGGAAAATGCAAGGTCAACTGAGTGACCATGTACCGCCCTAAAAAACTTGGGGGTGAAAGGAATATGCCCGAGAGGCAATAATAAAGTGGTTTATTATCTTATTCCATGTTTATGAGAAATATTTATTTTTCATGTTATAATTATGTTAAGAGGAAACATTAATACATGTGTGATTTATAAACAAAAAAGGTTCATAATAATGCCTCTCTTAATACTAGCTTGTTGATTAACTGATGATCATAGGTTTCCTGATCATGAATATTGGATGTTGTTAATAACAGGGTCATACCATTAGAGAATGATATGATGAACAGTCACCCGAAGTAGATGTAGCAATACGATCATGTCCTCAAATGTATATTGCTATCACATTCGTGGTAACTAAATGTCCTTGGACCATAAGACCACGTCAACCACTTTCACCGAAAAAGGTACTTTGATTTTATCAAATATCACACCGTAACAGGGTGATTATAAAGGTATCGTCGGGTACTTGAAAAGTGTTAGTTGAGGCTCATGGATCAAGAGTGGGATTTGTCCATACATATGACGGAGAGATATACTCAGGGGCCCTCTCGGTGATATCATATTGACATATCTTGCAAGCACGTGATTTGATCACTAGAATATTATATCACATGAACGAGAAAAATAGTACTTGTCGATAACGAGATTAAACAAGGTTTATTGATACCGAGTGATTAGATCTAGGAAAAGTAAAATATCGTGAGACAAACAAAATTTGATTACAGCGAAAAAGGTTCAGACGATCATTAGATTTTCGTGAAACTAGTGGGTGTCGTTATGGATCTCCAGATCCTGCTAATAATTATTGATCGGAGGAAGTCTCGATCATGTCTATATAGTTCTCGAACCCGTAGGAAGACACACTTAAGGTTAGTCAACGCAATTGAGTGGATAGGGAACACAGGAGAAGAAAATGGACATCGCAGGAATTTGTTCTGACAAATCTACCGGAATGGTTTCGGGGCATCGAAACAAAGCAAGGAAACAAAATGTTAATGTGTTCATTAAATGAAATTTTCATTAAATGAAGTACTCATTAAATTGAGTTGCATTAAACCAAGTGAATTAAAGTGTTTTAATTGAAAGACCTTTGATTTTTGAGTGTAAATTAAATGGAAGATGAGTGGAGATATATTGATGTGAGTGGAGTGCCCACCCACATAATTGGAGAAGAGGTGGGGGCAGCACCATGGCTGTGCGCCATGCCCCCTTGGGCTCCCCCCTCACCTATAAAAAGCCCTCTCCTCCTCTCATCACACACCATTCACCCTTCCTCTCATATGACCTTTGGTTGACATCTTGCTTCCCTTCTAGCCTTGTCCTTGCCACGAACGAGTTGCTTAGGCGAAGCCCTGCACAAGATCTTCTCCACCATCATCACCACCATGTCGTAGTGTTGGCGGAGTTCCCGGGGATCCACTACCTCCGCTGCCCGGCTGGAGCGAGGGTTCGGGAGTCGTTGGCACACCGTACGTGTGACCGATTACGGAGGCGCTGCCCTCTTGTGGTGATGATCGTCTACGCCTCCTTGAGGACGGCCGCGTACACTAAATCATCTACGTTTGTTTTCGGGAATGTTATCCCACGTTACGGTCTTCGAGGGTGAGTCCATCTGAAATCGGTACATGTATCTCCTAGATATGATCTTGGTGGTTGCAACCGTAGGAAAGTTTTTGTTTTCTATGCAACGAACCCATCAAGAGGCCTTGGTGTTCTAAACTTGGATAAATTTGCAACGACACTTCGCTTGCGGTGGCCTTGGCTTGAGTGGAAGGATCCCCACAAAATTTGGGTTGGCTCTGGTAATCCTTGCACCGAGGAGGACATGAACATCTTCTACGCCGCCACCATGATTACGCTTGGTGATGGGAAGAAGACTCCTTTTTGGCAGGCCCCATGGTTATATGGAAGAAAACCCAAGGAGATTGCGGCTTTGCTCTTTGACATCTCAAAAAGGAAGAAGTGGAAAGTTTGCCTCGCCCTACATGACTTTGCTTGGGTGCGATATTTGAAGCTTGGTCAAGCCTTTTACTTGCACCAACTCACCCAATATTTGGAGCTTTGGGCTTTGCTCCGTGATGTGCAACTTGATGAAGACTTGCAAGATGACATTTGTTGGAAGCTCACAAATGATTGCCAATATACGGCGGCCTCGACATATGAGGCACAATTTTTAGGTGCTATATCCTCCAACATGAACAAGACTGTTTGGAAAGCTTGGGCACCCAAAACCAAATTCTTTGCTTAGCTTGCAACCCAAAATAGACTATGGGCAGTGGAACAGTTGGAGAAGAGAGGTTGGCCCAATTGCGGATTGTGTCCTCTTTGCAAGGTTATGGGGCTTTGATAACGATAGAAAGTACCAAATCATCAATGTTTGACGAGATAGAAGGCTCAAGACAGACCAGTCTCTAGTGAGGCTTCTATTTTGTAGCAGTAGCTACATAGCAATTCCCTTTCCCTATATATTTCATCATGTGAGCTCCAAGACTGAATTTACTAGGAGGACGGACAGAGAAGGAAGGCTCTCACGTCCATGGTTTCTACAGAGGCCGGTGCGTTAATATCCCGCCTCCAGCCACCCTCGCGGCCAGATCTGGACCCCTCCACGTCCTATCTCCACCCTCCTCGGAGGCCACCGCGTCGGTGCGCTGATCTCCCGGCTCTAGCCACCCCCACCTCCCTGTGGCCAGATCCGAACCCCCCTCCACATCCTCTCTCCGCCCCCTCGGAGCCCACCGCTACTATCGATGGGGTTGTAGTGTTGGGTCCGCAGCATAGAAAATGAAAATTTCCTACGATGAGAACTACACGCGAAGATCTATCTACTAGGTATAGAGCAACGGGTGGACATACATCCAACGAGAACTTACCCTCGAAGACAACGAGTTTTGTTAACGAGTAGGAACTCATGGTTGATGTAGTCGTACACTTGCCGATCTCAAGATCATGAGGAAGTCTGAGCGCCGCAACTCAGCAGCGCATCCACACTCGCACACACGTTCAAGCCACAGGACAACCTCCACCTCCTCGCTCCAGCGATCCAGCGGAAGCAACAACTCCTTCCAGACGAAATGCCACCGGGAACATGTATCTCGCTAATCCGACACCATGGGGGAATAATTCTAGAGGGGGAGAGAGATCCTTCACAAGGAGGTGTGAGGAAGAAGGAGGGAGAGGGTGGCCTTTTATAGGAGGAGGGGGTGCCCCTCTCTCCATGGCCAGCGCATGGGGGGTGACTCCTCACCTCCCCCATTCATGTGGTGGTAACCCCTCCACATTAAAATGCCTCTTCACATTCCCTTTTAAAGTCTCCACTTTAAATACATTAAATTTCTCCAAATTTAATGCTCTCTCATTTAATAAAACTCTTTTATTATTTTTATTCAGAACTTTGTTAATTACTTTAATTAACAAACATTCACATATAACCCCCTGCAACATTTCAATATTACATGCAGAACCAATTTCAACAATTTCACCCGAAACAGTTTCGGTGTCTATTGAAATAATTCCAACGCTTTGCAATTCTTTCGTCTGAAACATATGTGCTCCAAAATGCTGTTCGGTAACTCTTAAGTGTGTCACTCTACGGTTTGCGAATAATGCAGACATGATTGAGACTCTTCTCAGATCAATAATCAGAAGCGGGACCTGGAGATCCATACTGATTCATACACATTCAACGATGACTTCTGTGATTGTGAGAACCTTTAACGCTAGTAACTAAATCCCTTTGTCTCATGATATATTACATGTCCAAGATTCGATCATTGGTATCTCCATACCTAGTTTGATCTCGTTACCGACATGCACTCTTTTCTCGTTCCCGTGACGTAACATTCTAGTGATCACATCACTTGCTTGCAAGCTATCTTAATGTGATATCACCGAGAGGGCCCAGAGTATATCTATCCGTCATCGGGATTGACAAATTCCACTCTTGATCCATGAGCCTCAACATAACACCTTCGTAGTACTGAACCCATCTTTATAGTCACCCTGTTACGGTGTGACGTTTGATGTTATCAAGATACTCTTCCGGTGTTAGCAATTAACATGATCTCATGGTCTAAGGATAAAGATTACTTCGTATGGTGTTATAGCAATATAAACATAATGACTTTGATCGTAATGCTATACTTCGGATGAATGTTCATCACATCATTCAACTAATGTTGTGACCTTGCTATTAACAACATCCAATGTCCATGATCAGGAAACCTTGATCATCTTGTTAATCAACAAGCTAGTCTATAAGAGAGGCATAACTAGGAGCCCTTTTTGTTTATTAAACACACATGTATTGATGTTTCCGATCAATACAATTATAGCATGCAAGATAAACATTTATCATAAACATGGAATAAGATAATAACCACTTTATTATTGCCTCTCGGGCATATTCCCTTCAGTCTCCCACTTGCACTAGAGTCAATAATCTAGTTTGAAAAACTTTGCGTATTGAACACCTATGGCTTTCTGGTGTTGCATATACGCTATTGCTAGTGGTTAACATAATCTCCAGATCTGACAGTTTCAGGTCCGTGTGTATTTGCATGTCTTTGCGTCTCTACGCATCACTCATTATCAAATGAGATGGCATTCTATAAATTTGATCCTTTGGTGAGACCTTTAGTTTGTTCCGATTAAAATATGTTGATATTATTGTCACACAATATATCTTCATAGTATTAGCCCACTTTGAACCACACCTAGTTTGATAACAAACTACTTAACACAAATGCCCTCCTTTGCTGCTACTATAGCAGTTATATACTTAGCCTTTTTGTTGTAGTATCCGTCACAATGTCTCAACTTTAGAAGTCATCCAAATCCATCATGGAACATCCTTTCCATTACATTGTGCCACCCATAGTCTAAATTGAGATAAATGTAATTTGTATCTTGTGACAAAAATAGTATCAATGTAACACTATAATGAACTACCTTTAACTATTTGTCACTTATACATGATATATTCTTAGTTCTTCCAAAGCTCATAAGAATATCTTTACTATCGTCCAATGATCATCTTATGAATCATTTTGGTATGTGCTCATAACATAGAGCATAGGACATTCTGGATATATACATATCATGGTATAATCGATCAAAATCTTCATGTGATTTTACTCACCAAGTGTTGAAACACTTGAATTTTGATACAATCCTTTTCATGCAACAAGAACCTTTCTTGTTGTTTCCATATTGAACCCTTTCAATATCTCATATATGTATGTCTGGCACAACCATATTTGCGCCTCAATCTATCCATATAGATATTGATGCCAAATATTCCGGGTTTGTCCAAGTCTTTCATCGAAATTTTATTTTAATGAAATTCTTAACTTGTGTCAATATAAGATACATCATTTCCAATCAACAATATGTCCTCTACATAATGTATTAGAAATATGTCTCAGCGCTCCCACTTAATTTCTTGCAAATGCAAGCATCTTCATCATCTTCGATGAATTTAAACTCTTTTAACAGTTTCATCATGGTGAAGATTCCAACTCCGCTATGCTTACTTCAACTATTGAAGTTTGCATGCCCTTTTAGCACCCTTTGAATTAACAAAACCCTTCGGACCATGTCATGTACACGCCCTAGGTAACCATTCTATTAGAAGAACCTTGTTTTGTTTATTCAACTACCATATACCAAATTATATGTAGTGGTTGCTACATTAATCTGTCAAGACTATATATCGCTATGAAAGATCTTGTCATAGTCAACTCCTTGAACATTGCCATAAACTTATTTCCGACATGTCGACTATTTCATAGATGCTAAACATCCATGTCTATTTCTTTATAGATCCAAACACGACCGATAGGCTTCATGCCTTTCCGGAGGGTCTTCCAAGTTGAGTAACTTGATTTCTCGTGTATGGATACTATCACGGATTCTATAACTTCTAGTCATTTTATGGAGTCAGGGCCCATCATCGCTTCTTTGCATGTAGTCGGTTCATCATTGTTAAAACAATAACGACTTGCTTATCAAATCACACTATTTGATTCTTACCGACCCACACGGTTCAATAGGAACTCTAATCTCCGAGATCACAACCTTTGTAATCACGGGAGCCATGAGCATTGTGGCCGCCACCGGGACACTTTCCGGCGCTGCGCTACTTAGCACATATAGCTAAGGTTCAACAACCTTATCAAGGTTCTATTGTCCTCTCACTTAACTTTTCGCGAACAATTCCTTCTCAAGAAACTTGACGTTCCAAGTAACAAACTCTTTTGTCCTCGGTGTTATGGAGAAATTCCCAACAAATTCTTTGGGATAACCTACAAAGACGTGCTTATCCGACTTTGGTTGTAAACATTTTACTTATGCATAGCATACCAAATTTTAAGAAAAGACAATTCGGGTTTTATCCCAAACCATAACTCATATGGTGTCATTTCAATGGATCGCGATGGTGCTCTTTTCAGTGTAAAAGCGGTAGTCTCTAAAGCTTCAATCCTTAAAACATAATGGCAGTTTTATAAATGACACCTTTGATCTTACCATGTCAAACATGGTTTGATTTCATCTCTCGAACATACCATACTCCTGTGGTTTATCGGGAAATCCAAATTCATGGAACAATTCCTCAAATCTTAGGTGTTTTTCTAAACATGTAACTCAAATATCTTCCTTTATGATCGAATCATAAACTCTTTATTTTCTTGTTACAATGATTTTCCACTTCATCTTGAAAGTCTTTGAACAACTTTCAAATGTTTCATACTTCTTCCTTATTAAGTAAATATACAGATATATTCACTCCAATTTTTCGAAGAAAGCATATGAAGCAAAAAGATCCATCGCATATGGCTACACATAATGGACTATGCACATGAGCATGCACAATTTCCAATAAGCTAGTCATCCGTTCCTCTCTGGCCTATGGACGGAGTTTCAATTATCTCGAGGAAAGTCTCACAAGCATCAATTGATCAAAATCAAAGACTCCAAAAATCCATCAACATGGAGTTTCTTCACGTTTTCTTTTCAATATAATTTAAAACAATGATGTCACTTCATAAGTGATATTTTAATAATTTGTCTTGCGACATTTTAGCAATAGTGTTTATGGATATGATTTCTCCCACTAGACTTGTAAAAGTTCATCCATCCTTTATGGAATACGGTAATTATTTGAACTACCATTGTTCTCGTAATACTGGAACAAAATAACAATTATTAAAACAAATCTTGAAGGCTAGGTTTGACGACAACGAAAAACACAATAACACTTTATTTGTTTTCGATGATCATCATCACTTATTCTCTTGCTAGTTACTTAGGCCATTTCAGTTCATGAATTGCATTGTCCTGTATGACACTTCATGCCAACCAATTCGGTATCCAATACCGGTATCCAATACCTCAGAACCACATTGTTTAACAAGCAAGGAATACAGTCATAACATGTATATCTTCTATATACTTAAGTTGGACATCCCCAACCTTTTCTTTTCTGCCAAATATTTTATAGATTCTCTTTCAAAAATTCCTTTTCTTTTAAAAGAATCTATCAACATCAATAGTGGTGTCATTCACATGACACATAGTACAAAGTGTATGTAGTCAAATACTAATATCTTTGAACTTGCACTTTGAAGTGGATCACCATCATCAAATGTTTGGTGTTCTTTCAAAAATCCATTCTTTAGTAATCTATTAGTGTAGTAAACATTTTACTTACATCTTCTATTCATCCTTATCATGACAACTTTCATGATCAAGCTACTATAGCCTGTAAGGAAGAATCGCGATTATAATGTTAGTTCCCAAAACCTTTTTGGGAGATCCAGATGCCTAGCATCTCCATCCTTCTCAAATTCTCATACAATATGAGAACATGTATTTTGCTAAATTATACTCTATCATAATGCAACCAAAAAAATTGTTTCAGATATCACAATATCTTCCACACATGATGGTTTCTGAAACAATTTTTCAGCTCCTAGATAATCTTGATATTAAAACAACTTTTGAATATCAATAATCATGGAGGTAAACATGATACTTTAGATACTAACATTGGAATTCTTCCTCTTGATTTAATACTACTTATTAAACTTTACAGAGTAAATTAGAGTTTGCTGAAAGTTTGCAATAGGGCTTCTAAACTTTAAATTGACTTTAAAAAACAATACGATACCAGTTTACCAGTTCGTAAAGTACATATCCAGAATTCTATAGTTCCATTATCTCAATTACAACTAAGCATAATGTAGAAAAAGAATGCCAATGACTACAACAAACTATGCAAATTCACTTTGATTTAGTTTATGACAAATTTAGTTCGACTAATCCAAATTAGAAATGAACTCCCACTCAAAAACGACATCCCTCGTGCCTTTTTGGGGATTACATGAACCAAATCCACTACACCAAGTCTGATCATCACGTGAGTTGATGTAGCTTCAAAGGTGAGCATCTATATGGGCATCATATCAACTATATGACTCATGCTTAACCTTTCGGTCTGTGTTCCGAGGCCATGTCTATACATGCTAGGCTCGCCAAGTAAGAACCTTAGTACTCGCATGTGTAAAACTGCCTTACACCCGTTTGTATGAAAGCGTAGAGTCGAGTACACCCGATCATCACGTGATGTCTCGAAACACGATCCACAAAACGGTGCATACTTAAGGAAGAACACATTTTTATCTTAATATCTAAATGAGGGATCATCTTACAATGCTACAGAAAGCGCCAAACTAGCAGTATAAGATGCTAACATCTAATGTGTAAAGTGAGATGATATGGTCCATGCATTTGATCTCTATCATTTGCATCGTGGTATGATCTCTATCATTCCTTTGTGTGTAAGGCCAAGGTCTATGGAACTTACACGTTGAGTGTGTTGTAAGAGTATCTGTCATACATCTACTTACAACAATACCATATCAAGACACTAGCCCAGCAACGATCTAAACTAGACGCCTCTAATTTATCAATTGCAAGTTTTACGTGGCTTAGGGCTTTCGGAGATAGAACCGTTCTTACCTACGAACATGAACCATAACAAGGATAACCAAGTTATTCGCAACTTGTTGTAAATCAGATATTGACTATAGTAGGAGAGACAGACACCTGCCAGCCACTTATGCAAAACAAGTTGCATGTCAGTCGTGGAACGGGTCTCATGTACAATGACATGTAAGGTTGGTCCGGGCCGCTTCATCTCACTATGCCACCAATATCCAAAATACATAGAAGATGCAATAACATGATCATCATCGCCCACATATAAACATATGTGTACTACCCGTGCAAGGCACCTACGCATAGATCAGGCTCTGATACCACTGTTGGATCCGCAGCATAGAAAACAAAAAATTTCCTACGATGGGAACTACATGCCAAGATCTATCTACTAGGTACAGAGCAACGGGTGTACATACATCCAACGAGAACTTACCCTCGAAGACAACGAATTTTGTTAACGAGTAGGAACTCGTGGTTGATGTAGTCGTACACTTGCCGATCTCAAGATCGTGAGGAAGTCCGAGCGCCGCAACTCAGCAGCGCATCCGCACTCGCACACACGTTCAAGCCACCGGACAACCTCCACCTCCTCGCTCTAGCGATCCAGCGGAAGCAGCAACTCCTTCCAGACGAAATGCCACTGGAAACATGTATCTCGCTAATCCGAGACCATGGGGGAATAATTCTAGAGGGGGAGAGAGATCCTTCACAAGGAGGTGTGAGGAAGAAGGAGGGAGAGGGTGGCATTTTATAGGAGGAGGGGGTGCCCCTCTCTCCATAGGCGGCGCATGGGGGGTGACTCCTCACCTCCCCCATTCATGTGGTGGTAACCCCTCCACATTAAAATGCCTCTTCACATTCCCTTTTAAAGTCTCCACTTTAAATGCATTAAATTTCTCCAAATTTAATGCTCTCTCATTTAATAAAACTCTTTTATTATTTTTATTCAGAATTTTGTTAATTACTTTAATTAACAAACATTCACATATAACCCCCTGCAACATTCAATATTACATGCAGAACCAATTTCAGCAATTTCACCTGAAACAGTTTCGGTGTCTATTGAAATAATTCTAGCGCTTTGCAATTCTTTCGTCTGAAACATATGTGCTCAAAAATGGTGTCCGGTAACTCTTAAGTGTGTCACCCTATGGTTCGCGAATAATGCAGACATGACTGAGACTCTTCTCAGATCAATAATCAGAAGCGGGACCTAGAGATCCATACTGATTCCTACACATTCAACGATGACTTCTGTGATCGTGAGAACCTTTAACGCTAGTAACTAAATCCCTTTGTCTCACGATATATTATATGTCCGAGATTCGATCATTGGTATCTCCATACCTAGTTTGATCTTGTTACCGACATGCACTCTTTTCTCTTTCCCGTGATATAACATTCTAGTGATCACATCACTTGCTTGCAAGCTATCTTAATGTGATATCACCGAGAGGGCCCAGAGTATATCTATCCGTCATCGGGATTGACAAATTCCACTCTTGATCCATGAGCCTCAACATAACACATTCGTAGTACTGAACCCATCTTTATAGTCACCCTGTTACGGTGTGACGTTTGATGTTATCAAGATACTCTTCCGGTGTTAGCAATTAACATGATCTCATGGTCTAAGGATAAAGATTACTTCGTATGGTGTTATAGCAATATAAACATAATGACTTTGATCGTAATGCTATACTTCGGATGAATGTTCATCACATCATTCAACTAATGTTGTGACCTTGTTATTAACAACATCCAATGTCTATGATCAGGAAACCTTGATCATCTTGTTAATCAACAAGCTAGTCTATAAGAGAGGCATAACTAGGAACCCTTTTTGTTTATTAAACACACATGTATTGATGTTTTCGATCAATACAATTATAGCATGCAAAATAAATATTTATCATAAACATGGAATAATATAATAACCACTTTATTATTGCCTCTCGGGCATATTCCCTTCATGTAGCATCCGACCTCTTTTTCTCCGCTCCCTAGCTAGAGCTTCCTCGTCGGCTGTTCTCCTAGGAAGAAGGTTGCAGCGAGGCTGGTGTTGGGATGGTGGTGACTCACATCACAAAGGCTACTATAGTGCTAGTTATACTCATGCTACCACCTGCGCCCCTACCTTTGATGTCGAATGCCGCTGTCCCCACCTCTTCTGCCATGGGTGACCCTAGGTGAGCTCATGGCGCAAGTTTGGGTCGGCCGACATGCTGGTGCAGCCTTCGGTAGCCCTGTCCACCGAGCTGCCCACTGGCAACATGCTTGACGCGATCGTGGCCATAACCTCTCCACCTCCGAAGGCCACCGCCGTGCTTGTTGTGGCCGCCCTCACTCGCCGCAGGTCAAACCCTGCCATTGGTGGTCACATGTGTCGTTCACATCACTTCCACAAGCCAAGGATGGTGTTTCCTGCCGCTTCTTGCCCCCAGACGGACTACTATGCGACCCTGTTGTGATGGTTGAGGGGCTCAGGTCCTTGACGCTGACGCCGGCTGTCTCGAGAGGCCTTGTCTCTACTAGTGTTATGTTGCCAACTTCGAGCTTGCTTTGGATTGGTTCTTTGATGTTTGACGAGGACGATGACGATGAAGAGTTGGCTCCACAGATGTCGTTGGCCTCCACCAAGGGCGTTGGTTCTTGCTCGATTCGACATGATGAGAAGGCATCAGCTGAGCTGTGTGTCAGTTTATCTGCTACAACTGCCGCTCTTGGAGATGAGGAAGGTTGGTTGCACGTGGGTCAGGGCGGCCGCCGTGGCCATGAGCCATTGTCTTTGCCTTGAAAGGAAGGTCTTGAGCGTAGTCTCGCCTTCAAGCGTTGGGCTCGAGGGAGATACTTTTGGTGCCTCGAGCATGACCACCAGGTCAACACATGTCGTGGGCCCTTTAGGTGGATCTATTGTCGTTTCTTGGTCATGGGAGCGATTCTACTGTGCATGCTTTCCTGCCGCACGTTCTCACTCTCCGAACATGCGTGATCGTTATCCAAATGCATGTGCTCCTTGCCAGCGGAGCCGCTCTCCGCTCGCTCAACCTTATCATCCCTCGTCGGCCCGGAGTTGGGCTGGTGTCGTGTGCCACTCGTTGTTGCATGTAGCGGTGCCGCCAGGACCCTCTCCTAGGTGTTGCGAGGAGTTCAATGGTAACGCCAGTATAGATTGTCTCTTTTAGTCCCAAGTTTCCTTGATGCGCATGGAACTCCTTAAGCTGGTTGAGGTCCGCATTGAGGAGGTGTCTCGCCCCTTTCGTGAAGCGGTGGAAACTCTCAATTTGTTATTGGCGTGTGTTGGTGATTCTTTGAAGCAGACAGAGGCTTCCACTTCTGGTGTCCTAGGGCTCGCCCCCGCAGAAGCTTCATTTCCACTTGATTCCACTGATCGGAAGTCGTTAGGGGTTGAGGAGGAGCATCTCTATGGTTGTCTCTCTCCTCGTGGTAGTCCCTGCTCACTATCGCAGCCTGATTTGTCGGATGCCTCTAAGAGCAAGGGCATGGATGGATCATGGCTCCGGTGTTGCGGATCACACCAAAGCTTCATGAATTGAGTGAGGAATCTGTTGTGGTGCATCCATTGGAGCTAGGATCATTTGGGGACTTGGCGGTGGCCACGACGTCCTCGCCACCATAGTCGCCCGCCTCTCTAGATAGTGGAGAAGTGTTGGCACACAACTCCGAGGCTCTTTTTGCTAAAGAGCATTGCGTCTTGCTTGCTAGTTTAAAGGCGGTTAGTCCTAGATATGACAACGATATTGCCTGCGTCCTGGCGGGAAAGGCTTCAGAAGGCTTAATCAGGAAGGTGGAGAAGTCTCTCAAGAAAGGTATCTCTCAAGAGAAAAATAAGGAAGAGGGGCATAGCCATGGAAAGCTTTATAAATTGATTGATTGATGGACCCTTTTGGCTCGTCCGTTTTGTGGTCTTCTTTGCGGCGTGGTGCTCCGATGTTGTTGGTTCACGGTTGTAGTAGGTTGTGAGTGCTTGTTGGTTTGGAGGTTGCATGTTTAGGTGTTGTTCTCTAGTGGTTTTGTTGTAACAGTTTTCGCTTGGTTTTGGTAATTAACTGGACAATTCTCTTCTTAATTAATAGATTAGGGCAAAAAATTGCTCCCGTTTCAAAAAAATCATGTGAGCTGCCAACAAAGCTTTGATGTACTCTCTCATAATAATCATATGACCTACATAACCACATTATGTAGAAAATGATGGTTTCATCCCATTTATCGTAACCCTCGTAATGTATATATACAACCAACCTAAGAGCATCTCTAGTAGATACCGTATCCGCCCATCCCGCGAAACACATTTGCGGTGAACCGCATCTCGCATTTGCGGTGCAAAAACATCCAGGGCGGAGCAGATGCTGCATGGTTTACCGCAGAAACGAATATTCTTTTTTACGGGTCAGGTATGCCGTATCTGTTCCGCCCCGTCGCGTGTAACGCAAAACAAATTTTACCTCATAGCACACAATTGAGTGTTCAAACGAGAAATTGAACTGAATTTGGCCATAGATATTAGAAGGCGGCATAATTCAACGGCGAGCTTTTCGATCATAGTAACAAATGATTAAATGGAAATCCTAATATACGATCTCGCTTCCGTTGTCATCTTCCGCGCCTCCGTCCTCCGCCTCTATGTCACCGTCCTCCGCCTCCTCTGCGTCGCTACCGCTGTCAGCAATCTTTGATGAATCTGGTGTCGTTGGCCTCCCTCCATAACTCTTCCCGGAGCAGATCATCGATGGCGGTGTAGATCGTGTGGCCACGAACTGCCCAGAATCACACCCTCTCTTCAGGGTTGCGAAGGTCGGGGTGGACCTCACGCCTGTTATCCAGGCCTAGGGAAAATGTCGCCCTACACTCCTTCTTGAATCACTTGCGCCAGTAGGAGCTCGCAGGCGCGTATCGGGCCATTGCCCTCTTCCACTTTGGCAGTTGGCGGTGGCGCTCCTCGATCTGGCGAGGCAACTCGGCACCACACGGAACCGGCGCCACCGGCATAGCTGAGGTCGAAGCCAGCCAGGAGCGTCACTCGAGGTGGCCTGAGGATGTCGTGATGGGCGAACATTGAGGCTTCGTAGTAGTTTAGATTGGGTCTCGCCATGGCTGCGGGGAGGAGAGACATATTGATGGGAGGAAGGAGAGATGGAGAGTGGGGGTGGAAAAGGCCGGCGGCGGTAGATCGGCGACGGTGGCGACTGAGTGGGAAGTAGGGGAGGGGAAATTTCCCTCCCGCCAACTGAAGGGTCAGGATGCGGTGAACCGCATCGCGACCCCTACATACGGTATATATGCGGGACGGAGGTGAACTACAAAAATATTTCAGATGCGGTAGACGTTGCAGTATCTAGAATGGCCCCTTTTTTCGCCTCCTACCACAAACGAGCGGTTATTTTGCGGGACGGAGCCGGATGCGTATCTGCTAGAGATGCTCTAAGGTTGAATATGAAGGTCAAGGGCGTAGGGCACCATACTATTACTAGGCCTTGTGCAATGGCCCCATGTGCCAGACCTTCTCATGTGCTCCTTCATTGCTATATGAATTCCTTCAGCATGAAATTATTCTAACTTTCGCAAACTTTCTTGTGCGATGCATAAATGTAAGAATATGTTGGATTCTCACATCTATTAATACATTTGCTCCTAATAATAATGCTTTTACATGAAAATACACAATTGAACGATTTCTAAGTATCATGTCTCCTTTGGATCCTTTATACAAAGGGGTTCTCTTAGAAAAATGGGGCATCTACTTCGATTCACCATGCTTGCTGGGCCAAAATCAGTGATTTTTGTTGTAATGATTTTGTGTTGAAAGTTGTTTCTTTCATGTCGAGGAACATTTTTTTGGTCTTGCTTGCATAGTATTATTCTATGTTCCATTTCAATACAAATCTATTGTGTGTGTGTGTGGATTTTTTGGCTACATGCACATTCTAAAGTATTGCAACGTATTTTGCAAAAGTGTTACAATGATGTTGCATGCATATATTAAAAAAAATGTTTGCATGTCCCACCAACGCTCGTCATACACATACTTTCCAAGTTCATGAGAGTTTCCTTCGTTTATACCTTTTGCACGACAGTTCAACCAACAATAATCAAATAATTGTAGCATAACAATCACAAATAAATCCATAATTGATAGATATGGATATGAAGTCTAAGGGACGACTTATATTTGATTCCAATGTACTACTACCTCTAGGGGTGGAATCAGTTAGTGGATAATTTGAAAATTCTGTCATTCGTATTTGAGAAATTGTAAAATGGAAATATCCTAAGTCAGACGAAAATGGATGTGAAAAATATCTGGATTCGTTATGCAAATACAAATGTGGTATTGAATTTTGAATCGAATGCGTATATGGAAATAGATGTATCCATATCTGAATAAAATTATGTTAGCTAATTTAAGTAAGTGCATCCTGATAGTCAATAATACCCAACCTTAAAAAATAACAAAGTGGCAAAATGTATTTTTCTGAAACTGAACTAGAAACTATTGTGTATTATGTCGGTCTCTCTCTCTCTCTGATTTTATAGTTGAGTCCTTTTAAGACACGGCTCATCTATTATTCCACTATATCGTGTTTGTTTTGAATTGAGAAAACACCCAATCCACATCCCTTTTCAATAACACATATTCGTTTTAAAATTATGAAAATGGATGTGGAAAGGGAACTGTTCGATCCTCATCTGATCCGTTTCCACCCCTAAATACCTCATATATTCTTGGAACTAAAGATAAACAAGGGGCCTCTTTGATTTAAGACGTTTTGGAGGGACAGAAAGAAAAAAAATGGCTCAGCCCTCTTAGCAAGAGCCTTTTGTACCATGTGCTTTGTCAAAAGAGAAGCAGCAGCTTGAAACTGCGGCGCCCTACCTACATAGAAACCTCCCACCTGTTTTCGCCCTTTCCGCCTTGAGCTGAGCTCGGAAGCTGCCTCCGCTAAAAATGATTGGCTCCGAGACAAAAGCATTGCAGCGAAATGCTGTCAGTCGCTTTGCTAAACTGAAATCTGGTCTACTCCATTATATAATCCTGGTCGGGTGCTAATCCATGTTGCGGAAATAAAATGAAGCATCACATAGTACAAATTAGTGAGTGTCGGCAGGTGCTCCGTTCCGTCATGTATGACCTCAGCTAAAGCTTGTCGACCAAAAAAAAAAACCCAGCGATTGGTCATTAATCTACGCTGAATCATACTCCTAGTAAGCTGTGATTGCCTGACGCCCACGTCGAAGCGGCTAGCTGTGCCCAACTCTTCTACGTACACGTTGCCGTGCCGTGCAAGTGTGCAACCCAAACGCGTCGAACAGT
This sequence comes from Avena eriantha, assembly GCA_910589775.1. Taxonomy (NCBI): domain Eukaryota; kingdom Viridiplantae; phylum Streptophyta; class Magnoliopsida; order Poales; family Poaceae; genus Avena; species Avena eriantha. The sequence continues at coordinate 584,547,401 of OU342743.1, read as the reverse complement.
CAAACACAGTGGGCTCTTGATCGATCGATCGGCTGGTCGCGTCTGATCGGCCGTGAACGCAAATACTAGTGGAGTAGTACTAGTCAGTACGTACGGCTACCGCCTGTACCTACGCCCTGTCATTCTCTCCATCGGACGGCCGCGGCTGGCGCAGGCTCAACCAGGGTAGACAAAACTGGATTGCGCACGAGCCACGCAGTTCCGGGGTAGTTTCAGTGGGTTAATTGGATTTATGCCATTGCAACTTCCACCATTTAGAGATATGCTATTGCAAAAACAAGACTTGGACTCCAAAGAATTAGGTCCCCTAGATTTTTTGCATGGCCAAAGAATTAGTTGTCTAGGCAGACGGAACTACGATGCCTTGTGTGATTAGAAATCTGAGCTGATTAGGCGGACAAGTCGGACGTGAAGGCGAACGTCCGCTTGCATCCCTAACTCAATTTTTCCATACTTGTACATATGCCTTTTTCACACTTAAAAGAGAATAACAGTTAAAAAATACGTGTATCTCAGTGTGTACTGCAATTTACCATAATGCCCCTGTTTTCAACTTTCGGCAGCACTTTGCATCTTCTAGGCGCCAAATAATTTAAAAAGTCCAAATTTTGGCCAAAATTTGAACTTCTCAGAAAAATCTGAAAAAACCACAGAAAATAAATAATACTACTATAATACTCCCTCCGTTTTAAAATATAAGATGTTTTAGCTTTGTGGATGGAGTGTATCTAATGTGTAGGTTCATTTAGATTTGGAGCGAACCCACGCTAAAAGAGATCTAGATACACTCTTTTTATAAAGCTAAAACATCTTATATTTTAAAATGGAGGGAGTACGAGTCTACTGATCTAATATGAGCTATTTCTGGACAGATTTGGACCCCTAAACTGATGAATTTTAGGAAAAGGAGCAAATTAAGAGAATGCACAGCTTCCTGTACATTGACCTGCAAGCCGCGAGGTTGGGATTCAGGAAGTCACATGTAAGGTGAATCCATACATCCGCGTCGCCCTCCACCAGCTCAGTCTGCCTCCAGCCGCGCACTGCCCTCATCCAGCAGCGTTCCACCACAGCTCCATCTCCAGCACCAGCGGCCAGCGCCTCCGGCCGTTCGGTTCGCGCGCGCGAGAAGGGACTCCCGCCGCGGGATCCTCCGGATGCTAGCACCAGCCGCCGCCTACTAATACCGCCGGCATCGCGCGTGCCAGCAGCCACCGCCTACTCAGACCGCCGGCGTCGCGCGCGCCAGCAGCCGCCACCTACTCTACTCTGACCGCCGGCGTCGTATAAGGGTCCGTGCAGTGCTGGGCGGGGAAGTCTGACGAGGTTATCTAAGTCGGGCGGGGGATTTTGATAATAGCTTCTATTTTCCCATGTCCGTACCTGAGTATAAGGGTATGTATTGGAGTATAAGAACCATGTATTGCACAAAATGGCATATGTACGAGTACGAGAAAGTTGGAGTGACATATCTCTAAGTTTTGTTTTTATAATGGCATATCTACAAACGGCGAAAGTTGCAATGGCATAAATCTAAGTAACCCTTTCAGCAACCACTGGAATCAGGAAAATCACGGTGCAACAACAGCAGGATGGAGTTTTGACAAACGTGAGCGTTTGACTGGGGAATTGTGTGGTCTTTTTTTATTGAATTTTAAGAGTTGTTACTACTAAAAGGATCCTAAATAAACTGGTGTGTGGAATATCTTTGTTGAATTGTCGTGTTGATGAAAAAAGATTGAGGAGCTAGACTATGATTCTAGGTTGTCGAGAAAGGCTTGGATTTGATGTTGAAAATATAAGCAATAATTCATATGGTTTAATCCGAATAATAAACTAATAAATCATGATCATATAGACAGTATCAAAACTAATCATGCAGATCAACAAAGTAGATAAACAGATTACATCGAAATAAGATAAATCTATCACATCTACACAAATCGCTAGAATAAAAAACTCTAGCAGAATCTGAAAGAGACAGTTCAATACTACGTAGGGTAGAGCAGCAGCAGCAGCCGCGGCGTTGGCAGCAGCGGTAGCCGCAACGGTGGCAGCATCGTCGGCCATGTCGTCGATGTAGAGACTGCTGATGTTCGAGAAGAAGTCCTCGTCGGGGAAGGAGTCATCCGGGATAGCGTCAGTAGTCGTGCTTGAGCGCTCCCAAAAACCTGATCACCCCTCACCCGTACAGGTTCACAAGAAGGCGGGGTACCAGAGGCCTACTGTCCCGATCTGCAGTGCACGCCGCAAGCCGGGATGGAGAAGACGAAGGCGGCGGCGCAATGGACTGGAAGGAGACGCGTGTGGTAAACGATACCGATTAGGCTTAACGCATGCGTTTATATAGTGCGAGTCAGGGAGGTCGTGGGACTCAGCCCACATCCGAGTCGGTAATAACCCACGTCCCATAAAGACTGAAAACGGCTGACTAATTAATGCGTCCGTTAATGACTCGCAATTAATCCACGATTAATTTTCCTGACTAGAAAAAATAAAGCTCGGCTCGGCGGCGCCGGAGGAGGAGTGCGCGAGAGCTGCTCTTCTTCTCAGACCTTAGTGAGTGGTGGAACAGCCTAGTATATAAGGAGGTGTAACTCTCACTCAACTAGAAATGTGGACCTAAACTTTGGCACCACTAGCACAGCCATATGCTGCCATGCACAAATGGGCCAAAGAGAATTTTAGAATTTGTCTATGTTGGGTCCGCAGCATAGAAAACAAAAATTTTCCTACGATGAAAACTATACGCCAAGATCTATCTACTAGATACAGAGCAACGGGTGGACATACATCCATAGAGAACTTACCCTCGAAGACAACGAGTTTTGTTAACGAGTAGGAACTCGTGGTTGATGTAGTCGTACGCTTGCCGATCTCAAGATCGTGTGGAAGTCCGAGCGCCGCAAATCAGCAGCGCATCCGTCATCGCACACACGTTCAAGCCACCGGACAACCTCCACCTCCTCTCCAGCGAATCAGCGGAAGCAGCAACTGCTTCCAGACGCAAGGCCACCGGGAACATGTATCTCGCTAATCCGAGACCATGGGGGAATATCTAGAGGGGGAGAGAGATCCTTCACGAGGAGGTGTGTGGATGAAGGAGGGAATGGGTGGCCTTTTATAGGAGGAGGGGGGGTGCCCCCTCTCTCCATGGCCGGCGCATGGGGGGGTGACCCCTCACCTCCCCCATTCATGTGGTGGTAACCCTCCACATTAAAATGCCCCTTAACATTGTCTTTTAAAGTCTCCACTTTAAATGCATTAAATTTCTCCAAATTTAATGCTCTCTCATTTAATAAAACTCTTTTATTTATTTTATTCAGAATTTTGTTAATTACTTTAATTAACAAACATTCACATAAAACCCCTTGCAACATTTCAATATCACATGCAGAACCACTTTCTGCAATTTCACCCGAAACAATTCCGGTTTCTATCGAAATAATTCATGTTTCTATCGAAACATTTCCTGCGCTTTGCAAACCTTTTATGTGGAACATATGTGCTCCTAAATGGTGTCCGGCAACCCTTAAGTGTGTCACCCTACGGTTCGCGAATAATACAGACATGATTGAGACTCCTCTCAGATCAATAATCAGAAGCGGGACCTGGAGATCCATACTGACTCCTACACATTCAACGATGACTTCTGTGATCGTGAGAACCTTTAACATCAACAATTTAATCCCTTTGTCTCATGATATAATACATGTCCGAGATTCGATCATCGGTATCCAAATACCTAGTTTGATCTCGTTACCGACATGCACTCTTTTCTCGTTCCCGTGATATAACATTCTAGTGATCACATCACTTGCTTGCAAGCTATCTTAATGTGATATCACCGAGAGGGCCCAGAGTATATCTATCCGTCATCTGGATTGACAAATTCCACTCTTGATCCATGAGCCTCAACATAACACCTTCGTAGTACTGAACCCATCTTTATAGTTACCCTGTTACGGTGTGACGTTTAATGTTATCAAGATACTCTTCCGGTGTTAGCAATTAACATGATCTCATGGTCTAAGGACTAAGACTACTTTGTATGGTGTTATAGCAATATAAACATAATGACTTTGATCGTAATGCTATACTTCGGATGAATGTTCATCACATCATTCAACTAATGTTGTGACCTTGTTATTAACAACATCCAATGTCTATGATCAGGAAACCTTGATCATCTTGTTAATCAACAAGCTAGTCTATAAGAGAGGCATAACTAGGAACCCTTTTTGTTCATTAAACACACATGTATTGATGTTTTCGATCAATACAATTATAGCATGCAAAATAAACATCTATCATATACAAGAAATATATAATAACAACTTTATTATTGCCTCTCAGGGCATATTTATTTCAGTCTCCCACTTGCACTAGAGACAATAATCTAGTTTACACAGTGATAAATCTAGCACCCATGGAGTTCTGGTGTTGATCATGTTTTGCCCTTGGGAGTACTTTAGTCAACTAATCTACTACATTTAGGTCCGTGTGCACTTTACAAATCTTTATATCTCCATCCTTGACATGCTCGCGGATAGAGTGAAACCGACGCTTAATATGTTTGGAATTCTTGTGAGACCTTGGTTCCTTTGCGTTGGCTATGGCTCCATTGTTGTCACAATAGATCACCATCGGGTCCAACGCACTGGGAACCACACCCAGTTCTGTAATGAACTCTTTCATCCAAACTGCCTCCTGCGCCGCTTCTGAAGCAGCAACATATTCCGCCTCCATTGTTGATCCAGCCACCACAGGTTGTTTGGAACTCCTCCAACTAACTGCTGCTCCGTTCAAGAGAAATACGTATCCGGATTGAGACTTAGAGTCATCCGGATCGGTGTCAAAGCTAGCATCGACATAACACTTAGCGACTAGCTCTTCTTCACCTCCGTATATAAGAAACATATCCTTAGTTCTTCTCAAGTACTTGAGGATGTTCTTTACCGCTATCCAGTGTTCTGAACCTGGATCAGATTGGTACCTACTAGTCAAACTAATAGCATGTGCCACATCCGGTCTTGTACATAGCATGGCATACATAATAGAGCCTATGGCCGAGGCATAGGGGATCTTATCCATCATCTCTCTTTCTTCCGCCGTAGCCGGACTTTGAGTCTTACTCAATGTCTTGCCTTGCAACATAGGTAAGAACCCCTTCTTACTTTCGTCTATATTAAACTTCTTTAATATCTTATCAAGGTATGTACTCTGCGATAGCCCAATTAGGCGTCTTGATCTATCTCTATAGATTTTAATGCCTAATATATATGAAGCTTCACCAAGGTCCTTCATCGATAATTTGCTGTTTAGATAACTTTTAACACTGTTTAAAAGATCTATATCATTTCCAATCAATAATATGTCATCCACATATAATATTAGAAATACCACATTGCTCCCACTCACTTTCTTGTAAATACAAGCCTCTCCATAGGTTTGGACAAATCCAAACTCTTTGATCACCTCATCAAAGCAGAGATTCGAACTCCGTGATGCTTGCTTCAGTCCATAGATGGATCGCTGAAGTTTGCACACCTTATTAGCATCCTTAGGATCGACAAAACCCTTTGGTTGTATCATATACAACTCTTCTTCAATATTACCATTGAGGAACGCAGTTTTGACATCCATTTGCCATATTTCATAATTGAAATATGCAGCAATTGGTAACATAATCCTAACCAACTTAAGCATCGCTACGGGAGAGAATGTCTCATCGTAGTCAACTCCTTGAATTTGTCGAAACCCCTTTGCGACAAGTCGAGCCTTATAGATGGTTACATTACCATCAGCATCAGTTTTTCTTTGGAAAATCCATTTATTCTCAACGGCCTTTCGATCGTGAGGTAAGTCCACCAAGGTCCAAACCTCGTTCTATTACATGGATTCCATCTCGGATTTCATGGCATCTAGCCATTTGTTGGAATCAGGGCTCATCATCGCTTCTTCATACGTCGCAGGGTCATCTATTTCATCAATCATGAAATTTATAACAGGATTGCCGTACAGTTTAGGAGCTGCACGTGTCCTGCTTGACCTGCGAGGTTTGGTAGTGTCCTCTTTCGTAGTTTCATGATCAATATCATTAGCTCTCTCTTCATTAGGTGAAGTCAACTCCGAAACAACTTCTGGTGCTGCGCTACTCGCCATTTCATGAAGAGAAGGTTCAATAACCTCTTCGAGTTCTACCTTCCGACTACTCACACCTTTCGCGAGAAACTCCTTCTCAAGAAAGGATCCATTCTTGGCAACAAAGACCTTGCCTTCGGATCTGTGATAGAAGGTATGCCCAATCGTTTCCTTAGGGTATCCTATGAAGACGCATTTTTCCGCTTTGGGTTCGAGTTTATCCGGTTGAAGTTTCTTCACATAAACATCACATCCCCAAACTTTAAGAAATGACAGCTTAGGTTTGTTTCCAAACCATAATTCATACGGTGTCTTTTCAACGGATTTAGATGGTGCCTTATTTAAAGTGAATGTAGCGGTTTCCAGTGCATAACCCCAAAATGACAGTGGCAAGTCAGTCAGAGACATCATAGATCGAACCATATCCAATAAAGTACGATTACGATGTTCTGACACACCATTACGTTGTGGTGTTCCGGCAGGCGTGAGTTGTGAAACTATTCCACACTCTTTCATGTGTGTGCTAAACTCGTAACTAAGATACTCTCCTCCACGGCCAGACTGTAGAAATTTGATCTTTCTATTACGATGATTTTCCACTTCATTCTGAAATTCTTTGAACTTTTCAAAAGTTTCAGACTTGTGTTTCATCAAATAGATATACCCGTATCTACTCAAATCATCCGTGAAAGTAACAAAATAACGATATCCACCTCGCGCCGACACACTCATTGGTCCACATACATCAGTATGTATGATTTCCAATAAATCTGTCGCCCGTTCCATTGAACCGGAAAACGGCGTTCTAGTCATCTTGCCCATAATGCATGGCTCACATGTATCAAATGATTCAAAATCAAGTGTATCCAAAAGTCCATCAGAATGGAGTTTCTTCATGCGTTTAACGCCAATATGACATAGACGACAGTGCCACATATATGCAGATATATCATTATCAAGTTTAATCCTTTTGGCATCAACATTATGAATATGCGTAATACTACTATCGAGATCCAATAAAAATAAACCATTCAACATAGGTGCATGACCATAAAAGATATCATTCATATAAATCGAACAACCATTGTTTTCAGATTTAAACGAATAACCACTTTGCATCAAACATGATCCGGATACAATGTTCATGCTCAGTGCAGGCACCAAATAACAATTATTCAGGTTTATAACTAATCCCGACGGCATATGGAGAGGCAGCGTTCCGACGGCGATCACATCAACTCTTGATCCATTGCCGACCCGCATCGTGACCTCATCCCTTGCTAGTTGTCGCTTGTTCCGCAGCCCCTGAACCGAGTTACATATATTAGCAACCGATCCCGTATCAAATACCTAGGTGCTACTGCGAGTACTAGTCAAGTACACATCAATAACATGTATATCATATATACCTTTGTTTGCCTTGCCGGCCTTTTGTCCGCCAAATACTTGGGGCAGTTGCGCTTCCAATGGCCAGTTCCCTTGCAATAGTAGCACTCGGTGCCAGACTTAAGGCCAGCTCGGGGTTTCTTTTCAGGCGCGGCAACAGATTTGCCGCTCTTCTTTCCCTTCTGCTTGCCTTTCTTGTCCTTCTTGAAACCGGTGGTCTTATTGATCATCAACACTTGATGTTCTTTCCTAATCTCCACTTCTGCAGTCGTAAGCATTGATAGAAGCTCGGGAAGAGACTTCTTCATGCCCTGCATATTATAGTTCATCACGAAGCTCTTGTAGCTAGGTGGCAGAGATTGGAGAACACGATGTATGCCTAAGTCAATGGGAATCGTTATTCCCAAGGACACAAGCTTATCGGCGTACCTAGACATTTTGAGTACGTGCTCACTAACGGAGTTGTTCTCTTCCATCATGCAACTAAAGAACTTTTCAGAAGCATTATAACTCTCTACGGCAGCATGGGTATCAAAAATCATTTTCAATTCTCCCATGGTATCAAAGGCATTGCCATTTTCGAAACGTTTTCGAAGTTCTGGTTCTAGCCCATACAGTATGCCGCAATGAACTAAGTTGTGGTCCTCCTGACGAGTTATATAGACGTTCTTTTCCTCGTCAGGAGCATCAGGAGCTGGTGGGGGGCCTAGCGGCGCCTCTAGCACATATTGCTTTTGTGCAGCAGTGAGGAGAATCCTCAAATTCATAGCCCAGTTGGTGAAGTTGCTACCATTCGTAGCAAGCTTCTCTTTCTCCATGAACACATTGAAATTAAAAGCAGGTGGTACCATCTACAATAGAATTTGTAAAGTATATTTATACTAAGTTTATGATAGATTGAGTTCAACTAATCCAAATTACTAATGAACTCCCACTCAAAAACGACATCCCTCGTGTCCTTTTGGTGATGACATGAACCAAATCCACTACACCAAGTCCGATCATCACGTGAGTCGGTGTAGCTTCAAAGGCGAGTATCTATATAGGCATCATATCAACTATATGACTCATTCTTAACCTTTCGGTCCATGTTCTGAGGCCATGTCTGTACATGCTAGGCTCGTCAAGTAAGAACCTTAGTATTCGCGCGTGTAAAACTGTCTTACACCCGTTGTATGAAAGCGTAGAGTCGAGAACACCCGATCATCACGTGATGCCTCAAAACACGATCCGCAAAACGGTGCATACTTAAGGAAGAACACATTTTATCTTGATGTCTAAATGAGGGATCATCTTATAATGCTACCAAAAGCGCCAAACTAGCAATATAAGATGCTAACATCTAATGTGTGAAGTGAGGTGATATGGTCCATGCATTTGATCTCTATCATTTGCATCGTGGTATGATCTCTATCATTCCTTTGTGTGTAAGGCCAAGGTCTATGGAACTTACACGTTAAGTGAGTTGTAAGAGTATCTATCATACATCTACTTACAGCAATACCATATGAAGACACTAGCCCAGCAACGATCTAAACTAGACGCCTCTAATTTATCAATTGCAAGTTTTACGTGGCTTAGGGCTTTCAGAGATAGAACCGGTCTTACCTACGAACATGAACCACAACGAGGATAACCAAGTTATTGGCAACTCGTTGTAAATTACATATTGACTATAGTAGGAGAGACAGACACCCGCCAGCCACTTATGCAAAACAAGTTGCATGTCAGTCGTGGAACCGGTCTCATGTGCGATGACATGTAAGGTTGGTCCGGGCCGCTTCATCCCACTATGCCACCAATATCCAAAGTACATAGAAGATGCAATAACATGATCATCATCGCCCACATATAAACATAAGTGTACTACCCGTGCAAAGGCTCCTACGCATAGACCTGGCTCTGATACCACTGTTGGGTCTGCAGCATAGAAAACAAAAAAATTCCTACGACGAGAACTATACGCCAAGATCTATCTACTAGATACAGAGCAACGGGTGGACATACATCCATGGAGAACTTACCCTCGAAGACAACGAGTTTTGTTAACGAGTAGGAACTCGTGGTTGATGTAGTCGTACGCTTGCCGATCTCAAGATCGTGTGGAAGTTCGAGCGCCGCAAATCAGTAGCGCATCCGTCCTCGCACACACGTTCAAGCCACCGGACAACCTCCACCTCCTCGCTCTAGCGAATTAGCGGAAGCAGCAACTCCTTCCAGACGCAAGGCCACCGGGAACATGTATCTCGCTAATCCGAGACCATGGGGGAACATCTAGAGGGGGAGAGAGATCCTTCACGAGGAGGTGTGTGGATGAAGGAGGGAATGTGTGGCCTTTTATAGGAGGAGGGGGGTGCCCCCTCTCTCCATGGCCGGCGCATGGGGGGGTGACCCCTCACCTCCCCCATTCATGTGGTGGTAACCCCTCCACATTAAAATGCCCCTTAACATTCTCTTTTAAAGTCTCCACTTTAAATGCATTAAATTTCTCCAAATTTAATGCTCTCTCATTTAATAAAACTCTTTTATTTATTTTATTCAGAATTTTGTTAATTACTTTAATTAACAAACATTCACATAAAACCCCTTGCAACATTTCAATATCACATGCAGAACCACTTTCTGCAATTTCACCCGAAACAATTCCTGTTTCTATTGAAACATTTCCTGCGCTTTGCAAACCTTTTGTCTAGAACATATGTGCTCCTAAATGGTGTCCGGCAACCCTTAAGTGTGTCACCCTACGGTTCGCGAATAATGCAGACATGATTGAGACTCCTCTCAGATCAATAATCAGAAGCGGGACCTGGAGATCCATACTGACTCCTGCACATTCAACGATGACTTCTGTGATCGTGAGAACCTTTAACGTCAGCAATTTAATCCCTTTGTCTCATGATATAATACATGTCCGAGATTCGATCATCGGTATCCAAATACCTAGTTTGATCTCGTTACCGACATGCACTCTTTTCTCGTTCCCGTGATATAACATTCTAGTGATCACATCACTTGCTTGCAAGCTATCTTAATGTGATATCACCGAGAGGGCCCAGAGTATATCTATCCGTCATCTGGATTGACAAATTCCACTCTTGATCCATGAGCCTCAACATAACACCTTCGTAGTACTGAACCCATCTTTATAGTCACCCTGTTATGGTGTGACGTTTGATGTTATCAAGATACTCTTCCGGTGCTAGCAATTAACATGATCTCATGGTCTAAGGACTAAGACTACTTTGTATGATGTTATAGCAATATAAACATAATGACTTGATCGTAATGCTATACTTCAGATGAATGTTCATCACATCATTTCACAAATGTTGTGACCTTGTTATTAACAACATCCAATGTCCATGATCAGGAAACTTTGATCATCTTGTTAATCAACAAGCTAGTCTATAAGAGAGGCATAACTAGGAACCCTTTTTGTTCATTAAACACACATGTATTGATGTTTCCTATCAATACAATTATAGCATGCAAAATAAACATCTATCATATACAAGAAATATATAATAACAACTTTATTATTGCCTCTCAGGGCATATTTCCTTCAGTCTAATGGGCCAACAGCCCAAAACTCACCAAATTCCAACAATCCCCCACAAAGTCTTATTGGCACATCACCTCATTTCCATTTCAGAATATTGTTTTATATACCGGTGTGTAGTGGAGACTGTTAAGTTGAACTTCCATGTTAGACTTCATGCTTCGCTAGCGACCAACTTGAATAGTGGACTATGCCTTGAACTACAAGTTTTCTGCACACTAGTTTTACACAAAATCTAGACCGGTATAGGGTTGTCGCATGGCTTCCCTGCGGTTTGGAGCTTATGCATCATACTCCAGGGACTTTCATGAGTTTATTAGAGAGCACCCAACTCTCACGGACTGCGACGTTTGATAGTCAGACTCATATAGGTGTGGTCCTCAATAGATGTTCTGTAGGACAACATCTCTGTTTGGAAAAACCACTTGGAACATATTAAGATAAATATCAACCTGCCATGCAGAATAAGAGAGTATTGCATCTTTATGGAGATGCAAATATAATATGGGCATACTCTCCTCTCATCTGATCAACAGCTTGTCTCCCAGCTCTAATTCACGGGATCTCTGATCACATAGAGTGGGTTACCACTGTGAACAACTCATTGTGTGGGTCTCAAACCCATCTCCCTCAATGCATTATCTATCACATTACGTGATAAACCCTTTGTGAAGGGATCTGCTAAGTTCTTAGATGTTTGGATATAATCCAATGCAATAACTTTGGAGTTTCTCACTTTCCTGACAGATTTCAATCTCCTCTTCACATGCCTTGATGACTTCATATTATCCTTAGAACTGTTTACTTTGACGATCATAGTTTGATTATTATAGTTCATAGGGATGGCGGGTATTGGTTTTTCAACCACAGGTAAGTCCATCAAGAGCTCACGAAGCCTCTCTACTTCAACAGTGGCTATGTCTAATGCTGTGAGTTCTTCTTCCATAGTTGTCCTCGTTAAGATGGTCTGCTTGCAAGACTTCCAGGAAACAGCGCCACCACCAAGTGTAAACAAATAACCACTTGTGGCCTTAATCTCATCAGCATCAGATATCCAGTTTGAATCACTATACCCCTCAAGTACTCGAGGATACCATGTATAGTGAATACCATAACTCACAGTGCCTTTCAAATAGCGCAAAACTCTCTCAAGAGCATGCCAATGGTTATCTCCAGGATTTGACACAAATCGACTCAGTTTGCTTACAACAAAGGAGATGTTAGGCCTCGTAGCGCTGGCTAAATACATGAGCGAGCCAATGATTTGACAATATCTCTATTGATCTTTAGCATTCCTTCAATTCTTTCCAAGTAGCACACTCGGATCATAAGGCGTTGGAGAAGACTTGAAGTCGCTATACCCAAAGCGACTCAATATCTTTTCCACATAGTGGGACTGATGCAGTGTAATCCCATCATTGTCATCCTTCAGTAGCTTGATGTTTAAGATTACATCAGCTACTCCCAAGTCCTTCATCTCAAAGCAGCGAGATAGGAACTCTTTGACCTCCTCAATAACAGCGAGGTTGGCCCCGAATATCAATATGTCATCGACATAGAGACACATAATAACTCCTTCGCCCCCACCATGGCGATAGTACACACACTTATCAGCTTCATTTACAACAAAGCCTTCAGCGGTTAACGTTCTTTCAAACTTCTCGTGCCACTACTTAGGATCTTGCTTAAGACCATATAAAGACTTCACTAACTTACACACCTTTCCTTCTTGACCATCTACTACAAATCCATCAGGCTGCTCCATACAAATTTCCTCATCTAGCTCTCCATTTAGAAAAGCTGTCTTAACGTCCATGTGATGAACGAGAAGACCGTGTGAGGCAGCCAATGATAGTAGTACTCGAATAGTGGTCAATCTGGCTACAGGTGAGTAAGTATCGAAGAAGTCTTCACCTTCTTTCTGGGTATAATCCTTGGCCACAAGACGTGTCTTGTATTTTTCAATAGTACCATCAGGTCTAAGATTTTTCTTGAACACCCACTTACATCCTACAAGTTTGCACCCATAAGGACGATCAGTGACCTCACAAGTTCCATTAGCTAAGATAGAATCCATCTCACTACGGACAGCTTCTTTCCAGTAGTCAACATCTTGAGATGCATAGGCTTCTGAAATAGATGTGGGAGTATCATCCACGAGGTACACAATGAAATCATCACCAAATGACTTTGCAGTCCTTTGTCTCTTGATCCTTTTAGGAGCTTCATTGTCGTCCTCCACAGGATCATCAGAGTGTTCTATCGTCATAGTGGGTTCAGGAATTATAACAAATTCCTGACTAGATGAACTAGTCATCTCCTGATTTGATGGGTTAGACATACCTTTCATGGCAAAGATGTCCTCAAAGAAATTCACATCATTCGAATCCATAATCGTACCAACATACATGTCGGATACTTCAGATTTTACTATCAAAAATCTATAGCCAATGCTATGAAAAGCATATCCCAGAAAAACACAATCCACGGTTTTTGGTCCAAGCTTTCACTTCTTGGGTATTGGAATATTGACTTTCGCCAAACATCCCCAAGTTCGTAAGTAAGAGAGTTTAAGCCTTGTGTTCTCCCATTCCTCAAATGGAGTCATGGTTTTATCCTTTACGAGAACATGGTTTAGGACATGACACGCAACCATTAGCACCTACCCCCACCATTCCTTGGAAAGACCCGATGTATCTAACATGCCGTTAACCAAATCAGATAGAGTGCGGTTTTTTCTTTTAGCCACCCTATTTGACTGAGGTGAGTAGGGAGGCGTCCTCTCATGAATAATACCATGTTCCGTACAAAATATATCAAATTCATTTGAAAAGTACTCTCCACCATGATCCGACCTTAACCGCTTGATTTTAAGATCAAGTTGGTTTTTTGCTTCAGCTTTATAGTTTTTGAAGTAATTCAAAGCTTTATCTTTAGATTTCAGAAGATAAACGTAGCAGTATCTAGTGAAGTCATCAATCAACGTCATAAAGTATCATTTTCCACCTCTTGTCAACACACCATTCATCTCACAAAGATCTGAATGTATAAGTTCTAGTGGTGCTAAGTTTCTCGGTTCCGTAGCCGTATGAGACTTGCGGGGTTGCTTTGCTTGCACACAAACTTGGCACTTTGAACCTTTGACAGTGGTAAATTTGAGAATTAAACTCATATTGGCTAGCCGTGTCATGCAACCAAAGTTAATATGACAAAGTCGTGAATGCCAAATATTAGACTCATTATCATTGCAAACATGATTAATAACTTTAGTACATGAGTATGGCAAAGATAAGAGGAACAAACCTCCGCACTCATAACCCTTTCCAACAAATTGTACATACTTAAAAATTACAACTTTATTGGACTCAAACACCAACTTAAAACCATCTCGACATAGAAGCGATCCACTGACGAGATTCTTATTGATGGAGGGAACGTGCTGCACATTCTTCAGCTATACGGTCTTCCCCGAAGTAAACTTCATATTTATCGTACCAACACCATGAACAGAAGCACGTGAGCCATTTCCCATCAGCACGAAGGAAGTCCTTGTGACCTGATTAGAAGAGAACATGGATATATCAGAACATACATGTGTATTAGCTCCGATGTCAATCCACCAATCAGGAGAATGACATACTGAAAGGATAGTAGGTAAAATACCGTACCCAGCATCCTTCATCTCAGTATCGCTAATAACAACATTAGCGGTCTTGCCGTTGTTCCCATGTTACCGCTTGTCAAAGCGATTATGGCAGCTAGGAGCCCAATGGTCAGGATCACCACAGACGTGGCAAGAGCCTTTCTTCTTATCATTTTTCCTCTTGAAGTTGGTTGAGCGAGTGGCCTTGTTCTTGCCATCAAACTTCCCTTTGCCATCAGATTTGTTCTTATTCTTGAACTTGTGGGATTGGAAGTTTTTCTTGTGTACCAAATTGGCACTAGAAGCTCCATCAAGTACTCGAGCACGTGTGTCCTTTGCTCTTGCCTTCTCTTCCACATGAAGAGACCCAATGAGATCCGTAACGGAAAACTCTTGTCTCTTATGTTTCAGAGAAGTAGCAAAGTTCCTCCACATGGGAGGAAGCTTGACAATAATGCCTTCGGCCACAAACTTGTCCGGTAAGGTACACTTGAACTGCTCGAGTTCTTTGGCAAGTGATTGTATCTCATGATCTTGCTCAACGACCAAGCGCTCATCAACCATCTTGTAGTCATAGAATTGCTCCATGACATACAACTCAGTGCCAGCGTCCGAGATTCCAAACTTGGCCTCGAGCGCATCCCACGTGTCTTTGCCATTATCAAATGACATATATGGGTCAACAATGTTGTCCCCAAGAATACTGAACAGAGCCGCCATGAACATGGTATCGGCTTTCTTAAAGGCCACTTCCTGCTCAGCAGAAAGATCTCCTTCAGGTTCGCCAAGTGTGGCGCTATAGCAGTTTAGATTTTTAAACCATAGAATTGCTCTTGTGCGCCATCTCTTATAGTGCATACCATCAAACGAATGAGGCCTAGTAGCCGCGGCAACACCAGTGGAATTCAACTGCCTATAATCAGGTTTTTGGATTGTTGAAAATATAAGCAATAATCCATATGGTTTAATCCGAATAATAAACTGATAAATCATGATCATACAAACAGTACCAAAACTAATCATGCATATCAACAAAGTAGATGAACAGATTACATCGAAATAAGATAAATCTATCACATCTACACAAATCGCTAGAATAAAGAACTCTAGCAGAATCTGAAAGAGACAATTCAGTACTACGTATGGTAGAGCAGCAACAGCAGCAGCTGCGGCATTGGTAGCAGCGGTATCCACAGTGGTGGTAACGTCGTCGGCCATGTCGTCGATGTAGAGGCTGCTGATGTCCGGGAAGAAGTCCTCGTCGGGGAAGGAGTCGTCCGTGATGGCGTCAGTAGTCGCGCTTGAGCGCTCCCCAAAAACCTGATCACCCCTCACCCGTATAGGTTCACAAGAAGGCGGGGTTCCGGAGGCCTACTATCCCGATCTGCGGTGCACGCCGCAAGCCGGGATGGGGAAGACGAAGGCGGCGACGCGTGTGGTAAGCGATATCGATTAGGTTTAACGTAGGCGTTTATATAGTGCGAGTCAGGGAGGTCGTGGGACTCAGCCCACGTCCGAGTCGGTAACAACGCACGTCCCATAAAGACTGGAAACAGCCCACGCCCACGTCCCACGATTAATTTTCATGACTAGAAAAAATAAAGCTCGGTACGGCGAGATTCCCGCAACACGCGGCGCGCGCGTCGTGACGAGGCGAGGCATGGCGAGGCGAGGCGGGCGGTGTCGGAGGAGGAGTGCGCGAGAGCTGCTCTTCTTCTCACACCTTAGTGAGTGGTGGAACAACCTAGTATATAAGGAGGTGTAACTCTCACTCAACTAGCAATGTGGGACTAAACTTTGGCACCATACGAAGGTGTAACTTCTGTTTTTTATTGCTATAACATCATACGAAGTAATCCTAATCCTTAGACCATGAGATCATTCCAATCACTAACATTGGAAGAGTATCTTTATAACATCAAATGTCACACCGTGAAAGGGTGACTATAAAGGTGGGTTCAGTGCTACGAAGATGTTATGTAGAGGCTCATGGATAAAGAATGGGATTTGTCCATCCCGATGACAGATAGATATACTCTGGTCCCTCTAGGTGATTTCACAATGAGATAGCTTGCAAGCAAGTGATATGATCACTAGAATGTTATATCACGGGAAAGAGAAAAGAGTGTATGTCAGCAACGAGATCAAACTAGGTATGGAGATACCCATGGTCGAATATCGGATATGTAATATATCGCGAGACAAAAGGATTTAGTTACTAGCGTTAAAGGTTCTCACGATCACAAGAAGTCGTCGTTGAATGTGTGGGAGTCAGTATGGATCTCTAGGCCCCGCTTCTGATTATTGATCTGAGAATGGTCTTGATCATGTCTGCATTATTCGTGAACCATAGGGTGACACACTTAAGGGATATCAACACCATTTGGAGCAAATTTGTTCTAGACGAAAGAATTGCAAAGCGCTGGAATTATTTCAATGGACACCAAAATTGTTCCGGATGAAATTGCTGAAATTGGTTATGCATGTGATATTGAAATATTACAGGGGATTTTATGTGAATTTTTGTTAATTAAAGTAATTAACAAAATTCTAAATAAAATAATCAAAAGAGTTTTATTAAATTAGAGTTGCATTAAATTTGGTGGAAATACAAAATTTAATGCATGTGAGTAGGATTTTTGAGTGGAGGAATTTTATGTGAGTGGGAGCTCCACCCACGTGAATGAGAGGAGGTGAGGGGGCACCTCCATGACCGTCGGCCATTGGAGGGGCTTCCCTCTCCCCTATAAAAGACCTCCCTCTCCTCCTCATAAATCACACCTCCTCATGAAGGATCTCTCCCCCTCTAGAATTATTCCCCCATAGTCTTGGATTAGCGAGATACATGTTTCCGATGGCATTTCATCTAGAAGGAGTTGCTGCTTCCGCTGCATTGCTGGAGAGAGGAGGTGGAGGTTGTTCGGTGGCCTAGACGTGTGCGCGATTACGGATGCGCTGCTAAGTTGTGGCGTTGGACTTCTTCTCGATCCTGAGATTAGCAAGTGTTCGACTACTTCATCCACGAGTTCAACCTCGTTATACTTTGTCGGTCTACAAGTGTATGTTCTCTATGATGTATATCCACCTGTAGCTTGTATCTAGTAGATAGATCTTGGTGCTTAGTAGTTTTCATCATAGGAATTTTTTTGTTTTCTATATTGTGAACCCAACAATGGTATCGGAGCCTGATCTATGCATAGATGCTTTGCATGGGTAGTACACATATGAGTATGTGGGCGATGGTGATCATGTTATTGCTTTTTATATGTATTTTGGATATTGGTGGCATAGTGGGATGAAGCGGCTCAGACTAACTTTACATATCCTCGCACATGAGACATGTTCCATGATTGACATGCAACTAGTTTTGCATAAGTGGATAGCGGGTATCTGTCTCTCCAACTATAGTCAATATATAATTTACAACGAGTTTCTAATAATTTGGTTATCATTGTTATGGTTCCATGTTCGTAGGTAAGACCGGTTCTATCTTCGAAAGCCCTAAGCCACGTAAAACTTGCAATGGATAAATTAGAAGCGTCTAGTTTAGATTGTTGCTGGGTTGGGGTCATGATATGGTAATGTTGTAAGTTGATGTATAGTTGATACTCTTACAACACACCTAACATGTAAGTTCCATAGACCTTGGCCTTACACACAAAGGAATGATAAAGATCATACTACAATGCACATGATAGTGATCAAGTGCAAGAACCATATCATTTCACTTTACACATATGATGTTTGCATCTTATATTGCTTGTTTAGCGTTTTAGTAGCATTATAAGATAATCCCTCATTTAGATATCAAGATAAAAATGTGGTCTTCCTTAAGTACGTACCGTTCTATGTTTCGTCGCTTCAAGACATCACGTGATGATCGGGTGTACTTGAATCCACAATCGTATAATGGGTGTAAGACAGTTTTACACACGCGAGTACTAAGGTTCTTACTTGGCGAGCCTAGCATGTATAGACATGGCCTCGGAACATGGACCAAAAGTTTAAGCATGAGTCATATAGTTGATATGATGCCCATATATATGCTCGCCTTTGAAGCTACACCGACTCACGTGATGATCGGACTTGGTGTAGTGGATTTGGTTCATGTAATCACCAAAAAGACACGAGGGATATTGTTTTTGAGTGTGAATTCATTTGTAATTTGGATTAGTTGAACTCAATCTATCATAAACTTAGTCTAAACTTTACAAATTCTGTTGTAGATGGAACCACTTGCTTTTAATTTCAATGTGTTCATGGAGAAAGAGAAACTTGTGGCAAATGGTAGCAACTTTACCAGCTGGGCCATTAGTTTGAGGATTCTCCTCACTGTTGCACAAAAGCAATATGTGCTACAGTGCCGCTAGGCCCTCCACCAGCTCCTGATGCCCCTAATGAGGAAAATAACGTCTATTTGACTCGTCAGGAGGACCACAACTTAGTTCATTGTAGCATACTATATGGGCTACAGCCAGAACTTCGAAAGCATTTCGAAAATGGCAATGTTGTTGATCCCTTGGGTGAATTTTCGATACCCATGCTGCCATAGAGAGTTATAATGCTTCTAAAAAGTTCTTTAGCTGCATGATGGAAGAGAACAACTCTGTTATTGAGCACGTACTCAAAATGTCTAGGTACGCCGATAAGCTTGTGTCCTTGGGAATAACGATTCCCATTGACTTAGGCATACATCATTTTCTCCAATCTCTGCCACCTAGCTACAAGAGCTTCGTGATGAACTATAACATGTAGGGCATGAAGAAGTCTCTCCTTGATCTTCTGTCAATGCTTAAAACTTCATAAGTGGAGATTAGAAAGAGCATCCATTAGGAAAGTGACAGCGTGCACACCATGGTGGCACTTAGGCTAGAGATTACAAATACTTGTTATGAGTTATATTTGGAGTTGGATGTCTCTATGAAATTGTGGTGTTTGTTGGAACCATCTAGTGCTCAGGGTGATAGTGTGTGGTTATCTAGATGCAGAAAGCGAACTTTGAGGTGTGCTATTATAGCCCTACCATGGATTAGAGTGTCCAACCGGAGAGTAGTTCAAAGTAGTATCATGAAGAGAAGATATTTATATGAGAGTGTTCACTAGTGAAAGTATGATCCCTAGGCTTTGTTTCTAAGCATTGAAACACCGTTTGCAACTAGATCTGTTACATGTTTGCTTGCTTCCATCTTTATTTCAGTTTGCCTTTAGTCTCTTCCACGCCATCAAAGCTATTTTCTGGCACCGTTACCACTTATGATTATCTATACCACCTGTATTTCACTATCTCTTTGCCGAACTAGTGTACCTATATACCTGACAAGTGTATTGGGGACACAAGAGACTTCTTGTATCTTGATTGCAGGGTTGCTTGAGAGGGAATACCTTTGACCACTTCCTCCCTGAGTTCGATAAACCTTGGGTAATCCACTTAAGGGGAAACTTGCCGCTGTTCTACAAACCTCTGCACTTGGAGGCCCAACAACTATCTAAAAGAATAGAAGTGAGTAGACATCAAGCTATTTTCTGGCGCCGTTGCCGGGGAGGTAAGGTAAAAGGTACTCACATCCTCTGGCTACTAAGCTATCTTCTAGTACGGTTGCTGGTGTGTGAGTTCTCAAAGTTATTTCCTTTAGATTCTGCAATTATATCTTTTTGTTTCTTGTTTTTATTTTCACTAGTTAGGCTTAATGGAAAACAACAATAAAATTAGAGAGCTTTATAGTATTTATCTTGAGTTAGGACATGAAGTGTTTGAATAGAAAATTAAAAAACCTATGGAACTTTATTTGCATGCTAATAGCAATATTATTAGTATGAATTCTTTGAACACCGTTATTGCTAATGCTATGGAAAAGTCTAAGCTTGGGGAAGCTAGTTTTGATGAGCATGATATATTTTGTCCCCCAAGCACGGAGGAGAAAATTTACTTTGATGATACTATACCTCCAATATATGATGATTATAATGATGAATATGTTATTTTCAGTCCACCTACTATTGAGGAGAAAATTAGTTATGATTACAATATGCCTCCTATATTTGATAACTATGGTGATGAGAATACTAATGATAGCTATTTGTTGAATTTTCTCCCACTATGATTAATAAGAATGACTATGCTTATAGGGAGAGTAATAATTATTTTAAGCATATGGCTCATGATAAGAATGTTTTATGTGATAGTTATATTGTTAATTTTATTCATGATGGTACTGAAAGTTATTATGAGAGAGGGAAACATGGTTTTATGTATCTCAAAAATATTAAGTTTCCCCTCTTTATGTTGAAAATTTTGAAGTTGGACTTGTTTTGCTTTCCTATGCTTGTTGCTTTGTGCTTTCATGACTTGTTTCTTTACAAGATTATTTTTCATAGGAAGTGGGTTAGATTTAAATGTGCTTTGAATTTGCTTCTTGATGCTCTCTTTTACTTCAATTCATATTTCTTATGTGAGCATCTTCTCAAACTATCATGCCTAACTTAAAGGTGTTAAACAAAAGTACTTATTGGAAGATAAATCAAAAGTTTTAGATGAGTCTTGGAAGTTATTACCTCTGTAAGAACCGCTTCTTATCCTTTTTATTTGCCTTTTGTGCCAAGAGTAACCTCTAATGAGAGAGAAGTAATGTTGGGAAAGTTGTTGTCCCGAAACAGATTTTTGTTCTTCACCGTAAAACTTCGTGCAAAATCTCTGTATGTGAGTTTGAGGCGTGATTTTTTGTGCTTCTGACCCAGGTTGTTATCTAACTTTCGTTAGTTCAACACTTTTCGATTTGAGCAACAGAAGGTCTTCGAAAAAATTGGTTTTTACTTGCTGGTCTGTTTTGATAGATTTCTGCCATTATTTGCATTTGCTCCTTGTTGATTCCTTTTTGAGTTCTTTTGGAGAATTGAGTTTTTTGAGGGAAGTGCTATAATATCTTGTGTTTTAATGTAAGTTTTATTGGTGTTGAAATGGAACCCAAATACTTATTATCTTGAGTGCACTAATGTTGGTAATAAAGATTGTGTGAAGTTTTTTATGAAGGAAAAATTTCAGGTGTATGGAAGGAATGATGTAATGAGATGAAGAATGGACTAAAGCTCAAGCTTGGGGATGCCACCCCGTGTCACCCCAAGAAATATTCAAGAGGTACAAGCGTCAAAGCTTGGGGATGCCCAAGGCATCCCCTTCTTCATCAATAAAAATCTCAGGTTTCTTCTAAACACTTCATTTTTATTGTTTCATGCACAGTTGTGTTGTTCTTGGAGCGTCTTCTTTTTTGTTTTCGTTTTGGTTTTCGTTTTCTTGGTTTTCTTAGTTTGATTGAATAAATTAGTTGGACCCCCTCTTTCATACATTAGTTTTCAAATAAGTTTGGTTTGGATTGGAAAAGAGTAGGAAGTTCATGCTTAAGTGGTAAAAGGAGCTTGTTTTTGACTGTGGCCTATGCTTTGTCATGTCATGCTTGATATTGTTTTGGCTTTATGCTTAGTGATTTTGGCTATAGCATGACATGTTATAAACAATTGAGATTTCTTAATGTGCCTTGGAAGAATCATGCTTTATTTTAGCATATTAAAGCATAGTATTGTGGTATTCTCCTTTGATGCTTTATTTGGGTTGAATTGGCGCATGCTCACACCATGTTATGACTATCCCAAGTCACCATAGCCTTTATGATCCTTTAGTTTTTTATTTGTAATATCACTTTATGCTTTAATCAATGATGTTTTGTCGCTTTGCATGATTATGGCCATTATTGCTCTCCTAGTTGGTCGCTCCCAGTCTTTTGCTAGCCTCCATAACCAAGTATGAGTCCCACTCATGCATCCAACTCCAAATAAAACCAAGTTATTCCAAAGAGTCCACCATACCTACCTATTAGCATTTTCTATTCCAAGTATATTCATGTTTTTATCTACCTTTCGAATTAAACTTGTTATGTGAAAATTAGTGATTAAAGCTCTCACGAACTTGATGAGACACTTCACTTTTCTTGTACTTCATAAACTTCAACCATTGTGTCACCTATGTTGTATATGCTTGCACTTATATGTTGGGGATTAGCAGAACCATGCTTTCATGGGGAACGCTTTCAACATTGCACTTGGTACTTGTACCTAGTTGATATCATGCTCTTTTGTATATGGATGTCGTTGGTGTGAAATTAAAGGGGAGCTTGGAAGTCCATGGAGTTATGTATGTGTGTTAGAGAAACGCCTGGGCCACCGGTCTAATCCATGCCTAATCATGGTGGAAACCTGCAGCGCAACCATAATGACCACTCTATGAAACATTCTTCTTATAAAAAAGAGATAGAGATTGAGAAAAAAAAGAGAAAACGAAAAAAAATTGAGAAAAGAGGAAAGAGAGAAAAAGCACCATTTTCCCATGGTAAATAAGAAGATTGTTGAGATGCTCGTTGTCTGCTTGCCTTGTCATTTTGATATGGGGATTCTTCCATATCATCGTGCAAGGGGTACCCCGTTGGCGGTTCTCTATGATACACATGTACTTACTATGACAAGAACTTACGGTAACTAAACTTGAGTAGCATGAGGAGCGGCCCTCGTATTCAAGGGACATGAGATTTCCAACTTATACTTTGTCAAGCATATACTCCATGGTTTGTTCACTTTAACCGTAATCACTTTAAGATGCTTATGATAGGGGCAATCAGAGCTGAAAGCTAATAAGTACCATAATTTTTGGAAGCTCTTTATGAGACTTGAATCCCTGCTTCCTTCTATGAAGGCCTTTCTTTTACTTTTATGTTGAGTCTCCATCTTCTATCTTTATGCACCTATTGAGAGAGCATAGTGGCCATTCTTAGTTTAATGTGCATTGTCCCAAGACTTGTTGATTGATGCATAACTTTGTTATTGCTTGTTCTTAAACTATTTGTATCTAGTCACCCTTATGAACTTTGAAGGTGTCCTATGCATTTATGTTTTGCTACTCTATGAGCGACAAGCGGAATGCCACTATGCTATGTTTTATTTATGTGAAACAAACAATCGTCTTGCAAAGCATTGTTATTCATGACTCTTTTGTTTGTATACTTTCATGTTGCATGCATAGTCACTATGTCTTATTGTTAGAACTTCATCTTTCATGCTCATGTTTAGAGTGAAGGGAATATGCCCGAGAGGCAATAATAAAGTGGTTATTATCTTATTCCATGTTTATAATAAATGTTTATTTTGCATGCTATAATTGTATTGATCGGAAACATCAATACATGTGTGTTTAATAAACAAATAAAAGGTTCCTAGTTATGCCTCTCTTATAGACTAGCTCGTTGATTAACAAGATGATCAAGGTTTCCTGATCATGGACATTGGATGTTGTTAATAACAAGGTCACAACATTGGTGGAATGATGTGATGAACATTCATCCGAAGTATAGCATTCGATCAAAGTCATTATGTTTATATTGCTATAACATCATACAAAGTAATCTTTATCCTTAGACCATGAGATCATGTTAATTGCTAACGTCGGAAGAGTATCTTGATAACATCAAACGTCACACCGTATAGGGTGACTATAAAGATGGGTTCAGTGCTACGAAGGTGTTATGTTGAGGCTCATGGATCAAGAGTGGAATTTGTCAATCCCGATGACGGATAGATATACTCTGGTCCCTCTCGGTGATATCACATTGAAATAGCTTGCAAGCAAGTGATGTGATCACTAGAATGTTATATCACGGGAACGAGAAAAGAGTGCATGTTGGTAACAAGATCAAACTAGGTATGGAGATACCGATGATCGAATCTCAGACATCTAATATATCATGAGACAAAGGGATTTAGTTACAAGCGTTAAAGGTTCTCACGATCACATAAGTCATCGTTGAATGTGTAGGAGTTAGTACGGATCTCCAGGTCCCGCTGCTGATTATTGATCGGAGAAGGGTCTCGATCATGTCTGCATTATTCGCGAACCGTAGGGTGGCACACTTAAGAGTTACGGGACACCATTTTGGAGCACATATGTTTCAGACGAAAGAATTGCAAAGTGTAGGAATTGTTTCAATAGAAACCGGAAATTGTTTCGGGTGAAATTGCAGAAAGTGGTTCTGCATGTGATATTGAAATATTGCAAGGGGCTATATGTGAATGTTTGTTAATTAAAGTAATTAACAAAATTCTGAATAAATTTAATAAAAGAGTTTTATTAAATGAGAGAGCATTAAATTTGGAGAAATTTAATGCATTTAAAGTGGAGACTTTAAAAGGGAATGTGAAGAGGCATTTTAATGTGGAGGGGTTACCACCACATGAATGGAGGAGGTGAAGAGACACCTCCTCCATGCGCCGGCCATGAAGGAGGGGCACCCCCTCCTCCTATAAAAGGCCCCCCTCTTCCTCCTTCATCCTCACACCTCCTTGTGAAGGATCTCTCTCCCCCTCTAGAATTAGTCCCCCATGGTCTCAGATTAGCGAGATACATGTTCCCGGTGGCATTTCGTCTGGAAGGAGTTGCTGCTTCCGCTGGATCGCTGGAGCGAAGAGGTGGAGGTTGTCCGGTGGCTTGAACGTGTGTGCGAGTACGGATGCGCTGCTGAGTTGCGGCGCTCGGACTTCCTCACGATCTTGAGATCGGCAAGTGTACGACTACATCAACCACGAGTTCCTACTCGTTAACAAAACTCGTTGTCTTCGAGGTTAAGTTCTCGTTGGATGTATGTCCACCCGTTGCTTTGTACCTAGTAGATAGATCTTGGCGTGTAGTTCACATCTTAGGAATTTTTTTGTTTTCTATGCTGCGGACCCAACAGTGGTATCAGAGCCTGATCTATGCGTAGGTGCTTTGCACGGGTAGTACATATATGTTTATATGTGGGCGATGATGATCATGTTATTGCATCTTCTATGTATTTTGGATATTGGTGGCATAGTGGGATGAAGCGGCCCAGACCAACCTTACATGTCATCGTACATGAGACCGGTTCCACGACTGACATGCAACTAGTTTTGCATAAGTGGCTGGTAGGTGTCTGTCTCTCCTACTATAGTCAATATCTGATTTACAACGAGTTGCTAATAACGTGGTTATCCTCGTTGTGGTTCATGCTCGTAGGTAAGAACGGTTCTATCTCCGAAAGCCCTAAGCCACGTAAAACTTGCAATTGATAAATTAGAGGCGTCTAGTTTAGATCGTTGCTGGGCTAGTGTCTTGATATGGTATTGTTGTAAGTAGATGTATGATAGATACTCTTACAACACACTCAACGTGTAAGTTCCATAGACCTTGGCCTTACACACAAAGGAATGATAGAGATCATACCACGATGCAAGTGATAGAGATCAAATGCATGGACCATATCATCTCACTTTACACATTAGATGTTACCATCTTATACTACTAGTTTGGTGCTTTCTGTAGCATTATAAGATGATCCCTCATTTAGATATCAAGATAAAAATGTGTTCTTCCTTAAGTATGCACCGTTTTATGGATCGTGTTTCGAGACATCACGTGATGATCGGGTGTACTCGACTCTACGCTTTCATACAAACGGGTGTAAGACAGTTTTACACATGCGAGTACTAAGGTTCTTACTTGGCGAGCCTAGCATGTACAGACATGGCCTCGGAACACGGACCGAAAGGTTAAGCATGAGTCATATAGTTGATATGATGCCCATATAGATGCTCGCCTTTGAAGCTACATCAACTCACGTGATGATCGGACTTGGTGTAGTGGATTTGGTTCATGTAATCACCAAAAAGGCACGAGGGATGTCGTTTTTGAGTGGGAGTTCATTTCTAATTTGGATTAGTCGAACCAAATTTGTCATAAATTAAATCAAAATGAATTTGCATAGTTTGTTGTAGTCATTGGCATTCGTTTTCTACCTTATGCTTAATTTTTATTTGAGATAATAGAACTATAGAATTCTAGATATTTACTTTACGAACTGGTATCGTATTGTTTTGAATGTCAATTTAAAGTGTATAAGTCCTATTGCAAACATTCAGCAAACTCTATTTACTCCATGAAGTTTAATAAGTAGTATTAAATCAAGATTAAGAATTCCAATGTTAGTATCTAAAGTATCATGTTTGCCTCCATGATTATTGATATTCAAAAGTTGTTTTAATATCAAGATTATATTGGAGCTGAAAATTATTTCAGAAACCATCATGTGTGAAAGATATTGTGATATCTGAAACAATGTTTTTGGTTGCATTATGATAGAGTATAATTTAGCAAAATACATGTTCTCATATTGTATGAGAATTTGTGAAGGTTGGAGATGCTAGGCATCCGAATCTACCAAAAAGGTTTTGGGAACTGATATTATACTCGCGATTCTTCCTTATAGGCTATAGTAGCTTGATCATGAAAGTTGTCGTGATAAGGATGAATAGAAGATGTAAGTATAATGTTTACTACACTAATAGATTACTATAGAATGGATTTTTGAAAGAATGCCAAACATTTGATGATGGTGATCCACTTCAAAGTGCAAGTCCAAAGGTATTAGTATTTGACTATATACAAGCTTTGTACCATGTGTCATGTTGATGACACCACTATTGATATTGATAGATTCTTTTAAAAGAAAAGGAATTACTGAAAGAGAATCTATAAAATATTTGACATAAAATTAAAGGTTGGAGATGTCCAACTTGGGTATATAGAAGATATACATGTTATGGTTGTATTCCTTGCTTATTAAACAATGTGGTTCTTAGGTATTGGATACCGGTATTGGATACCGAATTGGTTGGTATGAAGTGTCATACAGGACAACACAATTCATGAACTGCAATGGCCTAAGTAACTAGCAAGAGAATAAGTGATGATGATCATCGAAAACAAATAAAGTGTTATTGTGCTTTTTCGTTGTCGTTAAACCTAGTCTTCAAGATTTGTTTTAATAATTGTTATTTTTTTCTGGTATTACGAGAATAATGGTTGTTCAAATAATTACCGTATTCCATAAAGGATGGATGAACTTTTACAAGTCTAGTGGGAGAAATCACATCTATAAACACTATTGCTAAAATGTCGCAAGACAAATGATTGAAAGATCACTTATGAAGTGACATCGCTGCTTAAATTATATTGGAAAGAAAACATGAAGAAACTCCATGTTGATGGATTTTTGGAGTCTTTGATTTTTATCAATTGACGCATGTGAGACTTTCATCGAGATAATTGAAACTCCGTCCATAGGCCAGAGAGGAACGGATGACTAGCTTATTGGAAATTGTGCATGCTGATGTGCATAGTCCATTATGTGTAGCCATATGCGATGGATTTTTTTGCTTCATATGCTTTCTTCGAAAAATTGGAGTGAATATATCTGTATATTTACTTAATAAGGAAGAAGTACGAAACATTTGAAAGTTGTTCAAAGACTTTCAAGATGAAGTGGAAAATCATTGTAACAAGAAAATAAAGAGTTTATGATTCGATCATAAAGGAAGATATTTGAGGTACATGTTTAGCAAAACACCGAGGAATTGTTCCATGAATTTGGATTTCCCGATAAACCACAGGAGTACGGTATGTTCGAGAGATTAAATCAAACCATGTTTGACATGGTAAGATCAAAGGTGTCATTTATAAAACTGCCATTATGTTTTAAGGATTGAAGCTTTAGAGACTACCGCTTTTACACTGAAAAGAGCACCATCGTGATCCATTGAAATGACACCATATGAGTTATGGTTTGGGATAAAACCCGAATTGTCTTTTCTTAAATTTTGGTATGCTATGCATAAGTAAAATGTTTACAACCAAAGTCGGATAAGCACGTCTTTGTAGGTTATCCCAAAGAATTTGTTGGGAATTTCTCCATAACACCGAGGACAAAAGAGTTTGTTACTTGGAACGTCAATTTTCTTGAGAAGGAATTTTTTGTGAAAAGTTAAGTGGGAGGACAATAGAACTTTGATAAGGTTGTTGAACCTTAGCTATATGTGCTAAGTAGCGCAGCGCCGGAAAGTGTCCCGGTGGCGGCCACAATGCTCATGGCTCTCGTGATTACAAAACCTGTGATCTCGGAGATTAGAGTTCCTATAGAACCGTGTGGGTCGGTAAGAATCAAATAGTAAGATTTGATAAGCAAGTCGTTATTGTTTTGACAATGATGAACCAACTACATGCAAAGAAGCGGTGATGGGACCTGACTCCATAAAATGGCTAGAAGTCATAGAATCCGTGATAGTATCCATACACGAGAAATCAAGTTTCTGAACTTGGAAGACCCTCCGGAAAGGCATGAAGCCTATCGGTCGTGTTTGGATCTATAAAGAAATAAGACTTGGATGTTTAACATCTATGAAATAGTCGACATGTCGGAAAGAAGTTTACGACAATGTTCAAGGAGTTGACTATGACAAGATTTGATCTTTCATAGCGATATTTAGTCTTGACAGATTAATGTAGCAACCACTACATATAATTTGGTATATGGTAATTGAATAAACAAAACAATGTTCTTCTAATAGAACAATTACCTAGGACGTGTACATGACATGGTCCTAAGGGTTTTGTTAATTCAAAGGGTGCTAAAAGGGCATGCAAACTTCAATAGTTGAAGTAAGCATAGCGGAGTTGGAATCTTCACCATGATGAAACAGTTAAAAGAGTTTAAATTTATCGGAGATGATGAAGATGCTTGCATTTGCAAGAAATTAAGTGGGAGCGCTGAGACATATTTCTAATACATTATGTAGAGGACATATTGTTGATTGGAAATGATGTATCTTGTATTGACACAAGTTAAGAATTTCATTAAAATAAGATTTCGATGAAAGACTTGGGCAAAACCGGAATATTAGGCATCAATTTGTATATGGACAGATTAAGGCGCTAATATGATTGTGCCAGACATACATATATGATATATTGAAAGAGTTCAATATGGAAACAACAAGAAAGGTTCTTGCTGCATGGAAAGGATTGTATCAAAATTCAAGTGTTTCAACACTTGGTGAGTAAAATCACATGAAGATTTTGATCGATTATACCATGATATGTATATATCCAGAATGTCCTATGCTCTAAATGTTATGAGCACATACCATAATGATTCATGAGATGATCATTGGACGATAGTAAAGATATTCTTATGAGCTTTCGAAGAGCTAAGAATATATAATGTATAAGTGACAAATAGTTAAAGGTAGTTCATTGTAAAGTGTTACATTGATACTAGTTTTGTCACAAGATACAAATTAAATTTATCTCAATTTAGACTATGGGTGGCACAATGTAATGGAAAGGATGTTCCAAGATATATATGGATGAGTTCCAAAGTTGAGACATTGTGACGGATACTACAACAAAAGGCTAAGTATATGACTGCTATAGTAGCGGCATAGGAGGGCATTTGTGTTAAGTAGTTTGTTATCAAACTAGGTGTGGTTCAAAGTGGGCTAATACTATGAAGATATATTGTGTGACAATAATATCAACATATTTTAACCGGAACGAACTAAAGGTCTCACCAAAGGACCAAATTTATACAATGCCATCTCATTTGAGAATGAGTGATGCGTAGAGACGCAAAGACATGCAAATACACACGGACCTGAAACTGTCAGATCCGGAGATTATGTTAACCACTAGCAATAGCGTATATGCAACACCAGAAAGCCATAGGTGTTCAGTACGCAAAGTTTTTCAAACTAGATTATTGACTCTAGTGCAAGTGGGAGACTGAAGGGAATATGCCCGAGAGGCAATAATAAAGTGGTTATTATCTTATTCCATGTTTATGATAAATGTTTATTTTGCATGCTATAATTGTATTGATAGGAAACGTCAATACATGTGTGTTTAATAAACAAATAAAAGGTTCCTAGTTATGCCTCTCTTATAGACTAGCTCGTTGATTAACAAGATGATCAAGGTTTCCTGATCATGGACATTGGATGTTGTTAATAACGAGGTCACAACATTGGTGGAATGATGTGATGAACATTCATCCGAAGTATAGCATTACGATCAAAGTCATTATGTTTATATTTCTATAACATCATACGAAGTAATCTTTATCCTTAGACCATGAGATCATGTTAATTGCTAACACCGGAAGAGTATCTTGATAACATCAAACGTCACACCATAACATGGTGACTATAAAGATGGGTTCAGTGCTACGAAGGTGTTATGTTGAGGCTCATGGATCAAGAGTGGAATTTGTCAATCCTGATGACGGATAGATATACTCTGGTCCCTCTCGGTGATATCACATTGAAATAGCTTGCAAGCAAGTGATGTGATCACTAGAATGTTATATCATGGGAACGAGAAAAGAGTGCATGTCGGTAACGAGATCAAACTAGGTATGGAGATACCGATGATCGAATCTCGGACATGTAATATATCGAGAGACAAAGGGATTTAGTTACAAGCGTTAAAGGTTCTCACGATCACAGAAGTCATCGTTGAATGTGTAGGAGTTAGTACGGATATCCAGGTCCCGCTGCTGATTATTGATCGGAGAAGGGTCTCGATCATGTCTGCATTATTCGCGAACCGTAGGGTGGCACAGTTAAGAGTTACCGGACACCATTTTGGAGCAGGTATGTTTCAGACGAAAGAATTGCAAAGCGTAGGAATTGTTTCCATAGAAACCGGAAATTGTTTCGGGTGAAATTGCAGAAAGTGGTTCTGCATGTGATATTGAAATATTGCAAGGGGCTATATGTGAATGTTTGTTAATTAAAGTAATTAACAAAATTCTGAATAAATTTAATAAACGAGTTTTATTAAATGAGAGAGCATTAAATTTGGAGAAATTTAATGCATTTAAAGTGGAGACTTTAAAAGGAAATATGAAGAGGCATTTTAATGTGGAGGGGTTACCACCACATGAATGGAGGAGGTGAAGAGACACCTCCTCCATGCGCCGGCCATGAAGGAGGGGCACCCCCCTCCTCCTATAAAAGGCCCCCCTCTTCCTCCTTCATCCTCACACCTCCTTGTGAAGGATCTCTCTCCCCCTCTAGAATTATTCCCCCATGGTCTCGGATTAGCGAGATACATGTTCCCGGTGGCATTTCATCTGGAAGGAGTTGCTGCTTCCGCTGGATCGCTGGAGCGAGGAGGTGGAGGTTGTCCGGTGGCTTGAATGTGTGTGCGAGTACGGATGCGCTGCTGAGTTGCGGCGCTCGGACTTCCTCACGATCTTGAGATTGGCAAGTGTACGACTACATCAACCACGAGTACCTACTCGTTAACAAAACTCGTCGTCTTCGAGGGTAAGTTCTCGTTGGATGTATGTCCACCCGTTGCTTTGTACCTAGTAGATAGATCTTGGCATGTAGTTCACATCGTAGGAAATTTTTTGTTTTCTATGCTGCGGACCCAACATAGAGTACTTTGATCCCAGCTTTGAATGCTTGCAAATGGTTTGATCTTGATTGTGATGGTGCATGTCACCTAAAAAATTATTATTCTTTTTATCACTTACCTACTCGAGGACGAGCAGGAGTTAAGCTTGGGGATGTTGATACGTTGCAAACGTATCTATAATTTTTTATGTTCCATGCTTGTTTAGTATCTATTTTCTTTTGTTTTGTTTACATTTAGAGATACTTTTAAGCATTTTCTGGAACTAACCTATTAATAAGATGCCAAAGTGCCAGTTGCCTGTTTTCTTCTGTTTTTGGTTCCAGAAAAGCTAGAAAATGAATATTCTCGGAATTGGACCGGACAAAAGCCAAAGTTGATATTTTACCGGAAGACTCACGGATCCAAAAGACGAGACGGAGAGGGGCCAGGGGCTGGCCACACCATGTGGTGGCGCGGGCTAGCCCTGCTCCTGCCACCAGGTGGTGTGGGCCCTAGGTCCACCCACCGACATTGCCTCTTCGCCTATAAGAAACCTCCCGATGCAGAAACCCTAAGTCGACAAGCCTCCAGCCACGAAATGTTCGGGAGCGCCGCCGCCACCGAAGGGGAGATTCGGGGTACATAAAGTCTCTGTTCCGGCACCCTGCCGGGACAGGGAAGTGCCCCCGGAGCCATCTCCATCGACTCCACCACCATCTTCATCGTTGTTGCAGATTCCCATGACGAGGAGGGATTAGATCTTCCTCGAGGATAAGGGTTCTACTGGTAGCTATGTGTTCATCTCTCTCTATGCATGATAATATTGTGATCATGAGCTTTGTAATCAAGTAGATCTACCTTGCTACTCAAGTGCTTTAATAGATCTCTGCTCTCCCCATGTGTGTGAAAGTGACAGCGTGCACACCATGGTGGCAGTTAGGCTAGAGATTACAAATACTTGTTATGAGTTATATTTGGAGTTGGATGTCTCTATGAAATTGTGGTGTTTGTTGGAACCATCTAGTGCTCAAGGTGATAGTGTGTGGTTATCTAGATGCAGAAAGCGAACTTTGAGGTGTGCTGTTATAGCCCTACCATGGATTAGAGTGTCCAACCGGAGAGTAGTTCAAAGTAGTATCATGAAGAGAAGATATTTATATGAGAGTGTTCACTAGTGAAAGTATGATCCCTATGCCTTGTTTCTAAGCATTGAAACACTGTTTGCAACTAGATCTGTTACATGTTTGCTTGCTTCCATCTTTATTTCAGTTTGCCTTTAGTCTCTTTGATACGTCCAAAATGTATCTACTTTCCCGAACACTTTTGCTATTGTTTCTCCTCTAAACTTGTGTGATTCGGATGCAACTAAGGCGGATTGACGTTGTTTTCAGCAGAATTTCCTTCGTGTCTAGTTTTTGTGTAGAAAATCAACATCAGGAAAAATCCTGGAAATCCTATTTCACCAGAAGACTCCTGGAGCCAGAATACGAGACGGAGGAGGGCTGGGCCTAGGCCACACCACCTGGCCGCGCGGGCTAGCCCAGGTCGCACCAGGGGGTGGTCTGGCCACCCCAGACACCCCCTCGGTCTCCCTCTTCGCCTATAAGATGCCTTTTGACCTAAAAACTCAGGGGGTTCGACATTTTTCCAGAAGGAGTTCCACTCCACCGCCACCACCAGATTCCATGAAACAGCACCAGAAACTCCATTCTGGCACCTTGCCGGGACGGATAATTGGAGGAGATCATCGCCATCATCATCACCATCGTTTCTCCATCGACCATCCATGTTTCCCCCATCTATGAGTGAGTAATCCCCCGCTGTAGGCTATGGGAATGGTAGGGATTGGATGAGATCGTTCATGTAAAGGCATTAGATTGTTAGGGCATGGTGCCTAGTATCTACTATTAGTAACTTTTGACTTTGTTGTGACTTGTTATGCTTAATGCTCGTCACTAGGGCCCGAGTGCCATGATTTCAGGTCTGAACATGTTATTGATTCATTATGATAGTATTATTTATGGTCTTACCAGCAAGTTGTATACACACATTGTTGTCCAGAAGCAATGGCCCCAAAGTGACAGAAATCGGGATAACCGGAGGGAATGGCTTTAATGTGAGGATTGATGCACTCGACGATATGGGAAGGTATGATGAGCACAGTAGAAAGTTTTACCTCAATTATGAAACCAAGGTTTATTCGAACCAGTAGGAGCAAGGAAACACCCCAAAGGTGTTGCTAGATGAGCTTTGGCAGGGCGCACTACCGGTGCTAGTAGCAACGTGGAGACCTGCACAACACAACCACAGAACTTTGTCCCCAACTTGCGATGAGGTTGTCAATCTCACCATGTTTTGCGGAAAACAAAGGATTAAACGTATCGAATGGAAAGAAGTAAAAGTTTGCAGAAAGAAAACACAAAGCAGAAATAGTTTATAGATTGTATGTAAAGAAAAAGGACCGGGATCCATAGTTCACTAGAGGTGGCTCTCCTTAGATAGATAACATGCTGGGTGAACAAATTACAGCGGGGCAATTGACAAATACCGAGAAAGCAATATATGCATATACTAATCATCTTGACTCCTCTGAGACTTCATTGGGCATTACAACATGCCATCCAACTGCATCTATGACTAATAATCCACCTTTAGGTTATCATCCGAACCCCCTCCAGTATTAAGTTGCAAGCAACAGATTATTGCTTTACGAACTGCATGTAAAGTAAACAATACGATTGTTCTATGAACAAAGGATTATTGATTTCTCCCTAGTAGCAACAACACATCTAGTACCTTAGAGATTTCTGTCACTTCCCCAGATTACCAGAGGCATGAACCCACTATTGAGCATAAATACTAACTCTTGGAGTTGCTAGCATCTACTTGGCCAAGATAGCTACTAACAACGCAAAGCATGCAAGATCTCAAATAACAAAGACATGATAGAATCAATAATCAATCTGAAATAGCATCTCAATATCCATCGGATCCCCGCAAACACAACATGTATGAATTACAAATAGATGATCTTGATCATGAACGGAGCTCACAAGATCTAAACATGAAAGCACAAAGGAGGAGAAACCAGCCATCTAGCTACTACATGGATCCGTAGTCCAAGGATGAACTACTCACGCATCACACCGGAGGCTTGCATGGTGATGAAGAAGGCCTCCAGGGTGAATTCCCCTCTCCGGCAGGGTGCCGGGAAGAGCTTCAGATCCCCCCGATCTAGGGATAGAGATGACGGCGTCTACAGACTCTTTCATGGATTTTTGATCGGGTACTTAGGGTTTTCGTCCCGAGGGAAATTATAGGCGGAAGGAGAGGCCGAGGGGGTGTTGGGGTCGGCCAGACCACCCCCTGGCGCGGGCTAGGCCTGGCCGCGTAGCCAGGTGGTGTGGCCGGCCCCCAGCCCTTCTCCGTCTCGTATTCTGGCACTTGATCCCCTCCGGAAAAATAGGCACTTTGGCTTTTATCCCGTCCAATTCCGAGAATATTAATTTTCTGACTTTCCTGGAACCAAAAACAGCAGAAAACAGGCAGCTGGCACTGTGGCTCTTGTTAATAGGTTAGTCCAAGAAATCATAATAAAAGTACTCCAAAGTTGGAACAAAACACAAGAAAGTGGATAAAACCAAGCATGGAACATCAAAAATTATAGATACATTTGCAAGGTATCAAGGATCACATGTGTTCACGGAGTGTCAATGCTTTGCTCCGGTGCTCTATTAAAAGGAGCACCTTAATTGCCAGTAGTTCCCTTGAGGCCCCGCTGCAAACGGGCTGGCAGGACAAAAGATGTTGTGCAAGTTCTCATTGCGAGCACGTATGACTATATATGGAACACATGCCTAGGATTATCTAGTACTTGGATGCTTTATCTTATTTATCTGCAATTGCCCTATGTTCTGATTGCTATGTGAATTGTCTTGTCCATGCAACGCCCGTCCATCCATCCCTATGCCTACCGCACTCGAATTCTACTGTTTACTGCTATTGTTACTACTGTCTTTACTTTACTGCTGGTGTTACTTTACTATTCCTCTACAAAACTGTTGCTACTGATAAACTGCTGTGAGCAAGATTGTTTCCAGGTGTAGCTGAATTGACAACTCAGTTGTTAAGGCTTATAAATATTCTTTGGCTCCCCTTGTGTCTAATCAATTAATTGGGTTTCACTTCCCTCGAAAATACTACGATACACCCCCTATACTTGTGGGTCATCAAGACTATTTTCTGGCACCGTTGCCGGGGAGCATAGCTTTATTTGTTAAGTTCACTTGGATTCTCTATTGTTCGTTGTTATCCATCCATCATGGGTAAGTCTCGTGATGGCAAGGTTCCTATTTTACCATCCACTACAAGAAGAGGTACGGTTCTGAGCACCTCTGTTGCTCTTGATTCACCATCTGTTATGAGTAAGCTCGTTACATCACCACATACACATGCTACACACACTGCTACTACTGCTGAATCTGAAACTTCTGATACTTATGATGTTGCTTCTACTGTGATTGATAAGAGTGGTTCATTAGGTCCTTTCCTAGATGCTACGATTGCTAGAACTATAGCTGGAAATACTGAAACTCCTCATGAAGACACTACTACACCTGTTAGTTCACCTGAGTCTAGTCATAGTTATAATATTGAAGACGGTTATGTTGAGATGACCGATGAATTTATTAAAGAATGCAAAAACACCCATGATAGGAGCGCTGCTAAGAATCTCCTTGAGAGGCATACTATTAGACCCAAACTGTCTCCTATTGCTAAGTTTGCTGCTTCTCCCATAAACATTAAAGATAAAGATTATGATTTCTCTCTTGATCTATCTTACATAGCTATTGTTGAGAAAGAACCTTTTTGTGGGACTAAGAATGAAAGTGCGGTAGCACATATGAATGAGCTTTCTACAATGAGTGGCTTGTTTTCTGATGATATTAAGATGCGTACTTACTTTGTTGCTAAGATTTTCCCCTTTTCACTGAAAGGGGAAGCTAAAACTTGTTTAGTAATTTACCTCCTGGATCTATTGATAGCCCTGATTGCTTGATTAGTACTTTCCTGCAGATATTTTCCTCCTAGTGCTAGACATGCTATTTTGCAGGAACTTTTTGATTTTAAACAAGGAGAAAAGGAGATATTGCCTGAATCTTGGGCAAGGTTTTGTGCTTTGATACATGCACAGGCTGGAAGTCCATTACCTGAGAATGAGCTTCTTGATATATTTTATAATGGACTAACTGAAGAATCTAGGACATACCTGGATAGTTGTTCTGATTGTGTTTTCAGGAATAGGAATCCCAAGGAAGCTGAGGAATTAATGGCTAAAATAAGCAAGAATTATGAAGATTGGACTCCTCCTGAACCAGATATACCTGAAGTAATTATACCTGAACCAACTATTCATGTGCCTATTCCAACATCAAAGAAGAGGGGAGTTATTGAATTGAATGATGAAGTGATGAAGGAAACTAAGAAATGTCTTAAGGAGAAGGGAGTTAAAGCTGCAGATGTCAAGAATTTACCTCCTATAGAAGAATTGTGTAAGCCAATTCCCCATTCATCTACTATTGAGGTAGACTCTCTCGAACACTTTGATGAAGGTGATATCCCTTACTCTAAACCTATTGATCAATGCTTAGAAGAATTCAATATTTTTATAGTTAAGCGGGATAATTTTAATAAAAGGGTGCAAAATCATCCAATGGAAAACACTAGAGCTATTGTTGAGTTAAAAGATATTGTGGAAAGAACCTCTAATGATGTTAAAATGATTGTTAAACACTTTCAAATGGTTCAAACCCAAATAGATCAACTCATTAAAGTGCAAAAAGACTTGCTAATTAACGCTGCTAAAGAAAAACATGCTTATGAAATTAGAACTAGAAGTGGTGCTGCTACCCAGGATCCTCTATATCCTGAGGGGCATCCCAAAAGAATTGAGCAGGATTCTCAACAAGCTGAAAATAGTGGCTCTACTCGTAAGAAAAGGAAAAAGAAACATAAAACTATTGTAGAACCCTCTGAACCTGCTATAGATCCTAATAGTATATCTATTTCTGATGCTGAAACTAAAAGTGGTAATGAAGAAAATGATGTTCCTAATGAAGAAAAAGTTGAAGAAGAACCTGAAAAGCACATTAAGAATACTAAATACACTAAAGAAGATTTTATTGCTAAGAAACATGGTAGTGAAAGAGAGCCTTGGGTCCAAAAACCTATGCCTTTCGTTGATAAGAAACACAAGTCAAAGGAATATGAACACTATAATAAGTTTTGTGAGTGGATGAAACTTTTATTCTTGCAAATTCCTTTGACTGATGCTATTAAATTGCCTCCTTATTCAAAGTATATGAAGGATATTGTCTCGAATAAAAGGAAGATCCCTAATGAAGAAATTTCTACTTTGCTTGCTAATTATTCCTTTAATGGTAAAGTTCCTAAGAAACTTGGAGACCCAGGGATTCCAACTATCCCTTGCTCTACTAAGAATAGTTATGTTAGAACTGCTTTATGTGATTTGGGAGCTGGAGTTAGTGTTATGCATTTCTCTCTCTATAAGAGACTTCAACTTGAAAAACTAATACCAACTGATATATCTTTGCAAATGGCTGATAAATCTACCACTATTCCTGTTGGTATATGTGAGGATGTACCTGTTCAAGTGGCTCATAATTGCTTGATATTAACTGATTTTGTTGTGCTTGAAATGCCTGAAGATGATAATATGTCTATTATTCTTGGGAGACCTTTTCTTAATACTATAGGAGCTGTTATTAATTATAATCAAGGAAAGGTGACTTTCAATGTTAATGACAAGGAACATACTGTCTATTTCCCCAAGAAGATTGAGAGGACTTATGGATTGAATTCAATTGAATATGTTGAGGGCATTCAATTTGGAGAAATATATTGTACCATACCAAGAGAAAAAATTGAAACTATTATGATTGGGACCATAGCTATCAAAGTTGAGGTAACATAATCATTAGTGGAATACAAAGTTTTGTCTCATATGAAATTGTTTTGGTAACAAGACCTAATCAACCTTGTTAACAAAAGGATTTTATTGAACCAAACAATTTTTTCACCATGATTATCTCCGCTTACTTTTATTCTATTCATTTTATTTTTTGCATTCATTTAGTTTTCTTTTTGATTGTTAGTTGCTTGCATGTTAGAGTGTCTTAGAACTTCTGTAGTTCTAGCCTTGTTTTGTCATTGCATCATTCCAGAAAATCTTTTCTGTTAGAAAATCATTCATCTATACCTAAAAAATGCCCAAAAATAAAGTGTCTCGAAAAATTCCAGAAAATTCATATTAAATTTTTACGTGAAAAAGGGGCAGAGGAGTGCCTGGAAGGTACTAGGGGGGCCCACCAGGCAGGCACACCACCTGGTGGCATGACCAGCCCTAGGGCGCGCCTGCCTATGGTGTGGGCCACCCTAGCCCTATACTCACTCTCTCACTTGCCACTTTCTTCTCTCTCCCGAGCAAACTCCAGTTCATTGCTCAAAACGCATTCTTATTGTGCTTGCCCTCGATTTTTCGATCTCCTTGCTCAGCCCATCTTTGCTGCTGAAATTTGGAGCATTTGTTCTCCGGTATGTGACTCCTCCGCTTGTCCAAGTAGATTTGTGTTTAGTGGATTATGTCTTGAGTATTTTTCTGCTGTAGGTGACAGGTTATGAGAGCTTGTAAGCTTGTTTGATGCTTAGAGATATAGTTTTGATGCATGTTTAGGCCTCTTACAAGTCCCTATGAGTAGTACCCTTCATTATATTCACTTTGCAATCACTTGTTTAATGAATGTTTAAATTTCAGAATAGAAGATGAATGGGCATCAACTAAACCAACATGAACTATGGGTGCCTGAGGTTATGAAGGTTCATCGGGAGGAGGAAGGTTTTCCTTCCATTTATCCATGCTTTGAATTCATGAGAGCTGCAGGAATTCTCTAGGATTTCCACACTTTGGTTTCTAATGCAGGGTTGGAGCACTTTTTGGAAGATGAACCTTGTCAATTTGTGAAGCTAACCATGTCTGTGGTGCAGGACTTTCAATTTAGTTACTCTTTGCCTAACCCCATGGTCCACTAAAAAATTTACAATATTGTTGTCGACCTTTCTCTCGATGACTTTTGTGCAGCTATTAAGGTACCTCAGTGGGGATCATGTGGATGGATTAAAGAGTGACCTGCACCACTCATGGATTTATACGCAGAAATTTTCCAAGGGAGCAGCTTCTCGAAGGAGAGTGGGAAAATCCGTAACATTCATCTCCCCTCTATTCGCTACTTTGCCTACTTTATTGCCAAGTGTGTTCTTGCTAGGAAAACTGCCAATAAGTTATCTTCATATGATCTAGCATTCATCTCCGCCGCTCTTAAATGAGATAGGTCTTACAACTTGGGTGCTTTGATAGATTTCCGTCTTGCTGCTAACGACGAGAAAGGTGGAATTTGTGGGGGCCTCATTGCTTCTTGTTTACTAGCATTGCATGGTTTAGTGCCTCATCATCTAGACTTATAGTTTCCCATAGAAAGGCTTGATCTTAATTGCATGATTCAGCATAAATTTGTTTCCTCATGGGCTAGTTTGAGTGAGTTGTCTTATGAAATAACCTTTCTCAAAGCTGGTTGGAGAAGGAGCAAGTCCGAGCGTGTTGTTCTTTTGCCTGCACCTGTTCTATTTAACCTTGATAACAGGGTAGGATGGTCCCTCATGGAGGAGGAGTTTGATACGTACTTGGGAGAGCTCTCCCAACAGGAGCAGGATACTAGAAGGGAGGTCACAGACAATTCGGTCCAGCCCTCGAATGAGGGGGAGTCTTCATATCAGTAGCCTACTTATGATTGGGGAGCTTCTTCTTCTTCCCACGGGCCTACTTACGATCATTCTTACAATGACCCGCCTGCTTGGAACCCTTACTCGTATCTGGATTGATACCCACTTAGGCCAAAAGCCTAAGCTTGGGGGGAGGTACGCCAACATCACACTCATCTCCATATCATTGTGTGTCGGTACTTTGTATATTCATGTTTCGTTCTCTTTTTAGTTCTTGTTCTTTCTTTGCTTTTGCTTTTTAAAACACAAAAAGACCAAAAATATTTATGTTGCTTCTCTTTGGTTTGCTTCTTCCCTTTTTGCCTTGGTTTGTTTGCTTTGTTTGAACTATTTGAAATACCCAAAAAGATTTTGCTTTGCTTGTTCTTCCTTTCTGGTTCTTGCTTTAAAAAATCGAAAACACCAAAAAT
Source organism: Avena eriantha (assembly GCA_910589775.1). Lineage (NCBI taxonomy): Eukaryota > Viridiplantae > Streptophyta > Magnoliopsida > Poales > Poaceae > Avena > Avena eriantha. Next base: position 584,506,113 of record OU342743.1, on the reverse strand, counting down.
ATTTGTTGTTCTTCTTTAGTTTTGTGAGTTTGTTGCAGGGTTCGGCAGTCCTCAGTGGGATTTGGTTTCATATTATTATTCAAGCCACACAAGTGAAGGGCAATAATGAGGATTAATGACAACTTGAGGTGTGGTAAGAGGCTGGTAACGAACTCTATTTGTTTTCATTTTTGTACATATACTCATCATTATGGGCATGCTTAGCCTATTCGTGTAGGGTGTATGTTATCTTTGGATGCATAGTAGTTCTTGCTTTCATATGATTAGTTCCAGCTTGCTAATAGTTTGTAGCATGTCATATGAATGTTTTCTTGCATTATTCTATTCATAACTTGGTATGACACCGTGGTATCCTCCTCTGAATGTTTTCATTTGAATTGACTTGGCACATGCTCACGCATGCATATGACTGACATAATCAGTTAAGCCTCAATGAATTATTTTGCCTTGAGGGTCTTGAATCACTTTCATGCCATGATTAGTCCTGTTTTGTTGCAAGCATGATTATGACAGCTATTGCTCTCTCGTTTGTCGCTCCCTTACTATTGCTAGTCCTCACTTTCACTGAGTATGTTTTACTCATGTTTCCAACTCCCTAAAACCAAATATTTCCAAAGTGTCCACCATACCTACCTATTAGCATCATTTGCTATTTCCGTGCATATTCAATATGCCTTGTTTTCTTCCGAATAAAATGTTTGCTTGTTATGAGAAAGTTAGTTAGTAAAGATCTCACGAACTTGATGGCACACTTTATTTTCTGCACTTAATAAACCTGAACCATTGTGACTGTCCATGAAAGTTATATGCTTGCAAATTATAGGCTAGGGATTAGCAGAACCGTGCTGTCATGGGGAACGGTTTCAACACTTGTAAATATATACCTAGTTGAATCCATGCTCTTTTGCTTGCGGATGTCGTCGGTGTGAAATAAAATGGGAGCTTGTAAGTCCATGGACTTATGTATGTGTGTTAGAGAAACGCCTGGGCCGCCGGTCTAATCCATGCCGTCATGGTGGAAACCTGCGTCGTAACCATAATGATATCTATGAAGCATTCTTCTTATAAAAAGAGAGAGAGATAGCTTTTGAGAAAAAGAAAAGAAAAAAAAGAGATTTGAGAAAAGAGGAAATAGAGAAAAAAGCACCATTTTCCCATGGTAAATAAGAAGATTGCTGAGATACTCATTGTCTGCTTGCCTTGTCATTTTGATATGGAGATTCTTCTGTATCATCGGGCAAGGGGTACCCCATTGGCGGTTCTCTATGATATGCACGTATTTACGATAACAAGAACTTACCGGTAACTAAAGTTGAGTAGCATGAGGAGCGGCCCTCGTACTCAAGGGACATGGGATTTCTAGTTTATAGTCTGTCAAGCATATAACTCAGATTGGACCTCACTTTCACCTTAACCGTATTAAAGATGCTTATGATAGGGGCAATGAGAGCTCAAAGATAATGAGTACCATACTTTCAGCATTTGGAAGCCTTTCAAACTATTCAAAACCTTTTCATTTCCTTGTCGAGTATCCACTTATTCTATGAGCACTTTCTTGAGAGCATAGTTGTCATTCTTTGTGTTTGTCTCATTACTTGATTATTTGTGTTATGACTTTGATGCTTGTATCTTTGACATCTTTACTTCTAGTCTTCACTTGAACTTCAGAGGTGCCTTGGCATTCATAATCAAAGGCAAGCGAGATACCACTTTATCGTACTTTGTTATGAGCATTGTAATGTTGCTTATGTTTATGCTTCATGCTACTTACTATTTTTGAGTTGGAATCTTTTCATAGCTTGCAATGCCTATTAAGTAAACTTAGTTGCATACTCTTTATTATGAATTGTCTAAGTAGTTGATCACATGCTGAGAATATAGACATCATGTGAAGCAAATGTGTTCGTGAAAGTTTATTTTATCGCACTCAGTTTTCAACTGAATTGCTTGAGGACAAGCAATAAGATAAGATTGGGGGGAGTTGATACGTCCAAAACGTATCTACTTTCCCAAACACTTTTGCTATTGTTTCTCCTCTAAACTTGTGTGATTTGAATGCAACTAACACAGACTGACGTTGTTTTCAGCAGAATTGCCTTGGTGTCTAGTTTTTGTGCAGAAAATCAACTATCAGGAAAAATCCCGAAAAATATCCCAAAAATCCTATTTCACTAGAAGACTCCCGGAGCCAGAATACGAGATGGAGGAGGGCTGGGCCCAGGCCACACCACCTGGCCGCGCGGGCTAGCCCAGGCCGCGCCAGGGGTGGTCTAGCCGCCCCAGACACCCCCGCAGTCTCCCTCTTCGCCTATAAGATGCCTTCTGACCTAAAAACTCAGGGGGTTCGACGTTTTTCCAGAAGGAGTTCCGCTCCGCCGCCACCACCAGATTCCATGAAACAGCACCAGAAACTTCGTTCTAGCACCCTGCCGGGACAGGGAATTGGAGGAGATCATCGCCATCATCATCACCATCGCTTCTCCATCGACCATCCATGTTTCCCCCATATATGAGTGAGTAATCCCATGCTGTAGGCTACGTGGATGGTAGGGATTGGATGAGATCGTTCATGTAATGGCATCAGATTGTTAGGGCATGGTGCCTAGTATCTACTATTAGTACTTTTTGACTTTGTTGCGACTTGTTATGCTTAATTCTTGTCACTAGGGCCCGAGTGCCATGATTTCAGATCTTAACATGTTATTGATTCATTATAATAGTATTGTTTATGGTCTTACCTGCAAGTTGTATACACACGTTGTTGTCCGGAACCAATGGCCCCGAAGTAATAGAAATTGGGATAACCGGAGGGAATGGCTTTGATGTGAGGATCACATGTGTTCACGGAGGGTTAATGCTTTGCTCTGGTGCTCTATTAAAAGGAGCACCTTAATTGCTACTAGTTCCCTTGAGGCCCCGCTACAAACGGGCTGGCAGGACAAAAGATGTTGTGCAAGTTCTCATTGCGAGCACGTATGACTATATATGGAACACATGCCTAGGATTATCTAGTACTTGGATGCTTTATCTTATTTATCTGCAATTGCCCTATGTTCTGATTGCTATGTGAATTGTCTTGTCCATGCAACGCCCGTCCATCCATCCCTATGCCTACCGCACTCGAATCCTACTGTTTACTTCTATTGTTACTACTGTCTTTACTTTATTACTGCTGTTACTTTACTATTCCTACTACAAAACTGTTGCTACTGATAAACTACTGTGAGCAAGATTGTTTCCAGGTGCAACTGAATTGACAACTCAGTTGTTAAGGCTTATAAATATTCTTCGGATCCCCTTGTGTCGAATCAAAAAATTGGGTTTCACTTCCCTCGAAAATACTGCGATACACCCCCTATACTTGTGGGTCATCACTCTTCCACGCCATCAAAGCTATTTTCTAGCACCGTTACCACTTATAATTATCTATACCACTTGTATTTCACTATCTCTTCGCCGAACTAGTGCACCTATACACCTAACAAGTGTATTGGGTGTGTTGGGGACACAAGAGACTTCTTGTATCTTGATTGCAGGGTTGCTTGAGAGGGAATACCTTTGACCACTTCCTCCCTGAGTTCGATAAACCTTGGGTAATCCACTTAAGGGAAAACTTGCTGTTGTTCTACAAACCTCTCCACTTGGAGGCCCAACAACTGTCTACAAGAATAGAAGTGTGTAGACAACATACCTATCCACCTACCGTCGGGATTAGTGATAAATCTAAATAATTGTTATTTGGTGCCTGCACTGAGCGTGAACATTGTATCCGGACCATGTTTGATGTGAAGTGGTTATTCATTTAAGTCTGAAAACAATGGTTGTTTGATTTATATGAATGATATCTTTTATGGTCATGCACCTGTGATGAATGGTTTATTTCTGTTGGATCTCAATAATAGTGTTATGCATATTTATAATGTTGATACTAAAAGGATTAAAATTGATGATGATATATTTGCATATATGTGGCACTGCCGTTTAGGTCATATTGGTGTTAAACGCATGAATAAGCTCCATTATGATGGACTTTTGGAATCACTTTATTTTGAATCATTTGATATATGTGAGCCATGCCTTACGGGCAACATGACTAGAATGTTGTTTTGCAGTTCAATGGAACGGGAGACAAATTTATTAGAAATCATACATACTGATGTATGTGGTCCAATGAGTGTATCGACGCATGGTGGATATCGTTATTTTGTTACTTCCACGTATGATTTGAGTAGATATGGTTATATCTATTTGATGAAACACAAGTCTGAAACCTTTGAAAAGTTCAAGGAATTTCAGAATAAAGTAGAAACTCATCGTAATAGAAAGATCAAATTTCTGCGGTCCGACCGTGGAGGAGAGTATCTTAGTTACGAGTTTAGCGCACATATGAGAGATTGTGGAATAGTTTCACAACTCACGCCTGCTGGAACACCACAACGTAATGGTGTGTCAGAATGTTGTAATCGTACTTTATTGCATATGGTTTGATCTATGATGTCTCTGTCTGACTTGCCACTGTCATTTTGGGGTTATGCACTGGAAACCGCTGCATTCACTTTAAATCAGGCACCATCTAAATCCGTTTAAACGACACAGTTTGAATTGTGGTTTGGAAACAAACCTAAGCTGTCATTTCTTAAAGTTTGGGGATGCGATATTGATGTGAAGAAACTTCAGCCTGATAAACTCGAACCCAAATCGGAAAAATGCGTCTTCATAGGATACCCTAAAGAAACAATTGGGCATACCTTCTATCACAGATCCGAGGGCAAGGTTTTTCTTGCCAAGAATAGATCCTTTCTGGAGAAAGAGTTTCTAGCAAAAGGTGTGAGTAATCTGAAGGTCAAACTCGAAGAGGTTATTGAACCTTCTCTTCATGAAACGGTGAGTGGCGCAGCGCCGGAAATTGTTCCGGAGGTGACTTCACCGAATGAAGAGGGAACTAATAATAATGATCATGAAACTCCAAAAGAGGACACTACAGAACCTCGCAGGTTAACCAGAACACGTGCAGCTCCTGAACTGTATGGAAATCCTGTTGTGAATTTCATGGTTGATGAAATAGATGACCCTGCGATGTATGAAGAGAGATGATGAGCCCGGATTCCAACAAATGGCTAGAAGCCATGAAATCCGAGATGGAATCCATGTACGAAAACCAGGTTTGGAACTTGGTGGACTTACCTCACGACCGAAAGGCCGTTGAGAATAAATGAATTTTCAAAAGAAAAACTGATGTTAATGGTAATGTGACCATCTATAAAGCTCGACTTGTCGCAAAGGGGTTTCGACTAATTCAAGGAGTTGACTACGATGAGACATTCTCTCCCATAGCAATGCTAAAATCAGTTAGGATTATGTTAGCAATTGTTGCATATGTTGATTATGAAATATGGCAGATGGATGTCAAAACTACATTCCTCAATGGTAATATTGAAGAAGAGTTGTATATGATACAACCTAAGGGTTTTTTCGATCCTAAGGATGCTGATAAGGTATGCAAACTTCAGCGATCCATCTATGGACTAAAGCAAGCATCCCGGAGTTGGAATCTCCGCTTTGATGAGGTGATCAAAGAGTTTGGATTTGTCCAAACTTATGGAGAAGCTTGTATTTACAAGAAAGTGAGTGGGAGCAATGTGGCATTTCTGATATTATATGTGGATGGCATATTACTGATTGGAAATGATATAGATCTTTGAAATAGTGTTAAAAGTTATCTAAATAACAAATTTTCAATGAAGGACCTTGGTGAAGCATCATATATAATAGGCATTAGGGATATCACAGGGTACATACCTTGATAAGATTTTAAAGAAGTTTAAAATGAACGAAAGTAAGAAGGAGTTCTTACCTATGTTGCAAGGCAAGACATTGAGTAAGACTCAAAGTCCGGCTATGGTGGAAGAAGAGAGATAATGGATAAGATCCCCCATGCTTCAACCATAGGCTCTATAATGTACGTCATGCTATGTACAAGACCGGATGTGGCACATGCTATTAGTTTAACTAGTAGGTACCAATCTGATCTAGGTTCAGAACACTGGATAGCGGTCAAGAATATCCTTAAGTACTTAAGAAGAAGTAAGGAAATGTTTCTTGTATACGGAGGTGAAGAAGTGTTGGTCACTAATTGTTATGTAGACGCTAGCTCTTACACCAATCCGGATGACTCTAAGTCTCAATCCGAATACGTATTTCTCATGAAAGGAGCAACAGTTAGTTGGAGGAGCTCCAAACAACCTGTGGTGATGATACATTGCTAACATATCTATAATTTTTGATGTTCCATGCTTGGTTTATATCTACTTTCTTATGTTTTGTCCATACTTTGGAGTATTTTTATACACTTTCTTGGACTAACCTATTAACAAGATGCCACAGTGCCAGTTGCCTGATTTCTGCTGTTTTTGGTTCCAAGAAAGTCAAAAAATGAATATTCTCGGAATTGGACCGGACAAAAGCAAAGGTCGATATTTTACCGGAAGACTCACAGAGCCATAAGACAAGACGGAGAGGGGCCAGGGGCTGGCCACACCATGTGGTGGCGCGGGCTAGCCCTGGCCGCGCCACCAGGTGGTGTGGGCCCCTGGTCCACCCACCGACCTTGCCTCTTCACCTATAAGAAGCATCCCGATGCAAAAACCCTAAATCGTCAAGCCTCCAGCCACGAAAAGTTCCGCAGCGCCGCCACCACCGAAGGGGAGATTCAGGGGAAAGTCTCTGTTTCGGCACCCTGCCGGGACGGGGAAGTGCCCCTGGAGCCATCTCCATCAATCTCCACCACCATCTCCATCGCCGTTGCTGATTCCCATGATGATGAGGGAGTAGTTCTCTCTCGAGGCTAAGGGTTCTACCGGTAGCTATGTGTTCATCTCTCTCTATGCATGATCATATTGTGATCATGAGCTTTGTAATCAAGTAGATCTACCTTGCTACTCAACTGCTTTATTAGATCTCTGCTCTCCCCATGTGTGTGAAAGTGACAGCGTGCACACCATGGTGGCACTTAGGCTAGAGATTACAAATACTTTATGAAATTGTGGTGTTTGCTGGAACCGTCTAGTGCTCAAGGTGACAGTGTGGGGTTATCTAGATGGGAAAGGCTTACTTTGAGGTTTGCTATTATAGCCCTACCATGGATTAGAGTGTCCAGCCGAAGAGTAGTTCAGAGTAGTATCATGAAGATAATATATTTATATGAGAGTGTTCACTAGTGAAAGTATGATCACTAGGCCTTGTTTCTAAGCATTGAAACACCGTTTGCAATTAGATATGTTACATGTTTGCTTGCTTCCATCTTTATTTTAGTTTGCCTTTGTCTCTTCCACGTCAACCACACGCCATCAAGTATTTTCTGGCACCGTTGTCTTATATCTATACCACTTGTATTTCACTATCTCTTTGCCGAACTAGTGCACCTATATAACTGACAAGTGTATTGGGTGTGTTGGGGACACATGAGACTTCTTGTATCTTGATTGCAGGGTTGCTTAAGAGGGATACCTTTGACCACTTCCTCCCTGAGTTCGATAAACCTTGGGTGATCCACTTAAGGGAAAACTTGCTGCTATTCTGCAAACCTCTGCACTTGGAGGCCCAACAACTGTCTACAAGAATAGAAGTGCGTAGACATCAAGCTATTTTCTGGCGTCGTTGTCGGGGAGGTAAGGTAAAAGGTACTCACATCCTCTGGCTACTAAGCTATCTTGTAGTATGGTTGCTGGTGTGTGTGAGTGCTCAAAGTTATTTACTTTAGATTCTGCAATTATATATGATTGTTTGTTGTTTTTATTTTCACTAGTTAGGCTTAATGGAAAACAACAACAAATTTAGAGAGCTTTATAGTATTTATCTTGAGTTAGGACATGAAGTGCTTGAAGAGCAAATTAAAAAAACCTATGGAACTTTATTTGCATGCTAATAGCAATGTTGTTAGTATGAATTTTTGGACACCATTATTCCTAATGCTATGGAAAAGTCTAAGCTTGGGGAAGCTAGTTTTGATGAAAATGATCTTTTTAGTCCCCCATATTTAGAGGAGATAATTTACTTTGATAATACTATACCTTCAATATATGATGATTACAATGATGAATATGATATTTTCAGTCCACCTACTATTGAGGAGAAAATTAATTATGATTACAATATGCCTCCTATATTTGATGATTATGGTGATGAGAATAATAATGATAGCTATTTTGTTGAATTTGCTCCCACTACAATTAATAAGAATGACTATGCTTATATGGAGAGTAATAATTATTTTATGCATGTGGCTCATGATAAGAATGTTTTATGTGATAGTTATATTGTTAATTTTATTCATGATGCTACTGAAAGTTATTATGAGAGAGGGAAACATGGTTTTATGCATCTCAATAATGTTAAGTTTCCCCTCTTTATGTTGAAAGTCTTGAAGTTGCACTTGTCTTCCTTTCCTATGCTTGTTGCTTTGTACTTTCATGACTTGTTTCTTTGCAGTATTCCTATGCATAGGAAATGGGTTAGACTTAAATGTGCTTTGAATTTGCTTCTTGATGCTCTCTTTTACTTCAATTCATATTTCATATGTGAGCATCTTCTCAAACTATCATGCCTAACTTAAAGGCGTTAAAAAAATTACTTATTGGAAGATAACCCAAAAGTTTTAGATGAGTCTTGGAAGTTACTACCTCTGTAATAACCGCTCCTTATCCTTTTTATTTGCTTTTTGTGCCAAGAGTAACCTCTAATGAGAGAGAAGTAATGCTTGGGAAAGTTGCTGTCCCGAAACAGATTTTTGTGCTTCGCTGTAAAAATTCTTGAAACATCTCCGTACGTCGGATAGAGATGTTATTTTTTCTTCTTCTGCCTCAGGTTGTTATCTAACTTTCGTTAGTTCAACACTTTTCGATTTGAGCAACAAAAGGTTTTCGAAAAAAATGGTTTTTACCTGCTGGTCTGTTTTGACAGATTTCTGCCATTATTTGCATTTGCTTCTTGTTGATTCCTTTTTTAGTTCTCTTTGGGGAATTGAGATTTTTGAGGGAAGTGCTACAATATCTTGTGTTTTTATGGAATTTTTATTGGTGTTGAAACTGAACCCAAAGACTTATTATCTTGAGTGCACTAATGTTGCTAATAAAGATTGTGTGAAGTTTTGTATGAAGGGAAAATTTCAGGTGTATGGAAAGAATGATGTAATAAGATGAAGAATGGACTAAAGCTCAAGCTTGGGGATGCCATGCATGTCACCCCAAAAAATATCCAAGAAGTACAAGCGTCAAAGCTTGGGGCAGCCCAAGGCATCCCCTTCTTCATCAATAAAAATCCCAGGTTTCTTCCAAACACTTCATTTTTCTTATTTCATGCATAGTTGTGTTGTTCTTGGAGCGTCTTCATTTTTTTTTGGGTTTTTCATTTGCTTGTTTTTTTAGTTCGCTTGAATAAATTGGTTGGACCCCCTCTTTCATACATTGGTTTTCAAATAGTTTGGTTTGGATTGGAAAGAGTAGGAAAGTTCATGCTTAAGTTGTAAAAGGAGCTTGTTTTTGACTGTGGCCTATGCTTTGTCATGTCATGCTTGGTATTGTTTTGGCTTTATGCTTAGTGATCTTTGTTGTAGCATGACTTGTTATAAACAATTGAGATTGCTTAATGTGCCTTGGAAGGATCATGCGTTGTTTTAGCATATTAAAGCATAGTATTGTGGTATTCTCCTTTGATGCTTTATTTGGGTTGGCTTGGCGCATGCTCACACCATGTTATGACTATCCAAAGTCACCATAGCCTTTATGATCCATTATTTTTCGACCTATAATATCACTTTATGCTTTAATCAATGATGTTTTGTCGCTCTGCATGATTATGGCCATTATTGCTCTCTTAGTTGGTCGCTCCCAGTCTTTTGCTAGCCTCCGTAACCAAGTATGAGTTCCACTCGTGCATCCAACTCCTAAAACCAAGTTATTCCAAAGAGTCCACCATACCTACATATTAGCATTTTCTATTCCAAGTATATTCATGTTTTTATCTACCTTTCGAATTAAACTTGTTATGTGAAAATTAGTGATTAAAGCTCTCATGAACTTGATGAGACACTTCACTTTTCTTGTACTTCATAAACTTCAACCATTGTGTCACCTATGTTGTATATGCTCGCACTTATATGTTGGGGATTAGCAGAACTATGCTGTCATGGGGAACACTTTTAACATTGCACTTGTACTTTGTACCTAGTTGATATCATGCTCTTTTGTCTATGGATGTCGTCGGTGTGAAATTAAAGGGGAGCTTGTAAGTCCATGGAGTTATGTATGTGTGTTAGAGAAACGCCTGGGACGCCAGTCTAATCCATGCCTAATCATGGTGGAAACCTGCAGCGTAACCATAATGAGTTGTCTATGAAGCATTCTTCTTATAAAAAAGAGATAGAGATTGAGAAAAAGAGAAACAAGAGATATGAGAAAAGAGGAAAGAGAGAAAAAAGCATCATTTTCCCATTGTAAATAAGAAGATTGCTGAGATGCTCGTTGTCTGCTTGCCTTGTCATTTTGATATGGGGATTCTTCCTATCATCGGGCAAGGGGTACCCCGTTGGCCCACTTTTGGTCAAGGAGCTCCTAAACCCTAAACCCTCAACCCTATTCTGCAAGGGTTACCCCGTTGACCCTGAAGGACAACCACCTAGTTCTAACAATAAATCTTCTTCGAGGAGCTCCTAAACCCTAAACCCTGAACCCTAAACCCTAAACGTGTGTCGGTTACGCTCAAAACAGGTCAAAACTGGGCGATACGTTGGACCGAATGGCCAAAACGTGGAAACCGGGCAAAAATCCACGGCTTCTTGGAAAACGGCCCGACTTCATGGAAAACACGACTAGCGTCTCACTTGTGTCGGCTACGCTCAAAACATGCAAATACTTGGTGATACGTTGGACCGAACGGCCAAAACGTGGAATCCGGGCAAAAATCCACGACTCCGTGGAAAACGGCCCGACATCGTGGATAACACGACTAGCGTCTCACATGTGTCGGTTACGCTCAAAACATGCCAAAACTGGGCGATACATTGGACCGAACGCTCAAAACATGAAAACCGGCCAAAAATCCACGACTTCGTGGAAAACTGCCCGACATCGTGGAAAACACGACTAGCGACTCACGTGTGTCGGTTATGCTCAAACATGCAAAATCTGGGCGATACGTTAGACCGAACGGCCAAAACATGGAAACGGGGAAAAAATCCACGACATCGTGGAAAATGGCCCGACTTTGTGGAAAACACGACTAGCGTCTCACGTGTGTCGGTTACGCTCAAAACAGGCAAAATCTGGGCGATACGTTGGAACGAACGGCCAAAACGTGTAAACCGGGAAAAAATCCACGACTTCGTGGAAAACGGCCCGACATCGTGGATAACACGACTAGCGTCTCACGTGTGTCGATTACGCTCAGAACAGGTCAAAACTGGACGATACGTTGGACCGAACTCTCAAAACGTGGAAACCGGCCAAAAATCCATGACTTCGTGGAAAACTGCCCGACATCGTGGAAAACAGGACTAGCGACTCACGTGTGTCGGTTATGCTCAAAACATTCAAAATCTGGGCGATACGTTGGACCGAACGACCAAAACGTGGAAACGGGGAAAAATCCACGACATCGTGGAAAACGGCCCGACTTCGTGGAAAAAACGACTAGCGTCTCACGTGTGTCGGTTACGCTCAAAGCAGGCAAAATCTGGGCGATACGTTGGATCCGGGCAAAACCCGTGCAGGAAGTTTTGCCGCGGCAGAGAAATGGCCCTTTTCTCTACCGCGGCAGACAGTGTACCCCTCCTTCACAAGCTGAAGGGCAGGGGTCCAAGGGGGGGTGCGTTCCCCGGGTATAGTAGGAGGGAGGTGGCGTGCCCCTGGGTCTGTGGGGAGTTGGGTGGGACGTGCTTTATGGGCAAAACACGTCGTTTTGAGTAAGATTTTCACCCACACAGACTCTAGCCAGAGTGTGGCGGCTCAAGTCAGAAAGCGTCCTTGGCCCCGTATTATCGAAAAATCTGGTTTAACGTATCCGTACGAGGATCAGCAGGATTTCGGTGTATTTGCCTCGTTACAATAGATGATTTGACTATCCAAAGTCAAATCATAGTAATATTATGGCTCACACCATGTTATGACTATCCAAAGTCACCATAGCCTTTATGATCCATTAGTTTTCGACCTATAATATCACTTTATGCTTTAATCAATGATGTATTGTCGCTCTGCATGATTATGGCAATTATTGCTCTCTTAGTTGGTCGCTCCCAGTTTTTTGCTAGCCTCCGTAACCAAGTATGAGTTCCACTCGTGCATCCAACTCCTAAAACCAAGTTATTCCAAAGAGTACACCATACCTACCTATTAGCATTTGCTATTCCAAGTATATTCATGTTTTTATCTACCTTCCGAATTAAATTTGTTATGTGAAAATTAGTGATTAAAGCTCTCACGAACTTGATGGCACACTTTACTTTTCTTGCCCTTAATAAACTTGAACCATTGTGTCATCTATGTTGTATATGCTTGCACTTATATGTTGGGGATTAGCAGAACCATGCTGTCATGGGGAACACTTTCAACATTGCACTTGTACTTTGTACCTAGTTGATATCATGCTCTTTTGTCTATGGATATCGTCGGTGTGAAATGAAAGGGGAGCTTGTAAGTCCATGGAGTTATGTATGTGTGTTAGAGAAACGCCTAGGACGCCGGTCTAATCCATGCCTAATCATGGTGGAAACCTACAGCGTAACCATAATGAGCTGTCTATGAAGCATTCTTCTTATAAAAAAAGAGATAGAGATTGAGAAAAAGATAAAAAAGAGATATGAGAAAAGAGGAAAGAGAGAAAAAACATCATTTTCCCATTGTAAATAAGAAGATTGCTGAGATGCTCGTTGTCTGCTTGCCTTGTCATTTTAGTCTAATTTAATCCAATTTCAGCAAGTTTGACTAAATTCGTCCACATTAATCGTTGCATCTTTGGTGATCCACCTAAGGGAAAACTTGCTGCTGTTCTACAAAACTCTGCACTTGGAGGCCCAACAACTGTCTACAGGAATAGAAGTGCGTAGACATCAGGTGACAAGATCAACAACGGAGGCAGAATATATTGTTGCTTCAGAAGCAGTGTAGGGAGCGGTTTGGATGAAGGAGTTCATAACCAAACTAGGTGTGATTCCTAGTGCGTTGGAGCCAATGGTGATATATTGTGACAATAATGGAGCCATAGCCAATGCCAAGGAACCAAGTCCTCACAAGAATTCCAAGCATATTAAGCGTCGGTTTCACTCCATCCATGAGCATGTCAAGAATGGAGATATAAAGATTTGTAAAATACACACGGATCTCGATGTAGCAGAATCGTTGACTAAAGTTCTCCCTAGGGAAAAACATGGTTAACACCAGAACTCCATGGGTGTTAGATTTATCACTATGTAACTAGATTATTGTCTCTAGTGCAAGTAGGAGACTGAAGGGAATATGCCCGAGAAGCAATAATAAAGTTGTTGTTATATGTATTCCAAGAATATGATAGATGTTTATTTTGCATGCTATAATTATATTAATTCGGAAATGCTAATACATGTGTGTTTAATAAACAAATAGAAGGTTCCTAGTTATGTCTCTCTTAAACTAGCTCGTTGATTAACAAGATGATGAAGGTTTCCTGACCATGGCATTGGATGTTGTTAATAATGAGGTCACAATATTAGTGGAATGATGTGACGAACATTCATCTAAAGTATAGCATTACAATCAAAGTCATTATGTTTATATTGCTATAACATCATACGAAGTTATCCTAATCCTCAGACCATGAGCATATCAATCACTAACATTGGAAGAGTATCTTGATAACATCAAATGTCACACCGTGAAAGGGTGACTATAAAGGTGGGTTCAGTGCTACGAAGGTGTTATGTAGAGGCTCATGGATCAAGAGTGGGATTTGTCCATCCCGATGATGGATAGATATACTTTGGGCCCTCTCGGTGATATCACATTGAGATAGCTTGCAGGCAAGTGATGTGATCACTAGAATATTATATCACAGGAACAAGAAAAGAGTGCGTGTTAGCAATGAGATCAAACTAGGTATGGAGATACGGATGATCGAATCTCAGACATGTAATATATTGCGAGGCAAAGGGATTTAGTTACTAGTGCTAAAGGTTGTCACGATCACAAGAAGTCATCGTTGAATGTGTGGGAGTCAGTATGGATCTCCAGGTCCCGCTTCTGGTTATTGATCCAAGAATGGTCTCGATCATGTCTGCATTATTCGCGAACCGTAGGGTGACACACTTAAGGGATACCAACAACATTTGGAGAAAATATGTTCTATACAAAAGAATTGCAAAGGGCTGGAATTATTTCAATGGACACCGGAATTGTTCCAAGTGAAATTGCTGAAATTGGTTCTGCATGTGATATTGAAATATTGCAGGGGTTTTTATATGAATGTTTGTTAATTAAAGTAATTAAAAAATTCTAAATAAAATAAATAAAAGTGTTTCATTAAATGAGACTTGCATTAAATTTGGTGAAAATTTAATACATGTGAGTGGGATTTTTTAGTGGAGGAATTTTATGTGAGTGGGAGCTCTACCCACATGGCCATCAACCATGGGAGGGGCTGCCCCTCCCCTATAAAAAGCCTCCCTCTCCTGCTCACAAATCACACTTCCTCGTGAAGGATATCTCTCCCACTAGAAATATTCTCCCATGGTCTCGGATTAGCGAGATACATGTTCCCAGTGGCATTTCGTCTAGAAGGAGTTGCTGCTTCCGCTGCATCGCTGGAGCGAGGAGGTGGAGGTTGTTCGGTGGCCTGAACGTGTGTGCGATCACGGATGCGCTGCTAAGTTGTGGCGCTAGACTTCTTCTCGATCCTGAGATCGGCAAGCGTTCGACTACTTCATCCACGAGTTGAACCTTGTCACACTTTGTCGGTCTACAAGGGTATATTCTCTATGGATGTATATCCACCCCTAGCTTGTATCTAGTAGATAGATCTTGGTGCTTAGTAGTTCCCATCATAGGATTTTTTTTGTTTTCTATGCTACGAACCCAATAGATATACCTCGGCACGCCTGTCCACAATGTCTACACAGGTTAACCCAGCCTCATACTTGCAGGTTATTACCTAACCATCCGCTCTCCCAGCTCTGGCATAGGCTACTCAGGAAGAACATTCTCCACCACCTCAACGAGCATGTCAAGAAGCTCAAGGATGTCGTGGGCAAACTCCATTCCATACAATCCGCAAACACCATGGGGCCTTCTCCCTACGAATGTTTCCACTGGTTCCGGAGGGCATACTACCCGCCTCGCCGAAGGGGAATCAAGTCGCCGCTACACCCTCATACAAGACCTTTAGAGACGGATCGTGGAGGCCCCCGAGGCAAAAAAAAGGCAAACCTGTAAGCGAAACTAAAGACCGCATAGGATCTGGCGGCTAAGACTGCCGATGACCTAGAGAAGCAGCTCAAGGAATACAATGCTCGTACTCCAGCCCCCGTAACCAGCAAGCAGGGCCGTCGGGGCGACCAGTCACTCTCCAGCAGTAGTGTGAAATCTGAGAGCCATGAGAGTTGGCTCCAGTATAACCCGCATGCTGAGTGTCGCGCTCACCGAAGGGACAAGCGATGCTCGAATAGGAAGGAAGCTCCAACTAGCCGATGTCGGGATCAACCAGTCCAAGCAGAGGAGACGGGCATCGGCCCCAACCTAGAGGGAGCTCCAAGGGCAAAATGGGAAAGAGCTCGAGACGACCACGAAGGCAACAATCCCGATGCAGTACACAATGATGAAGCTGAGGAAGCTCGTCGACGCGAGCGAAGGCGCGAACGACATGAAAGGTGACAAGAGCAGCGACGCTACACTTAGGACGAGTACGACCAAGAATATGAAGACTGGGACGCACGACTGATCAGCGGGTGCATGCTAACTTGTTAAGGAAATAAGGCACACTAATAATTGGCATATCTTTTTGCTCGAAAAGAAAATACGTAGTAACAAATCTCATAGAAACAGCATGTAGCCACAGAATGTATCAACGTAGACACCAACAGACTAGCTACCGAAGTAACCGAACATCTGGATGACATAACAGAGAAGGGCAAAAGACGAAGGTAGAGTACACAATCATTTTATGGCGTGCTAGGTGCTAGGTGCGTGCTACTAGTGAGGCAGAGGAGGTAAAAGCTTGGTCTACTGAGGGTTGGGTGGCCTGGAGTTGGCCGCAGAGACCCTGGAGCCCCATTCCAGCAGCTCTTTGCTGGTGTCGTCCTTGTGCGCGATCACCTCGATGAAGCACAGGGAGTCCTTCTTCTCCCCCAAAGCCGTCTCTATCGCCGCTGTCAGCTCCTCCTCGCACTTCACCTGAAAGAATTACAGCACCCCATCAGCAAAAACTCCCCGAGCTCTGCAGTTCTTGTGAGCATCTTGGCTATGGACAGTTGCTTACCTTGGCGGTCCAGCAATTGCCCTCCCCATTGTGGATGGCGTCCACCAGGCCGGTGTAGTTCCAGTTCTTGATGACATTGTAAGGTCCGTCATGGATCTCCACTTCGATGGTGTACCCGCCATTGTTGATCAGGAAGATTATGCTGTTCTGCCCGCACCGCAGCATCGTCGACACATCCTGGGCTGTCACCTGCAGGTAGTTGCCCACAAAGACCACATTAGAAACACACAATCATTTTTGCCGATAATACCAACATAACAGGGTCGTCAGGCGAGAAATATCACCTGGAAGCTCCCATCACCAATGCAGGCGATCACACGCTTGTCATTTGCCCCCTGGGCGTATCCAAGCAGTGCACCGACTGACCATCCAATTGAACCATACTGCATTTGGAATTCATACCTGAAGTGTCCAAACAACCCTGCTCAGTATACAAGGCAAATAACAAGAAACCATACACGGTTACAACAGTGTAAGACTTACCCACAGCCCTCAGGCAGCTTCAGCTTCTGGCAGTTGAACCAGGAATCACCAGTCTCTGCGATCACCGCACTGTCACCTGTAAGCATCTTCTGGATGTGCTTGAAGAGCACATTGACACGCAGAGGCTCATTCTCTTCGCACTGCGGCAGCTGGCCGTCAGGCACAAAGATCCTCTTGTAGTTCTCATAGGCATTGGTGTTCTTCTTAACCCGCTTCGCCAGTTCAGACAAGTATTCCTTCATCATGACGCAGCCGAATGCCGGCCCGTTCCCAACAATGACACGGTCAGGCTGAACGATGATGGCCTTGTCCTTCTTGAGGAGGAAAGAGTAGCCAACAGAGCTGTAGTCATTGAAGATAGGGCCTGCGAAGAGGTAGGCGTCGGCCGACTCAACGATCTCTGCACAGAATGCGGTGCTGACTGCGCCCCAATAGGTGCCAAGGAAGTGGGGGTGCGTCTCTGGAACAAGGCCCTTGGCCGATGGCATTATCGCATAGGCATAGCCACTGGCATCCACAAGGTCGACGAAGGCCTTCTGTGCTTTCGCAACGCGCAGTTTGGGGCCACCAACAAGCACCGGCTTCACAGCCTTGTTCAGGAACTGGACCGTTGCCTCCACTGCAGCCTCGAGCCCCATCTTGTTGCTCATCCTGCAATTACAGAACACAGTTCAATTCATCCTTCAATTTCACAACACAGTTCATTTCGTTAGAATTGTTAGCCAAACACAGTTTATTTCGTCAGGGGGCTAATCAACTTACAGTGAAATATCACAAAACACTCATTAAATTCGTCAGATCAGATAGCCCAAAGAGCATCAGCGTTTTCACTATCCCAGTATAGGAATACTAGTGGTTCAACGAGGCACATTATTTGGGTAATACTAAAATCCTAGCAGATCATGAAATTCATCAGATAACTCAAAGAGGTAGCATCAACATGCAAATCAAGAGTCAAGACATAGCAGTCTACGCACTGGATAATTTGGTGGAAATGTTCAACGGTCCAAAGTTATTCACAACATGATCCAAAATAAGCACAGTTGAGTCATGGAAACTTGAAAGCAATACACGAAAAGGCTTTTTAGGAGAAGAAACGAGAAGGATTAGTACCTGGGAGCGAGGAAGAAGGGGACTGGGTCACGGGTGAAGGTGGGGTGAGGTATCCCGGGCAGGTTGCAGCTGATGCTGAGGTACACCGGCTTGCTCTCCCTCAGCGCCGTCGAAATGGCCGTATCGATCTGCTCGTGCGCGTCATCCAGATTGGTCACCACTGCCTGAATTGAGGACAAACAAACCAACCAACCAACCAGATCAAGAGCCGCTCCTCAAACCAAACAAATTACTGGAGTACTTACATCGGTTTGGGAAAATCACAGGAATCAGGAAGAGGCAATGCATGTCGTGAAGGCGCGCGTACCTGGTGGCATGTGACGGTCTGGAAGCAGCGGAGCTCCTGGGAGAAGTCCGGGACGCCGATGGTGTGGTGGAGGATGCGGTTGGTGCCGTAGTCGTTGGAGTTGGGCCCGCCGGCGATGCAGATGACGGGCAGGTTCTCGCTGTAGGCGCCGGCAATGGCGTTGAGGACGCTGAGTCCGCCGACGGTAAAGGTGACGGCGCAGGCGCCGACGCCGCGGGCCCGCGCGTAGCCGTCGGCCGCGTACCCGGCGTTGAGCTCGTTGCAGCAGCCGACGAGGCGCAGCCCGGGCTCGGCGACGAGGTGGTCGAGCAGCGTGAGGTTGAAGTCCCCCGGGACGGCGAAGACGTCGCTGACGCCGACCTGCACGAGCCGGCGCGCCAGGTGCCGCCCCAGCGACGCCTCGCCGGCCGCCAGCGGCGCGGGGTGGGAGGACATGATCGGGCACCCCGGCGCCGACGCCGGGCAGCCCACCGCGCCGTTGACCGCCGTCGGCGACGGCCCGTCCACGGAACCGATGCGGGTGTCCATCACGATCCGGGTACACGAGTGGGGTGGCAGGCGAAGCAGCAGAGCAGAGACGGTGGGGGTTTGGGTTTGGTGAATATTCTAGGACCTGCTGGAGATTTTCTGGAGTCGTTGCTTTGACGTGTGTTGGGTTTGGTCTTCTGGGAGAGGCAGGTGTCCTCCTTTTTATACGTAGGTGGCACACGGAGAGTTAATCGAGATTTACGTACAAAGATAGGGGTGTTCCTACAAAATCGTCTATACTTTTCTTCGGGGAGAGGAAAAACCACGGGCCTCGCCGCGGTGGGAGCTGGCAGCTGGCACGGGGGACGTACTTATCGCGGTGTTTGACTGGGGACCACATGTCGGTTACCAATCTGAGGATTGGCCGCGCGAGCAATGAATGTCTCATTCGTTTTCGTGGCGATACGGTGTTGGGCGCGCGCGCGGTTGGGCGGTATTTGGTTTGGGGCGCAAGTCGCGGTTTCGGGTCTTGTTTGCTGCGCAAGTTGGACTCGCTCGCTCGCTCGCTCGATCCAGCGGCAAGGCAAGGGGCGACCACCCACCTGTGACTGTCTCTGAGAAGCTGCTGCCAGGCGTGCAAGTGGCGCACTGGTGCCACCATATGGCATGGGGCGACACTGCCGCGCAATCAACCGTGGGATTGTCGTCATGGACACGCTTCCAAGGAGGAGAACAACATCTGCAAACATTGTCGCCGCCATCAATGGCCGAAGCCTTGCGGTGCTTTTGCAAACACAACATCTTACACAACAATGTCCTCGCCAACTAAGATGGACAAATGGACGTTGTCAATCCTTCAGTCAGCATCCCCGTAGATCACTAATGCCCGACCATCACCGGAGAAGGCGAGATCAAGACGGTTGACCCAACATTCGTCGGATCTGACTAGAGAAAAATGACTCATGCGGAGACGATTGCCGTCCACCAGGCCAATCTTCCAGCCAAGAACCCCTTAGCACCAAACCAAAGCTCCCTACCCAGATCTAGGATTGCACCTCCAGCTCCGCCTCAAGAGGATCCGAGAGGGAAGAAAGGGAAACCGCCGCTATCGCTCACCGATCAAAATCTTGCACACCAATGACACCATCCAACCTCTAGGAGGCCCCAAACCCTAGCACCCAAGGTCAAGTCTGCCCAAATATCGCCCGAACAGGCCAACCCTGGGAGGCGTAGGGCAAGGCTAGGAGGGGCCACTGAGATCGACTGACGCTGGATCTAGAAGGGGCATGATGTCGACGACAACCAATCCACGTGAGGAGCCATGAGCGGCCCTACGGGAGGAACCACATGGGAGGGTCCCCATCACCGCCATCGGCCATGCAGGTTTTGCCTGGTGGCGGCAGGGGGTAGGAGGGGAAGAAGGGTGATGACGAGGGTCGACGAGGGTCACCGCCCGAGTCGTCCTCGCTAGAGCGAGGCACGAGAAGGTGGTGCATGCAGTATATGGCACGCATGCTAGTAAAGCATTGTGAGGTAGAGAGAAATTATGTGTTAGGAACCTTGTAAGTGATGCGCGATCATGGCATCCACCACAACTTTAGCTCTATGTGTAACGCAAATGATGATATCGTACATCATCTATTGAAATAACTTAGTTTGCGACAGTGCCATGTCTAATGTCCTGGTACTTCTTCTATCCAGAAATAAATAAGAGGTCGTTTGACATTCAGGTATTTATTTCATTTAGTAAAAATGAAATAAATACATGGATTCATTTCATTTATATTATAATTTTAAAAAACATCCATATGTTTGGTTATCACCGGAATTTGCAAATGATGGATCTGAGATAGGAATTGGGTTTACCCATGGATATTTCGATAGATTTGCAAATGAAATGACAGCCCAATTCCGTGGCAACCAAACAGCATAGGAATGGAATTGCAAAATGAATTTTTGGATTCCATGCCCAAATAATCGATACCAAACGACCTCAAGTGACTTCAATTTGTTTAGATTCACATGTATCTAGACATATTTTAGTCTGCATATATATTTAAATCTAAATAAAGTCAAGTCAGTTATTTCTAAACGGAGAGAGTACTTTTTTATCTACGAATTCTCTACAGAATAGTTGAAAAACACTTGTTTGATAAGAGAAGGATGTGATATAGGAGATTAGGAGTAGTATGCAAGAAGATGTCAGAGGTTCTCACGTTTTGGCGTCATCACCCTTTCTTTGAGGATGACAAAGTCCTTATATACATTTGTGCTTCGCGATGCCCATAGTAGCACGTAGGATGTTGACAAGCCTCTCCCAAACAGGAGACATGATATTGTTTCATTTGTACGAATTGCAGCAAACGAAGACTCCGCATACATTATACGTGGGCAATCTCTTGAACTTGATTCTGTAGTATTTGAATGCTTGTTTAGACCCACCGATGGCATCGACCTATGGACAGGTGGCTACCATGCGAGAGATAAGAGCTCATTTTCTTATAGCAACTCTAACGGTACACGTAAATGCACAAACTATATTGCACAAACTGTAAAACATGTTTACAGTCCACGAAAAATATATTTTACGGTGCGAAACGTAGCCGAATAGACTAGACGCTATAAATTGGAACTAGCTCCCTCCCCTCGCCGGAACTAGCCCGCCTGGAGCCGATTCATCGGAAATTGGTACAAACATGGTCGGAATCGAAGCGGGGTGACGGGATTTGCGAGCGGTGGTGCACGATTTTACGAACGCAACGAGGATTTTACGGACGTGGGTGGTGGAGAAAGTAAAGGTTTGGACATGTACCTCCCATCGGAACGCTACATGTACCGGCCGCGGGATCGCGTTCTCGTGCCATTGTAAAAATTTACAGGCCGGGCCATTTTACAGGCCCCGCTAGCTCGACCAATCGCTCGCTAAACTGTATTGTCCCCAAAATTTTACAATTTTGGTCCGTTTACAGACTCCGATAGAGTTGCTCTTAGATCTTTTAAAATGTTAAACCATAGGTGTAAAATCAGGTAAGTTGCGCCACAAAAATATAATTGCACGAGAAACGTTCGCAAATTCCTGGTAAAAGTGAAATCTAGTAGTGTATCTATTTTGCTACAGTACCTCTTTAGTAAAATTGCAGTTCAACCGACAGATTTTGGATGTGGTGTCCTATCGATGACAGTCCCAAACGTACAGATACAAGTGCAGGAAGTTACATGACTATATCATGCGCTACGACCCTAGATATCCTTACAAAGTTGCAGTAATATAAATAAGAGCAACATTTGTTAAGTGTAGTAGTAGCAAGAGTGCGGGAAACACGATTTGCCAGCCCATCGGAGAGAAAGGAACATCGATCGAGAGAAACAGCGTCGATCCCGCGCCCCATGTAAAACCTAAACCCTCCCACCGGTTTTCTGCCTTTCCGCCCCGAGCTTGAAAACATGCCTTCGCTCCGAGACAAAAGAGTTGCCAACATGCATGTGCGGCCGTCCGCAAGAAACGACTCACTCGTCAGCATTCTCCATGGTAAATTGGTAATCACCTTGACTACTTTGTTGCCAGTAGTATATGAAAAGGGCCACTTTGCTAGTTCTAGGAAATAAATTACTCCCTTAGATCGAAATTAATATTCTTTAATTTATCTCACCTTGACTACTTTGTTGCCAGTTGTATATGAAAAGGGCCACTTTGCTAGTTCTAGGAAATAAATTACTCCCTTAGATCGAAATTAATATTATTTAATTTATCTCACCTTGACTACCTTGTTGCCAGTAGTATATGAAAAGGGCCACTTTGCTAGTTCTAGGAAATAAATTACTCCCTCCGATCGAAATTAATATTCTTTAATTTATCTATATTTAAATGTATCTAATATTAAAACATGACTAGATACATATGAATCTATATAAATCTGAGAACATTAATTTGGATCGAAGGGAATGGAAGAAATCCTGGCTGGATGATCCGTGGTGAAGAGATAAAATGCAGCGATGATCCGTGGTGAAGAGATAAAATGCAGCGTTACACGTTTGAAAAGCTACTCCCTCCGACCCAAATTAATTGACTTAGTTTTGTCTAGATTCGGACGTATCTAGCACTAAAACAAATCTAGATACATTCGAATCTAGCTAAATTTAAGTCAATTAATTTGGATCGGAGGGAGTAGTAAGTCTCAGCCGGTGCTGTGTTTCGTCATCTATAAAGTCAGCTTAGAGCCTTTGACTGAAAAATAATCAGCAAAGGATGCAGCCACTACCTATACAAGAAAAGGAGTAACCGATCGATCACCTCAGCCACAAGCTAATACTCCCTCCGTTTCAAAATATAAGATGTTTTAGTTTTGTAAATAGAGTGTATCTAAACCTATTTTAGTGTGTAGGTTTATCTAGATTTAGAATGAACTACACACTAAAAAAGTCTAAATACACGCTAAACTACTCCCAGCCTGACACCACATCCAAGCGCGCGGCTGCTGTGCCCAACTCTTGTACGTTCCCGTTCTTCTGCGTGGCCGTGGAAGCTAGAACTCGAACGTGGCAAAAGAGTCAAACCCAGTGTGCTCGCTCGATCCATTCGGTTGGTCGCTCCGTCGGCATCACTGAGCCCACAATTGTAGTTAGTCAGTAGTAGTATGTTGTTTACAGTAACAGCCTATCATGGTGCACGTGCACGCGCCGTCACATTCTTTGGCCGGGCGGACGTACACTAGTAGAATCCAGGCCATTTGCCCCGGTTTGTAAGGACCTTTAGTCTTGGATTGCGAACCGGGACTACAAAAGCAGAACTAAAGGTCCAAGCTTTAGCTCCGGTTCGGTTGTGAACTAGAGGTCTAACCACGTGGCCTGCTAGGTGCGCTGGACGGCATGACATTTAGCCGGGTCGTGTTACGAATCGGGACTAAATGTTCTCTTCCACGGTAGCATTTTGGCCATTTGGCTGCCACAGTAGGGATGGGGTTTTAGGGTTTTGTGTTTTCTTTTTAATTTGTGTTTTGTGTTCAATTATTTTTCATTATGTGTTTTTATTAGAAACAAGTTTTCATATACATACAGAACGCTACTACACGGTACTTGTATACATTGACGCAATATATAATATAACTTCTCTTACAAGCATACATGGAGTCCCAACCGGGTCCAGAGCATGTCTATTTGATTACATGAAGATCATTACATGGATGCTTTAGGGTCTACGTATAGAGTATTCTCCGCGTGGGTCTATGACCCCATCGACAAAAAATGCAGCAAATTTCTTTTGGATTGCTATTAGGCAGTCCTCTGGTAGGAGCTTGTCCCGCATCGCGTCCAACTATATAAAAACGAGATCGTATGAATTAGACTCAACATAACTTTTTGTAATAGAAATAAAGGGTGAATATATTGTTTACTTACTCGAACATTTTCCGAGGACTTCTCAATACTGATGCGAATGAACTTGCACACGTAGAATCCACATAGATTAGTTCCCTGTGGCTGCCTCGCACACTTTACAAAAATAGAATTCAATCAAATAATAACGCTAGCATGATAAATGTACATAAACTAGAATTAAATAGATGCGCGGACTTAGCTCGTACTACTTACCGAGAGTGATTTAAAAAATAGCTCCTCACGTCATTGACCGCGGACATGGTTTTTGAACTGTGTTCAAACCCTACCCGACAAAGAAAATTAATGTATGAGTTAATAACTACTTGATATCCCAGAAAATGAACGAAAGAAACTGATATAGTGCGATAATGGTTGAAATTACCTCTGGAGCGCATCGATAATGTTGCGGTAGTTTTCAATGTCTTTGTTTAGTGAGTCCATGATGTGAACTCTTCCCAAGTCAAGTGAAATGCTTAGAAGAATCAAGTGGTACCTACGCAAGGTTTACATACGTCAGTAACTTATTATTTACACTGAACATCGAGTAAGCAAAAATTAATGTGTACAAAAACTCAATTGCCGTCGTGGTAAGAAAATAGTATTTCATTACAGAAATATTGTTTCGTGAGAAACCGCAACAAGTTGTGCTCGACCTCCAGTGATTTATCCTTTAGTATAGCTCCATGAACTCGATGTGGGTCAATGAACCCAAATCCATTGGTAGCCTTTCTTTTACAATCGAGCATCTTCATTTTGCATCATTATATATAGCGTACAAAAGAATATAGTGAGTATACTTACCGGCAATAAATTGAACAAGATGAGATAGAGACCTAATTACATAAATAAAGTAATCACTTACAGACAATACGAACTGAGGATAGTTTTGTCGAGTTCCTTTAGATTGAATAACTGAAATAATTCTGTAAATTGAATAGGGACCTCGTCATCAGTGAAGTAATGCGATTTCCGAACTTTCAGTAAGAGCCAATGTCGTTGTTCTTTTGATGCTTTCATGTACCATTCATGGAATCGTCGCATTTGTGTTAGCATATCCCGAAGCCTCTCAGAACTGACCAGAGGCTCCCCGTGAACAAATTTCGGTGCTACCTCAGCCTTGGGCATATCGCCATGAATAATTTCATGAATAGACATACCACATTGCTTGGCCAATATCCTAGCCATTTCCGGATCCATAGGTTCTACCGCATATAGTTGAGGTTCGGTTATGTTCACCTGGAGTGGGGGGAGCGATTGGTTTGCTTGTTTCCCCAGCTGGGGAACATCTCTTTTGGTTCTTCGGCTACCACTCGATTGTTTTGCTTGTTTCCCCAGCTGGGGGACGTCTGTTCTGATGCTTCTGCTACCACTCGATTGTTTTGCTTGTTCCCCCTGGTGGGGAACCTCTTTTGTGATGCTTCCTCTACCGCTTGATCTCTTCTGTTTTAGTGTCTTCTGAAGACATCGTGTATAGTCATCTGGCGCATTTAACTGAGCTTGGGATGGCTGCGTCAGTAAATTCCTAAAGTGCTCCTTGGTTTCCGGTTTTATTTGGACCTCTGGCTCAGGTTGTTTCTTCTTAAAATGAGCATCCACTTCGGCCCGTACGACCGCATCGGTCTCCTCATCGGTCAGGTCGTAAGCCCTCTTGGGAGGAACCGGCGGTATTCTTGGGAGGGGCAACAACTGTCGCTTTGGGCGTCGGTTATCGCTCGACGGAGCGGTGGTATTCTTCCGCTTTTGGCCCTTAGTGGGTGGAGGCGGCTGCGTAGATTGAGATGGACTCGTGTTGGGGTCATGGATTGGACTATTACTTGGAGGTGGACTTGGAGGAGACGGTGCACTAGGAGGAGACGGTTGCCTTGGAGGTGATGGATTGTTTCTCGGTGGAGAAGGTGGCCTTGGTGTCGAGCCTAGAAACTTGATGTATTCTTTTTTCCAAAGAATGAAGCCACTCGTGACTTCTCCCAGTGTCGTCTCCCCTTCACCTCCAGGGATGTCAAGCTGTAGTGACTGACACATAGGTAGAATTTTATCCACACCGACACGAGCATAGCCAGCTGGAATTGGATTGCAATGGTAGGTCGCTCCTGGTGCAGAAGGTATAGCAAAGCCGACCGCCACCTTCATGGAAATATTCTTCAGTTTAACATGCAGCTCACAACTGGTCTTCTCCTTAATTGCATCCACGGGGTACACATCCATCGTTGCATCATTACCGTGGCCCTCCGTGGAAGACACGCTGCTTTTCCGTTGCGATGGGCCGACCGTACTGTCCGGTGTAGGATCTTGCTATCGGAGTCCTTTAAGTTCATTAAGCTCCTGGCGATGCTCCTACAGCATGGCTTCAAACCTCACGAACCGCTCTGTATCCTCCTCTTTTTGCCGCTTTGTTCTTCTCGATCGGCTTCTGTACGTGTCACGGTGCTCGGGAAACCCGATAACCCATGGATAAGAAGGTCCAGACCCTCTTGTTCGTCCAGCCTTTTCAGGATTCTCGAGAGCCTTTGTCAGCTCATCGTTCTCTCTGTCGGGAACAAACGTTCCCTCTTCAACCTCTTTTATCACTTTAACAAGTTTTTCTTGGGTGAAGAAATTTCTTCGGCTGCAACAATCTCGCATGTTTCTGGGTCTAATGATGCTCCATGCCTGAATACCCAATTTCTTGACCTCAAGGGCCAACTAGACGTAGCTGGAGTGACCCCTTTAGCCTCCAGGTCAGCCTCAACTTTATCCCACCTAGGCATGGCACTCATGTAGCCACCTGTGCCCATATGATGGTGATATTTCTTTTTGGCTGCATTTAACTTATTTTTTGCTGATATTGCCTTAGCTGGTTCCGAGGTCTTGTATTCCACAAATGTGGCCCAGTTATCCTGCTGCAACTCTAGTGGGTCAACGAATGGAGGAGTTGTTTTCTTCAAGACATACTTGTGGTACAATCTTTTTTTCCATTCCTTGAATAGTTCGGCCATCTTCTTAAGAGCAAAGTGCTTGACTTTCCTCGTCATTTGCTGTGTGAGCTCATCAGTCTCCAAGACTGGTAGGGTGAAATGTGTCATGAGAGAATTCCACATCGTATCTTTCACTCTGTCATCTACAAAACTAGCCCCAGTTGGATCCTTTTTCTTTCCTAGCTTGTTCCAATTTCACGTGGTGATCGGGACTTTGTCTCTAACAATCACTCTGCATTGACTTGTAAATGCATTCACAGCTTCTTTGGGCTCCAGCGGTTGACCTTGCGGAGAGACTAAGTCAATGCTGAAACGAACATTAGCGGGCAACTGATGTGTCGGGCCTCTTGTCTTTGTAGAAGATTGGCCGGAAGCGGAGGTCTAAGAGAAGAAACATTCGTCATTACATATATACGAATCAATTAGTGCATCTATACTAGTGAACGATCGATAGAGGCTTTATATACCTCAACGGAGTTTGTCATTATTATGGTGTCTTCACCATGGTCTCCACCATGGTCAGCACCATCGTCTCCACTATATTCTCCACCATCGTATCCTCCAGACAAATTAAGATATTCACAGCCATCATAATAAGACCCCCCAGTACCATCATCTATCATGTTGAGAAGCTCCTCTTCATTCTGTCTACCGTCCATAGCTTAACTAATACAGAAAAAGAATATTGCATTAAGTAAAAGAATATTACAACTGCGACAACTCGGATACAGTACTTAGTGATTAAGATAAAGTACAATAATATAAGATAAAATACATTATTAATACATCACCGGAGAATAGCTCGGTGCATTATAGGATAAAGTATAAGAAAAAGTACATTATTAAGATAAAATACATTATTAATACATATCAAACTAGCGAACGCGGCTGCCGCGTTCTATGCTACGGGAGCTCTGCAGCCACAGAAGAGGAACCATCACTAGAGAATAGCTCGGGTGAGATCCGTGAACCTGCCAGATATTGGAGAACCTAGTCTCCAAAAGATACATGTATCGTCGTACATGCTCGTCCTCCTCCCTGATACGACGACATACCACCTCCTCGGGGGCTGGCTCCCTCTGCACCACTCCTGGACCTCGTGGATGCCACCAAAGAAGCTCCGGGTCGACGATGATACCCGGATTCCTCACCAAGGTACGAGTCCCGACAGGTAGCACCTCCCAGTGCCAACCCGGCGGAGCCCAGACTTGGACATCCCCGACGGAGTCCAGTAGGCTCGGACAAGGTGGACGCGGCATAACTAAATAATAGCAATAAACAATCATAAAACATAAACAGTAACTAAATCACTAAGTATTGCCCTAATAACACTAACCCTAAACCTAACACTAACTAAAGTAAACCTAATTAACTAAGTATTCTAACTAACCCTAGATAAATACCAATATTAATAACTAATACTACTAACTAACACTAACCAAAATACTAATACTACTAACACAAATACTAATACTACTAATAACACTAACACTACTAATAACACTAACACTAACACACTAACTAAAATACTAATACTACTAACTAACACTAACCAAAATACTAATACTACTTATTTACAAACACTAACACTACCACTAACCAAAATTAACTAATAACACTAACTAACCAAAATACTAATACTATTAACACTAACACTAACACTAACACTAACAAAAATACTAATACTTCTAACTAACACTAACCAAAATCCTAATCCTAATACTACTATTAACCAAAATCCTAATACTACTATTAAACAAAATCCTAACACTACTACTAACCAAAATTAATCCTAACTTAATAACCCTAGCTAATTAACCCTAACTAATAACCAAAATTAACACTAACCTGAGGCGGGGCGGAGACGACGGCGAGGCGGAGACGACGCGGGCGGAGACGACGACGAGGCGGCGGCTCTCGGTGCGGGGCGGCACGGCGGCTCGACGCCGGACGGGGCAGCGCGGAGACGCGGCGGGGCGGCGCAGGGCGGAGACGGGCGCAGGCGGCGGTGCGGGGCTCCTTCTCACGGGCGCGGGTGGCGGTGCGGCGAACGGCGTGGGCGCGGCGCAGGGAAGAAACAGCAATCTCCGGGTCGTGCCACGACTCGGGGCGGGGTGGGGTATTTATACCACCCCCCGTTTAGCCCCGGGATGTAGTACGAACCAGGGCTAAAGGTTATTTTTGGCGCCAAAACCAAAAATGGTTTATAGTTTTCAGAAAATTATGTATTATATATCAAAATTTTCAGAAAAAGAAGATCTATAATTTAAATCTATTATCATACTTTATTATACAACTTAAATGAAATTATCTATTATTTAACAAGTATTACATTTAGTAGAAAATGTTCACAAAAAATAATAAAAATATAGTTTATTATTTAAAAATGGAAAAATACATATAATACCAAAATATTCACAAAAATATAGTAGAAATGTTCTGCCGCCATTTCCCCCGCTTCCCGCCATGTTCTCCCGCCATTTTCCCCGCTTCCCGCCATGTTCTCCCGCCATTTCCCTCGCTTTCTGCCATGTTTCTCCCGCCATTTCCCCCGCTTCCCGCCATGTTCTCCCGCCATGTCCCTCTATATCTAGGCCGACCGCCATGTCCATCGACACATCCACACCTTCTCTCTCACAACAATGGACACCGCTTACTGGGCTTTTCTGACGCTCGAGGAGACCGAGGCGATGTGCGCCTCTAGCTACCCATGCCCGCAGGGGGTACCGGCTGCCCGCTGGCTGGATGCTGAGCGCTGGAGGGGTTCCTGTTCCTCCTGTGCCTCAAGGTTCGGCCCGCCAGGCGGCCATCACGAACCACTTCTACCTCGATCTCACGCCGGAGGAGCGGATGGATCCCCATTGGGGTCCCGGCAACCTCGACACCTGGAATGCTTTCTTCGCAAACCGGCGGGAAAAGGATCTCGCCAGGTACGAGGGTGACGGCCCACCCCCAGTGAACCACAACGAGGTTGGTCGCCGCCTGTGGTGGGCGAACCGGACTATCGCCGGTGTGATGCGCTACATCGCCATGGGAGACCATCCTCGCCTGAGGTACCCGCACTTTCACCAGCAGCATAGCCACAAGAATGGTGGTGGTGGTGAAGGCCTAGGGTGTACTGGGGTCGTCATCTGAGAGCCTCCTCCCCCGCGCGTCGTGAATCCGAGGTCGGAGGATCCATCTGCGTGCTACCAGGAAGGGCTGAGGATCCATCCGCGTGCTACGAGCGACGACGATGACGATGACGATTCCGAAGACGACCCAGAAGCTGTGTACTACAGGGCTAGATATGATTATGACTAATTTTTTATGTTTTAATATTAATAAATGTCTGGCCACAACAAGTTGCAATACTACCTATTGAGATCGAGATAGTTCATATCCATATACATATAAGAGGATCATTAAAAATAAAGGTTTAATAATATTGTACATCACCAACATCCACACATGTTAGGGTTTCTTCTAATCCATAACCATGGAGCATCTTCCTTACTTAACGGGATGCTTGGGTAATCCTTCACAGCGAAGGGAGGAATTTCATGAAACTTATCATAATCGTCTGACATATCTGTCTTATCCTCCTCCCCCACGATGTTTCTTTTTCCTGAAAGAACTATGTGGCTCTTTGGCTCATCGGATGCTGTATTCTTTTGCTTATCTTTCCTTTTTCTTGGTTTGGTAGACATGTCCTTCACATAAAAAACCTGAGCCACATCATTGGCTAGGACAAATGGTTCATCTCTATACGCAAGGTTGTTGAGATCCACTGTTGTCATTCCGTATTTCTTGTCTACCTCAACCCCGCCTCCTGTCAGCTTGAACCATTTGCACCGAAACAAAGGAACCTTAAAAAAAGGTCCATAGTCAAGTTCCCATATCTCCTCTATGTAACCATACTATGTATCCTTTTGCCATTCTCGTCTGTTGCATCAAATTGGACACCACTGTTTTGATTGATGCTCTTTTTATCTTGGGCGGTCGTGTAAAATGTATTCCCATTTATCTCGTACCCTTGGAAAGTTAATATAGTCGAAGATGGTGACCTGGCCAACAAGTACAACTGATCTCCAACATTTATGTCATTCATGAGATGTGTCTACAACCAACCGCCGAAAGTCCTCATATGTTCATCTCTAATCCAGGAGCCAGGCTTCCCCGGGTTGTTGGAGTGTACAATATTCTTGTGTTCCTCGATATACGGAGCCACCAAGGTGGAACTTTGCAGAACTGTGTAGTGTGCTTTAGTGAGAGAATGTCCGTCCATACATATCCTTGCTTTCTTTCCTAGCGTGCCTTTTCCACTAATTCTACCCTCATGCCGTGATTCAGGAACACCGATGGGCTTAAGGTCAGGAATAAAGTCAACACAAAACTCAATGACCTCCTCTGTTCCATATCCCTTTGAGATGCTTCCTTCTGGCCTAGCACGGTTATGAACATATTTCTTTAACACTCCCATGAACCTCTCAAAGGGGAACATATTATGTAGAAATACAGAACCAAGAATGTTAATCTCATCGACTAGGTGAACTAGGAGGTGAGTCATAATATTGAAGAAGGATGGTGGGAACACCAACTCGAAGCTGACAAGACATTGGACCACATCTTTCTGTAACCTTAGTAGACTATCTAGACTGATTACCTTCTGAGAAATTGCATTTAGAAACGCACATAGCTTCACAATGGGTACTCGAACATTTTCCGGCAGGAGTCTCCTCAATGCAATCGGAAGTAGCTGGGTCATAAGCACGTGGCAGTCATGAGACTTTAGGTTTTGAAATTTTTTCTCTGCCATATTTATTGTTCCCTTTATGTTCGACGAGAAACCAGACGGGACCTTGATACTGTAAAGGACTTCAAAAAAGATTTCCTTCTCTTCTTTGGTAAGAGCGTAGCTAGTAGTACCTTCAAACAGCTCTGGATGCATGTCGTCTCGGTCTTTTATACGTTGTTGGTCCTGCCGTGCTTCAGGTGTATCTTTTCTCTTCCCATACACGCCCAAGAAGCCTAGCAGCGTCACGCAAAGATTCTTCGTCAGGTGCATCACATCAATTGTAGAGCGGACCACTAGGACTTTCCAATAGGGTAGCTCCTAAAATATAGATTTCTTTTTCCACATGGGTGCATGTCCGACATCGTCCTTCGGAACAGATTGTCTACCAGGACCCT
The DNA here is from genome assembly GCA_910589775.1 of Avena eriantha. NCBI lineage: Eukaryota > Viridiplantae > Streptophyta > Magnoliopsida > Poales > Poaceae > Avena > Avena eriantha. The sequence continues at coordinate 584,473,746 of OU342743.1, read as the reverse complement.
TTCCAAAGATTACTTTTAAACCCTTCACCATGTCAAATACATCATCACCAGTACGGCGGATAGGCTTACACCGGCTGTCTGCCTCACCATTGAAATGCTTACCTTTCTTTCTTAGGATGTGCGAGGGCGGAAGAAAACGACGATTCCCCGGGTACACATTCTTCTTACATTTATCCAAATATATACTTTCAGTATCGTTTAAACAGTGTGTGCATGCATTGTATCCCTTGTTTGTCTGTCCTGAAATGTTACTAAGAGCAGGCCAATCATTGATTGTTATGAATAACAACGCTCGTAGGTCAAATTCCTCCTGCTTGTTCTCATCCCACACACGTACACCTTGTCCGTGCCACAACTGTAAGAGTTCTTCAACTAATGGCCTTAGGTACACATCAATGTCGTTGTCGGGTTGCTTCGGGCCTTGGATGAGCACTGGCATCATAATAAACTTCCACTTCATGCACAACCAAGGAGGAAGGTTATAGATACACAGAGTCACAGGCCAGGTGCTATGACTGCAGCTCTGCTCCCCAAAAGGATTCATGCCATCTGTACTTAGACCAGACCATAAGTTCCTCGCATCACCTGCAAAGTCCGGAAACTCTCTCTCGATTTTTCTCCACTACGACCCATCAGCGGGGTGTCTCAACATCTCGTATTTCTTACGGTCTTCCATGTGCCATCGCAACAACTTGGCATGCTCTTTGTTCCTGAATAAACGTTTCAATCGTGGTATTATAAGAGCATACCACATCACCTTGGAAGGAACCCGCTTCATGCGGCGCTCGCCCTCAACATCCCCAGGGTCATCTCGTCTTATCTTATACCGCAATGCAGTGCATACTGGACATGCATCCAAATTCTCGTACTCCTCGCCGCGGTAGAGGATGCAGTCATTAATGCATGCATGTATCTTCTGCACCTCTAATCCTAGAGGGCAGACAACCTTCTTTGCTTCGTAGGTACTAGCGGGCAGTTCGTTATCCTTTGGAAGCAACTTCTTCATTATTCTCAGCAACTTTTCAAATCCTTTGTCAGTCACACCGTTCTCTGCCTTCCATTACAGCAATTCCAGTGTGCTACCCAGTTTTTTGTGCCCATCTTCACAATTTGGGTACAACAATTTATTGTGATCCTCTAACATCTTCTTGAACTTCAACCTCTCCCTTTCAGTTACGCATTCTTCCTGGGCATCAGCAATGGCCCGACTAAGATCATCATCGGGCAGATCTGATGCCCGTTCTTCATATTTTTATTCATCAATGTCTTCCATTGTAGTACCATCGTATTCAGGGTAGTCGTTGTCATTCTCTTCTTCTTCGTTGTCTTCCATCATAACCCCTCTTTCTCTGTGCTTGGTCCAACAATTATAGCCGGTCATGAAACCGGACCGAAACAGGTGGCTGTGAAGGACTCTTGAGGAAGAGTATTCTTTATGATTCCGACAGACACCACATGGACAAGACATAAAACCATTCCGCTTGTTTGCCTCGGCCACAAGAAGAAAAGAATGCATGCCTTTAATGAACTCGTTAGAGAGTCGGTCAGCGTACATCCATTGTCGGCTCATCTGCAATATATAATTAATTAAGTACATCAAACATAATCATAATTAATTAGTACTAATCTAAAACCAACAACTGGGACTAAAGATATGGTGAACCTTTAGTCTCGGTTGGAGGCACCAACCGGGACTAAATGTGGATGTGGAGACAACATGTCGACACTATGTCCTCAGTGGGCAGCACTAAGCCAGTAAATTAAATGCCGACACTATTTTGGGTGGGTGGCAGAACTATGCTAGGGTGAGTGTGTCGACATTATGTCATCAGTGCCCCGACACTATGTTGTGCTGCTTAATCTATAAATAGGTATGCATTCTTGTGAAGAACTGCAAGATGGTGTGCGAGACCAGGGACACCACTACGGCGGAGCTTCTCGAAGATGTCTTAGGACCTCCTCCTCAGACATCTTCGAGGAGCTCGTCGTAGAGGCACTCTCTAATATGTGAAATTAATTAGCTCCACCGGCATACTGATTTAGCTAGAGAAGATATAAACCGAAAGATGGTGTGGGAGAGCAGGGACACCACTACGGTAGAGCTTCTCGAAGATGTCTTAGGATCCCATCCCCAGACATCTTCGAGGAGCTCACCATAGAGGCACTCCCTAATATGTGAATTGTGATGTCTTCTTATCAAGCTTTTATGAATTAACCCTATCTTTGTTACAATTTTTTCAGTTTGTTGAACGCAGGTAGATAAAGAAGGATATTTTGCCCAGCTAGCTAGTTAGAATGATGAACTCACGCATGTGTGTGCTTCTAAAATCAAATTTCGAGACTATGTGCCAAAACAAGATATATATAGATAGAATCCACATATTGTGATATTTACCTTAGAGTTCCTTACATTAATACAAGATAGATAGAATCTAAACATCGATCTCATGCTATTGTTGCAAAAATTACTACCAAACTAAATCCACAAATACATCTATAAGATAGAGCATGAAATGAGCTAATATAGCAATGAGAGTTCAAAGGATGAAGTTGCTCACCTTTTAGAACCTTTGGATAGATGTGGCACCACAAAATGTAGAAAAATCTTGAGGAAAAAAAGGGCATGAACTCGAGCTTGAAGCAAGAAAGAGAGAGAGAGAGGAGAGCCACCATCTTGAATGGTGACTCGGGCAGGGGAAGAAGATATAGCCAGACCTTTAGCCCCGGTTCGTGTCTAGAACCGGGGCTAAAGGTCCACCTTTAGCCTCGGGTCGTATAACAAACCAGGACTAAAGGGTTTGGCGCCCGACCTGGCCTGCCTGAAACCCTTTAGCCCCGGTTTGTTACACGACCCGGGGCTAAAGGTCCCGTTCGAACCGGGGCTAGTGTCTGCCACCCCCTGGGGCCAGTTCTAGCCGTTGGACCGGGGCATTAGTCCCGGTTTGTAGCAAAACCGGGGCTAATACCCCTGGACCAAAGGTCTGTTTTCTACTAGTGGTAGCTGGGCAGGCTCTACCAGGGGAGCCAAAACTGAAGCATGGTTTTCCCATGCCACGCGGTGCATCCCGTGCCCCTTGGTTTAGACACGATGAAATGAAATCGGCCACGTTCTCGCCGATGAACTGAGGCAACACAGCGGTTGCTCCCTCCGATTTCGTAATATAGATATTTTAGCTTTTGTGAATCGAATACTATTTTTTTAATGTATATGTTGATAAATAGAGCAATTTTCCAAGAGATTTAACCATAGTAAAAGACAGATAAAACACATGCAGAATAATAGAAAAGGACCAAAAGATGATATACATCAAGGTAGAGGAACCGCCGGTGTTCCCGTTAGCGTTGGCACCGTCGTCAGCCATGTTGTCGAGGAAAATGTCGTTGATGTCGGGAAAGAAGTCGTCGTTGGGGAAGACGTCACTGCAGTCGCTATCCGTGAAGGAGTCCGTGATGTAGCCAGTAGTCACGTTGGTAGCGCTCCCCAAAATTCTTATCGCCCTTCTCCCGTACAGGACTCGAAGCAGCGGGGTCTTGGAGGCCTACGGTCCCAGCTCGCGGTGCACGCCGCAAGACGGGATGGGGAAGATCCAAGCAGCGCAGTGCTCTAGAACTGGAGACGCAAGGTATGTGCGTTGGTATGTCTGAGGAGAGGAGCGACCTCTCGCTCTTATAGGTACGAGTAGGTAGGCGAACAGTCGGCGTCGGGAGAGGAAGCGAACAGGCATCGAACGAAGCCGAACAGCCTCCACTAAGTATTAAAAATACACTCACGCAGACTGTTCAAATTATTATCCATTTATGCGTGGCAAAAAGAAAGAGAAGCTCTCGGCTCAAGGCATTCCCGCAAGCCGCAGCGCATGCGCGCGCGTCGTGACGAGGCGAGGCGAGGCGTGGTGAGGCGGGCGGCAGAGGAGGAGCGTGCGTGTATATGTGATCTCTTCTCAAGCTCGTACAAGTGGTGGAAGAGCTCTCCTTATGAGCTGGTCCAACTTCCACTCAACTAGAAATATGGGACTAAACTCTTGTCCCACCTCTTGCCTTGCATGAATGGGCCAAGTGGGTCTCTAGGATTTCATGAATTGTTGAATAATATAAATGGGCTGGGCCTTTATTAGGAAAAATTCCAACAAACCCCCACCAGATCCCAGAGGCACACATAGATTTGCCTATGGTTCCAAAACATTGTTTATATACTGGTACTAGTGGAGACTGTTAAGTTGAACTTCCACCTAGAACTTTATGCTACAATAGATTGCAACTTGTATAGTGGACTATGCCTTGAACTGCAAGTTTACTGCATTCTAGTTTTACACAAAGCCTTGACCAATACTGGGCTGCCGTGGGACTTCCTCTCGGGTGGAGCTTATGCGTCATACTCCATAGCCTTTCATGAGTTTATTAGAGAGCACCCAACTCTCATAGACTGTGACGTTTAACAGTCAGACTCATATAGGTGTGTTCTTCAAAAGATGTTCTGCAGGACAACATCTCTGCTTAAACTAAGCCACTTAGAACACATTAAGATAAATCAACCTGCCATGCAGAATAGGAAAGTGTTGCATCTTCACGGAGTGGTGTTTTAAAGTAGGGATACTTTCCTCCCAGTTAACCAACAGCTTGTCTCCCAATTCTAATTCACGGGTCTCCGACCACATAGAGTGGTTTACTACTGTGGAAAACTTATATTGTGGGTCTCATACCCATCTCCTTTGATGCATTTTCTATCACGTTACGTGATAGACCCTTTGTGAAGGGATCTGCCAGTCTCTTAAATGTTTGGATATAATCCAATGCAATAACTCCGGAGTTTCTCATTTTCCTGACAGATTTCAATCTCCTCTTCACATGTCTTGAGGACTTCATATTATCCTTAGAACTGTTAACTTTAACAATATCAGTTTGATTATCACAATTCATTGGGATTGCGGGTATAGGTTTCTTAACCATAGGTAAGTCCATCAAGAGTTCTCGAAGCCACTCTGCTTCAATAGTGGTTGTGTCTAATGCTGCGAGTTCTGCTTCCATAGTTGACCTCGTTAAGATGGTTTGCTTGTAAGACTTCCAAAAAATAGCACCACCACCAAGTGTAAATATATATCCACTCGTGGCCTTTATCTCATCAGCATCAGATATCCAATTTGAATCACTATATCCGTCTAGCACCCTTGGGTACCCAGTATAGTGAATGCCGTAGCTCGTAGTGCCATTTATATAGCGCATGACTCTCTCAAGAGCTTGCCAATGATCATCTCCAGGATTTGAAACAAACCGACTGAGTTTGCTTACAGCAAAAGTGATGTCAGGCCTCATAGCGCTAGCTAAATACATAAGCGACCCAATAATCTGAGAGTATGTCAATTGATATCTAGTAGTGCCTCTATTCTTTCGAAGTTACACACTAGGATCATCGGTGTTGGAGAAGACTTGCAGTTGCTATACCCAAAGCGACTCAAGATCTTTTCCACATAGTGAGACTAAAGCAGTGTGGTCCCACCATTATCATCTCTCAATAGCTTGATGTTCAAAATAACATCAGCTACTCCTAGATCCTTCATCTCAAAATACCGAGATAAGAAATCCTTGACTTCCTTAATCACATATTGGTCCCAAAAATCAGTATGTCATCAACATACAAACAAAGAATTACTCCCTCGCCCCCACCATAGCGATAGTACACACATTTGTTAGCTTCGTTTACAGCAAAACCTGCAGTGGTTAGGGTTCTCTCAAACTTCTCGTGCCACTGCTTAGGTGCTTGGTTAAGGCCATATAAAGACTTCAACAACTTACACAATTTTCCTTCTTGACCACTCACTACAAATCCATCTGGCTGATCCATATAGATTTCCTCGTCCAACTCTCCATTTAGGAAAGCCGTCTTAACGTCCATTTGATGAACGAGAAGACCATGTGAGGCAGCCAAAGACAGTAGTACTCGAATGGTGGTTAATCTGGCTACGTGTGAGTAAGTATCAAAGCTGTCATCACCTTCTTTTTGGGTATAACCCTTGGCTACAAGTCTTGCCTTGTACTTCTCAATAGTACCATCAGGCCTAAGTTTCTTTTTAAACACCCATTTGCATCCTACAGGTTTGCACCCATAAGGACGATCGGTGATCTCCCATGTTCCATTCCCTAAGATGGAATCCATCTCACTACGAACGGCTTCCTTCCAGTAGTCAGCATCAGGAGATGCATAGGCTTCTGAAATAGAAGTAGGAGTATCATCCACAAGGTACACAATGAAATCATTACCAAAGGATTTTGCAGTCCTCTGTCTCTTACTCCTCTTAGGAATTTCATTATCATCCTCCTCAGGTTTTTCTGAGTGTTCAATAGGAATGGTAGGTTCAGGAATTGTGGGTATTTCCTAATTCAATGAGTCAGGTATCTCCTGATTTGATGAGCTAGGTATATCCTTCATGGGAAAGATATCCTCAAAGAAAGTCACATCATTTGACTCCATGATTGTACCAACATGCATTTCTGGTACTCCAGATTTTACTATCAGGAATCTATAGCCAATGCTATGAAAAGCATATCCCAAAAAAACACAGTCCACGGTTTTTGGTCCAAGTTTGCGCTTCTTTGGGATTGGCACATGAACCTTTGCCAGACAGGCCCAAGTTCGCAAGTAAGAAAGATTTAATCTTTTCTTTTCCCATTCTTCAAATGGAGTAATCTCTTTCTTCTTAGTGGGAACTCGGTTTAAGACATGAAATGCAGTCAGTAATGCCTCCCCCCACCATTCCTTGGAGAGACCTGATGTGTCTAACATGGCATTAACCAAATCTATTAGAGTACGGTTCTTTCTTTCGGCTACCCCGTTTGACTGGGGCGAGTAGGGAGGCGTCCTCTCATGGATTATACCATGTTCCGCACAAAAAGAATCAAACTCGTTGGAAAAGTACTCTCCACCACGATCAGACCTAAGCCTCTTAATCTTTCGATCAAGTTGGTTTTCCGCTTCAGCTTTATAGATTTTGAAGTAACTCAAAGCCTCATCTTTTGATTTCAGAAGATATACATGACAATATCTCGTAGAGTCATCGATCAATGTCATAAAATATTTCTTTCCACCTTTTGTTAACACACCATTCATCTCACAAAGATTTGAATGTGTGAGCTCTAGTGGCGCCAAATCTCTCACCTCTGCAGTCGTATGTGACTTGCGAGGTTAACCGCGTCATGCAACCAAAATTCATCTCACAAGTTTGGCATTTAGATCCCTTCACAATAGTGAATTTTGGGATTATATTCATTTTAGCTAATCGCGTCATGCAACAAAAATTAACATGACAAAGACGTGAATGCTAGACATTTGATACAAGATCAGATGAAACATGATTCACGACTTTATTACACACATCTGACAGTGACAGGCGTAACAAACCTCCACACTCATAGCCTTTACCAATAAATGTTCCAAACTTAGACAGTACAAATTTATTGGACTCAAACACAATCTTGTAGCCATCACGACATAGAAGTGATCCACTAACAAGATTCTTATTTATTGAGGGAACATGATGCACGTTCTTCAGGCGCACGGTCTTTCCCGAAGTGAACTTCAGATCGACCGTACCAACACCATGAACAGAAGCATGTGAGCCGTTCCCCATCAGCACGGACTGGGCCCCTCTGACCTAATATGAAGAAAACATGGAAACATCAGAACAAACATGTACATTAGCGCCCGTGTCAATCCACCAATCAGGAGAATGACATAATGAAAGAACAGTAGGTAATATACCATACCCAACATCTTCCATCTCAACGTCGCCCATGACAACATTAGCAGTCTTGCTGCCTTTTCCATGATGGCGCTTGTCAAAGCGGTTGGGGCAAGCAGGAGCCCAATGATCAGGATCACCACACACATGACAAGCACCTTTCTTCTTATTAGTCTTCTTCTTGAAGCTAGTATACTGTGAGGCTTTGTTCTTTCCATCGAACTTTCTTTTTCCATCAAACTTTCCCTTGTTCTTGGACTTGTATGACTGGAAGTTCTTTTTCTGTACCAAATTGGCACTTGAACCTCCCTCAGCACCTCGAGCACGTGTGTCTTTTGCTCTCGCCTTCTCTTCCACATCAAGAGTTCCAATGAGATTCGATATGGAAAACTCTTGTCTCTTGTGTTTCAGGGAAGTAGCAAAGTTCCTCCACGAAGGGGAAGTTTGGCAATAATGCCCCTGGCAATGAACTTGTCCGCCCAGTGACTGTATTTCATGAGTCTGCTCAACCACGGAGCGGTCATCAGTCATCTTGTAGCCATAGAGTTGTTCCATGACATACAGTTCACTGCCAGCGTCTGAGACCCCAAACTTGGCCTCGAGCGCATCCCACATGTCCTTGCCATTATCAAATGACATATAGGGTTCAACAAATGTTATCCCCTAGAATAGACAGCAAAGCATCCTTGAATAGGGTATCAGTTTTCCGAAAAACTTGTTCCTGAGCAGGAGTAAGCTCTCCCTCAGGCTTGCCAAGAGTGGCGTCATAGCAGTTCATGTTTTGAAACCAGAGAACTGCTCTCACGCGCCACCTCTTATAATGCGTACCCTAAAAAACAGGTGGCTTCACGGAAGCAACGAAACCACTTGGAGCAAATTGCCTATAATAAGGTTTTTGGATTGTTGATAAATAGAGCAATTTTCCAAGAGATTTAACCATAGTAAAAGACAGATAAAACACAGGCAGAATAATAGAAAAGGACCAAAAGATGATATACATCACGGTAAAGGAACCGCTGGTGTTCCTGTTAGCGTTGGCACTATCGTCAGCCATGTTGTCGAGGAAAAGATCGTTGATGTCGGGGAAGAAGTCATCGTTGGGGAAGACATCGTTGCAGTCGCTATCTGTGAAGGAGTCCGTGATGTAGTCAGTAGTCGCGCTGGTAGCGCTCCCTAAAAACCTTATCGCCCTTCTCCCGTACAGGACTCGAAGCAGCGGGGTCTCGGAAGCCTACGGTCCCAGCTCGTGGTGCACGCCGCAAGACGGGATGGGGAAGATCTAAGCAGTGCAGTGCTCTAGAACTGGAGGCGCAAGGTATGTGTGTTGGTATGTCTGAGGAGAGGAGCGACCTCTCGCTCTTATAGGCACGAGTAGGCAGGCGAACAGTCGGCGTCGGGAGAGGAAGCGAACAGGCATCGACCGAAGCCAAACAGCCTCCACTAAGCTCGAATTAAATCTTCACTAAGTTCGTATTAAAAATACACTCACGCAGACTGTTCAAATTATTATCCATTTATGTGTGGCAAAAAGAAAGAGAAGCTCCTAGCTCGAGGCATTACCGCAACCCGCGGCGCACGTGCGCGTTGTGGCGAGGCGAGCTGCGGAGGAGGAGGAGTGCGCGTGTATATGTCTTCTCTTCTCAAGCTCGTACAAGTGGTGGAAGAGCTCTCCTTATAAGCTGGTCCAACTTCCACTCAACTAGCAACGTGGGACTAAACTCTTGTCCCACCTCTTGCCTTGCATGAGTGGGCCAAGTGGGTCTCTAGGATTTCAGGAATTGTTGAATAATATAAATGGGCTGGGCCTTTATTAGGCAAAATTCCAACCGTATATAGACGTCTTTTAGTGTATAGGATCGGAGTGAACTTAGGCACGTCTAGATACATTTTTTCAAATGGGGAATATACCCTGGTCTCTACACCAATCGATGCATGCAACCTTTTATTCAGTTTATAAGATAATGAAATGAGGCAGGCTTCCACCGCTATGGTGGTGGCGAGGGGACGGCGGCGCTTTTCTGGGTGGACAGGTGGGTGGATGGGAAGTTGATCGGAGAGATAGCGCCGGATCTCCTAGCGCTAATCCCACGACACCTCACGAAAGTGCGGATGGTGCAACAGGCGGTTACTGACCGCAGTTGGATTTCCGACATCTTAGGTGCTATCAGCCCCTTGCACTGTGGCAGTACGTGGAACTGTGGAACAAGCTACAGGGCATGCACCTGAGGGTGAGCCAGACAGGCTGGTCTGGCAGTGAACGACTGATGGCCAGTATTCATCCAAGTCCTGTTACTACGCCCTCTTATAGGGGTCCATAGTCTCAGGCTCTTGGAGGTTGACCTGGAAATCATGGGCGCCACCTAGGGTGAAGTTCCTCATCTGGCTTGCATGCCAGGACAAATGTTGGACGGGTGAGAGGCTGGAGCACCGCGGCTTCCCCACTAGCCGCTTTGCGCGTTGTGCGACCAGTTTGCGGAGACCATGTAACACCTCCTCACCGGATGCCTATTCTCGTGGACTATCTGGCATGAGGTCATTTCATGGATCCGATCTATCGCTGAACCCTCCGGTTGTTGAAGGCCCCTTCGTAGAGTGGTGGGAGCTGGTGGTGCGCTCCAGCCCACGTCAGATGCACAAAGGAACCTCGTATGTGATCATTCTTATGGCAGGGTGGATTCGGAAGCATAGGAACGTGATCGTCTTTAACAACGAGTCCCCCTCGGTGGCTCCCCTGGTTGACACAATCGAAGACGAGGCTAGGTCGTGGGCCGAGGCTAGGGCGCAAGGGTTGTGCCAGATACTCCCTTAGACTAGTTTGGCTTAGCTTTGCTCTGCCTCCATGGGTCGAGTTGTATGGAGCGGGTGTTGGTTCTTTCTGGACTTGTAATTTGACTCTTTCTTGATCTATCTATGCATCGAAACGAAATTTTTTTGCGTTTTTGAAAAAAAGATAATGAAATCACGGATCACAAAGAGTTTTCACATGAATCAGCCATCTAAAAAAGAGAGACAACACTATATGATGTTGCATCAACATGTTATCTTGTACTCAGAATGCCAGTTGCACCGGTTGTATATATCCCGTGCAAACAACTCTAGCGGTTGCACCCAGTATCAAGCGTGTGACGGTGATTCATTGATTGCAGATAGGACCACGTACGGATCCAGTGAGTAGACGTGTAGATAACCTGTAGAAAAGAAGAATTGTTTGCATTGCTAAAAATAATATCATTTATCTTATTCCAAATAGCCCAAAGTAACACGCATACTCCCACACGAATTTGTACTTTATCTTCTTTAGGCACACCCTTCGGCCAATTACCAAAGAGATTTGTCGTGTTATTCAGGGGTGGAATATTGAAAGCCGTGTGAATTATCCGCCATAAAATCTTTACAAATGGACAAGAAATAAATAAATATTAGATGGTCTCTTTTTTATCACAAAAACAACACGTTTTTCTCCCTTGCAAATTTATTTTGGCTAAATTATCCTTCGTAAGAAGAACCTTTTTTATATAAAAACCACATAAGAATCTTAATTTTTAGTGGTACTATTATTTTCCAAATATATTTACTTAAAAAACTGTGTTATCATTCATCATATCGAAATACATGGACTTTCCTATGAACGCACCCCAAGTTGTGAGACCCCAAACAAAATTATCAGGCAAATTCGAAAGTGGCATATTAATAAGGCGCTTCACCAAATGCAGCCATCTTGTTCATTTACTACCAGTTAACACATGCCTAAAAATTATATCCAGGGTAACAGGGAAGCACTCCACAAGAACTTCTTTTCTTTGGACAATGTTATAGAGGGACGGATAACATTGCGACAACAGTTTGTTCCTAAACCACATATCTTCACAGAATCTTGTGTTTTGGTCATTTCCAACTTGAAAGTGTCCTCTAGAAAAGAATTTCTCTTTGACTCGCATCAGCCTCTTCCAAAAGGGAGAATCCGTAACTTCTGGCTTTACTTATGACAAGGTTTTAGAATGTAGATATTTGTTATGCATTAGCTCTTGCCGTACACCTTCTTTAATCAAAAGTTTGAATAACCACTTTCTAAGCAAACATTGTTCTTTAGTTCCAAAATCTCAATTTCGAGCCATCCTTAATCCTTTGGTCTACGAAGTAGATTCCATTTAGAAAGTCCGTACTTTATTTTGTGCCCATCACTTTTGCCAAAAATGTCTAGATATATTTATTTCACAAAAGCTAAATCATCTTATATTTTAGAACGGAGTGAGTACAACATTGTCCTCCAGCAAGGCAACTCTTTCTTTTTAAGCTACTACTTCCTCTGGTTCTAAAGTATAAGATGTTTTAGCTTTTGTGAAATGGTATAGATACATTGGTTTCACAAAAACTAAATCATCTTATATTTTAAAACGGAGGGAGTATACTACTAGTAATTGTGCACATGAGCATGCTCGTGTAATCTTAGGGGGGATTCTTATATTTGGGGAGAGTCAGAAACTTCATAAGGGACCCGAATGTAGAACGTTAGTGTTTAAGTCAAATGTTCTCATACTCTCTCAAGCAGGTTGGCATCCCTCTCAACACCGATCACATCCCGACGCTCAAGAATACATGTATCGCCGGACCTCCCCCACAGCACCGCCTCCAGCCCTACCTCTGCTCCGCGTCACGCGCAGAACAAGATCAAGAGCACTATCCCCTTCACGGCTGATAGCACGCTCATCTTCCGTCTTGTCATACAACTCTCTTGGAAATTCCTTACTGTCTTGGCAACGAGACCGCAGCCTCCCGGGACGCTCCCCACGGGCGTCCGGGGGGAAACCCTTGCCCGCCACCGTCAGGCCCCTCCCCTCTGCCTCCTTCCCTCGCGGCCGCTGGAGGGCACGACCGGGCAAAGCCCGTGCAGCGCTGGCGGTGGCGGGGATTCTTCCTCCTCCCTAGCATGGAGCTCGAGCGACGCAGGACAGCCCTCCACGGCGGCGGGGATCTGGACTTCGGGTGGCCTCCAGTGGTGGGGCGCGCGGATCTAGCGTCGTTGTAGTTCCGAGAGGTGGTGGGGTGGCGCGTGGTCCGGGACTTCAGGCAAGGGGCAGCGTAGCTTCCTGCGAGCGTGCGGCTCAGGCCCGGTGCTCCGGTTGGCTCCTAGGCGGGTGATGGCTCTGAAATTTAGCCATCTACGTCCATATTTAAACTGGATATTGTTCATATTTTTGATGAAATGTCTCTCTAAACCCTACCACTAATACCTAATAATCAAAGGGGTATGCAATTCTTTCTTTCTATTTTTTCCTGCGCAGATAATGACGTTTTATGATGGGAATCACTACATTAAAGTCAAAGATACGAGGTTTCTAACAACCAGAAGAAACCAGGAGTCGTAGGTCGGAGACAGACGCTTTAACGACCAACTATACGACCGGAATAAAATTCCGGTCGTATAGTTCCGGCCGTATAGTTTCCAACGACACCGCTAGGTCAAACAGAACAACTTTCGTGAAGTGACCCCTATATAAAGAAGCCTTGAGCGACGAGAAAAGATCCTGGAGAGTCCTTGCCCCGGATCATCAGCCGCATCCAGATCTCCATCCACCACATCGAAGAGCCGCCGGAAGAATAGACTTGGATCTAATCTCCAAAGCCCTTCTCCATATCCATAGCCATATTCCACCACCTGTAATAGTAGATCTCATATTCGATTGGCGACATTGTAAGACTATTTGCTATCAATCTTATGATTTCCATTAGAATGTTTGTGATTGTTGATCTCATCTCTATGTGTGAGTAATTCTCCTTGGGCTAAGGGCTTCGGCCTAGCCATGTAGCTTTTGTGCATGTTATTTATCATAGATGGGATCATGTCTTAGTTTGTATGACATGATGATTATTGTATCCGCTCTTGTCTCAATCTAAGGAATTGTCAGGTACCCAAGGCCCCGAGGATTGAGCTAGGTATAGGGAGTATGAGTAATGACTAATCTACAGGTTGGGAACCCCAATGGTAGAAGGGGTAGTACGACTGTATGTGAGGGATTTACTTGGGATTAACGGTGATGTCACTATGCATATCATTAGTTCTCTTTCTCCAATGAATGAGACTAGTAGGTTATTGCTATAAGCGGTTGCGGAGGTAATAGCAATTATGGATGCACTGCCCACATATAATTTATCTTTCTCTAATAATTACATGCATACTTTATTTCTATCTTTTATTCTCATCGGATGTTTTGCATAGCTACAGGTGAAACTGAACGCCCTAGGCCCTCTCTCTCCATCATCGACAATAACAAAAAGATGCAAACTCTTGGTCTGGTAAAAAATAATTCTAAAAGTCCCGAAGGTCCTTTAAAGTAACTTCACTACGCATCTGCTTACCGAGGATTCGATAAGCCTAGGTCTACTAGGAAAAAAGAAGCTATACTACATCTGTAATCCGGATCAAAGGTATCAACCCTTTTTCTAGCGCCATTGCCGAGGAAGCAATAGCTAACCTGGTGAGGTTAGTAGGAACCTTGCTAGTTTTAATTCTTGTTTTTAATTTTGTTAGTTTTCTTTCAGTCTTTATTTGAAAAACCAAAAAAATAGTTAGTCTTTAATTTCTTGCTTTTACTATTATAAGTCTCTATTTAAGAAAATCCAAAAACATGGGAAATATGGTTGAAAAGAAGCTTGGTGAGTTTGCTACTCCCAACAATGATTATTTGCGTACTCCTATTACTCAGCCAGCAATTGCTGCTGATGACTATGAAATTAAGCCCCATTATTTAAGTTTGTTTCAACAGAATCAATTTGGAGGCTCTACTGTTGAGGACGCAGGTATGCACTTGAATACTTTCACTGAAATATGTGATATGACATGTATAAAAGGCATTGACCCCGATGCGGTCAAATTGCGTTTGTTTCCTTTCTCTCTTAGAGGAAGAGCAAAAGAATGGTTGCTATCTTTGCCTAGAAATACTATTACATCATGGGTGAAATGCACTTCTTTATTTATGACTAAATTTTTCCCACCTGCAAAGACTATGCAACTTAGATCTAATATTACTAGTTTTAGACAGGAAGAGCATGAGCCACTAGCGCTTGCACGGGAGAGGATGAAAGAATGCATGAGAAACTGTCCTAGTCATGGGATGGGAGACTGGTTAATTTTCCATCTATTTTATAATGCTCTTAACCCTATGTCTAAGTCTATGCTTGATACTGCAGCTAGAGGAACGTTTATGGGTAAACATATTACTGAAGCAAAGTAGCTGCTAGACAATATGCAAGACAACCATGCCTAATGGCATATGGATAGATCAAACACGAAGAAGGTAAACTCCGTCTCACCACAAGAAAATGAAGAACTCAATGCTAAGTTGGATGAGCTCACACTAGCCATAAAAGGTAAGGAAACCCTGGTAAGAGCTTTCCCTGAAACAAATATTGAATAAATAGACTTCATAGCTCGTAATGATTATAACCCTGCTTGGAAGAAGAATTATAATCCTAATTTTTAGAAACACTATTCTAATCCTGCAGGTAACTGTAATAATAATATGGTTACTAGTAATGGTAGTCTCCAAGAAACACTTAAGTCTTTTATAGACTCACAAAATGAACAAAACAATATTCTTGTTAAAATAATGGAGAACTATGATGCTATGCTTGGTAAATTATCTAACTAAGCTGTAAGTTTGAGAAATTATTTACAGGCCCTCCAAGAAAGAACGAGGATCATTGATACACAACTAGGTAAGATAACGGAGAGTCAAACTCTCATTCTAACTAAAATTTGCAGGTAAGGCTGAGCCCAATCCTGTTGAAGACCTCAAGATGATGAGAATCCAAAGGAAGGAGCCTAAAGAACTTGATTATAGTAATGCTCCTTCACCAAGCTACACCATTGAAGATCTCGTAAAAAGGATCAACGTTATGATTCCGGTAAGTGAAGGTAATGAGGAAGCTATGTACCAAACACTTCATTAATCAGGTAGCAATAAAGGTACGTGAGCTCGAGGAAGAATATAAGCAAATTGCTGAAAAATTACCTGTGAAGCTTGATGACATATTTGAGCCTACTATTAAGATTAAAATTGGGACCAATGAGATAGTTGCACTTTGTGATTTAGGTGCAAGCGTCTCAACAATTCCAAAAAGTCTTTTTAACAAGTTAAATCTTGGCTCTTTTGAGATCACCGAGTTAAAATTACATCTAGTAGATTCTACCTATAAATAAGCTGTAGGAATTAAAGAGAATACTTTAGTATACATTAAAGGTTGTCCTGCTCTTATTGACTTTGTTATTGTTGACATGCCTAAAGATGCTCCTGCTCCTATTCTATTTGGCTGTCCTTTTATAGGAACTATTAAGGCTTTGATTAATCTACATGAAGGGAACGTGAAGCTTCAATTGCCTTCGCGGGATCCTTTTGTTATTCATTTTCCCAGGAAAAAGAAAGCCAAGCATAATAAAAAGGAGACCATCATTTTGAAGGCCAGCTATTTTAGAGTGGGTGTTCCACTCATCTGGCCTAAGTGAGCAATATTGAGGTCAAGCTATTGACCATAAAAGAGCGCTTCATGGGAGGCAACCCATGTGAAATAAAGGTTTGAGTAAATTTTTTTAGTTTTAGTTAAGTTTTTTGTTTAATAAAGAGTGATAGAAAAGTCCAATTGAGGAGAAGAAGTTCGGTAGTACTAAAAATCCTGCTTTATTTATGCTATTGTTGGTAGACAATATTTACTATCAATTTTCTGTCAAAAACAAGGTATTTCACTAAGTAACAAGATAAGAAATAATTTTCTAAGAAATAGAATTTTTTTGATGCATACATAAGGTTTAACGACCAACTATATGGCGGGAATAAAAATTCCGGCTGTATAGTTCCAGTCGTATAGATATCTTTGTTGTCGACAAATTTTTTTCATATGTACTGACGGTTTAACAACCAACTATACGGTGGGAATAAAAATTCTGGCAGTATAGCTCTGGTCGTATAGATATCGGTGCTTTCGTACACATTCTTTTCCATGTATTGACAGTTTAACGACCAACTATACGGTGGGAATAAAAATTCTGGCTGTATAGTTCCGGTCATATAGATATCAATACCTTTGTGCATTTTCTTTTCCCAGGTACAGACGGTTTGACGACCAACTATATGGAGGAAACATATAGTTCCGGCCATATAGTCACGCCGCCGGGTGGAAATCCTAAAATTTTGACAACAAACTAACTATACTGCGGGAACACATTGTTCTAGCCATATAGTTCCGCCCGTATAGTTGCATCCGACCACAAAATCGCGCGGAAAGGTACCTCCAACCCCAAAACTTCAATCTGTTTTCTCTCTTCTACCTCCAAACCTTCTCAAAACCTCAAGAGATCTTCATCTCTACTCAACTTCATTCGATTTCCTCGCACACAAGTGATCTACGGTATGTTTCTCCTCCGATTCTCCAATTACTTTTTGCAAATTCATCTTCTATCTATTGTCATTATCAATCTAGGGTGAGACCTACTATGAACTAATTGCCATGATTCTCTTGCCTAGATTATTATTTTGAGGAGATTCTTTAGTGTGCTATGATGAGGAATATGTCATACTTACTGTTGTTGGATCAAAAAGATTTATTTTTGTCTTTCTTCAATGTTTTAGATGATGAACACAAGGAGACAAACTCGTGCTCGTGCCACCGCCAGTGCTTCTCAGGCTGTCACTCAGGAACGCATGGGGATACGGTTCAGGAATGAGCTCCAACATGATCGCTTCAACAAGATCAAGAATCGCGAAGTGAAGGCCACCAAGTGGGCTTGTCCCATTATATTGAACCAACTCGGTATTTCTGATGACTTAAATTTACTTTGCAATAGAGCTGGCCTGCAAAACTTTGTGTATAATGATGTGCCTACTTATGACTGCTTAACTATTGAATTCCTAAGTTCTTTGCAAAGCACCGTTAAACTAAGGCAAGGAGAGGACATGATTTCTTTCCGACTTATGAACAACAACTACACTTTAACACTAGATGAATGGTGCGCATGTTTTAATTTACCAAACAATGATGTTAATGCCTTACACGCATCCTTTACTGGCTTAGACCCTTCCCCTGCACAATATTATAATGGAATGAGTTTCACTACTAGAGTGAGCAAGGGGAAGAATATTCAACATCCTGCAATTCGCTATTTGTTCTATGTTATTGCTAACACCTTGCAGGCAATAAATAAGTTCACGAGACTCAACGAGGCGGACATCTTCGTCCTCGCAAAGGCTGCTTACACCAACTGCGACTTGTCACTCAACTTGGACGCCATCCTTGTGCGCTACCTGGAGCACCAATCCTCCCAAAGCCAAGGACCAATTATAGATGGAGGCGTCATCACCATGCTTGCCACTGCCCTAGGCATCGACCTAGGTGAGTTGCAACCTGTGCTAGGTGAGAGACGTGTTGGTTTCTCTAATTTAAAGGCTTGTGGAATGCTCACTAGGAGAGGTGGTGTTTATTACCTGCATATTGCTGGAGTTGGGCGTCTTCACCCCGCTCCTATGCCTAATGGTATTTTCTCTATCGAGGTAGGACATTTTCTATATGACTTGCAGGTTGAGCAACACCAACCTGAAGAGGAGATTCCGGAGGAGGATGAGGACCAAGAAGAGAAGCAAGAAGCTCCTTATCAAGAGGAGCATCCACAAACCCGGTTCGCTACATACCAAGACTTCCAAGACCTTGGAGGGACTATGGAGAGGTTGCATAGCCTCGCTTTGAACCTTCGAGGAACAACTAGTAACCTCTCAACTCAATTTGCGAACTGGAGTAACGAATTTTTCCCGCTACTACAATGATTTGAAGGGCTTGCAAAAGCCTAAGCTTGGGGGAGTTTCCTCATGTATCTTTATTTTCCGTTCATTTTCTTTTATTTATTTTGAGGTTGTGTTTTTTACTTCGAGCTTATAAGCACTCGTGTTGGTTTCCACACCACTTTATTTTTAGTTCTTTCTATTTGCTTTCGAGATTTTCTATCTGAGCTTTGCCGGCAACTTTCTATTCTTTAAACTCCCTCTCTTAAAAACAACAAAAAGATTTCTCCATTTTTCTTTATTTTCCCTCTTTCTTTTCTTTTCGCCTTGAGGTTCTCATATATTTGCAGGAGATTGATCGACTTCGAGTTTCCAAGAAACAAATAAAAAATAAAGAGAGAAGTGGAACCAAACATGTGAGGTATGCCTTATGGCTCTCCACTTTTGAAGTTTGAGAAACCCATGCTAGTTAGTAGTAAGATTTTTGTTCGCATGGGTATTTAGTTGGGTACGTTTTGTTCCATCTCTCGTAGTTAACCGAGTCTTGCCTAAAAAGTGCTAAACAATTGTAATAAGAAAAAGTCTAACAATTGAAGGCTTGGGTGTTGTAGTACTTAGTCTTGAAGGCTTATTTCTAGAGACACTCAACACCACTGAAAATGTTGATTGACTTGATAGCTCTCTTTAACAGGATTTGTTTGATTGAATTAATGTTTAGCGGTTTTTGTGAGCATGCCAAATTTTGACTTGTTAATCATAAGAATGATATAGCTTTATGCGTATCAAATCCCCCCAAGCTTAGACTTCGCTTGTCCCCAAGCGAAACTGAGCTCAATAAACATGGGCTTAGGTTTATGGAGTGAAGAGTCGATAAAAAAATACAGACAAGAAGCATCACATTCATCAATACATAGATCATAGTAGAAGACAACTCACTATTATATAACTCAACTTGCAATAAGCAAAGGAAACACAATAAAGATACATAAAGTAGTTGATAATTTGCTGAAGTTCACAAATAACTAGTTTTCAATGATAGCTTTCAAAGTAGTAATCACCAATATAAGAGCAATGTGCAAAACAAGAAACATAAGAAACATGATTGAATAAATCATCATATGAATGAATGAAACACAACAACTCAAAATACTTGCTGAGATAGAAGGGAATAGGTTTACTGACACAACTACAAAGTAAAAGAAAGACCCTTCGCAGAGGGAAGCAAGGATTGCAAGTCTCATAAAGAGCTCCCAAAAAATTATGATACTTACTAGCTTTCAGCTCTCATTGCCCCAATCATAGGCATCTTTTGGTGATTAAGGTTAAAGTGACACAACTAAGAGGATATGCTTGACAAGTTATAAGTTGAAATCTCATGCCCCTTACTTATGAGTACCGAACCTCATTCTACTCAACTTTAGTCACGAGTAAGCTCTTGTCATTGTAAATACACGTGTATCATTGAGAACCGCCAACGGGGTACCCCTTGCACATGACACAGGAGCTATCCCATAATCAAAGTGACAAGGCAAGCATATAGTGAGCATCTCAGCGATCTTTTTATTTGCTATTTGCATAGGTTTTTATTGAGGTTGCTTCATAGAATGCTAACTATAGTTATGCTGCAAGTTTCCACCATGATTAGGCATGGCTTAGGCTAGCGGCCCAGGCGTTTCTCTAACACACATATAAACTCCATGATCTTACAAGTTCAACTTTTATTTCACACCGTCGGGATCCATAGGCAAAAGAATCATGATATCAACTAGGTACAAAGTAACATGGCAGTGTTGAAAGCGTTCCCCATGATACATGGTTCTGCTAACTTCAACTCATAAAGCGCAAGCATATACACAACAAAGAAGGACCCAATGGTCTAGGTTATTAAATGCAAAAAAATTAAAATGTGCCATCAAGTTTGTGAGAGATTTAATCACTAATTTTCACATAACAAGTTTAATTTGGAGGTAGATAAAACATGAATTTACTTTGAATAGCAATAATGCTAATAGGTAGGTATGGTGGTACAAAAGGTGTGGGTTTTGGTTTAAAGGAGTGGATGCACGAGAAGAATTCCCTCTCAGTACAGGTTTTTGGCTAGCAAGGCTAGGTAGCAAGTACAAGAGTTGAAGGAAACAAACAAACATACAATTATAAAGACAAACATGCAATCTTCCTTGGAAGCACAAAATATCTTAACTAGAGAAAACTAAACTTATGAGCAAATCAAGAAAGAAAGATGATGACATTATTTTTCTTTAGAGTACTTTTATCTTTTCATTAAAACTCTCAAAAATAGTGTTGCTACTGACCGAGCCAGATTTGCCAAAACCAACTAAATTAACTCAATGATCCAAAAGTGATACCAATACTAACAACAAGATCAATCATATAACCACAAATTGAAAACTAATATAAGCTATGCAAAAGAGTAAATGATAGAACTTCTCATTAATAATCCATAACGGCAACTCACACCAAGGGATACATATCTAACGAGAGAGGGGACACTTCCATAATGCAAACCATCCTACATAATAACTTATCTATTCATGATATGACTCTACTGAAAAGGTAAAAAAGATAGAAGATAGTGATGTGATACCGCGACACTCCCCCAAGCTTCGAACAAACCAAGGGGATGCCAAACCTGATGACGAATTACTCCTTCGATGGTGGTGGTATCCTCTAGATGAGCTTTTTGACCAATTTCCCCAAGTCCTCAATCTCGAAAGTGAGGGTACGAATCAACTCCGAGTTGTGCTTGATGCGGTGCATGATCATGTCAGATTGTGGATCCCAGCTCTTGTGATTCCTTTTCCACTCTTCTTCCTTGCGGTCTTCTTTTCCTGCATGGTTATGGATAAAGGTATGGAGGGAACTCTTGGTGCTCGGAGAAGGTGTCCGTGGTGCCAAGCAGTGACGCGAGGCTTCCCTCCAGTCGACATCCGTGCAATCCTTCTGATCCTGGCAGGGTTCGCCACCACTCCAATACTTGCAACAGTAGTGCCGGTGTGCTTTGCCTCCTCTTCACCTTCACTCTTTATCTCCTTCTCCTGTCCGGGGTCTTGGAGGTATTCCTCCATAGGCTCTTTTCCATTATCCTTGGCAGACACCATTGTGCTTCTAAACTTCCAAAGAGTATGTCCTGGCAGAAACATATCGAAACAAAAACACGACGAAAACATGATATACGAACCTCAGGGGATCAGGGGGATTATATATTACGAAGTTTCACATCAAAAGGAAGGTATTGGGAGAAAACGGGTCGGAGGCGGAGTCTGAGTGGCCTCACCACCTGGTGGCGCGGCCAGGGGTGGGCCCGCGCCACAGGGTGGTGTGAGCCACTCTGGCTCCGTTTCTGTCCCTCTTTCGCTTCGTAGCTTTTTTTATTGACTAAAAACTGTAAAAACATAATTGGATAGTATTTTCGCAGAACTTTTCTTACTAGAACTGTTACCTATTTGAAAACAGACTCTGCAGGTCTCTAAATTTGGTATCTAGTAGATTCTTCTGGAGTCACCACTTGAATAACATCAATATCTTCATCTTCATACTCTTATTGCTTGAGTCATGAAACCTTTCACTTTCTTATTACACCATTAACTCCACTACCTGGAAATTTCTTTCACACAAAACTTCACACAGTTCTCATTAGCAACATTAGTATAAGTGAAGTGATAAAACCTTTTGAGTCCAAATTCAACTAAAAACCATCAAAACATAAGCTACTGTAGCAACTCCTTCCGAAAACCTGAAGAAGAATTCAAAAAGGAAATCGAATAAAGAAGCAAATGCAAGATTGGCAAAATCTGTCAAAACAGACCAGCAGGTAAAGATCATTTTTTTCTAAAATCTTCTGTTGCTCAAATCAAAAAGTTCAAAACTAACGAAAGATAAATAACAACTTGGGGCAGAAGCACGAAAAATTACAGCTCAATCCGACATACAGATATCTCTCACGAATTTTTACGGTGAAGCACAAAAATCTATTTCGGGACACCAACTTCCCCAAATCTTACTTCTCTCTCATTAGAGGTTGATCTTGACACAAAAACCAAACAAAAAAATGATAAGGAGAGGTTATTACCGAGGTAATAACTTCCAAGACTCAAAGAAACCAAAACAAGTTGAAAGCAAAAATAAATTGGGTTGTCTCCCAAAAAGCTCTTTATTTAAAGCCATTAAGATGGGCATGATAATTTTGAAGATGCTCACATAAGAATATGAATTGAAGTGAAAGAGAGCATTAAGAAGCAAAAATACACACGTTTAAGTCTAACCCACTTCCTATGCAAGGGAATTTTGTAAGCAAACAGATTATTGAAGCAAGAATCTGCAAACATAAGAAGGAAAAACAAGTGCAACATAAAAACTTTCAGCATAAAACGAGGAAACTTGATATTATTGAGATGCATAAGAACACTTTTCCCTCTCTCATAGTAACTTTCAGTATCATGCATAAACTTAACAATATAACTATCACAAGGACCATCGTAGCAATGATCACTTATTATAACAGAAAACACAGGAATACTAGCTATCACAACACTACTTCGTGAAACAATATTAGAGGTATCCTTACAAAGGATAGTGTGTCCCTCTTCTTCATATTTAGTAACAAAGTCTTTCACATTTGCTACTATAGGTTCATCAACCATTTGTTTATCGGGTTCAACAGCTTTGATTATACTTTCATTAACCATACTAGCCATCATAGAATGTTCCTTTATCTTAACTGGGAAAGGCATTTTATCAATGTAAGGTTTAGGTAAGACATGATTAGTCGTATAAACTTCAGTATTTCTTGCAGGAACACTCTTAGCAATATCTTTATAAGGTTCATGATACTTATTCCACTTCTTTTTAGGCACTTCAATGTAAGAAGCAAAAGCCTTAAAATAAGAAGCAATAGCTTGAGAGTCTAGACCATAAGCATTTTTAATATTTTGAAAGTCATCAGTTCCCATAAAAGATTCAATGCATTCATAATCATAATTTATACCTGGCTTTCTACCTTTGTCATTCTCACATGCTTCAGCATTGTCTTGAATACAGTCCAGAAGATCCCATTTAGCTTCTTCTTCCATGCGAGTGAATGATCCAGCACAAGAAGCATCCAATAAATCCTTGTCATGTAGAGGGAGCCTTGCATAAAAGTTATTGATAATAATATTGTTGGGAAGCTCATGAATGGGACATTTGAGCATTAGTAACTTCAATCTCCCCCAAGCTTGAGTTGTACTCTCTCCATCAAGAGGCCAAAAGTTGTATATTTGATTCTGATCTTTATGAATATCACTAGGAGGATAAAACTTTGAATAAAAGAGAGGCACTATTTCCTCCCATTCCAGAGTTTAACCATTCTTCAGCAGCTTATACCATTCCTCAGCTCTTCCTTTTAGTGATAACGAGAATAACTTCTTCTTAACTTGATCTGTAGCAATACCTACACACTTAAACAACCCGCATAATTCGTATATAAAGAGTAAATGATCACCGGGATGGACTGTTTCATCCCCAACATAGTAGTTATCCATAACATGATCAATAATTCTTGTAAGTATTTTAAAAACATCATTCTCAGCAGGTGGTGGTTTATCTACTACCTTAGCAGTGGTAGTAGCATTACCAAATAAGAAACTAAGTGAATTATCCATAACGAAAATAAAGCAACTAGCAGAAGTAAACAATACTCACAGTAGAAGTTTCATTTACCAGTTCCACTGTCCAATAGCGCTACACTCCCCGACAACGGTGCTAGAAAATAGTCTTGATGACCCACAAGTATAGGGGGTGTATCGCAGTATTTTCGATAAGTAAGAGTGTCGAACCCAACGAGGAGCAGAAGGTGCTGGCTAGTGGTATGGATTAGGAATTCTCTGCAAATACTTAGCAAACGGATTTTTAGGGTTTTTTGATAAAGCAAGTAAACAAAGTACGAGTAAATAAAAGATAGTAGGAATAAATGCAGCAAGTGGCCCAATCCTTTATGCAGCAAAGGACAAGCCAGTTGTATTACTTAAGATGACCAACCGTTCTCGAGGACACATGGGTAGACTGAAGGAAATATGCCCTGAGAGGCAATAATAAAGTTGTTATTATATATTCCTTATATATGATAGATGTTTATTTTACATGCTAGAATTGTATTGATCGGAAACATCAATACATGTGTGTTTAATAAACAAAAAGGTCACACCATTGGTGGAATGATTAACAAGATGATCAAGGTTTCCTGATCATGGACATTGGATGTTGTTAATAACAAGGTCACACCATTGGTGGAATGATGTGATGAACATTCATCCGAAGTATAGCATTACGATCAAGTCATTATGTTTATATTGCTATAACATCATACGAAGTAATCTTTATCCTTAGACCATGAGATCATGTTAATTGCTGACACCGGAAGAGTATCTTGATAACATCAAACATCACACCGTAACAGGGTGATTGTAAAGATTGGTTCAGTACTACGAAGGTGTTAAGTTGAGGCTCATGGATCAAGAGTGGAATTTGTCAATCCAGGTGACAGATAGATATACTCTGGGCCCTCTCGGTGATATCACATTAGGATAGCTTGCAAGCAAGTGATGTGATCACTAGAATGTTATATCACGGGAACGAGAAAAGAGTGCATGTCGGTAACAAGATCAAACTAGGTATGGAGATACCGATGATCGAATCTCGGACATGTAATATATCGAGAGACAAAGGGATTTAGTTACAAGCGTTAAAGGTTCTCACGATCATAGAAGTCATCACTGAATGTGTAGGAGTCAGTACGGATCTCCAGGTCCCGCTGCTGATTATTGATCAGAGAAGGGTCTCGATCATGTCTGCATTATTCACGAACCATAGGGTGGCACACTTAAGAGTTACCGGACACCATTTTGGAGCACATATGTTTCAGACGAAAGAATTGCAAAGCGCAGGAATTGTTTCAATAGAAACCGGAAATTGTTTTGGGTGAAATTGCAGAAAGTGGTTCTGCATGTGATATTGAAATATTGCAAGGGGCTATATGTGAATGTTTGTTAATAAAAGTAATTAACAAAATTCTGAATAAATTTAATAAAAAGAGTTTTATTAAATGAGAGAGCATTAAATTTGGAGAAATTTAATGCATTTAAAGTGGAGACTTTAAAAGGGAATGTGAAGAGGCATTTTAATGTGGAGGGGTTACCACCACATGAATGGGGGAGGTGAGGGGTCACCCCCCATGCACCGGCCATGGAGAGAGGGGGCACCCCCTCCTCCTATAAAAGGCCACCCATTCCCTCCTTCATCCACACACCTCCTTGTGAAGGATCTCTCTCCCCCTCTAGAATTATTCCCCCATGGTCTCGGATTAGCGAGATACATGTTCCCGGTGGCATTTCGTCTGGAAGGAGTTGCTGCTTCCGCTGGATCGCTGGAGGGAGGAGGTGGAGGTTGTCCGGTGTCTTGAACGTGTCTGCGAGTGCGGATGCGCTGCTGAGTTGCGGCGCTCGACCTTCCTCACGATCTTGAGATCGGTAAGTGTACGACTACATCAACCACGAGTTCCTACTCGTTAACAAAGCTCGTTGTCTACGAGGGTAAGTTCTCGTTGGATGTATGTCCACCCGTTGCTTTGTACCTAGTAGATAGATCTTGGCGTGTAGTTCACATCGTAGGAAATTTTTTGTTTTCTATGCTGCGGACCCAACAGTGGTATCAGAGCCCGATCTATGCGTAGGTGCTTAGCACGGGTAGTACACATATGTTGATATGTGGGCGATGATGATCATGTTATTGCATCTTCTATGTATTTTGGATATTGGTGGCATAGTGGGATGAAGTGGCCCGGACCAACCTTACATGTCATCGTACATGAGACCGGTTCCACGACTGACATGCAACTTGTTTTGCATAAGTGGCTGGCGGGTGTCTGTCTCTCCTACTATAGTCAATATCTGATTTACAACGAGTTGCTAATAACTTAGTTATCCTCGTTGTGGTTCATGTTTGTAGGTGAGAACGGTTCTATCTCCGAAAGCCCTAAGCCACGTAAAACTTGCAACTGATAAATTAGAGGCGTCTAGTTTAGATCGTTGCTGGGCTAGTGTATTGATATGGTATTGTTGTAAGTAGATGTATGGTAGATACTCTTACAACACAGTCAACGTGTAAGTTCCTTAGACCTTGGCCTTACACACAAAGGAATGATAGAGATCATACCACGATGCAAGTGATAGAGATCAAATGCATGGACCATATCATCTCACTATACACATTAGATGTTAGCATCTTATAATGCTAGTTTGGCGCATTTGGTAACATTATAAGATGATCCCTCATTTAGATATCAATATAAAAATGTGTTCTTCCCTGAGTATGTACCGTTCTACGGATCGTGTTTCGAGACATCACGTGATGATCGGGTGTACTCAAATCTACGCTTTTATAGGAACGGGTGTAAGACAGTTTTACACACGCGAATACTAAGGTTCTTACTTGGCGAGCCTAGCATGTACAGACATGGCCTCGGAACACGGACCGAAAGGTTAAGCATGAGTCATATGGTGGATATGATGCCCATATATATGCTCGCCTTTGAAGCTATATCAACTCACGTGATGATCGGACTTGGTGTAGTGGATTTGGTTCATGTAATCACCAAAAGGACATGAGGGATGTCGTTTTTGAGTGGGAGTTCATTAGTAATTTGGATTAGTTAAACTCAATCTATCATAAACTTAGTCTAAATAAACTTTACAAATTCTGTTGTAGATGGCACCACCTGCTTTTAATTTCAATGTGTTCATGGAGAAAGAGAAACTTGCTGCGAATGGTAGCAACTTCACCAACTGGGCTATGAATTTGAGGATTCTCCTCACTGCTGCACAAAAGCAATATGTGTTAGATGCGCCGCTAGACCCCCCACCAGCTCCTGATGCCCCTGACGAGGAAAAGAATGTCTATGTGACTCGTCAGGAGGACCACAACTTAGTTCATTGCGGCATACTGTATGGGCTAGAGCCAGAACTTCAAAAGCGTTTCGAAAATGGCAATGCTTTTGATACCATGGGAGAATTGAAAATGATTTTTGATACCCATGCTACCGTAGAGAGTTATAATGCTACAGAAAAGTTCTTTAGCTGCATGATGGAGGAAAACAACTCCGTTAGTGAGCACGTACTCAAAATGTCTGGGTACGCCGATAAGCTTGTGTCCTTGGGAATAACGATTCCCATTGACTTAGGCATACATCGTGTTCTCCAATCTCTGCCACCTAGCTACAAGAGCTTCGTGATGAACTATAATATGCAGGGCATGAAGAAGTCTCTTCCTGAGCTTCTGTCAATGCTTAAGACTGCAGAAGTGGAGATTAGGAAAGAACATCAAGTCTTGATGATCAATAGGACCACCGATTTCAAGAAGGACAAGAAAGGAAAGCACAAGGGAAAGAAGGGTGGCAAGTCAGTTGCCATGCCTGAAAAGAAACCCCGGGCTGGCCCTAAGTCTGACACCGAGTGCTACTATTGCAAAGGGACTGGCCATTGGAAGCGCAACTGCCCCAAGTATTTGGCAGACAAAAAGTCTAGCAAGGCAAACAAAGGTATATGTGATATACATGTTATTGATGTGTACTTGACTAGTACTCGCAGTAGCACCTGGGTATTTGATACCGGATCAGTTGGTAATATATGTAACTCGGTTCAGGGGCTACGGAACAAGCGACAACTAGCAAGGGATGAGGTCAGGATGCGGGTCGGCAATGGATCAAGAGTTGATGTGATCGCCGTTGGGACGCTACCTCTCCATTTGCCATCGGGATTAGGTATAAACCTAAATAATTGTTATTTGGTGCGTGCACTGAGCATGAACATTGTATCTGGATCGTGTTTGATGCAAAGTGGTCATTCCTTTAAATCTGAAAACAATGGTTGTTCAATTTATAAGAATGATATCTTTTATGGTCATGCACCTATGTTGAATGGTTTATTTCTGTTGGATCTCGATAGTAATATTACGCACATTCATAATGTTAATGCTAAAAAGATTAAACTTGATGATGATATGTCTACATATATGTGGCACTACCGTCTAGGTCATATTGGCGTTAAACGCATGAAGAAACTCCATTCTGATGGACTTTTGGAATCACTTGATTTTGAATCATTTGATACATGTGAGCCATGCCTTATGGGCAAGATGACTAGAACGCCGTTTTTCGGTTCAATGGAACGGGCGACAGATCTATTGAAAATCATACATACTGATTTGTGTGGACCAATGAGTGTGTCGGCGCGAGGTGGATATCGTTATTTTGTTACTTTCACGGATGATTTGAGTAGATACGGGTATATCTATTTGATGAAACACAAGTCTGAAACTTTTGAAAAGTTCAAGGAATTTCAGAATGAAGTGGAAAATCATCGTAATAGAAAGATCAAATTTCTGCGGTCTGACCATGGAGGAGAGTATCTAAGTTACGAGTTTAGCACACACATGAAAGAGTGTGGAATAGTTTCACAACTCACGCCTGCCGAAACACCACAACGTAATGGTGTGTCGGAATGTCATAATCGTATCTTATTGGATATGGTTCGATCTATGATGTCTCTAACTGACTTTCCTCTGTCATTTTGGGGTTATGCACTGGAAACAGCTGCATTCACTTTAAATTGGGCACCATCTAAATCCGTTGAAACGACACCGTATGAATTATGGTTTGGAAACAAACCTAAGCTGTCATTTCTTAAGGTTTAGGGATGCGATGTTTATGTGAAGAAACTTCAACCGGATAAACTCGAACCCAAAGTGGAAAAATGCATCTTCGTAGGATACCCTAAGGAAACAATTGGGTATACCTTCTATCACAGATCCGAGGGCAAGGTTTTTGTTGCCAAGAATGGATCCTTTCTTGAGAAGGAGTTTCTCTCGAAAGGTGTGAGTAGTCGGAAGGTAGAACACAAAGAGGTTATTGAACCTTCTCTTCATGGAATGGCGAGTGGCGCAGCACCGGAAGTTGTTTCGGAGTTGACTTCACCTGATGAAGAGAGAGTTAATGATAATGATCATGAAACTCCGAAAGAGGACACTACCGAACCTCGCAGGTCAAGCAGGACACGTGCAGCTCCTGAAATGTACGGCAATCCTGTTGTGAATTTCATGGTTGATGAAATGGATGACCCTGCGACATATGAAGAAGCGATGATGAGCCCAGATTCCAAAAAATGGCTAGAAGCCATGAAATCCGAGATGGAATCCATGTACGAGAACCAAGTTTGGAACTTGGTGGACTTACCTCACGACCGAAAGGCTGTTGATAATAAATGGATTTTCAAAAGAAAAACTGATGCTGATGGTAATGTGACCATCTATAAGGCTCGACTTGTCGCAAAGGGGTTTCGACAAATTCAAGGAGTTGACTACGATGCGACATTCTCTCCCGTAGCGATGCTTAAATCGGTTAGGATTATGTTAGCAATTGCTGCATATTTCGATTATGAAATATGGCAGATGGATGTCAAAACTGCATTCCTCAATGGTAAGATTGAAGAAGAGTTGTATATGATACAACCTAAGGGTTTTGTCGATCCTAAGGATGCTAATAAGGTATGTAAACTTCAGCGATCCATCTATGGACTAAAGCAAGCATCCCGGAGTTGGAATCTCCGCTTTGATGAGGTGATCAAAGAGTTTGGATTTGTCCAAACTTATGGGGAGGCTTGTATTTACAAGAAAGTGAGTGGGAGCAATGTGGCATTTCTGATATTATATGTGGATGACATATTATTGATTGGAAATGATATAGATCTTTTAAACAGTGTTAAAAGTTATCTAAACAGCAAATTTTCGATGAAAGACCTTGGTGAAGCGTCATATATATTAGGCATTAAAATCTATAGAGATAGATCAAGGCGCCTAATTGGGCTATCACAGAGTACATACCTTGATAAGATATTAAAGAAGTTTAATATGGACAAAAGTAAGAAGGGGTTCTTACCTATGTTGCAAGGCAAGACATTGAGTAAGACTCAAAGTCCGGCTACAGCGGAAGAAAGAGAGATGATGGATAAGATCCCCTATGCCTCGCCCATAGGCTCTATTATGTATGCCATGCTATGTACAAGACCGGATGTGGCACATGCTATTAGTTTGACTAGTAGGTACCAATCTGATCCAGGTTCGGAACACTGGATAGCGGTAAAGAACATCCTCAAGTACTTGAGAAGAACTAAGGATATGTTTCTTATATACGGAGGTGAAGAAGAGCTAGTCGCTAAGTGTTATGTCGATGCTAGCTTTGACACCGATCCGGATGACTCAGTCTCAATCCGGATACGTATTTCTCTTGAACGGAGCAGCAGTTAGTTGGAGGAGTTCCAAACAACCTGTGGTGGCTGGATCAATGACGGAGGCGGAATATGTTGCTGCTTTAGAAGCGGCGCAGGAAGCAGTTTGGATGAAAGAGTTCATTACGGAACTGGGTGTGGTTCCCAGTGCGTTGGACCCGATGGTGATCTATTGTGACAACAATGGAGCCATAGCCAATGCAAAGGAACCGAGGTCTCACAAGAATTCCAAACATATTAAGCGCCGGTTTCACTCCAGCCGCGAGCATGTCAAGGATGGAGATATAAAGATTTGTAAAGTACACACGGACCTAAATGTAGCAGATGCGTTGACTAAAGTTCTCCCTAGGGCAAAACATGATCAACACTAGAACTCCGTGGGTGTTAGATTTATCACTATGTGAACTAGATTATTGTCTCTAGTGCAAGTGGGAGACTGAAGGAAATATGCCCTGAGAGGCAATAATAAAGTTGTTATTATATATTCCCTATATATGATAGATGTTTATTTTACATGCTAGAATTGTATTGATCGGAAACATCAATAAATGTGTGTTTAATAAACAAAAAGGGTTCCTAGTTATGCCTCTCTTATAGACTAGCTTGTTGATTAACAAGATGATCAAGGTTTCCTGATCATGGACATTGGATGTTGTTAATAACAAGGTCACACCATTGGTGGAATGATATGATGAACATTCATCCGAAGTATAGCATTACGATCAAGTCATTATGTTTATATTGCTATAACATCATACGAAGTAATCTTTATCCTTAGACCATGAGATCATGTTAACTGCTAACACCGGAAGAGTATCTTGATAACATCAAACATCACACCATAATAGGGTGACTATAAAGATTGGTTCAGTACTACGAAGGTGTTAAGTTGAGGCTCATGGATCAAGAGTGGAATTTGTCAATCCAGGTGACGGATAGATATACTCTGGGCCCTCTCGGTGATATCACATTAGGATAGCTTGCAAGCAAGTGATGTGATCACTAGAATGTTATATCACGGGAACGAGAAAAGAGTGCATGTTGGTAACGAGATCAAACTAGGTATGGAGATACCGATGATCGAATCTCGGACATGTAATATATCGAGAGACAAAGGGATTTAGTTACAAGCGTTAAAGGTTCTCACGATCATAGAAGTCATCGCTGAATGTGTAGGAGTCAGTACGGATCTCCAGGTCCCGCTGCTGATTATTGATTGGAGAAGGGTCTCGATCATGTCTGCATTATTCGCGAACCGTAGGGTGGCACACTTAAGAGTTACCAGACACCATTTTGGAGCACATATGTTTCAGACGAAAGAATTGCAAAGCGCAGGAATTGTTTCAATAGAAACCAGAAATTGTTTCGGGTGAAATTGCAGAAAGTGGTTCTGCATGTGATATTGAAATATTGCAAGGGGCTATATGTGAATGTTTGTTAATAAAAGTAATTAACAAAATTCTGAATAAATTTCATAAAAAGAGTTTTATTAAATGAGAGAGCATTAAATTTGGAGAAATTTAATGCATTTAAAGTGGAGACTTTAAAAGGGAATGTGAAGAGGCATTTTAATGTGGAGGGGTTACCACCACATGAATGAGGGAGGTGAGGGGTCACCCCCCCATGCGCCGGCCATGGAGAGAGGGGGCACCCCCTCCTCCTATAAAAGGCCACCCATTCCCTCCTTCATCCACACACCTCCTTGTGAAGGATCTCTCTCCCCCTCTAGAATTATTCCCCCATGGTCTCGGATTAGCGAGATACATGTTCCCGGTGGCATTTCGTCTAGAAGGAGTTGCTGCTTCCGCTGGATCGCTGGAGCGAGGAGGTGGAGGTTGTCCGGTGGCTTGAACGTGTGTGCGAGTGCGGATGCGCTGCTGAGTTGCGGCGCTCGGACTTCCTCACGATCTTGAGATCGGCAAGTGTACGACTACATCAACCACGAGTTCCTACTCGTTAACAAAGCTCGTTGTCTACGAGGGTAAGTTCTCGTTGGATGTATGTCCACCCGTTGCTTTGTACCTAGTAGATAGATCTTGGCGTGTAGTTCACACCGTAGGAAATTTTTTGTTTTCTATGCCGCGGACCCAACAAAGACTGTCAAGTGCTTTCGCTTCATATAGTTGATTAATCTTCTTTAGCTTGCTAAGTGTTGTGTGGGTGAACCTGTGCTAATGTGCCAACCTTCCTAGGACTAATACATACTTGTGATTATACCCCTTGCAAACATCCGTAAGTACAAGAAAGTAATTAAGGTAGAAACATAACCACAGCCTTAAACTCTAAGACCCTTACGTCCCTTGTGCAATGGTTTCCTAACGGGGGTTCAGGTTTTTGTCACTCCGGCAACCCCTACGATTAGTAGCCAAATTCACAATGCATTCCCCTAGGCCCATATAGGTGAAGTGTCATGTAGTCGACGTTCACATGACACCACTAGAAGAAGTACACCACAACTTAAATATCAAACTATTGAATCTTTCTCAACACAATTCCACTACTAACAACATGACTTCTCCCATGTCCTCAAGAACAAAACGAACTACTCACAAGACATCATATGGATCATGATCAGAGATGAAATAATGATGTATAACAATCTAAACATAGACAACAATTTAATGGTTCACTCAATAGCATCAACTGCAAAGAGTAATCAACACCGGGAAAGTTTCCCCTATGAACTATGCAAGATTCAACACAATTGTTATAGCAATATGGAGATGGTGATGAGGGTGATGATGGTGATGATGGTGATAATGATGATGATGATGATGACGATGAATTTCAGCTTGATGATGGTGTTGATGGCGACGATCTCCCCTCTCCGGGAAGGAATTTCCCCGGCAGAAATCTATCTGCCGGAGAGATCTTTCTCTCTCGGTGTTTTCCGCCCCGCAGAGGTGGCGGAATCTTTCTGTGGTCGCCCCCCGAGTCTTAGGGTTTCGGGAGGATAATATACACCAGAGGGGAGTGCAAGGGGTGGACCAGGGCGGCCACACCACCTGGTGGCGTGGCCTAGGCTGGCCCGCGCCAGGGGGTGATGTGGGCCCCCTGTGGCCCATCTCCATCCCCCCTTCTAGCTTCCCTCGTCTTCTGGAAAAATAGGATTTTCCATATATTTTCCCGGATTTGCTGATCTTCGTGAATTTTGCCTTCAAACATCAACTTTTCCATCAGAATCCTGACTGCAGCGGTCCATGATCCAAAAGTCATCAACCATGCAAAAACAAATGAAATAACATAAGTATCACCTCTCAATACGAAATATATCAATGAATAACAGTGAATTATGACATAGAATAGTGATGCAAAATGGACGTATCATTAACGATCCATGCTTTCCGTTCATCGATTTTTCTGTTCGGTTACTGTAGATTCTGGGTTCTTGCCAATCGCTCTGCGCCGCGTCATTGCATGCCTCGCGAGCCTTCTCCTTTTTAATCCCTTTTTTCGGCCACTCATCTCTTTTTTTCAGTAAGAGCGGTGAGGATGATGCAACATCTTCCCGAAGTCCCGCATATGAGCATTTATACCCACACCGCCCCCTCTCTCTCACCCCCACCGTCCCACACGCTCACCTCCTCCTTATATTCCTTGCCACCGGCAAAGCGTGGCGGCGGACAGGTGCACGAGATCGATGGCGATGTTGAATCGGTACTAGGCAGGTTCGAAGCGAGGAGGCAGAGGCGGCCGACGCTGGATACGGGAGCTGGACGGGAGGCGGTGGCCTCGTGAGTGGAGGGGATGGAGGGAGCGGAGGTAAGAGGGAGAGCTTGGCAGCGGAGGGGCTTCTCTTTTTCGATTTCTTTTTTTTCCGCCGTCTGTCCCTGATTTTTCCAAACAAAGCGGTGAGGATGATGCGACATCTTCGCATAGTCCCGTATAGGAGAGTCTCTACCCGCGCCGCCCCTCTCTCTCTCCCACCCCCACCATCCCACATGCTCACCTCCTCCTTATCTTCCTCACCACCGGCAAAGCGTGGCGACAGACGGGTGCGCGAGGTCGGGGACGATGTTGAATTGGTACTAGGTAGGTTCGAGGTGGGGAAGCATAGGCGGACGAGGTTGGATGCGGAGCTGAAAGGAAGGCTGTGGCCTCATGAGTGGAGGGGTGGAGGGAGAGCTCGGGAGCAGAGGGGCGACCTATGTTGCTAGGGGAGATGGAGGAGGGGTTGGGATGGGCCGGAGTTCAGGACTCGGGAGCTCGAGTGTAGGGGGACGAGATCAAGATGGGGGTGGGGGTAGGGAAGGAGATGGGAGGGACCAGCTCGTAAGACTTCGGTCAACACCTGAAACTGTATGGTTAAGATGACTTAGAGTAGAGATCAGACGGTCAGAAACACACGCGCAGACAGATGGCCTCAGATGGCTCGCTTTTGCTCAGGCTTAAGCTATAGCATAATTGTCACACAGTAGATACTTCTGCTTTTCATGGAAAATAAATTTCTCTTAAGCTCCACCACGATAGAAACTTGGGGAATTTGGAAGGTTCCTTAACTATGTCGGACTTCAGTGTTAATCGTGTCTATTTTTTCTGAGCAGTGGTTTTCATTTTTGAAGATAGTCGTGTTAACTGAAATTACTTGCTTATCCATGGTTAAACTGAAATTAATTACTTGCTTATCCAATGCTGGTTCTTTGATAGTCACCAATGTATCCAGGCCAAACAAGTAGGGTCTTGAGAGAACCAACCCGTGGTTGGATGGTTAGGAGGACAGTGGTATCTCCATTCCACCAGAGTTTAAACCCCATGTTTGACGCTTTGGTGTCTCATAAAGACGGAATATTCTTTCAGTGAGAAGCGACGTTCCTGTCTTCATAGGGGTGAGTGTATATACGCATTGTTGTGAGCATCTGCGTTTGTACTGTGTTTCTCAAAAAAAAAGTTGGGTCTTGAGTTCTTGGTTTGTTCTGAATTTCCTCTTATTCAAATTTGCTTGCTTATATTTATCAACGAACTATTAATCCTTATTAGCTCATTGAAATAGAAATTAACATGATGTTACACTTCAGTTTACAAAAGGAAGATGTTATTGTTTTGTTGGTTCTGACTCAAGAAGTTTGGTCTTCAAAAAGAAATTTCTTTGTAAACTTCCTCATGTAAATGTCCGTTACATCCTACATGACTAGAGAAAGTTCAGCCTGAACCATAAACTTAAGCCGATATACACACGGCATTTATCAGTTGTAGAG
The DNA here is from genome assembly GCA_910589775.1 of Avena eriantha. Lineage (NCBI taxonomy): Eukaryota > Viridiplantae > Streptophyta > Magnoliopsida > Poales > Poaceae > Avena > Avena eriantha. The sequence continues at coordinate 584,437,720 of OU342743.1, read as the reverse complement.
TAGCTGACTTGTATAGTCACGTCTCCTTTCTAGGCTGAAATTACCATTGTTCAATTAAAATAACTCTTCATACTTCTAACATTCAGGTATATCTAATACTGTACATGTTATTTGGCAGGGAAATCATATGAACTCGTCAGCTTTGTTGCTCAAGAGCCTGATGCAACTGTATTTGTTCCATCAGGATCAGGAATGAAAGCTGGTACTTTAAATGACAACTTAGTACTTTAACTAGCCAATATTTTTTGCTCATCTGCTATTCTTTTATGTCATTCTTGAAAAAATGTGATATTTTCTAAAATATTCTGTTTGTCTTACTTTAGCATTTCGAAGCCATATTGAGGCACAACCGATGGGTTGGTTAATCCTAACTTAGTTTGTCCATGATAGTTTGTAGCAACAATTTCTGAAAATTTATATCTTAATTTTTTATGGAACCATGTTGCGTTACTAGTCAACTTGAGTTGTTGTCATCTTGAAGACTTGAAAGGAAATAACTAAAGAAAAAACAGTATATGATACCTTCAAGGCTCAAAATGTCTAAATCTTATGCGGTACAGTACATGCTTATTGCTCTGTGTTAAAGGAACTAAGGAAATCATTATGAACACACTGGAGAGGGAATAAACTGAATCTTAGAGTTCAATTGCCATACTAGGAGTTGGAACATTTGTGTGCCAACTGATAAAAAAGTATGTTCTAGAAATAAAGCCTCCGTTGTTGTGAGTTTTGAGAGAATCATTGAATAAGTGTTTTTTCTGTGACATATAGTTGTATTACTTCGGTGTAAGAGCTATCCGCCGACTATGTAAGTATAAGCAACTTTTTTGAGTCTAAAAGTACATCCTCTATTTAATTGTGACGTGTGTAACCTGCAGTAGTTCTTTTCTGTTTTTATTCTCAACACAAGCACACAAACTAAATGGGGAAAGAAAAATATGTTATGCTTACTTCACACTGTTTTAAGGAAAATGGAAGTAAAATATCAGTTCTCGTTGTTCTTTCCAATTTGTTATGTGCACGTATTATATTTTGCTTTTTATTTATTTGTGTCATATGCTCTCTGAGTGAGCCCATGGAATATAAGCCATGACGAATAGGGCAGCCGCCCCGAGTTAGACCAGAATCTTTTTAATTCAGCCTTTATGAGTATTTTTGTACTCTGAGGCTGACATTTGAGACTCGAAAAATAGTCCAACATACACATATTTTTTTCAAATAGAGGCTGTCATCTGGGACCCAGCATAGACACGTTTCCTACACATAGGAGGTTGATATCTGGGACCCAACAAGTTATCAAGGTCAAAATAGCGGACACATAAAAAAAAGTCCATCATACGCACGTTTATTTACAGAGAGGCTGATATGGTCAAAACAGCGAACGGGGCAAAAAAAATTCATCATACGCATGTTTCATTTACAAAGAGGCTGATATGTGAGATCTAGCAGCGCGACCTTATACAAATGCTGCATCGAGCAACATTGCCAGTTCGAATTAGGGAGACGCGAGCGAGAAAAAAGTTCAGTATGCACACATTTTTTGTAATGAGAGGCTGAAATGGGGGACCTAGTAGCCTGACCAAATGGTAGATTCGTCGAGCAACGTTATCTAGTTCGGAACAGGGCAACGATAGAGAAGAACAAAAATTCCATCATACCCACGATTCTTCTAATGTGATGCTGACATAAGGGACCCACCAGTCTGAATAAACAGTTGATGCCGCGAGCAAGGCTATCAAGTTCAGAACACGAAGGCACGACCGGGGGCGAAAAATCCATCATACACATGTTTCTTCTAATGAGAGGATGACATGTGTGGCCCAAAAGCATGATTAAACGGTAGATGCATCGAGTAGCGCTATCAAGTTTGGAATAGGGTAGCACGAGCGAAGGAAAAAATTCCATCATACACACGTTACTTCTAATGAGAGGATGACATGTGGATCCCAGCAGCCTAATTAAGCGGTAGATGCATCGAGCAACGCTATCAAGTTCGGAACAGGGTAGCGCGAGTGAGAAAAAAATTCCATCATACACACGATTCTTCTAATGAGAGGCTGGCATGTGGGACCCGATAGCCTAACGAAACAGCAGACACATCGAACAACGTAATCAAGTTCAAATCAGGGAGGCCTGACCGAAAAATATGGTCCGCTAGAGACACTGACGTCTGGGAGACACATACCTTAAAAGACTTCGGCGAGTCAACATCGTGCGAGGAACCGAAAATTTTGCTTCTGCCACGCGCTGGTCGAGCTTCCTCCACGTTTTTAGCGGTTTCGTCATAGTACAAGGCCACGAAACCGAAAAAAATTCCCATCTACCACGGTCGAGCCAAGAAATTCCTCGCGAAAGACGCGTCTTCTACGATGACCGACCGAACAAGTCGTTGCTAATGGAAAATTTTCTTGTAGTGGATCTCTATGATTGCATTGAAATGGCACCTCGGTTCCTCGCGATGCGGGACCTACCAATGATCACACTGATTGAATATTTCCTAGTGATGCGACAGGACCTGGAATATTGTCAGTTACGTCGCACACCAAATTCCGGCTCAGTTTGAAATCGAGCATGGAAGCAATGATGAGATATCAACAAGTCCGACTCACTTGACTCGGATCCTACCTTTTGTTTTGAAGTTTCAGGAACCCTGCAAGATTCTACAGTCGAAGAAGAATCAAGCTAGACGATAGAATTTGACTTTGGATCTTGGAGGCTTCCGAGGGCTACTGTTGGGGATATACTTTTCAGGTAAACCCACTGTGACTCGTTGACCAGGGTGGCACACTTCGGTTTAGAGCTATGTTTCACGGGCGGCCCAGTCAGAGAGAGAAGATGGAAGCCTATCTGCCTACGGTAAGGCCCAGAAGACTTACAGACTTAAGCCTATAGGAATACTTGTAGTTCAAGATGTACTCTGTATCGACTCTGTATCATAGCCAGATAGGACTCTCCTGTAACCATAGGACCGGATGACTATATAAGTCGTCCTAGGTACTAGCCTTTAGGGCATGCACTACAACCACAACTCGCATAGGTGAAACTCTCTTGTAATCTTTTGTACTTTCGGCTCTACCGATATACTGGATTGCTAGCAGGAGTAGGATTCGTCCACCGCAATCAGATCTGAACCTGGGTAAGCTTGTATGGTCATCGTCCTAGATAACCCTACGTCTCACAGCCCACCTTTCCCACATGCCTCGAGGACTCCATCATGGCATATTTTTCCTCAACCCGACGATATCAACTTTGTTGGAAATAAACTAAATATTGGTTTTGCTTGCAGAAGAAGGAGCTAGTTGAGCTTAAGCGTGAGGCTCGGTTGAAGGGTGGGTTCTCAGAATAACACACAACGCTTGTGATTACATTTACGATTGTCAAGAAATGAATGTCAGAGAAAAGCTAGGCAAAGTTATTTCTAAACTATGTTTGGCTTTTATCAGGGCTTGCATGCTCTCGCCTAAAGTGTAGCAAAATTTCATGCCTCAGATCTTGTCTACTATGCATGAGTTATGTGTGGAAAAACTTGTTGTTGTTCATCTCGAGGGTTGATGACAGATGCTACGGTTCTCCAAATGTAGGGTGGAAGCTTCTTTAGAGGGTATATGAAGCTGTGCAAGGGCCTCGTTGTCATATTGCTTCTCGTCCACCTTTTGGTCCAGCTAATCCTATTAGCCATTAACTATATTGCTCTTATTCCCTCGAGGTAACAACATAGAGTTTGATTGCATTGGATCTGATGTTTATTTTCCAAATTGCAAAGAAACCTGACTTAATTTCTCAATTCACTTATCACATTTGTTGGACCAAGTAATAATAGACATGTTCAATAGTGCACTTTATAATCCTCTATCATCATTATCTATCTGAAGCTGCAGTCCTTTGTCCTAATTCCTAAACCTATAATGTGTCCATATGATCATATCCTGCACTTGAACACTTGGCTCAACAGATAACTACTTTTCTTCTATAGCATATAGAAGAGAGAATGAGACTTCTACCAGATTAGTGTAGATATGGCCACACACCGTGACTATACAATATTATCAGTTTAGTCATGTAATTTAGATGTCACTCATGTATCTGGTTGATTTAGATTCGGAGTACTACTGCATGTTTTCCCCTCCATACAGTATATTGTTTTGTAGTAATGACCACGACATCATAGGATCGCGTAGGTCTGGGCAGTAATCACGGAATCGCAGGATCACGCAGGTCTGGCGATGATCGAGGGCAGATCTCAGATAATCAGCTGGACTTGAATCGTTTATTTTCAAGAAGAGAAGGGCTTTACGAGATAGCTCAATTATGTTTATATGTGGTACAAACTTACTCTGGTAATCAAGAGGCTTGCTAGCTTCCTGTAGCTTATGTGGAATAGCTCACATCCTGTAGCTTGAAGTTTCTGTGGCTTGAAGTTATATTTTCATTGTTGAACACCTGATATTACTATTCATCATTGTAATCTACTGTTTTTGGCTATTGTCTGAAATACTATGTGTTTATAAGCTTTGTTTGAAACAAATTAGCTGTTATTGCACATGATGAGAACTATGGGATGCATTTAAAATTAAAAAAATGACTAGTGAGACCAGCTCAAAGCTAGCAAGTAGGACCAACATTGACCTGACAAGTGGGACCAACAAATTGACCTGAAAAGTGGGTCCTAGTGATTTACCTAACAAGTGGGTCCCATATGACTAGTAGGACCAGCTCAAAAAATAAACAAATAGGCAATGACCCAAGCATATGTCCCAAGTTATTGGGCCTGGCCCAATAAGATGACCATCATGGACTGGGCTACATGCTGTCACGTAGGATTTTCCACTGGACGTGCCAAATTACTCGTTACCAAAAATTTGGTCATGGACACTATGACCATCTATTTTGGTCATAGGTATCCATGACCAAAACAAAAAAAGTCGTGGGTTGTCTATAGTGATGCTCGGTATGTGACCTACTTGTTTTGGTCATAGAAAGGTCATATATGGACTACTATAATCTTTCTATGACCAATATTTGGGTCACCAGTTAGCATATTTCTTGTAGTGTGTGAGATCCTGGTGCATGATTTAATAGGATTGATAGGATACTCATACCAATATGTTGCAACTTCTTTTCTGAAAGCTCATCTGAAAAGAACTCCGAGGTTAAGCGTGCTTGGCCTGGAGCAATTTGAGGATGGGTGACTGACTAGGAAGTTGTTCCTGGGTGACGAGAGAACAAAGTGCGCATAAAAGACAAGTGTTGGTCTGTTCTATCATTTATGGCCATGATCCTAACTCATTTATCTTCGGTGGATTCATATCTGTCTCTTTGAGAAGACTGCCTTGACAAGTCAATAATCAATCACTATATTTTGGATCACAAGCCGATGATTCACATCGAAATGGGTTAGTATGCATCTGAGAGACCCCGCCTAGCTCTAAAATGGTTTCAACCTTTCTCGACCGGATGATACATTGCAAATGTATCTATAATTTTTGATGTTCCATGCTTGGTTTTATCTACTTTCTTATGTTTTGTCCACACTTTGGAGTACTTTTCATATGATTTCTTGGACTAACCTATTAACAAGAGCCACAGTGCCAGCTGCCTGTTTTCTTCTGTTTTTGGTTCTAGGAAAGTCCGAAAATGAATATTCTCGGAATTGGACGGGACAAAAGCCAAAGTTACTCTTTTACCGAGGGACACCCAGAGCCAGAATACGAGACGGAGAGGGGCCAGAGGGCGGCCACACCACCTGGCCACGCGGCCAGGCTTGGCCCGCGCCAGGGGGTGGTGTGGCCAGCCCAGGCACCCCCTCGGCCTCTCCTTCCGCCTATATATTGCCTCTGATACGGAAACCCTAAGTACCTGATCAAAAATCCACGAAAGAGTCTGTAGCCGCCGTCATCTCCATCCCTAGATCGGGAGGGATCTGAAGCTCTTCCCGGCACCCAGCCGGAGAGGGGAATTCACCCTGGAGGCCTTCTTCATCATCATGCAAGCCTCCGGTGTGATGCGTGAGTAGTTCATCTCTGGACTACGGGTCCATGTAGTAGCTAGATGGCTGGTTCTCCTCCTTTATGCTATCATGTTTAGATCTTGTGAGCTCCGTTCATGATCAAGGTCATCTATTTGTAATTCTGCATGTCGTGTTTGTGAGGATCCGATGGATATTGAGATGCTATTTCAGATTGATTATTGATTCTATCATGTCTTTGTTATTTGTGACCTTGCATGCTTTTCGTTGTTAGTAGCTATCTTGGCCAAGTAGATGCTATCAACTCCAAGAGTTAGTATTTATGCTCGATAGTGAGTTCATGCCTCTGGTAATCTGGGGAAGTGACAAAAATCTCTAAGGTACTAGATGTGTTGTTGCTACTAGGGAGAAAACAACAATTATTTGTTCATAGAACAATCATATTGTTTACTTTATACGCAATTCATAATGCAATTATCCGTTGCTTGCAACTTAATACTAGAGGGGGTTCGGATGATAACCTGAAGGTGGATTATTAGTCATAGATGTAGTTAGATGGCTGTCTATGTATAATGTTGTAATACCCAATCGAATCTCAAAGGAGTCAAGATGATTAGTATATGCTTGTATGCTTTCTCGATGTTTGTCAATTGCCCCGCCGTAATTTGTTCACCCATCATGTTATCTATCTTAAGGAGAGCCACCTCTAGTGAACTATGGACCCCGATCCTTTCTTTTACTTTCAATCTACAATCAACTGTTTACTGCTTTGTGTTTACTTTCTGCAAACTATTACTTTCTTCCATTTGATACGTTTAATCCTTTGTTTTTAGCAAAACTGGTGAGATTGACAACCTCATCGCATGTTGGGGACAGAGTTCTGTGGTTGTGTTGTGCAGGTCTCCACGTTGCTGCTGGCACCGGTAGTGCGCCCTGCCAAAGTTCAGCTAGCAACACCTTTGGGGTGTTTTCTTACTTCTACTGGTTCAATTAAACCTTGGTTTCGTACTGAGGGAAAACTTGCTGTTGTGCTCATCATACCTTCCTCTTGGGGTTCCCCAACGAGCTCGATATATTTTGGGCCATCACCGGACAACACAACATTATGATAGTTTTCTTTAGCTAGAAAAGTAAGACTCATAGTCGCACTATGAGTGAACGATACAAACAATGAAGCTCCCGAATTGGCATAATTTATGTATACAAAGGCATAGGATTTGTTGTCCTTGGAACCAGGCGCGACCCTCTTTCCGCTATTGTGAGCTACTTTTGGGTTAGCCAGAGGGAACCAATAGGGATCAAAAAAGTATGGAAGTAGTTATGAGGTAATCAGATTGAACAAAGAGTGCTCTCGTTGCTCTCGTAATTGACTCATTTCCCGACGTTTTTGTTGCTCGAAGAAAGCTCCAAAAGTTGTGCTTAAGGTTGTTGTCGTTCCTGGGCAGGATTCGACTCGCGAGATAGACTACTTTGTTTGCGACTTTCTTTGTTGTACTTTCAACTGTGATGAGGTCCGCGTTTCTTAGTGGATAACGTATTGATCCATGCCCCATAATACTCGTAAGATGAAGTAGCAGATCCTGAACCAGCTTTGGACATAGTTTTTTTAGAGGAAAGATGGAGGATGCTTGCCTTGTGAATTTGAAAGGACTAAAGAGATTGCTTCTATCCCCAACATGACCCGCTTCGGTCTCAGGAGACTATGGTGGTCTATGATCTAATAATAGGTGGTGAGGCTGCAGCTCAAGCCCACTCCATGAGATGAGCTATTATGTACTTTTCTAACCCTTTGAAGGATGAAGATGGCGAAGGCGTGGGTCCATGATAAGGATTCCCAAGCCTACTTGGTCGATTTGGTTGATAACTTTTAGTATGCCTAGGGCGGAGACTTAGCATTTCCACTTTGTCCTAGTACCGTTTTAGTTGTGTTATTACTTCAACATGCCTACCTCAAATCAATTGCTTGAGCTTAGAAACTTTGATTCTATGGCCTTTAAATGATGTAGTTTCGAATGATGTATCATGCATTTCCTCAACCCTAATGTATAACTTGAAAAAGAAGGAGACTCATTGAGACAGATTTTTAGAGTATAGTAAGGCACGGTCGTTGATAGATTCCCCACAAAAGGTACCTGGGTTAGGTTGCAGGTCTTTCTTATGGAAGTTTCAACGTGATCGTCTCACAGATCAGTTGGCAAGAGAAGATCACTAAAAGCACAGACTAGTATAGGTACACATGTACTATCTCCATCCAAGAACACATGATTCAAAATCTGGCACATATGAAACTTGCATCTCCTAGGTGAACACATATGTTTATGATGAAGCTGAACATGAAATACCTTGTAAATATTCCTCCTGTTCCAGACCCGTCACTCAACATTCAATGAGTTTGGAGAGAACAAAAAAACAAGTTTGGTTAGCTAATCAATTGTACAATATAACTTGTATTGAATGCAACTGCAAGTAATGAAGGATACCGCATCGATAATCATAGGACAAGTAGGGGATACAATATCTTTTTAGGTAGAAATGGACAATAGACCTTTTGATGGAACATAGAGCAACATGTTCTTGGGATGTGCCACACGAACACCATGACAGTTTAGCCCAAAAGGTAGCACGTTGGTTTTGACTGGTAAGAAGGGGAAAGAAGATATTTGACACAATGGTTAAAACATGACCATTGATGCATCTTTTGGAGATGGATTTGGTTCCAAAATTGGCTTCTGCATCCATGCTTCTAGAAGAAACAACAACTAAGGTTTGATAATAGTGGTACATAATGAATGCCTCAGCTATAACCTGATGAGTCACTTGCCCTGAGTAAGCTGCAAGATCCTTCACATATCACTGTGTCTAGATCATGCAACAGATTTGAAAGATGATGGTAACCCATCATCAATTAGTAATCAGAAAAGAAACCGGAGACTAGAGAAGTTGAATATGGCTTATCTGTTCTTAAATAGAAGTTCCTGAAGAATTAATATCGGCTTTATTAATCTTATAAATAGTAGAACCCCTGAATCACCAATCCATTCTGAACTGCAAAGGAAACGTGTCACTGATAGCTGGGTCAAAAAATCCTTGACTGACCCAGAAGTAAGTGACCACACACGACAACTTAACCTATGAAACTCTCACCCACACAATACCAACAACATCACCGTTGCCATCAACCGAACTAACAGGGGAACACACACCTATGCCCCAACAATATCACTAACACCTACCAATATAGATCTAAAAATACATCTATGCGCGTGGATTATCTCGCGTGATGGATCGATGGGTATGTGTATAAGTACCATGATGGTGAGCGTGGAGGCGTACATTGCCGAGCCAAATATGACGCAGAGGATGTCGTAGACACCCGGAGCATGTAGTTGAACTCCTCCATGTCCTTGTTCTCGATGATCCACGAGGTCGTCGGCCTACACATGTACAAGCAAAAAGCAAGCGTCCCTCATAAGTATCAAACCCTAATTACCAACCACCTTTCATAGAGAGTAGACTAGACAATCGGACGAAGGGGATGGCGGCGATGGCTTACACAGAGGAGAGGAAGAGGTCGAAGGAGATGACATTGCCGACATGTTGCAAGCCGAAATCATCTTGCTCGCCGTGAGCAGGTGGGGGAACACACGAGTTTGGATTTGGGATTGGTTTGGATTGGACGTCGCATGCGGCGAAAGGGAGGGAGAGAGAGCCAAAGCAATTGAGATCTGGGAGTCAGCCGAGGTTGAGGGATTAGCTTATATAGATAGAAGCGGCGGGGGCGTGGTGTTTATCCAGTCTCGTGTTAGATCCTATGATTTGGTTAGTTAGCCTACAAGAACAAGTCACAATTTTTGAGTTTTATTGTACTATGCATCCAGTTCGTTGCTATCTCTATCTTTATCTATATGGATATCAACACATACTATTCTTGAGAGTCAAGACACCGTTTTGCTTTAAAGAGCAAAAGAAATCCAGATAATTACTAATGCACCGTTGAATACACGGATTCTTTTCTTGTTCGTACTAGAGTATAGTAAGAAAAAACTGCTTGACCGAATCAAGGTCAAGATAACTAGTGTGATTTCTACACTGGGAGAATCATGGATATGTAGGGAATAGAGAAATTCTACCTAAAGAACCATTACAAATAAAGAGGAAACTAATAAGGATAAGTAAGAAACAAGAAAAACGAAATCATATTTGATATTGTAATATTCGGTTTGATTACCTACAACTAATCCCCCCCTCTGGGTAATCTTTCACATTCGGCCAAAGAAGATATTCGAAAAACTTCCTATGTCGATGGCGCACGACAGTGTTCATGGAGGGGGCGGCGTAGCGGAGCCGAGTCCCACCAGGACCCATCACCAGCAGTGTCAGGGGAGCATGGTAGATGGTCGTTCCTCCGACGTTCGAGGTGGGTGGGGTGTGAGATCTTATGGTTGTTACCTGCGTGAAGCCTCCATGGCCCGGGTGGGTCGATTGGGAATTTCTATGCCCTCGATCGGAATAAAAGCGTTTTGCTCTACTGCTTGGGCATCACATGGAGGTGGCGGTTCTATGGTTCTCCTCGCATTAAGATGAAGATCTACTTGATGCATGTCCTCCTTGATCAGACCGGAGTGTCGAGTTCTGGAAGGCTCCGCCGGTGAACTCCCATGGGCGTGTCATGTCTGGAGTTTGCTGGATCGGATGGGATTTGGTCGGGCGTGCCCATGTTTTTCTTACCGTTTGGTTTTAGAGGGAGCGTTGCGAAGTTCTGCTGTCTATTACCATCATGGGACACGTCTTTTAGTTCATGGTGAAGTCAAATACGGAGAATGTCATGAAAGCCGAGATATCAGGACTAATAATGGTGGTTTGAGTCTTTGTGGTGATGAGGAACTGACTTGGTGATTCGTGACTAGTAGCAGCGACATCGGCATGTGGGGGCGAGAACACATGAGAAGTTCGAAGTCCTACCTTGCAGGGTGAAAATTCAAGGTCTGGACTTAATTGGTTGTGTCTGGCAAAAGCCTTGTTGAAGGCATTGTTTTATGAGCGTGGTATTTCTCCCGGGTGAAAACCTATGATCTATGATCGAACGACGACGACGCTTGTGCATTGTTTCCTTCTGGGAGGCGCCGCTATTGGAGAGACTGGACTTCGGGTGATGTCTTGGTGGTTTTAGTACTGTTGTTGCAAAAAATGAGTCACTGTAGCGGGACTTTTCTTTTCTGTAATTATTCTTCTTTTTCTTAGTTTTGTGTATCCATAATGCCATTAGGTCACTGCATTGTTGCAGAGGCTGTGTGTAATTGGTAGCTTCGCGATATTAATATATGCTCCTTATAAAAAAATTAGTAAGAGGTCTGCAGGTATTTCTTTCTAAAAGTAGTTTTTCTTCACCAATGCCAATTTAATGCTATAAATACTGTAGACAAGTTAGGCAGAAGGGCACTATAGTTAACTAAATCACTAGATTACGTTGGGTTTAACCTGGAACATTTAGCTAGATTTTCCAGATGTTCTGAATCAAGTACATGAAGAAGGTCTCATCCATGGAATGTGGAGAGAAAGAACAAATATGCAAGAGTAGTTTTACCTCTGCTAAAGTTAGCCATAGCTGGATATGCAAACCATCACCAACATGGCTCCCTAGAATGTACTGATTGTGTTAGTGTTGATGTTATATGCAGAACTCACTGGTTTCAAAATGCTGTCAGGCCATAGCTTTCATCTCTGATGAAATGCTGCCTGCTAGTTTCTAAATGCCGTTTTGTTGTATAGGAGTAAGAGTAACTGCAGTCAGTAAATAAATATCCGTTGGTTTTCTAAATGCCTTTTTGTTGTATAGGAGTAAGAGTAACTGCGTCCAGTGATAATCATGACAAGTTCAGCATGGCTTTGTTTCAGTTTCTTTCCTTTTTGGTTTGGTTTATCTTGTTTTCTGTTGGGGTGTGCTCACGATATCATGGCACTTTCGTCTATAAACAAATGACACACATTTAGATGCGTGTTTAAGAAAAAAATCTTGACAAGTGAGCAGTGCATATGATCTTCCAAGTTCTTCTAGGATGACCATGTCTCGGTTCACTAAGAACCGCAGCAGCCAAGGATCGGCACTCTCTCTGGGTCAAACACAGCCAGAAAGAAGCAAAAGAGAAGGGACGAAAGCAGCTTGGGCCACTCAAACTGTCCGTGAAGGCCTCCGAAAGATCCCAGGCTCGTGGTACAGAAAGCAACACAAACCTCCGTGATGTGTAGAGAAATCTGGGAAGAAGAAGGTTAGAACTAAAGAGTAGCAACAGCAATGGCAGCAGTACCATCAGTCAGACACCTTGGAGAAGAGATGCTAATTTTCCCTGAACTATCAACAACTGTGCCTCCTCTTTGTTGTGTGTGCCCTTATCTAGTACTCTCTCCGTTCAGAAATATAAGCGTTTTAGCTTTGTGAATCGAATGTATCTAGACGTCTTTTAGTGTATAGGTTCGTAGAGGTTCGGAGTGAACCTATACACTAAAAAGCGTCTAGATACACTCATTTCACAAAGCTAAAATGTCTTATATTTTTTAGCGGAAGGAGTAGTATACCTGCATCACGTCAAGGATTCATCTCTCGCAATCATACAGCGGGAAGCCACCTTTCGGAAAAAGAAACATTACACCATGGGACGGAATGGACATCAATATAGTACTCTCTCCGATCCAAATTAATTAACTCGGGTTTGTCTAGTTTCAGATGTATCTAGATATATTTTAATACTAGATACATCCGAATCTAGATAAATCCAAGTCAATTAATTTGGATCGGAGGGAGTATATGCAATTTCTTCTTCTCCTTTTGACTCAACATCCCCTAAAACGACTAGTATTTCATTAGTATCTCAGAGAAGTCTGCTACAACTTCGAATTAAGTGCTAGAAATATACTTCACTTCCAATCGCCCGGACGCCATTCAAGGGTGTCAGTTTGCGTGGAGAAACCTGGTCTATTTTTCTCTACTCCGACAACGATCCATCCACCGTAGTCCGGTACAAACGTCGGGTAAGCACCGCCCAAACGTGTCAGTTCTCACCAGAAAAAGTAAGCCTGATGCTGGTGGAGTGATGGGTGCACTCATGCATTGCCAAGATATCTTTCTACAAGGGTTGCTATCCCAAGTACAGTCCATCAACCAACGCCAAATGGCTGTGGAGTGAAACTCACTTCCACCCTGGCAACCGGCAAGTACCATGTTGCCTTCACCGACATGACACTGTGTTTTGGTGAAACCTTCAGAATGTGTTGCCAACTATGCATTTGGAAACTCACGAAACCGACACTTAAACAAGGATAGTTGGGCATTGGATGAACAGAACTCATCAATTTGAGAAGTTCTGTAGCTTGCATCGAGACGCAAATGATTGACAATGATCACTCACAGTACCAGATACAGTTGCAATGCCTGTAATTCCTACAGTGTACCTCCTTACAAGGTTACATCACTGCTGAATACCACTGTCGGTACATCATTAGGCGTACTGGTACATGCAAATCAGGTGGGCTACACACAGATCTTGATGAAGTATCTTCCACACCTCATGTCACCACAGTGCAGGTATGAAGTATTTCCATAAATCAAGTGCTGAACCGAGCTTGGTTAATACTCACCAGGTAGCCAGTTCCTTCTCCTAAAATTTGGCGTTCTACACAAATCACATGCAATCCAAGCATGGAAGCTGAGAACTGAAAACAATTAATTCCTTACATGTGGCAGCAATTCCTCGCATTTTTTTTTCTTAATTGGTACCTTTTGATGTGTTCTCATCTTTAATAACAGTGTCTTCCCCTCAATTTGTTTCCTTTAATACATTTTGATGTGGGACTCCTTTTTCTAAACCTACTGTGGTATGTCGTTTTCAGGGTTTACCTACCGACTATATCTGGTGACATAAACACATGTCCAATGTTGTTCAGACAGGTAGATAAAACTTCACTTGACATCTTCAGAAAGCAGAGGCATTACTTCCACATGGCTTACAGTCGCTATAACATGAGCTATGCTGAGTTCCAAGAATTGTAAACTCATTCAGATCTTGTTTTACTTTTTTGGTCGGCTTTCCTTTTGTTTCCTTTTCTCCCTCTACTTTTCAAGTTTTCACTTGGTCTTATTAGCCAAAGATGTCCCATCCGGCTGGTAAAGGGGTTCCATCTGAGTCCCTTTTACACAAACTTGAGGCAGTAGAAAGCTTACTGCCAAGCTTCATTTTCAGAGAAATAAGTGAGACCAAACAAGCTTTACCTTTTTGTTGGTGTAGAACAGAACACCGAAGCTGAAGGTAAAATCTCAAAGATATACCAGCCAAGTTAACTGAAAAGTGAAAACAGGCAGCGGTAATTTATGTATTTAGGAATGTAAAATAGTCGTACACAGAAATAAAAACACATATGCTTGTATGACTGAATTTAGTGAGTTTGACAAATAAGACAGGTACCACATAGCAATCACTTTAAGGACAAGTAATTAGCCTAGCAACAGCAACAAATCTTACCTAACTTCATGTTCCACCAGATTTTGCTTGCACATATGTAAGCTCCTCTTGCCTAGGTTCAAAGAATTGAACTGAACCTCACTTACAGCTCCTATAATGCTCCATGGAGTTCTATGAGTGATAAAAAAAGGAGAGAAATCAGTGCCACCATACTGAAAGACCACATCCCTTGACGAGGAAGAGATGATGAGGGAGGGCGATCCATGTGTTGTGCTTCTGAGAAGCAAATTCCATGGCCTGGTCGAGAGGAACCGCACTCTGGAAGAGGAGAACAAGCAATTGAGGGATGAAGTCAGCCATCTAAAAGGTCAAGTCTCCTCACTTGAAGGGCAGTATACTGATAGAAAGATGATGTGGAAGAGGCTGGAGAATTTTGCCACCAGCAACAACTACATGGAAAAGCAGTTTGCTCACAACAATGATGATGCGAAGGAGGCTATGGATCTCAACAACTCAGCATCTTACAGCAGGCAGAGATTCTTTAGGACACCAGTAGTGAAATCAAGAGCGCCAAGGGTTCCAAATCCACCACCAAGTCCTACATGCATCCAACCGATCATGAAGGTAAAAAAGGAAGGATCCATGGCTCCTCCTCCTCCTCCACCGCCACCTCCCCTACCTTCGAAATTACTGAAGAGCACTAAGTCAGTGCAAAGGGTGCCAGAGGTAGTCGAGTGGTACCGGTTGTTAGTAAAAAGAGAAGGCAAAAATGATGGGAAGTCAGGATCTACGGGAGTTCCAGTAGCTGCTAACAGCCGAGACATGATCGGGGAGATAGAGAACAAATCAGCCTATGTTATAGCTGTAAGTGCATATATTTGTTCAATATTTTTCAAAGAGACATGCATATAGATATTGTTTATTTAGCTGCCATTCCTAAATCTTTTTCTTTTGTTTCTGAAATAACAATTGCAAACAAGAGCCTCACAATTGCAGAATAGTCCCGCCTACACAATAGTTGCCAGTTCTTTGTGGGATTATAGACAATATTTTCACTGCAGCAGATAAATTAATTTTGAACATCTCGTCCATTTCATATATAACTAAGGATTTTTTTGCCACATAACATGTTTCTTCATCATTCAAAGCTGCAAACCGAACTACATGATTCTTCTCTTTAACAATCGAAAGCCACTCCATGTGTTATTTTAAAAGCATGCTCTGATTTTTTGGTCTTGTCCCTCCTAGTTGATAATAGTAAGTACAATTTTTTATATATTTAATGATGCAGCAGTTACAATAAATTACTTACTGATGGATAATTCCTTTCTATGAATAGTGATTTAATTTATAACACCAGAGTTTTTGCTCATATATTGTTCTCTCAGATCAGTGATTACTTCCTGTAACTGCTTTTCAAAACCAAGTAAAAAAATATCCCCTTACAATTGTTGTTCCAACAGATTAAATCAGATGTAGAAAATCAGGGTGACTTCATTAACTTCCTGGCAAGGGAAGTTCAGAATGCAGCATACAAGGATATAGCCGATGTTGAAGAGTTTGTGAAGTGGCTTGATGGGGAATTATCATACCTGGTAGATGAAAGGGCAGTGCTCAAGCACTTCCCTAACTGGCCAGAGAAGAAAGCAGATGCCATGAGAGAAGCAGCATTCACCTATCGGGATCTGAAGAACCTGGAAACAGAAGCATCATCATTCCACGATGACAGGAGAGTGGCTACACCTATGGCTTTGAAACGCATGCAAGATCTACAGGATAAGTGAGTAGATGAATATAATGCATTTAATAAAAGAAAGGTCACATTGCTAAACTTTCAACAATATGACATGAATCATACTTTCCTTTGTAGAATTGAACAAGGCATTCACAACACCGAAAAAATAAGGGACATTGCAAGTGGAAGATACAAGGATTTTATGATCCCATGGGATTGGATGCTTGACTCCGGAATCATACGCCAAGTATGTACTATGTAGTTCCAAACTTCTAATTCGTGGCTTTATCCTCATTCTGATGATAATAATAGAGAAGAGATTAACAAACTGCGTTTTACAAAATTGTATTCAACTTGAGCAAACCAACTTATGAGTTAGATTAGGTGCTGCATACTGGAACTATCCCATTATGTTTTCTCTCTCCTGGCTATAGATTCATGTTCTACAGACATATCATGAATGGAGTATCCTCTTACTACCTTGACAGCTAAAGGCCGCTTCACTGAAGCTTGCAAAAGAATACATGAACCGCATTATGAATGCACTGAAGTCAGATCCATTTGCAAATGACGAGGAACTGATTCTGAGGGGTGTCCGCTTTTCCTTCAGAATACATCAGGTAGTTTTGTCACAATCATGAGTTACTTTCTAGTGGTACTGTGAGTTTCTACCTACAAACTAGTTAACTACAGTAATTGCACAAACCAATTCGCAGGTTGCGGGTGGCTTTGATGAAGGTTGCAGGAAAGCATTTCAAGAACTGAAGACATATGCAAGCAAGTCAGAGTGATCTGATAGAGTACACGTGGGCTCAAATAAGCATCATTGGTACAGAAAGAACATGGCTAAATTTTGTCGAGGTTGGCTCCAGAATGACTCCACTCGTCTTCAGGATACTTTTTGGGAACAATTGTCTTATTTTGGTCTGCATCCAAGTTGCTGATCTCTTGGACACGAGATGAAGCCTGACATTCCAAGTCCACCTTCCCACAAGTCTTAATTTAAGTACACCTTATAGAATCATTCTACAATTTCATTAGAGGGTCTAAATTTCAACTTATCTGATACTCTGTTTTCGCATAAATCAAAGAAAATAAGAGTCCTCTATAATTATTAGGTTGTTGTACCATGAAGTAAACAATGTGCATAACCCCATTATGCAGACATGAAAACAGTAAGTGCCCTTTATGATTCCTAAAGAGTAAAATTGATATTTGTTCCGGCACAGTGAATTTGCCTTTTCATGTTCAAATTTTCTCCGAGGTTTGGTAAAAGAGCAGATTAGTTGCAAATTCTCCAAAACTGGACCACTTCCCAACTCCGCATGACATTTATGTGACAACTGAAATAAAGTATCAGAGAAATCCAGTTTTCCATGAAAGAAGACACATCCCCTTAAGATTTAGAACATCACTAAGGTGGGATGTCGCCTCTCTCTCGACATAGTACCATTATTAGCTACTATTATTACAACCATTGGCCCCTCCTTTAGATGTGAATTATTGCTGCAGCAGCTAGGTTGCGCGTCTCGGTCGTAGCTAGTCCAAAATCTCTCCACTGTCGATACAAGCTAGCCCCTCTCTCCATTGGTTTCCCATTAATCTTCATGGGATGCAGATGCTGTTACCAACTTACTATAAGCCACAGAAAACGTAAGAACTGCTATAATCTCAAACCATGCTTTAGATCAAATGTAGCAGGATCGTGTGGTTTTTCCGGCGCCAAAGATGCAGACACAAGGTTGCTGTCAAGACGGAAAACATGGGCACCTATCAACTTAGCTCTACAGTTTTCAGTTAAGGAAAACTTGTTATATGGCGCCTACCATTTCTTTCTGAAACAAAGTTTTTTTTTCTTTGAAACAAGCCCACCATTTCAGATTCTCCTGTTGACTGTTGCATGTTTCGTCCAAAATTTGTTCAATTGAAATAATTTGCACAGAAATAGTTAGGAGCTCTCATCTGTAACTGTAAGCAACAGAAATAATTTGCACAGTCTCCCGAAGGTTGGAAATAATTTTGCGCGGTCATTCCTATCTCTGACCAGGTCCCGGCGAGCAAAGAACCGGCCAACAGAAATGCGCAGCTGCTTTGCAAAATGTACGAAGGCATGAATATACCAGCTGCTTTGCAAAATGTACACGGTATCTATCACACAGAGGCGAGGGAGAGGAATCGGTCCTCCCACCGTAATCAACCACCAAATACCTGGATCGTGGTAACCCTCGTTGCTGCAGCGGAAACTCCGGCGGCGGCGGTCGGTCAGCGTCGTGCCGCCGCAGCGCCTACTTCCCCGTAGCCATCTAGGAGGCTCTCCTCGCCGCTTTCTCCGGAGGGCCCACGGTCCAGTGAGACACTTCGCCCGCCGTCGCCGCTGACGCCGGCCCCGGCCAGCTAATAGCACTGTTGTTAACGGACACTCTTTACACTGACTAGTGGGTCAGATTGTTCCTAGGCCCCACTCGCTGTTGCGGATTACGAACGGATCTACCACGTTCACGCTACCCTCATGGCCCCACTTGACAGTCGCACGCACGGGTTACAGAGGCGCCCGCTTCCTTCCGGCACCTTCCAAGTTTACCCCCTCTTCTGGCCTCCCCGGCGATGGCGACGGCGGCGAGCTCCGGAGGCCATCAGTATGTCTCGGTGAAGTTAGAGAGCCTCCGCCTAGCGGGGCTCGACCTCGCCCCTCACCTCTTCGGTTCCCATCCCGTCGCCGGCTCGTGGGACCCTTCCAAAGCCGTAAGCGTCGAATCCCCCAAGTTCGCGTGTATGTTTCGCGTCCGGGGACTCATGGTTATTCTTTTGGTGGTGTTCGCAGCTGCCGATGGAGCGGGCCGCGGATGCCATTTGGGAGCTCAGCTGTGTCCTCCCTTCTCGCCACGGTGAGTTGGCTGACTTTTATCATGGTGTTTGATGTCTCCTCTTGTGATACTGAGATTCCTTCTTGATAAGCTTTGGGGCAGGATGGTCTAAAATGCTGTGCCATGCTGCTGGGGTGCGCTTGTATTTGTAATTGGGTTGGGATTTTTTTATCTGTGATGTCTGTCCACTGTCGTAATGTGTACATATTATATGGCATGATGCTGAGGATAACCAATTGACAATGTAGTATGTGGATTTGCCATTTTGAAATGAAATCAAGTGGTTACTTAAATGATCATTTGGTCTGCTCTGCTTAATTTATTCCTTGTTTCTCTATGCAGCTAGATTTTGTTCAGTTTTCTGAGCATTCTAACAAGCTTTTATGATTTGTTAGAAACAATGGATTTCAAGCTAGTATTGAAACCAAAAGCTGGTAGCTCACAGTGCATTGTTGAGGAGGGGCCGAACCGACCGCTAGGTAGCGGCAGTAATGAAGTGGAAATGACGGACGCGGTCTTTAAACTCAATGAGAAGGATGCACTTGAGTGTAAGGTTTGGGTTGAGACAGAAACGTTGTCCCCATTTGACCTGGCTGCTAGCTGGAAGGCTCATCAGGAGAACCTTCAGCCCTCAAGGGTGCGAGGGACATATGATGTCGTTATGGGCGCTGACACTAAATCCAGGGCCAAGGTTTGAATTTCTTTTAACTGTTTTATCTTACTTCTGTATTCTGGTGTTGCTCCATGAAATTAGTAAATTGTAAACATAATCTTCCAATGAATATATAGATACTTATTTTGCAGAAACTGGGTTTGTTTTAAACTAGTGTTTGACCGATCACAGCATCTAGCTTCCAGCCAGTTATTGTTGTTAACAGTCCAATGCCAGAGAGAGTGCTGTGGAATAAGTTGAGAGCTTGAGGTGGCTTGCAACTTGGTTGTGGAACTGGACATCATGTCTGGTTCTGGTTCCTAGCACTCGTTTCAACTACGTACTTCTCATTTCACATTAGTTAATGTAGTAAAATATCTTTGCTTACTCAAAAGGATAATGTGAAACTGGACAGTACCCAGCAGATTTCAGAACCTTGATTGACAGTATCTCTTATGTCTTACTTTGATGTTACAGTTCTTGTGTATTTGTACAACCTTACCTACTACCTCTGGCCATCACGGTCTTTGAGATGCTTGACCATTAGCTTCCATCATAACACTTAAACTTTATATATTATGAAAGTATTTTTATAAGGAGTTCCCATATTACCCTCATGGTCAAATGTCAAAAAGTTCGATCGCTTGCTTCTCATGGTCACAATAAGTTGTGGGCAGTGGGAGTATTTGAGTAGCATCTTTAAAAACTTAGAACAGTGATGAGTTTTCCTTTAGAAGAGCTGCAAGTGTTTGAATTGTATTAAACCAAGCAGCAAATATTATGGTAAAAAAAATTATGCTGTAGGAGTGCAGGCAAAGACCAAATACATTTAACATAAGGTACTTGAGTACCTAAAAGCTTAGCTGCCCTAACTAATGAAGAAAGCCCACTCATGTCCAAAGCTGTCTTTCTGGGAAGTGTGAGTTCCTGTGTACTTTCAAAAAGAATTGTCTTCGTGCAAGCTTTTGCCTATATTTCTATTTGCACGACAGGTTGTTGCTTCCTTTTCTATTCTGCCAATTTTATATTTTTCCTTCAAGCAGAATGACTTCGCTTCTGGTTTGGAGCTTGATTTAGAGAAGTATGTAGTTCCAACAACACCCAACATGGGCTCAGGTGTTGTTTATGCAGCTAACTTGACTGAGAATCCCCGCTTTTTATTGGACACCGGTATTTCCTCAAACAATGATACCATAAAGGGCATTTCGCACAACTTGGTCAAAGGCGATGCTCCCCTGAATCATTATACTAACGAGATGAAGGTATAACTTAGTTTTCTCTGTTCATTTGACAATTGTATGTTAGCTTAAAATCATGTACTCCCTCCGGTCCATATTAATTGTCGCTGAATCGGATGTATCTAGCACTAAAACATGTCTAGATACATCCGATTCAGCGGCAATTAATATGGATCGGAGGGAGTATTATCTACCATTTTATCGCTATACAGTACATTGGGAATGGTAGTTGGTAGTTTCTATGCCCCTTCTTACTAAAGTATGTGATAAGTTGGCAGCTTGTGATAGAAGTCACTTTGTTTAGTAACTTCATCATAACGCTCACATATTCACTAACAGATGAGCTATTTTCTGTTAGATATTCCGTTCATTCAGAAAATAAAAAAGAGGTTGAATTGATTTAAATAAGATCACGATCCAGGAGAAAGTGTGTTTTATTAACTATTTCAATATTTCTATAAACTGAAACATTCCAATATTTTCTGTAGCAACTGAAGAAGCTACTTTTTTAATGAATTATACTTTTAATTTGTTGTCATTTATGTCTCATGGGGAATGCAAGACTAAAATGTAACCATGGCTAGTAAGACTAGGTTAGTATGACATGAGAGAACTAAACATGCACTTGTTAGGTTTTGTAAGGCTAATGCTCTGGGGGCATGTCCGGGGTTGTATGCGCAATAGGAAGTGTCCCGCTAAGCTGCCCTGGCTGAATCCCCGGTCCGTATACCACTTTTATGTCTTTCGTAGTATGGTCATTTGGTCAACAGTCCAAGGTTCCAAATCCAGATGAAATTTAACTCTTGAAATATACATTTGTAAGTTCTCCTGCATTTTGGTTGAATGAAGTCTATCAATATGAACACTTGGCAGTTGTAATCAAAATAACAAAGAAATGATTTATAACTTATCTCTCAGGATGTAGATGGAAGACATGCACCATCACATGAAGGACAGAGGGCAGTCTTTGTTGATAGAGGTGTTGGTTCTCCAAGGTTTGCTAGAACAAAAAACGAAACCATTTCAACGAGCAACATCAAGCAGGGTTCTGAAGCAAAGGTTGTACTACACAGCATCCCACACAATATACTAAAATATGGAAGTATGCTATGTATTGTTGAGCTATTTGGTATGTGCCAAATAGGTAGTAGCTTTAACTTGGTGAAACTTCCATATCTTCATTATTGCAGTGTATGCAGAGGATATACAGCGAGTAGTTTTCTTTAGTCTTAAACTACAGTACATGCATAGAAATATTTAGGATGTATATATATACTCATCTGTTTGTTCAAACCTATTATATATCACATCGAAACTCAATCCATTTGATATTCTTTAGAAATAAGAATTCACCCCCTGTGATGTATCTTTGTACTCTGAAGTTTCTTCACCTGTCAAAAATAGATGTTTTCGTTTCTGTCATCTGAAGTTCTGACAACTTTTGCTATCAGGGCATGCCAGCAGCAGAAGGAGCTGTTGCAGCAGCAGCTGTAGCTGATCAGATGTACGGACCAAAAGAGGATCGGAGGTTGGTCATTGTGCTGGTAATTTTCAAACGTTCAAATGGGTCACTTTACTTAGTACATCTGCTTTGTCAATCGTTGTGGTTATTACTTCTTAGACGACTTTACCTAAGCTACAGAGGTGTATTTGTTTCCATGGACTTTTTTTTCTGTACCCTGCCACTTATATGTTTAACAACTATTCTAACAACGAAGAAGGTGCAGCACTACCTCAGACTTTTCTTTGTATGGATCACTCAGTTATATATTTATGTTATGAGTATAGTTAACTCTGGTGATAATCATTTGTTTAAAATCCTCCGAGCATTTCTTTTGTTTCAACTATCTCGGCTGTCCTTTGTAACCCTATGGTGACACTCTAGGTTGGGCTGCCAGCTCGTGGTAAGACATTTACGGCAGCTAAGCTTACAAGATATCTCCGATGGTTAGGTCATGAAACAAAACACTTCAATGTTGGAAAGGTGAACATTTAGCTTGAGCTAGTTTTGCAGATAACCACACATATTCATGGTAACAGTCACTAATCCTGTGTTTTCTACATTCCAAATGTAGTACCGTCGGCTGAAGCATGGTACTAATCAGGTACTTAGATTTTTTATGTGCCTAATCACTGGTAGTGGCAAGTATTTTACACAGTTACAATGTTCAGCTGCTATTGTGAACTGCTAATTTATTTCTGGCAGTTTTCTTGAGGAATGTGGGACTTGTAATTTCCATTCCCACAGCATAGGATTTCATTCACTCATTCATTATTTGAATCTGAGTGAACTCTGAAGTTATTATCCTATTTATGAGTTTTGTTCAGGAAGAATTCTCTAATTGCATTTTTCTTCTTTGAGAAGACTGCTGATTTCTTCCGTGGAGATAACAAGGAGGGTGTGGAAGCACGTAATGAGGTTGGTGCATTGCTACTATCGCCATGTCGATATTCAAAGTTAACAGGGAAATTATAAGCATTTATGTTGAATCTAGAGCAAGGGCAACGCTACTCCCTCTATTTCCAAATGCGGGCGTTTTGACAATGGCACAGTCTAATGCATTATTCTGACTACCAACTTGTATCAAGTATGCTGTTACAATTATGGAAGTAGAGTTCGAGATCCTTCTATATATGTTGATGGTCATACCCAAAAAAAATGATTCCTGAAGGGAACACTTTACTTTCTGTGAATCTAGTTTGCATGCATTTTCAAACATAACAAACCTATATGCTTGCCATGAAACACATATTGCCTACATTTTGTGCTAAATTATGTCTTGCATTTTTCAGGTGGCAGTGTTAGCAATGGAAGATATGCTATCCTGGATGGAGGAAGGTGGCCAAGTAGGGAATTTCTTTGTGCGTTATTCCCTTATGTATTTGGCAATTGATTATTTCTTCCTTTTTTCAGGTTGGTATTTGTGATGCCACAAACAGCACAAGAAATCGGAGGAACATGCTGATGAAAATGGCTGAAGGAAAATGTAAGGTACAATTAAATCAGCGTTAGCTCTTGGGTATTTTCTTGGTTATCTGGACCATTTGAGTCCTGATAGTAAATAACTGTTTTTAATCCACTGTTATACTTGTCACTCCACATCTCAATGTCGCTGGCCACATCCCCGGCATTTTTATAAATGGCATGTCAAACCATTTATCATGTGTATACGCTCCAAATAAACTACACGGGCGAATGTTGTTCCATTCCTTCCGTTCCTTGTTAACATTTTTGTTCTTGCTGTGGCTCTTAAATAATTGTGTGCGCACTTAGTGAGCTCATTCTCATTTTAATGTGGGAATTTCTAAACGCATGCTTTTGCAAATTAAGTCAGAAGAAAGTAGCAAAATTTGCTCAAGAGTTCTTACTCATAATTAATACTAGTATATAGTATTATTATTATTATCGCTATCTAGAGTAAATTGACATCGTACCAGCTATTTTGTCTTGAGTTGTATCAAATGCTAGGTCTAAGTAACCTGTTTCATATAACTTTGTATTCTGATTGGAGTTGCATAAAACACCATGTAGATCAAACCCGCTACAAACATATGCACTATGCCAAGATACTGTACAGTTAGTGATCTAATTGGCTAACATATTGGCCATTCCTTCTACTTTCCAGATCATCTTTGTGGAAACAATATGTAATGATCAGGATGTTCTTGAGAGAAATATTCGCTTGAAAGTTCAACAAAGTCCGGATTATGCGGAGCAGTGAGTAACATCTTGCCTACTTGCTTGTCAACATCCTATCAATGCACTTATGTCAGTGATGTTGTTTGTGTTACAGGACGGATTTTGAAGCCGGTGTACGAGATTTCAAAGAGCGGTTGGCCTATTATGAAAAGGTGCATAGCTGCTGAATTGTGCTGTGTGGGGAACTTTCTTATGTATAGAATATGGAAAGGTTATGCCCAACAATTTGAAATCTCTGCAGGTCTATGAACCAGTCGAAGAAGGTTCATACATAAAAATGATTGATATGGTTAGTGGGAATGGGGGCCAATTGCAGGTATGTGAGAACAATCAATCCCACATGTCTTAAATAGAGCCACAGTTCAGTTTCCTTTTGATACTGTTGTGGGCATTGGTATTTGGTGTTTTGTTTTATTTTGCGGCAGCTACATACGCATTAACTATATAGTCTAAACAATCTATTTAAGAGTTGGTTCCCTTCGTGTTTGGCTTATAAAATGTAATATGTGGACTAGATGCAAATACTGTCATGGTGAACATGGTATTAACTTGCAATCTTCGCCAGTAGTTCCAAAGATCTTAATCTATCTACTACTTCTTATGCAGATCAACAATATAAGTGGTTACTTGCCTGGACGGATTGTTTTCTTCTTGGTAATCTGCAAACTATTTGAAACTTTTCTTACCACACTTTGAAGTTCATTATAATTCTAATGTTATCTCAAGTTGTAAACTTGTAATATGATTTATGTTTAGCGATTCAGTAATGCAAGCATCTGCATTGGGTTTCTCTAATTTGCCACACTTCTTTGTGCATATTTTTAACTAGGATTTCCTCATTGTACTCAGTACTTTACAATTGATGTCGTATAAGAACCCAGGGGACTTCATGGGACCATGTTTTGTTTTGGGTATCTTTCAGGCAATTGAATAATACCACCTAGGCGCCAATACAGCTTCCTGCTTCCCATGTGTCAGTTTTCAAATTGATATTGAATTCATAATACTAATAGTGGTCCTCAACATCATGCTTATTTCTTACTATATTGGGTGAGTTATGTTTATTTCTGATATAACTGACACATTTGTTGTTACAGGTGAATTGTCATCTTACACCTCGTCCTATCTTGCTAACTCGGCACGGGGAAAGTTTAGATAATGTCAGAGGAAGAATCGGTGGAGATTCATCTTTGAGGTCTTTAATATCTTTGTTCCACAGTTTTGTAATTTAGCTTTTGTTCATACTGAGTTAGGTTGGTGCTGAGTATTTGTTTGCTCTTTCTAGTTTTCGAAGTTTTTTTTCTCCTAGTTGAGTGCCTTAATGTTTCTTAGAGTTCTGTTGATGTGCTTTTCTCATATGGCACCTCTTATGTAAGTTGGACTCGTGATTGGTCTGGGTTATACATATCAGTAACCCCTATTGTCTATAGCAAGATTCTAGACATTCATCTATTTTTACATTATTAGAAGGGAAAATAAAAAGGGAAACAAAATCATGGATTATAGCATGTACTGATGGAAGGATAGTACTTCATGCATAAAGATATACAACCTGGTCATTACATGTCTGGGCAAAGTAACTTTCTGTTTATGCTTTTTTCTCATCTATCCTCTATGTAAGCCCTGTTTTATGGCTTCACCTGACTGAAAAATAAATGGTTTGCAGTGAGACTGGAGAGATTTATTCAAGGAAACTTGCAAGCTTTGTAGAGAAGCGACTGAAGTCTGAGAGAACTGCCTCTGTAAGTATGCCTTTTGAGTACCGTTGAGAAACAAACCTACTTGCTAAACTTATGTGCAACCTCCGATTCAGATATGGACTAGCACACTCCAGAGGACAATATCAACAGCACATCCAATCATTGGATTTCCAAAGGTAGGTTTTCATCAATAAATATAATTAACAGAGTCCAGCAGGAATTATCTGCCTCTACTTGTAGCTTGGAAAACTAAATGGCCCACATTTGTAGATACAATGGCGTGCCCTTGATGAGATAAATGCTGGCGTCTGTGATGGTATGACATATGAAGAAGTAAAGAAAAATAAACCTGAAGACTATGAGTACGTAAATCCATTGATCTCATTGCTCCTTTTCTTCCTTGGAAACAAGGCATGTCACAAGTTGTGGACTGATGCACATATAATTTTAGCAACTCTATATCCCACCAAGTAAAACAGATCCTACCATGCCAAGCTTCAGAACTGTGAATTTACCCCTGTAGTATAACTGGTGAACTACACAAACCATGCCTTTGCTGAGCTAATCAAGACCTCAAAAAGCTCAGTGATTTGTAGTACAGTCTGAGCAACTCCCAGCTACGGATTCTTCTTTTTTATAATGCAAGCTAATTTGAGAATCACACTTCTGCTTATGGGTTGTTCTATACAGTATTTTAGCCTGCAATATTGCACATAAGTATCTTAGATATTGCAGTGAAACGGTTCACTTTGAACGGCATACTATGATAAATGGACATATCATGTATCAGCATATACAATCATCAATCCAGGGGTCTCTGCACATCCCGTGCCTCAGAAATTTGGTCTGTTATCTTGCCTGTTCCTGATTTTCTTGAAAATTTATTTACCTGTTTGTATCTGTTTAGATCACGTCGCAAAGACAAGCTGAGATATCGTTATCCTAGAGGAGAATCCTACCTCGATGTCATTCAGAGGTTAATCCTGGTTACTTAATACTATCGCATGCCGCTTTACATAATTTAACTAGTGTAATTCTTGCCCACGCATCTCTTAATCTTGACAAACTTCTCTGTTCAGACTAGAACCTGTAATAATCGAGCTTGAAAGGCAGCGTGCGCCTGTGGTAGTCATAGCTCACCAGGTAAGCAGGTCCAGCCTTTCCATTTTTTTCTTAACATTTTTTACTCCAATATTAAGGATGCATGTGGGAAACTCTTGCAGGCTGTGTTAAGATCACTATATGCATATTTCGCAGACAAACCACTGGAGGAAGTTCCTAAGATCGAAGTAAGCACGCGTGCAATACCTTATGATATCATCACTACCTTTGTTCATCGTTTTTTTAGAAACCTTTTGTTCATCGTGACTGAGATCATGTGTTGCTCTAGATACCTCTTCACACAATTATTGAGATAAAAATGGGCGTCACTGGTGTTGAAGAGAAAAGATACAAACTCATGGATGACCCTACTGCTGGGATCTAAGACGTGGCGCGTAGAGTTTGTCTTTTCAAAGCAAACTGCACAAATAAGTCTGCTGATGGTATTATTTTTGTGAAGTCCGTGGATGATCCTCAAATGTATCACTCTAGTCTATAAATGAAAAGTAAAGCTAAGAGCAGAATTAAATTATTCCGTGTGTCAAGTTTAGCTCATGGATGACGATTTGAATTTTCAAATTTTGGCTGGCGATGTAAAGGTTCGCTCATTGCAATCCAAACGGATTCAGTCTTTTTTCAGTTATGAATTTAGCTGTTCAAGATTTACATGTAGTTGCAGCCCACTGATGTCCACCATACATTACCAGCCTTCTCCACTCAACGCCCAGAAGCAATGCCAGTGCTGACAGACAAAACGATCTGCCCATCCAACAATCTAGAATAATCGCCATCTCCATCTTCTCCTCATGCTGTGTTGAGTGAGAGACAGCTGGTTCGGTCCGTGTAGTATATGAGCAGCCGACTCGATCGCCTCGGTGCAGCCCACAACACCTTTTGTCCGCCATGTCCAGCAGCAGCAAACCGGCCGACCACCGGGGGGCTATCGGGCACTGGAGCGACGGCGAGACCACCGCTCTGGTCCAGGCGTGGGGCCAGCTGTACCTCCAGCGCAACCGCCTCAGCGAGGTCGAGTGGCGCGAGGTGTGCGGCGCCGTCAACGCCCACCGCGCCGCCGCCGGGTGCCTCTTCGACCGCAGCGTTGCCCACTGCCAGTGGCGCCTTTACTCCCTCAAGTCCAAGTACAAGAAGGAGGTCGCCAAGGGGCAGCCGACGTCGGGGTGGCGCCACTTTGCCCAGCTCCGGGCATTCCTCGGCGGCCCCGACAACGGCCCGCCTCCCGGCTTCGCCGCCATGACGCCAGTCAAGGAGGAGGAGGAGGAGGTGGAGGTGGAGGTGGAGGAGGCGAGTGGGTCGGTCCCGGCGAAGCGCAAGTTTTCGAGTCTCGAGGACATCCTGGGCCGATCGGGCGGCCCGCCTCCCGGCTTCCCGCCTGGGATGCCGGCGCCTGCCAAGAAGGAGGACGAGGAGGAGGTTGTGGGACTGGTAGAGGGGCCATCGCATGTGGTCGCGAGCGCGGAGTGCTTGCCAGCTGGGGCGGTGGTGACGAAGCTGGGGGCGGTGGTGACGAAGCTGGCGGAGGTGTACTTGGAGATGGAGAGGCTCGGCGTCGAGAAGCAGAAGATGGCGATGGAGTGGGAGATGAGAGCCGCCAAGGTGGAGGCCGAGAACCAGCTGGGAGAAGCCGAAGACAGCTAGTAAAACCGATGGTAAGAACAAGCCAGCCTCGCTCTGCGACCTCGATCAGCAAGGTGTGAAGTTTGATTTCGTTCTATTTTTCCGGTGCTGCAGGGACTTAATCCGCTGACGACGTACGGGAGAGAGCACAAGACGACGTTTGGTGTGTCAACGGCTCAAGTAGTCTTGTTTTAGTGTGTCTTGTTCTAATTGCGTTTAGTTTTAGTCTTGCAAGCAGCAGCTACTAGCTAGTTTTAGTGTCGCTTCATGTATCTTGTTTTAGTTACAGTTTAGTTTTAATCTTGGAAGTAGTAGTGTGGCTTCATCTTGGAAGCACGGAGTACTAGCTAGTAGCTAGAGTAGTGTTGTTTCATGTACTCCGTCGTTCTCCAGCGTTTGGGCAGTCACAGAGTGAAAAAAGTATTTGCCACTTAACCTGATTCCCCTGCGGTACTGTACTGTGTACGTACCGCCTATATACTGTCTTCGGCACGGTAGTCGATGCCAAACTGGTCGCGCCATCTTTTGGAAGTGGGCGATGGCACATACATGATGCCCTTGATTGCCTCAACGCAGTCCAAGCGTTTGGCGGAAACCCTGCGGGACTTTTGCCACTTGTATTGCCTCGCATGCAAAACATGCAGACCAAAGCCATGGCTAACACTGTATGTACTCATCGGGTAAAGATGTTAACGTCAGTTGAACAAGTGAACGTACGAAATATAAGATGACATCTTCTCCAAGATGATCATTGTTGCTCATGTTTCATCCTCGAACCGCTAGAAAAAAAGTTTCTCTTTAATTTGGAATGTCGGTCGGGGAAGCAACATGCCTTTTGTAGGGTTCAAATTCGATATCACCGCTCGAGCAACCTCGAGATGGATAAATGGAAAGGAGGAAGTCGTAAAAGAAGGCATAGGTGGCACGCTGACTTGCAAAGAAGTCACCTCTAGATAAGTCAAGAAACCATAGGACCATTATCGCAAGCATCGCCGCCCCACCACCACGACGATGTTGTGGAGAACACTAGAACTATGTCCTAATCGCAAACATGAACGAAGAATGGGACTCCCCTCGTCCCAAGACAATAACTGTTAGTATTAATCTTGTGCATCAGTACACCTAATGCACAAACTGATCACCAAAAGTGCACCTATGGATAAATGACAATGGGGATTTAGAGTGGACTTACGAGCTGCCATTGCCTGCTTGTTGCAAGCTTGAGGACGAGTCTGTGAAGGTATTGTAGATGAAGTGGGGATCCTCCTGATCCCCTCGGGTCTCAACCGGCACTAGCCTAGAACGTCCTAGCGAGATGCAGTTTTTCTTGCCGTTTTAGCACTCCCTTTCAGATCGGTAAGGGTTTTGGGATTCCGGGAGTTTGTGTGGTAAACGTCAACTGGGTGATCATTTGCAGTCGGGACTCCTCTTTATATATGGCACTGCACGACTGGGGACCTGAACCGTGAGTTGGTTTAGGCAACCCCGATCAAGGCGTGTTTGTTAGCGTACAGATGAGGTCCCGAACATTGGTTCGTGGGCCTCCCTCTTTTAATGTCAGTTTGACTTATCTCTTTATCCTCTGATTGTTAACGTAACAGGTTGTTTTGTTAATCCTGACAGATCGCAAACCAACATTCTCGTCCTTGATCGTTAGGTTTTACTTCATTCGCCCATTTCTCCATGGGAATAATATATCAAAGTGAACTGTTTCAAAAGCCAATGAAATGTTATTGAACACCTACACTTATGGTACATAAACCCATTTCAAAATGGATAACATTTTCCTTATTGGGAGTGGTTCTCTATAGTGTTCCCTTTATTCCGAAATCATAAGGCTTCCACTAATCCCATGCCGGCAACATGCGCACGCAAAATACTGGGTGGTAAACCTTTAGTTAGCGGATCCGCAAACATATGAGTCATTCGTATATGCTTAACATTAATTGTTTGATCTTGGATTCTATCTTTCACAACATGATACAATATGCTTGGCAGTGGCACTTGACTTGTTGTTATTCGTATATAAGACTGTGGGCTCATTTTCACATTATAATAAAAGTGGTCTTGAAATGTTGTCCACCACTTTAAGTCCGGGTATATAATTCTTTAACCATATAGTCTGCCCAGTTGAAATGGATCGTATGGGCACCTAGAGGGGAGGGGTGAATAGGTGCTACACCAAATTTTTGTTCTTTTTTAAATTTTAGGCTTAACACAAAGGTAAATTCTCTAGATATGCAACTAAGAGGAATTTTCCTATATGTAAACCTAACTACTAAGCATGTAAAGGCAAAGTGAGTGGAACGAGGTAACCGTAGAGGAGCACAGGGAGACACATGATTTGTTTTACTGCACTTCCTTCCTTATTAAGGGAAGTATATCTGCGTTGGAGGGGTGGGCGGTACTAAAACCACCACGCCACAATAGGCCTCACCCTGTTCTCCGATGGATCTCGCCACCAAAGGCCTGATCCACCTTCCACTATTTGTCACCCCTATAGGCAGGAACCGGTGCCTTTACAACACTAGCAGGGCACACATCCACAACTGAATTGGAGGCTCCCGTGATGACAACAAGCTGCCATAAGAACAAGTTAATCAATAACCAAAACTAAGATCTAGATATTTGCAAGAAATCAAGAATCCTTCAAGTGAATGGAGGGTAGTTGGAGAGCTTGATTGGTGCCGATGTAGATCGAAGCCTCCTCCTTCGATTCCCCAAAGATCAGAGCCTTTGGGTGGTTGAAAGTGGAGATCTCGTTTTGGGATTGGATGAACAACACAACACTTTTTTCCGAATGAATCAAGAGATCTGACAGGAGGAGAAATTGGGGTATTTATACCCCCTGCCAAAGCCAGCCGTTGGAGAAGTTTGGGGCCGGATTATCCGGCCTAAGTGGTGTTATGGGGTAACCCCGTGGGTGGCCCGATCTTCACGGATCTCATGGTAAAATCGATGGGAAAGCGAGGGGAAAGGGAGAAGGTAGCGGAAGCGGACACACACCTCGCGAAGAACACGATGAAAACACGCAAAACTCACACGATACAAGGCCGATTGCTCCCGCCGGTGGCCACCGGTCCGATAGAACCTCGCAAGGAAAGATCGGTCAACGTGCTCTCGTCAATCCCAAGCGGAGAGGGAAGAACACCTTGGAGAGGGTCTTGACGTCTTGGCAAAGGGGCACCAATGCCAAGGCCTTGTACAATGAGGGAGGCGCGATGCAAACTCCAACGAGGTGGTGACGATAGTCGATCCCCTTTGGTAGAAGGCCATGAGGCAAAACTAGAGATTCCACAAAAGGGGGTGTCTTTAGTCTATCATCTATGCCTAGGGTTACATGAGGGGGTGGGGGCACTATATATATAGGCCAGCCACTAGTTCAAGGGTACTTTAGGAATAAAAGGGGAAAGTCTGGGCGGACTAAGGGGTACATGGGCCAAAGGCCCAGCTGGTGGTGCGCAGACCCATACGCTCAGGCCGGAGACTCCGGTTTGGGCCGGAGACTCCGGTCTGTCTCCGGTGTCGTCTCCAGAGTGGCAGACAGACTGTCCTCGAGCTCGATCTGGGGGTCGGTCCGGAGATGGGTCCAGAGACTCCGGGGTCTGCAGGCCAGAGACTCTAGTGTCTTCAGGCCGGAGACTCCGGTGTGGCTGGAGACTCCGGTGTGCGCAGGCCGGAGACTTCGGTGCTCCAGCTACTGCTTCTTCCGTCTTCTCTTCCAAGCCTCCGTCTTGTCGGGCTTGGTGTTCCAGGCTTCCTCCCATGCCTCCGTACTTGTTGGTGTGAACCTATCATGGATATGGGACGGAGTATGAAGTAATATACCATTCAATGGGGTAGGAAGTGGGCTCGCATAGAGGAACGGATTCACCTTTGGAGTCCATGACGACTTGGCATAAGTTGGAGACCATGATGTGGTAATGACTAAAGGTCGGGCTACATCATCTCCCCTCCCTTCAAAAAGAGTCGTCCTCGACTCTACACGCTTATCACAAAGTAGAAGATGTCGAGAGACCTTCTTGATCCTGGGGTTCACCATATAGTCATCCTCGGAAAGATTGAATTGACAACACCTCAATGTTCCTTCACCTTCAATGAAGCCTACAAAGCTCACCACAAAAGCGAAGCAACACTCACAGCATAGCCAATTCATGAAGATTATAGCATGAGTCCTCAAGTAGAAGGAAGTCACCTTATGTTGTAGAGATAGCTCGTTGAATGGTAGCCATAGGTAACTCTCTTTGATTTGTCTTGTCAACTCTTTGTCCATAGAGTTTGACGTGTACGCAATTGTACCTTAACACAACAAAGACCAAGCAACGTATGTTTGTGTGTGATAGAGGAGCATGTCATTTGTGGCATGTCCATTCTTGTTCACAACACTATTAGCACAACTCAAGTATCGCAAACGAAATGCGTATGCAAGGTCAAAGTGCATGAAAGTTACTTGAACATCATCCAAATGTGGGAACTCAAAAACTCCATAAAGCGTCTTAGTGTGGCATTCAAAGCAATTGACTAAGATATAGATCAACATCTTTGATGCAAGAGTAGGAGAATTCGGCAAAAACACATGCGGAAGAACATCCAAAACAACATCATTATGTGTTCAAGCCAACCATTGGAAAGAACAATTGTTCAATATGTTGGATGCCATACACATATCATCAAAAGCCAAAATCATGGGGGTATGAGTATCGCAAGCGGCAACAAAAACAAGATGTTTGCAAACAAACCATATGAAAGAGCAAGTGGTCCTTATGTTTGTTGCAACAACAATACAAGATACTTGGAAGCTCTCATTACAATACATGCTCAAAATGGCATTACGGTTGCACACAAAATATCGGAAAGAGAAATTGTTCAACATTTTTGTGGAAACACACAAAGCATTAATATCCAATAGCAACGAAACATGATTGTCACAAGGTGAAAGAATACCATCAACATGCTTGCAAGCAAACCATAGGAAAGAGCAATTTATCAACATGAAAGATGCAAAGCATGCAAAAGGTATCAGAGCTGGGTTTGATCTTGAACTCACTTGGGGGATGCTCTCTAGAGCTCTTTTTGTCAACTCGTGCTCAACCGAGGTTGACATTCTTATGTAGGTACCTACACACATCAAACACAAAAGGAAGAACATGTGTGCATGGTAGAGAAACACATCATCCATCATGACGTATCTCTTCTTGTGCACATCACCATGTCAATCAAGTGTAACATAGGTGCATGGTGAGTATGCAAGTGGGGAACATGCTTATCATGGCAATCATCAAAATCCCCAAAATTTGAGAAAGCTATGGGGGCCATCTCAATAGAAAGCATATGAGAATTATTGTTGCAAGCAAAACAAGTGAAGGAGCAATCATCCATATTACAAGCAACAGGAGAAATTGTAAAACACTCATGACAAAGCATGGTCTGAGGGGTAGCATTATGATTATCATTGCAAGCAAAACATTGGAAAGAGCAATTGTTCAACAAAGTGTAAGCAATGATATCATCAACATAACGTTTATAGCATGGCATGTCTATGGCAACATCGTCACAATCAAATAATTTCACATGCTCAACATTATGCAAAGGAAAAGTATCACATGGAAATATCAATGAAGCAAATGTGATATCACAAACATCATCCATAGCATGCCAATCATCACAAGTCATCATGTCCACTAGTGGGATCATGGCATCATCAACACCCTTACTTTTACCTTGTTCATACCTCTCATATGAAGTGGGTGTTGTGGTAGTGTTGGCCTCCATGTGGGCGACTTCTTCATCCAATATGGGGATGGCATAATCTTCATCCACCATGTACATCTTCTTGGTTGGAGGCATCATCATCTCCAAGCTTGGCGCTTCTTGATCCATGGAACCTAGCACATCATGAGGAAACACACTAGAGGTAGAGGGTAAATCGTTAGAAATCAAAGTGGTCTCACATGACCTATCAACTACCACTCTCAACTCACTCGGTGTATCACTCATGCCCTCAAAGTGGAAGCACTCAATCTCACGTATGGTGGAGTCGCTCATCTCACTCTTGTTTTCACTCAAGTGGGCTAAGTGGCTCTCATACTCACATGGGATTGGTACCACATCATCACTCAAGCATGTAGGGGTAGGCTCGGTTCTCTCAACTCCATGCGCCTCCTTTGGTGAAGGGAAAGTCCCATTCTCACCATTTTTTGACCTTATCGTCGCCATCTTGCACCTTGGCTTGTGTAGTCCTCTTGACATACTCGTCCAACTTGGCGAAGTAGAGGTCTTCGTCTTCCTCATCCATGAAGTTGCATGCATCATATAGGACGTCAAGTTTGGGCATTGAAGCTTGATGCGTGGAGGAGAGCTTGCTCTTGGTGCCATTTTTGTGGTGGCACGAGTAGTTGAAGGTGCCTTATGATGGTGTTGACGCTGGTCATTGGCATGCCTTGACAAAGGTTGATGTAGATGGCGCACTTGGTCATCCGCATGACACTAGTGACGATGATCCTTATCCTTGGCACTCTTCTTTTGATGGTTGTGCCTTCTTGAGCTTGGTTGAGCATTATGGATGGTGCTCAACATGCATTCTTCATCTTCATGGCGAAGATGCCTTGAAATCTTGTATCCTCGTGATGTTGGTGATGGTCTCTAGAGGATGTATGTCGATGAAGATTCTTGCTTTGTGGCGCCTCTTTTGGAAGATGATGTTGGGACGTCACTCTTCTTGTAGGCGGTGGCACTTGTTGCCTTGGAGGTTGTTGCACTTGACGCCTTCGAGGTTGTGGTGCTTGGTGGCTTGGAGGTGATGGCGCTCGTCGCCTTGGAGATGGTGGTGCATGACGCCATGTAGGTGGTGGCGCTTGACGCCTTGGAGGTGGATCATCGAAGTAGGTGGTGCCCTTTGGTGTGGCACGGTTGGCCTTGAAGGTCATGGTTTCTTGATGATGTGTCTCCGCTAGCTTGGCGTAGTAGTCCTTCATCTCCAAGCGGTGGAGGTATTCTTCATGGCTCATGGAAGATCCCTCGAAGTTGGTGAAGCTCGCCATGTCCTCCATGCTTGGTGAGGCGTCGTCGTTGAAGCACTCGAAGTCATCCATGCTTGGGGAGTCGTTGTTGATGTAGTACTCCATATCACCCAAGCATGTGGAGCCATTATCGGTGTAGTGCTCCATGCATCAGGAGCCATTGTCGATGTAGAGCTCCAGTTCCTCCATGCTTGAGGAGCCATAGTTGATGACGTGCTCCATGTGGACCGTTGAAATTGGCATCCACAACATCAAGTACGAGCCACGGAAAACGATCAAGTCGCAAGCCCTAGCCGATTTCCTCTCCGACTGGGAAGAAGCACAGCAGCCGGAGAAGCTACCATACCTCCACTACTGGTTGCTCCACTTCGACGGTTCCAAGAACGCCGACAACGCAGGGGCCGAGGTCATACTGACCTCACCCAAGGGAGACAAGCTGCGCTACGTGCTCCACCTTGACTTCATGCCCTGCACCAACAACATGGCCGAGTACGAGGCCCTCCTTCACGGCATGCGGGCCACCAAGGAAATGAATGTCAATCGCCTACGGTGCTACGGTGACTCTGACCTAGTCACTGGCCAAGTCGCCGGGACTTGCAACACCGTATCCCCGACGATGATAGCGTACGCCAAGCGGTCGACCAGCTCGGAGGACACTTCGCTGGCTACTCAGTCGAGTGGATCGATAGGTGAAAGAATGAGGAGGTAGATGCCCTCTCCCGAATTGGGTAGGCTAGGCAAACGCCACCTGCAGGAGTCTTCCTCGACAGCATCCATAAGCCTTCGGTCTCCCTGCCAAAGGAGATCGACATCGGGATACCACTGCAGCCCGAGCCCGCCCTCGTCGCCATGGTCATGGAGCCCAGCGACTGGACTGGACCATACATCGCCTTCTTCGAGCACAAGATCCTTCCAAGCAATGAGACAGAAGCGCGAGCGATCGTGCGCCCTTGCAAATCCTTCGTCGTCACCAACGGCGAGCTCCACAAATGCAGCGTGACCGGCGTGTTCCAGCGCTGCGTATAGCTAGAAGAAGGACGCAAGATCCTCTAGGACATCCACGCCGGTGACTGCAACCATCATGTCGGCGCCAAGTCGCTGGTTGCCAAGGCCATGCAGCATGGCTTCTACTAGCTCACCACGCATGCCGACGTCACCGACATCGTCCAATGATGCGTCGGGTGCCAGAAATACGCTAACTAGACGCATCTCCCTGGTTCGGCACTCAAGACCATCCCCATCACCTGGCCATTTGCCGTATGGGGCATGGACATGGTCAGCCCATTTAAGAAGGCCCCATCCAGCTTCACCCACCTCCTGGTCGCAGTTGACAAGTTCACCAAATGGGTCGAAGCCAAGATGATCAAGAAGTGTGATGGCAAGACGGCCACCAAATTTCTCCGTGAGCTCATCTACCGGTACGGCTATCCACACAACATCATAACGGACAACGACACCAACTTCGCCAAGGGCGCCATGGCAGAATTCTGTGAAGAGCACAACATACGACTTGACCTCGCCTCAGTCGCCCACCTGGAGTCGAACAACCAAGCAGAACGCGCTAATCAGAGCGTCCTCCATGGGCTCAAGCCGCGACTTCAAGTGCCCCTCGAGCGAACCCTAGGATGCTGGGTCGAAGAGCCCCCCTCTGTAATATGGGGGATCCGCACCTTTGTCAACCGCTCCACAGGGTGCATGCCCTTCTTCATGGTGTACGGCGCCGAGGCCATAATGCCAACCGACCTGGAACACGACTCACCTCGAGTCGCCAACTACGTCGAGGCGACAAACGAGATCGCCTGCCAAGATAGCATCGACCAGCTCAACGAAGCACGCGACCTAGATCTCTCCCGCACCACCATCTACTAGCAGGGACTCCGCTGCTACCATAGCCGCCGAGTCCGAACCCGCACCTTCCAGGAAGGCAACTTGGTCTTACGACTGGTCCAGGACAAGAAGGGCATGCACAAGCTTTCCCCCCCATGGGAGGTGCCATTTGCCATAGGGCGTGTCCTCGGCAACGACGCCTACTACCTCATCGACATACGAGGCAACGACTAGCTTGAGGTCAGGAGGCTATGGAATGTAAACCTCCTCTGAAAGTTCTATACAAAGAACTCAAACTTATACCCAGATGATATATAATGAAATACATTTGGATCGCACAAATTGTGCCTACTCGCCATCTTCTTGTGCCATTCGCACTCGTATATTTAGCAACTGCTACCTACGGAAGTCAACCCTTGGTCGAGCAACTAGCACGACTAAGTAGTGTGACCCAAGGGCACCGAAGATATTCAGGCCTTGTGTCGTCCACGAACACGGCAACCCGGAGCCACCATCAAAGTCGCCCCGCTTGACTAGCCCACCGGGCCAAGACGACCGATAAACACTTCTCACAGCGACATGTCCTCCCCATCCTCGTGCAAAGCAACTCGAATGGTTAAGTACCACGCACGGGGACTTCGCAACAAGAAAACCTCACGCGGCTCGGGAACACACCAAGTAAGAGAGCTGCCTGGGACTCGCCACGCGACTAGCTTTCCGAGCCAGGGGAAGAGACACGTTACAAACAACGCATCAGACCTTACAATAGGCACACGCCCAAGACGGCGAAGTACCACGCTCGGGGACTCGCCTAAACCGACCTCACTCGCGCTCGAGGACTCGCCTTACCGGAGTCGCAAGGCGATTGGCCCCACACACCACGACAAATTAGCCTAAACCCAAAAAAAACACACACGCACATAAACGAGTTATACCCCACTAAAGGGCGGACGTGCTCGGGGACTCGCTCAAACAAAAGTCAAAACACCACATAACTGACCATGCATTGTGAGTCGATTGACTCCCCTTACTTTCATACATGTGTATTGTTCATATCATAACATGGCCATCAGGCATAAATTACAAAAGCCTCTAGGGTAGCTATCTATTTTGCAGGCTCTGACGAAGAAGCACCACCACCAACCTTGACCCGGACGAATGGCTCCCACGGATTCGCCGGGTACGTCGTCAGCGATTTCGACAGCGCTGACCGGAAGGGCTGCTCCAACTTCAGGTCGCGATGCTCTGGCTCCGGGTCGCCTGACGCCACCACCGTCTCCTGGTACGGCAACAAATCCCCTATCGCCAACACCCGATCCGCGAATGGAGCAGCCTTGGCGGTTAGCTTCAACAGCTCCGACATCTCCACCGAGCCAGTCGCTGAAGGGTAGCCGCTGGTGACGTCGTCGAGGTCGAAGTCATCAGGGAAATGCGCGAGCCCCAGGCTTAGCACCGTGGTGGCCCCGCACCTGAAGGCTGAACACGCCATCCACTCTACAATGGCAGGCGCCTCCTCCAGGTAGCACCATACTTCAGTTAGTCCCCCGGTATAACCTCGGTAGGGGGACATCCCTTGAAGCACAGCTTGGACGCACAAGGCCGAGGCGGTGGCCGCGTTCACCACCGCGGTCACACATTGCAAGGCATTGAAGGTCTGCACCACCGGATCACCTTGCCCTATCAAAGCTGCAATGTCAGACACCCAACATCACTACTGACTCACCCACTCGAGAACTCACCGCATAAATCAAAGAGAAGAGCAACCACTCACCTAGGAGTTTCCGGCAATTCTCCGTCACATGCTTCTCAAGGGCAGCGAGATCGCCCTATAGCCCAAGGATGATTGAGTCAGCAGCCTTCCACTCTTCCTCTACCGCAGCGACCGCAGCCTTGGCCCTCTCCTCAGAAGAGACCATCGACGCCTTCGCCTCCTCCAACTCCTTCACCAACGAGTCGATCTGCCCATTCACCATGTCCAGCTCTGCAGCCGGGACATACCCCTCATGAGCCTTGACAATGGTAGCCGACATACCATCTAAAAGGAGTAGCAACAACAGTCAGCCTCCTGCAAACACCAGCAGCTCGCGATCGCTAAGTAAAACAGTTACTCACAGGTAGTCTCCTGGAGTCGTCGGTTAGCCTCCTGCACCACGCACAGGTCACGCTCCAGGCGCACCTTCGCGGCTTGCCGATCAGCCAATTTCCTCTGCAAGCCCTGCAAACAGAATGGACAATCAGCAACTGCAAAACCACAATCTCAGTGCCTAGCCGCTGAAATTCAGCGACTAGATACTCGGGGACTGGCGACTAGAAGAAACTCAGTGCCTAGCTGCTGAAATTTAGCGACTAAACACTCGGAGACTAGCGACTAGAAGAAACTCAGTGCCTAGCAGCTGAAATTCAGCGACTAGACACTCGAGGACTGGCGACTAGAAGAATTTTAGTGCCCAACCACTGAACCTTAGCGACCAGGCACTCAGGGACTAGACATACCTGAATGGTGGCACCAAGCATGCTATGAAGCCCACTGGCGTCCGTTGAAGGGGCCACAAAGGAGGTGCACCCGCAACGAGGCCCAACATCCTCATCAACGATCTCTGGCATCTGCAGCGACTGGTTTTCCGTCACGATCAGAAAACCCTTCACCATGAAGCGCGAAAATGACGTAGACGCCCTTGCCGGGGCACTAGTCATTGGGGCAGGTGGTTCTATCGTTGGAGCCCCCTTAGCTGGCTCCGATTGAGTGACCGCTACCTCTTCGGCGCCGATGGCAGGGTCATTCCCCCTAGTGTTGTCTCCTGCCGCAGCATCGTCGGCATCCCTATTCTACTTGTTTGCGCCTTCAGCAGGCGCGATGTCCGTAGTAGGCTTCCTCTTCCTGGGGGATCACCTTCCCCTGCAATGACCATCAGCAGAATCTTAGCCACTGAAGGGTGACCTATCTTTTTGGCGCCGGACCTGCAAAATCACCAAAGTCAGCAAAGAAATCATACAAGAGAGCACCCAAGAACAGAAAGGAAAGGGCGCGACTCACTTGACGACAGATGTCGATCGGTACCCAAACTGGCCGCATGCTTTCGCAACAGAAGGGAATGACTAGCCGGCCCGCCGAAGCATCTTTCTTAGACGATCAGATAAACTCGTGAAGGGAAATAGTATATTTTGGTCAGAAAACGTATTACAAGCCCACTTAACTGAACGTCTAAACCACTTTGGTTCGAAATGCGACCAGCCTGGCCGGAGGTTCGGGAGCTACTGGTACGATTTTTTGTATGTGCAAAAAGTACTTTTGAATAAATTAGTTCCTAAGTTCTGTTTCTACTCACATCTAGTTCAACTTCCCTAGCGAGAAGAACGAACCCACACCTCATCGATCGTTGCAATTTTTTTGGGTGAAGGCACATACATATCTCTGCTATTGATGCGAGACCTCCCTGCGGCCAGGGTTAACTCTGTTGGATATATAAGTGATCTATAGTTTTCTGTAATTATAAGTTAAGTTAATGTCAATTAAGAGACAGTTAAATCATAGTCATTGGATTCTCTGATCAGGGCATCCTGACCATCTATTTTGGGGTGTTGGTTCCCCTAGTGCAAGTGCCTATATAAGGGGCTCTAGGGTTTTGAGGTGATAACAGTGATAGGTACGGATGTGCTCTCTCTCCTTCTCTATTCCCCTGCTTACTGATCAAGCAAGCACCAAAAACACTACGAAGATTCACTCACATCTACATCAACAAGATTCAGGTGAAGTGGAGCTAAAGGAGGCCATGACTGGACCTCCAGATCAAGGTACACATCTCTGATCTTCTTTTCTGTGGCTCAATCTTCAGCAAGGTGATCCTATGGATCTAACAGTTGTATCAGAGCAACCTAGCTGAAAGTTTGAGCCCTAATTTTGTTAAGTTCTTGTGATCAAGTTTAAGTTTTTGTTGCTGGAATTTTGATTTCGATGAAGTTCTTGCTCAAAACTGGATAAGGTTGGTGTTTTACCCTCAATTTTCACTAAGTTTAAGCCCTAAGAGATGAATCAGTGGATCAAGGTTTTGGATTATGCTCTTCTAATGTGGGGATTTATGTTTTTGGTGCAAACCTAATCGAAATCCCCAATTTACTATAGAACCCTAACCCTAGTTCATCAATTTTAAGAACCCTAACCCTAAATTTCCCAATTACTTAAGAACCCTAACCCTAATTCCCAAACCTAAGGAACCCTAACCCTAATGTAATGACTAAGTGGTGGTGGAAGTGTACCGTATGGGTCTCGTCACCGTCACTGGCCATGGCGGCGCTGGAGCCACTCCTAAGCTGACAGAGACGCTCAGG
The DNA here is from genome assembly GCA_910589775.1 of Avena eriantha. NCBI lineage: Eukaryota > Viridiplantae > Streptophyta > Magnoliopsida > Poales > Poaceae > Avena > Avena eriantha. Next base: position 584,395,505 of record OU342743.1, on the reverse strand, counting down.
CTTCTGTCTGTGTGGCCTCGCCGTCCACCACACTGGACCGTGGCGGTGCTTCCTCTAGCGCTTGTCGTCATTGAGGCTCGTCACGGTGCTGGCCTAGCGTGGCGCTGTCGACGCCAGAGCAGGGACGCCTCCTCGTCACCGTCATCTCCGCGTAGAGGGTGCAGTCTAGAGCCACTCGACGGAGGTGCGCTAGCCAAAGCCGCATGCAGCTCTGGCGAGGGGGCCTAACCGACACCACTATCGTGTCTTCTCCTCCGTGGCTCTGGCGCTCGTCGCCACCGCTCATCATGCTCACGTCGCTCACGTCAGGAGGCAGAGAGGAAAAGGAGGAAGGCGAATGGGGGCTAGGGTTGGGGTGGGGCGTCGTCGCGCGTCGGTCTCGATCCAACCAGGCCCGTCCTTCATCCGTTGGATCGCATCCAACGACTATAGCTTCGTCTTCTTGATGGGCCAGATGGGACGCTAAAGGTAGCTAAAGGGAGACGGGTTGGGCTAGTTTTGGCCTAGTCCAGAAGTGCTTTACTTATTTCCAATAAAAAGGGAAGAAAGAGGTTTTGGGTTTTTGGGCCAATTTTTCCTTTTTTGGGCCTAGATTATGAATTGTAATTTTTCAGTATTAATGTTTATAAGTTAGTGCTAATACAAATAAGTTTTTGTGCTAAAATTGACATATAGCCCGTATGGGTATCGTCATATAGCCTGTTTAGGCAAAGTTGACATATAGCCTGCATGTGCCAATCCGACATATAGCCTGCTTGGGTAAAGTTGACATATAGCCCGCATGAGCATCGTGTATAGCCTACTTCACTACAAGGAAAGTGTTCATCCGCAACGACTTAGCCCGTCGGTCATCGTAGAAGGCGCGTCTTCCACGAAAAATTTCTCGGCTCGACCGTGGTCGATGGATTTTTTTTTCTAGTTTCGCGGCCCTCTACTACGACGAAACCGCTGAAAACATAGAGAAAGCTAGACTAGCGTGTGACAGAAGCAAGATTTTTGGTTCCTCGCGTGATATTGACTCGCCAAAGTCTTTTGAGGCGTGTGGGTCCTAGGTGTCAGTGTCTAGCATACCATACTTTTTGGTCGCGCCTCCCTGATTTGAACTCGATAACATTGCTCGATACGTGTGCCGTTTAGTCAGGCTGTTGGGTCCCACATGTTAGCCTCTCATTAAAAGAATCATATGTATGATGGAAGTTTTTCCTTCGCTCGCGCTACCCTATTCTAAACTTGGTAGTGTTGCTCAATGCATCTACCGTTTAACCAGGCTCCTGAGACCCACATGCCATCCTCTCATTAGAATAAACGTGTATATGATGGAAATTTTGTCCTTTGCTCGTGCTACCCTGTTCCAAACTTGATAGTGCTGCTCGATGCATCTACCGTTTAATGACGCTGCTGGACCCCATATGCCATCCTCTCATTAGAAGAAATATGTATATGATGGATTTTTTTCCCTCGGTAGCGCCTTCGTGTTCCGAACTTGATAGCGTTGATCGCTGCATCAACCGTTTATTTAGGCTGGTGTGTCCCTTATGTCGGCCTCACATTAGAAGAATCGTGGGTGTGATAGAATTTTCTTCTTCTCTAGCACTACACCTGTTCCGAACTAGATAGCGTTGCTCAATGAATCTGTCGTTTGATCATGCTGTTGGGTCCCCCATTTCAGCCTTTCATTACAAGAAACATGTGCATGCTGAACTTTTTTATCGCTCGTGCCACCTTGTTTCAAACTAGCAACGTTGCTCGATGCAGCATCTGTATAAGGTCGCGCTGCTGAGTCCCACATATCAGCCTCTCTGTAGTTGAAACGTGTGTATGATGCACTTTTTTGAACGCGTCCGCTATTTTGACCTTGGCAACTTACTGGGTCTCAGATGTCAATCTCCTCTATGCAGGAAGTGTGTCTATGCTGGGTCCAGATGACATCCACTATTTGAAAGAAACGTGTGTATATTGGACTGTTTTTGGGTCCCAAATGTCAACCTCAAAGTACAAAAAATGTTAGTCCACAATAACACGAATTGCCTAGGATTAGAACTCGAGGCCTCGATTAGCAGCAGTAAACTGCGTGCCTTGCCACTACGTGAGAAACACTCCGTACACTAGAAACGTTAAATGACATTGCTATAACTTATGAATTTATCTCCTAAAAAAGACTTTCTTTGTCCATGTTTATCTCCCTTCAAATAATAAGGGTGAGGTAGGAGTTGACCCACCAGGGTGACGTCGGCCTGGCGGGGTAGAAGCTGGAGGGCAGCGAGATAGGCCGGTCGGGAGTGGAGCGGCCTAGCCGGGTTTCAGTGATCTCGGTCCGAGGTGGATGGGTGACGACAAGGTGGCAATGAGGTCGGGATATAGAGCGCCCAACCAGGAGCGACCCAGCCGGAAGTAGCACAGCCGGGTTGCGGTGGAGTTGGTCTGAGATGGGATGCTGCTGAGATGGGCCGGCCAGGATTTAAGCAAATCTAGCCCAACCGGGAAACAAAGTTGGCCCAGCCAGGGGCACAGTAAGGGCGAGGCCCACCTAGGATTGAGAGTATTCCGGCCTGGGCTGGTTCTGTGCCTAGGGAAGCTTCTGTTTGCAAGGTATGTCGGCCTGGAGGAGTATGGAGCAGTCCGATTTGACCTCATGTCGTCCTAGGTAAGATTTTTTCCTTTTCTTTATATTTAGTTGCTTCAATTTATGATTTCTGTCTAGATGTATCACTTATATTCCAACTCTGGGGTACCTGGGGTTATATCCCTGACATCATTGGTTATCCTAAAAAATCTAAGGCATATCGTTTCTATTGTCCAAAGCAATTCACTAAGTTTGTAAAACAAGACACATTGTGTTCTTGGAAAGTGATGTGATGAGACTCCCAGGGAAATAGCCTTGGAGGAAAGCAGGAATATGTCTCGATACCTATGATCCAAGAGCCAGTATTTCTAGTTAATGTTGAGGTTACACCTCCAATTGAGAGGATTTCTAATGCTACACCTGCTGAGATACCTGTAACTCCTTTAGTGTCAATACCTAATGATACCTCTATGGAAGATGCTCAACAGCCCGAAGTTGCAGTTGATGTACCAAATAATGAACCTCTCAAAAGATCAAAATGGGCTAGAAAGTATGTTATTCCTGATGATTATGTCACTTATATGAGTGAGGATATGAATAAGTCGATGTTGGATGATGATCCTGCATCATTTAAGGAAGCCATACACAGTGATCATTCATTTAATGAAGCCATGAGCATTAATGATGTATGGAACTTAGTAGAAATTCTTGAAGGAGCCAAAACTATGGGCAGTAGATGGGTCTATAATACCAAAAGTGACTCCAAAGGTGATATCAAAAGTTTCAAAGCAAGGCTTGTGGCTAAAGACTTTACTCAAGGAGAAGGCATTGATTATAATGAGACTTCTTCACCTATCTCTTCTAAGGACTCATTCAAAATTATTATGGCACTTGTGGCTCATTATGATCTAGAGTTGCATCAGATGGACGTCAAAACGATATTTCCGAATGGTGACTTGCATGATGATGTTTACATGGCTCAACTAGAAGGTTTTGTTATGGAAGGAAAGGAACATTTAGGATGTCGTCTTAATAAATCCATTTCTGGATTAAAGTAAGCCTGGAGGTAATGGTACTTCAAGTTTGATCAAGTCATAAAGAATTTTGGTTTCGAAGAGAATAAAGTGGACAATTGCATCTATGTGAAGTTAAGGGGGAGAAACTTTGTCTTTTTGATACTATATGTTGATGACATACTATTAGCTAGTAGTGATAAGAATATACTGTTGGAAACTAAAAGGTTTCTCTCTTCAAAGTTTGACATGAAAGATCTTGGTGAAGCCGCTTATGTGTTAGGCATTCAAGTTCACCGAGATAGATTCAGAGGAATCTTGGGGCTATCACAAAGAACGTATATTGAGAATGTACTAAAAAAGTACATATGCATAAGTGCTTAGCCTTGCCTGCTCCTATTTTCAAGGGCGATAAGTTTGGGACTTTCTAGTGCCCAAGTAATGATTATGAATCTGTTGAGATAAAGTCAATTCATTATGCTTCAATCATTGGAATTATGATGTATGCACAAGTGTGCACTCGCCCTGGCTTAGCATTTATAACCAAGATGCTTGGCAGATATCAGTTTAATCTAGGGATGGATCACTGGAAGGTTGCTAAGAAAGCTTTGTGTTATTTGCAAGGTACTAAAGGCCTCATGCTCACATATAAGAGAACTGATAACCTCAAGGTGGTGGGTTATTCAGATGCTGGTTTTGCAGGGTGTGTTGACACTAACAAATCCACATTGGGTTATTCACCCTAGCAGAAGGAGCTATTTCTTGGAAAAGCACTAAACAAAGTGTTACTGCATCATCAACAATGCAGGAAGAGTTCGTGGCATGTTATGAGCGACCGGACATGTAGTAGGGCTGAAGAATTACATTCCAAGTTTAAGGGTGATTGACAGTATATCTGAGCCACTCACTCTTTTCTGCGATAATCAACCTGCAGTGATCTACTCGAGTAACAACCATTCAAGTGGTGATGCCAAACACATTGACATCAAGTATCTGTAGGGGTTCGCGTATGAAAACAATAAATTTTACCCTACGCCCCTGAACCCTTTTTGTTGCCAGGACCTATCTATTAGTAATGCAGTAACAGGAGGGGCTTCTCGTGAACTTACCCTTGAAGACCGAAAAGCGATGTCAACGCTCGGGAGAGTGTGGTTGATGTAGAAGATCCGAAGCTGACCTCAAGGTCGTGATGAAGTCCTCGCGCTCCTGTGGCTCCAATGACTCCTAGTGCCTCAAATGCTGCACCTCGCAGGGAGTTACATGCATCTGGTGCCTGGCGATGACTCCCGTTTCCCTGATCCAGCAACATTGGTGAAAGTAGAGCTCCTGGATCCAAATCCCGTAGCACGACGGCGCTCCGCGGTGAAGATGTCTCTAGTTTGCGTAGTCCGAACTTGGGACCATGATCACGAGAGAGAGAGAGAGAATATCAATTGGAGGTCTCCCCAAAAGTGAGGAAACCTTTATTGAATATTGTGTTATCTTATTTGGTCAAAATACCCCACTATATACAGGGGAAATCCCACCCCAAACCAACTAGCTTAGCCATGTGGGACTAAATGAAGGAGGGGAGAGGGGGAAGCCGCCGACCGGCCAAGGAGGCCCAAGTGGGACCCACGTGGGTGGCCAAGGCCTAGCTGGCCACCCCTCCTCCTTCCTCCTTTGGTTTTTCCCTCTTGGGCCTTCCTCCCTCCAGATTTGGCCCAATAAGGTATTTTAACCCTTTAATTGATTTCTCTTTTATTAAATAATTATGAATAAATGATTAAATCAATATTTAACATTCATTCACATATTATTAAATCTCCATGGCTATGGAACACCTTCCACCTCCACTTCGAACATACTCTGGACTTACCGAAACCTTTCCGGTTTCTCTCTTCTCTTTCTTCGGTGATTCTACTAATCTTGTAAACACTCTAAGCACCACCAAACCCTTAAGCATGATACCCCACGATTCGGGAACACTCCAGACATGGTCGGGACTCTCCCGAACCAATGATCAACAGAGGGACCTGGATGGCCATGTGACCCCTGTGCATTCCACGAAATCTTTCGTTGTTTGAACCATGAACGTCGTGTCATATTCCTTTTGTCTCTCGATACTTCCATTGTCCGAGATCTGATCAATGACATCACCATGTCGGGTTCAATCTTGTTATTGACAAATGCTACTTGACTCATTCTGACAAGTGATATCCCACGTGATCAAATCACACGCTACACAGCTATTGGATATAACTTCTTTGAGTGGGCCCTCTAGTATCTTTCTGTCACGCGAATGGACAAATCCCGCTCTTGACATATATTTCCTCTATGGTTCCTCCGAATACCTGAACACACCTTTATGATCATTGTTTAACCAAGTGAAGTTTGATGCTATTAAAGTACCCTCGAGAGACAATGATTGATATAGCCTCACGGTCTAAGAAATAGTCCACTAGGTCTATTCTAATCATCATAACTTGAACGTTGTGACATGATCGGGTCACGATGTTTATGTTGGATATTATTTCATCATCTCATTCTCACAATGAGGTGACTCCATTTCCAATTGTCATAAATGCCACATGATCAAGAAACCTGGATCATCTGTTGACCAATGAACTAGTGACTAGAGTATCACCGGGAACCCCTAGTTGTTTATATATCACACGTGTATTGACGTTTCCTTTCAATACATTTATAGCATGATATAAAACTTAATCATAAACTTTATGAAATATGATAATAATCCTTATTACTAGTTGTCTCTAGGGCATATTTCCAACAGTCTCGCACTTGCACTAGAGTACAAATAAACTAGTTGCATTTGTTCTTAATCATTGGCACCATGTATTCCGGTACCTTGAAAATGCTTGCTCATGGAAGAGGTTGAGTCTTGGGCCTGTACATTATAGTCCCAAATCCTTTGCAACTTAGTAATGTCACCTTGATTGACATTAATACTTTATCATCACATGATAACATCTTTGTGTATGTATCGTAGTTATGGCAGCAGAATGAGGCCGGTTTCTAGGAGCCTACAGTGAGTTTAGATCAACCTCATGGACTTTCTCATGGGCATTGTGCCCTGGGATGCATCATTTTGTGTTAAAGACGAACTAGTCCTTCTAGAACAGTATACATCACTTTAGATGGTACCCTTATCTATTATTATAAACGTAATTATCGAAACACTAGTGCACCATGTGAAACTTTCGATGTTTTTGTTCACCTTTCTTCCTACTTGACTTTAGTCGGTATTATCGATATAGGAGTTTCCAATCTTCTTACATCATAACCCTTTATACTTTTAAGATATGTCATCCTTCATGGATTTGGAAACATGCCTATAGTTCTCAATTAGACACCATGGACAAACTTAGCTCAACGTTCCATGATTCGTGTTCAATCACTTATCAAATGTTTATTCTTGGATCATATACTATGTTAAGTTGCCATCATGGTTTTCCAAGACAGAACCTAGGTCTTCAACATAATGGATGATGATCTCCTTTTCTTTCTTTCAACCATCGATGTTTAACTTAATGCTATTCCTAATTGAATTGATCAAGGACTAGTCATGAATCAATTCATATTCCGAAACTCTTTTCAGAATCCCTTTTAGGAATACTACATAATATCGTAATCAACTTCTAAACCCTATAAATCATTATTTATCGGTACTTGCGCTTTTATTCTTAATGTGTCATGTACACACTTAAGAATCACTCTTTAAGCTCCCACTCAAAATATGTTCCCAACATACTTGAGTTCGAGACTTATATTGCTCCCACTCAAAATGTGTTCTCGCCATATTTGAGTCCGAGACTTATATTGCTCCCACTCAAAAATATGTCATTCATATATTGTTTTAGGAAGACTTTCATAGATCCCACTCAATTTCATGCAAATTGCATACCCAATCACTAATTTTGGAACACCTTCAAAATCCTTTGATCAATTATCAAACTAAGAGATTTATTATGAGATATTAGTACCTTACTAGTATTAAATCCACTAGACTTTTAGCACTTCTGAATCAAATTCATTTGAATTTGTCTAATACATTTATTCATGACAAATTGTGTCTTTGTCATTCACCTTTCCTTCATGACTTTGCAGTTGTTTTGGAAAATCCAAGTAACCACTTTACTTGTTAAGATTCAACAATAAATTGCTTTCTAATCTTAAGTGAATTTTGCCTCTAGGATTTCTCATAATTTTAGTTTACCATTATTTCCTTAGTAATTCGTAGGTATGTCATATTCTGGTAATCATGACAAATGATTCACAAATGTCTCCATATAGGATATAGGGTACATTTTGAATCCTACTTCATGTAGTGAAAACACCAGTGAGGAAAACACAATGATCATCATTGATTCTTTCCTTTGTGAAGAGAATCGTTTAGGAACGCTTTTCGTTGCGCTTCTCAACACTCTGATGTAGGGTTTTGAATCCTCATCGTGTTTTTCCACTATTTTCCAAAAGCTCCTTATTTGAGAACACAGACTTTCTCGAAAAAGTACCAAAACTTTAAGTAATACTAGTTTTGCCTTTCTTTTGGTTCTAGCCATGAAATTTGTATTCAAATTTCCAATGAATACTCTACAAGGACTTGTTCGCTATTGCTTTTGTTATATCGAATAACCCCAAAACTTTCACGACGATCCATACAATATATGGCGCCAATCTCATGAATTCATATGGTTCACTATATATTCTAATTGAGTGCTAACTATTTCTAACTAATGGTCTTTACGTCTACACTACAAAGACTTATTCGGTGCCATCTATTCACCCACTTGATATCTAATATCACATTGTGATGCTTTGCATTTTGACATTTCAAACGCAATGTATTTCACAATTCCTTATGCCAATCTTATAAAGTCGAATTTCATTACTATTGATCAAATCGTAGTAATTAGATTCTCTTTTATCTTTATACCCTTGGATGATGAAATATTTTGATCATATCAAATAGTTTCATACTCATGTTTTCTTTGGTAAACTCTTTACACAATCTAAACAAGCATATACCGATAACCACAATTTTGTTAAAATACAATACATCGAATATGTATTCTCTTTCAAAAATTCATCAAATACTTTGTATTCATGCAATACACGGTGTTTAAGTTATCTTTGCTGAACTTAGGCATGATTTGTATGTGACAAGAAAACATATTTTTTTCACATATTATCAATATTACTTTGAATTTTAAACAATGGTTTCATTCAGTAACGAATATATCGTTAAGTTGGGTAATTTTCAAGGCATTTTCAATATTTTACAAATGTTCATGTATTATCAATTAGTTTCATAACCAGGACAATTCACACATAATCGAACAAGATATGAACACAAATAGAAATCATTCATAAAAACAGAACAACTGTTTGTTACAAGTTCATATGAATAACCGTCTTATGAAGTGTGAGACACACTAAAGAATTTCATGATCTATCAATTACAATAATCATCCAAAAACGATAAACTAAATGATAAATATCGAGGGAGAGTATCATTGGCCATCCTCATCATCATGCTCGCCATCAACACGCAACGTCACCTCCTCTCCAGCAAGCAACTCTCATGCATAAGGACCTATTTTCAGCAAAACAGAATAAGTATCAAATACTTTAACACTACAATATGTGTTTGCAAGATTATAACATTTATAAAACTGTATATCAAGTATATACCTTTGTCATTGATGACCTCTCCGACAATGGGTTCAACCTTCACATTCCTGAAATGTGATATGAACTCGTGGAAATCCTGCGTTTCTGCATCGCCTCTCATAATGCAAATCGTAGCATGTGCTTGGTAGCTTGGTGGGAGCGACCGCAACAACACGCCTATTGCAAAAGAGCTCACGAACCAGTTATCCAGGAAGTATCCAATCCTCATGCATGCATCATGTATGCGCACCAAGTGATCATCAAGAGAAGAGTTCTCCTCCATCTTAATGGAGAGGAAATCTCCCATGAGCTCATGCTCCCATATGCGCACTTGTTCGATGAAATATGATCTAAGTTGTACCATAACCGTTTGAGGGTTAATGCTACCCACAATTGGCCACATCTCATCAACCATTCCGAAACGCGTTGTCAGTGATATGAAGAGATACATCACACGATGATAGAAGCGGTGATCCCGCTGCTCTGGGGTCTCATCGAAATAGGGCTGCTCCAAATACATCTCGTAGAGTATGTAGTCGACCACATCATTCTCGCTAAGGAGAACATGGAGACGCGCAATCCAGATAGAAAAGTTGGATCCATCTAGTCTAACCTTCTCTCCAGCTAACCAATCGTCAATAGGGAAGGTAGCATCAGGGAGAACCATTTTCTACATTTATAATTGCAAAAGGAATTTAGACTAAGTTTAGAATTAAATGAGTTAAATAATAAATATAACTCCACTTAAAACACCTATCCTCGGAAGGGTTCTAGTGATTACACGATCCCTTTTCCCCACATCTCCCCCGATTGTCACAACCATCAATGTGGGGGCTAGGGTGGACGCCTAAACGTTGATCACATCATCCATGCGACTCGTGCTCGGTCTTTCGACCATCCGTGTTCCAAGGCCATGTCTACACATGCTAGGTTCGCCAACTCAACCTTAGTGTATTCGCTGTGCAACATGGCTTACACCCACTGTATGCGGACGTAGATATGTCTGACACCAGATCGTCATGGCCTGCCTCATACCAATGAACTTTCTTGGTGGTGCACACAAAGGGAGAACACAATCATTGGTATTTTAATTAGGGATCATCTTATTAGGCTACCTTCGAGTATCTAATACTAACACACAATAAGATATACAAACAATAAACATTGAATGTAAATGCAATGTGATATGGTCCTTCATGTCGTGATCTCCATCCGGCGTCACCGGATTCCGGCGCCAGGGATTCAGCGTCGCAGGTACTAGGGTACCGGTGCCTTCCGGTGTGGTAGTCCGTCACCTTCGTGACTGTATACTACTACTTAGCAACTTAAGTAAACTACTTTACCTTTGCCACAACCATATCACAAAGCAACGCCCCCTGCAAAACAAAGTTAGACACTTCTACTTTATCTTTGCATGTTTTACGTGGTTGAATGTGCTTTCGGACAAGAACCATTCTTACCTACGAACTTTCACCACAATGCTGATCGAGTAGTTGTCTCTACTACACCCCTTTCGGGGCCCTCCGTTGCAAATGGCATACCAACTAATGCGAGATAGACAGACACCCCCCAAAGCCACTTTATATGGTACAAGCCGTATGTCAAGCATGGATGATACGTCCAAAACGTACATACTTTCCTGAACATTTTTGCTATTGTTTTTTCCTCTAAACTTGTGTGATTTGGATGCAACTAACGCGGACTGATGCTATTTTCAGCAGAATTGCCTTGGTGTCTAGTTTTTGTGCAGAAAATCAACTATCCGGAAAAATCCCGGAAAATATGCCAAAATCCTATTTCACCAGAAGACTCACAGAGCCAGAATACGAGACGGAGTGGGGCTGGGGCCTGGCCACACCACCTGGCCGCGCCAGGGGGTGGTCTGGCCACCCCAGGCACCCCCTCGGTCTCCCTCTTCGCCTATAAGTTGCCTTCTGACCTAAAAACTCAGGGGGGTTTGACGTTTTTCCAGAAAGAGTTCCACTCTTCCGCCACCACTAGATTTCGCGATTCGGAACCAGAAACTCCGTTTTGGCACCCTGCCGGGACAGGGAATTGGAGGAGATCATCGCCATCATCATCACCATCGCTTCTCCATTGACCATCCATGTTTCCTCCATCTATGAGTGAGTAATCCCCCGCTGTAGGCTATGGGGATGGTAGGGATTGGATAGGATCGTTCATTGTAATGGCATCGGATTGTTAGGGCATGGTGCCTAGTATCTTCTATTAGTGCTTTTTGACTTTGTTGCGACTTGTTATGCTTAATGCTTGTCACTAGGGCCCGAGTGCCATGATTTCAGATCTGAACATGTTATTGATTCATTATGATAGTATTGTTTATGGTCTTACCTGAAAGTTGTATACACACATTGTTGTCCGGAACCAATGGCCCCGAAGTGACAGAAATCGGGATAACCGGAGGGAATGGCTTTGATGTGAGGAACACATGTGTTCACGGAGTGTTAATGCTTTGCTCCGGTGCTCTGTTAAAAGGAGCACCTTAATTGCCAATAGTTCCCTTGAGGCCCCGCTGCAAATGGGCTGGTAGGAGAAAAGATGGTGTGCAAGTTCTCATTGCGAGTACGTCTGACTATATATGGAACACATGCCTATGATTATCTAGTACTTGGACGCTTTATCTTATTTATCTTCAATTGCCCTTTGTTCTGATTGCCATGTGAATTGTCTTGTCCATGCAAAGCTGATGGCCCAAAATATATCAAGCTCGTTGGGGAACCCCAAGAGGAAGGTATGATGAGCACAACAGCAAGTTTTCCCTCAGTATGAAACCAAGGTTATCAATCCAGTAGGAGCAAGGAAACACCCCAAAGGTGTTGCTAGCTGAGCCTTGGCAGGGCGCACTACCGATGCTAGTAGCAACGTGGAGACCTGCACAACACAACCACAGAACTCTGTCCCCAACTTGCGATGAGGTTGTCAATCTCACCGGTTTTGCTGAAAACAAAGGATTAAACGTATCGAATGGAAGGAAGTAATAGTTTGCAGAAAGTAACACAAAGAAGTAAACAGTTTGATTGTAGATTGAATGTAAAAGAAATGATCGGGGTCCATAGTTCACTAGAGGTGGCTCTCCTTAAGATAGATAACATGATGGGTGAACAAATTACAGCGGGGCAATTGACAAACATCGAGAAAGCATACACGCATATACTACTCATCTTGACTCCTTTGAGTCTTGATTGGGCATTACAACATTATACATGGACCGCCATCCAACTGCATCTATGACTAATAATCCACCTTCAGGTTATCATCCGAACACCCTCCAGTATTAAGTTGCAAGCAACCGATTATTGCTTTACGAATTGCGTGTAAAGTAAACAATACGATTGTTCTATGAACAAAGGATTGTTGTTTTCTCCCTAGTAGCAACACCACATCTACTACCTTAGAGATTTCTGTCACTTCCCTAGATTACCAGAGGCATGAACCCACTATTGAGCATAAATACTAACTCTTGGAGTTGCTAGCATCTAATTTTCCAAGATAGCTACTAACACCGGAAAGCATGCAAGATCACAAATAACAAAGACATGATAGAATCAATAATCAATCTGAAATAGCATCTCAATATCCATCGGATCCCCACAAACACAACATGCAAAATTACAAATAGATGATCTTGATCATGAACGGAGATCACAAGATCTAGACATGAAAGCACAAAGGAGGAGAAGCAGCCATCTAGCTACTACATGGACCCGTAGTCCAGAGATGAACTACTCACGCATCACACCGGAGGCTTGCATGATGATGAAGAAGGCCTCCAAGGTGAATTCCCCTCTCCGAGAGGGTGCCGGGAAGAGCTATAGATCCCTCCCGATCTAGGGATGGAGATGATGGCGGCTACAGACTCTTTCGTGGATTTTTGATCGGGTCCTTAGGGTTTTCGTATCAGAGGAAATATATAGGCGGAAGGAGAGGCCGAGGGGGTGCCTAGGGCGGCCGGACCACCCCCTGGCGCGGGCCAGGCCTGGCTGCACGGCCAGGTGGTGTGGCTAGGACCTAGCCCCTCCCCGTCTCGTATTCTGGCTCCAGATGTCCCCCGGTAAAATAATGACTTTGGCCTTTGTCCCGTCCAATTCCGAGAATATTCATTTTCTGACTTTCCTAGAACCAAAAACAGCAGAAAACATGCAGCTGGCACTATGGCTCTTGTTAATAGGTTAGTCCAAGAAATCATATGAAAAGTACTCCAAAGTGTGGACAAAACACAAGAAAGTAGATAAAACCAAGCATGGAACATCAAAATTTATAGATACATTTGCAATGTATCAACATCCCCAAGCTTAACTCCTGCTCGTCCTCGAGTAGGTAAGTGATAAAAAGAAAGAATAATTTTTGAGGTGACATGCACCATCATAAACTTGATCAAAGTATTTGTAAAACATTCAAAAATGGGATCATAGTACATCAATCATAACATGAAAGACAAAGTTCTAGCAATAAGACAAAGAAACTATGTTGCAATATGAAAAGGCATAAAAAAAGATTTATGAATAACAATGCTTTGCAAGACGTTTGTTTGTTTCACATAAAGAAAACATAGCATAACAGTATTCAGCTTGTACCTCATAGAGTAGCAAATATAAATGCATAGGACACCATCAAAGTTCATATGAGTGACTAGATACAAATAGTTTAAAACAAGCAATATCAAGTTATGCATCAATCAACTAGTCTTGGGACAATGCACATAGAACTAAGAATGGCCACTATGCTCTCAAAGTAGGTGCATAAAGATAGAAGGTGGAGACTCAATATATATGTGGAAGAAAGTCCTTCATAGAAGGAAGTAGGGATTCAAGTCTCATAAAGAGCTTCCAAAAATCATGGTACTTATAGCTTTCAGCTCTCATTGCCCCTATCATAAGCATCTTGAAGTCATTCAGGTTAAAGTGAACAAACTATGGTGTACATGCTTGACGAAGTATAAGTTAGAAATCACATGTCCCTTGAATACAAGGGTCGCTCCTCATGCTACTCAAGTTTAGTCACCGGTAAGTTCTTGTCATTGTAAGTACATGTCTATCATAGAGAACCGCCAACGGGGTACCCCTTGCCCGATGATACGGAAGAATCCCCATATCAAAATGACAAGGCAAGCAGACAACGAGCATCTCAACAATCTTCTTATTTACCATGGGAATATGGTGCTTTTTTCTCTCTTTCCTCTTTTAATAATCTCTTTTTTTCTTTTTTCTTTTTTTTTTCTCAATATAGGACTCTTTTTTATAAGAAGAATGCTTCATAGACAGCTCATTATGGTTACGCTGCAGGTTTCCACCATGTCAGCATGGATTAGACCAGCGGCCCAGGCGTTTCTCCAACACATATACATAATTCCATGGACTTACAAGCTCCCCATTCATTTCACACCAACGACATCCATAGACAAAAGAGCATGATATCAACTCGGTACAAAGTACCCGTGCAATGTTGAAAGCGTTCCCCATGACAGCATGGTTCTGCTAATCCCCAACAAATAAGTGCAAGCATATACAACATATACGACACAATGGTTCAAGTTTATTAAGGGCAAGAAAAGTAAAGTGTGCCATCAAGTTCGTGAGAGCTTTAATCACTAGTTTTCTCATAACAAGTTTAATTTGGAAGGTAAACAAAATCATGAATATACTTGGAATAGCATATGCTAATAGGTAGGTATGGTGGACTCTTTGGAATAACTTGGTTTAAGGAGTTGGATGCATGAGTGGAACTCATACTTGGTTATGGAGGCTAGCAAAAGACTGGGAGCGACAAACTAAGAGAGAAATAATGGCCATAATCATGCAGAGTGACAAAACATCATCGATCAAAGCATAAAGTGATACTACAAGTTGAAAACTAAAGGATCATAAAGGCTTATGGTGACTTGAGATAGTCATAACATGGTGTGAGCATGTGCCAAGTTAACCCAAATAAAGCATCAAAGGAGAATACCACAATACTATGCTTTAATATGCTAAAACAACGCATGATTCATCCAAGACACATAAAGCAATCTCAATTGTTTACAAAAAGTCATGCTACAACAAATAATACTAATCATAAAGCCAAAACAATATCAAGCATGGCATGACGAAGCATAGGCCACAGTTAACAAGCTCTCTTTAGCACTTAAGCATGAGCTTTCCTACTCTTTTCCAAACCAAACCAAACTATTTGAAAACCAATGTATGAAAGAGGGGGTCCAACCAATTTATTCAGAAAACTAAGCAAACAAAAGAAAATGAAAAACCAAAACAAAAACGAAAAAGAAGACGCTCCAAGAACAACACAACTGTGCATGAAACAATAAAAATGAAGCGTTTGGAAGAAACCTGGGATTTTTATTGATGAAGAGGGGGATGCCTTGGGCACCCCCGTTCTTTGACGCTTGTACTTCTTGGATATTTCTTGGGGTGACACGCGTGGCATACCCAAGCTTGAGCTTTAGTCCATCCTTCATCTCATTACTCATTCCCTCCATACACCTGAAATTTTTCCTTCATACAAAACTTCACACAATCTTTATTAGCAACATTAGTGCACTCAAGATAATAAGTCTTTAGGTTAAGTTCTAACAACAATAAAACTTCCATTAAAACACTAGCTACTGTAGTACTGCCCTCAAAAAGCTCAATTCCCCAAAAGAACTCAAAAAGGAACCAACAAGAAGCAAATGTAGAAAATAGCAGAAATCTGTCAAAACAGACTAGCAGATGAAGATGAATTTTTTCTAAGACCTTCTGTTGCTCAAATAAAAAAGTGTTGAACTAACGAAAGTTAGATAACAACCTGGGGCATAAGCACAAAATTCACGCCTCAAAAGGACATACATAGATTTTACACTAATTTTTACGGTGAAGCACAAAAATCTGTTTCAGGACAATAACTTTCCCAATCATTACTTCTCTCTCATTAGAGGTTACTCTTGGCACAAAAAGAAAATAAAAAGGATAAGGAGCGGTTATTACTGAGGTAATAACTTCCAATACTCATCTAAAACTTTTGGGTTATCTCCCAATAAGTACTTTTCTTTAACGCATTTAAGTTAGGCAAAAGAAGCAAGAAAAAGAATCAAGTGTTCTCAAATGAAGAAGCATTAATATCAATAATAGAAATATCTTCAACAAGGCAAGGTGTATCATCCAAATAAGTTCTAGAGGGTCCTCTCTCAATGCTCTTGGGTTCACTATTTTCATCAAAAGGGTTTTTAGGAACAATCCAATCAAGATTATTTTCTATGGCTTCATGCAGTGCTACGAGTTTAAAAGGTATCAGTATCTTAGGTTCCTCCCCATTAGGTTCGGTTTTTTCCATATTTTCTCATGTACCAATAACATCTACACATGAGCCTAGCATATTACAATGTTCAAAGACTTTTCTAGCTTCCTTGGCAACATCATAGAATTCCTTAAGCAAAGTTTCAAGGATAAAATCTCTCTTTTCGGGGTCATCAATTTCTTTCAGTTTAAGAAACATTACTTGCATTAAGGGGTTAAGGTTAACAAACCTAACTTCCAACATGTGAACTAAAGAAGCTGCAGCAATCTCATAGTTTGGAGCAAGTTCTACAAGGGATCTATCCTCATGTTTACTAACATGATTAAAGAATTCTTCAATATTATCTTTTCCCATTATTGAACTACTACCTATTGAAAGGTCTTTCAGGGTGAATTTAGGGATCAACATGGTGAGCCAAGGAAGAGGTAACAACTAAAGGAGACTTAATTTTTGTGTGTTTTTAAATAAGAAAGCAAACTAGTAAAACTATCTTTTGTGTGTTTTGATAAAGAAACAAGCAAACAAAAGTAAACTAAGCAAAACAAAAATAACAAAGTAAAGAGATTGGTTTTGAGGGACTCCCCTTGTGAAGATGTCCTTGACTCCCTAGAAACAGCACTAGAAAATATGCTTGATGGCCCAAAATATATCGAGCTCGTTGGGGAACCCCAAGAGGAAGGTATGATGAGCACAACAGCAAGTTTTCCCTTAGTATGAAACCAAGGTTATCAATCCAGTAGGATCAAGGAAACACCCCAAAGGTGTTGCTAGCTGAGCCTTGGCAGGGCACACTACCGGTGCTAGTAGCAACGTGGAGACCTACACAACACAACCACAGAACTCTGTCCCCAACTTGCGATGAGGTTGTCAATCTCACCGGTTTTGCTGAAAACAAAGGATTAAACGTATCGAATGGAAGGAAGTAATAGTTTGCAGAAAGTAAACACAAAGCAGTAAACAGTTTGATTGTAGATTGAATGTAAAAGAAAGGATTGGGGTCCATAGTTCACTAGAGGTGGCTCTCCTTAAGATAGATAACATGCTGGGTGAACAAATTACAGCGGGGCAATTGACAAACATCGAGAAAGCATACAAGCAGAAACTAATCATCTTGACTCCTTTGAGACTTGATTGGGCATTACAACATTATACATAGACCTCCATCCAACTACATCTATGACTAATAATCCACCTTCAGGTTATCATCCGAACCCCCTCCAGTATTAAGTTGCAAGCAACAGATTATTGCTTTACGAATTGCATGTAAAGTAAACAATACGATTGTTCTATGAACAAAGGATTGTTGTTTTCTCCTTAGTAGCAACATCGCATCTAGTACCTTAGAGATTTCTGTCACTTCCCCAGCTTACCAGAGGCATGAACCCACTATCGAGCATAAATACTAACTCTTGGAGTTGCTAGCATCTACTTGGCCAAGATAGCTACTAACAACGAAAAGCATGCAAGATCACAAATAACAAAGACATGATAGAATCAATAATCAATATGAAATAGCATCTCAATATCCATCGGATCCCCGCAAACACAACATGCAAAATTACAAATTGATGATCTTGATCATGAACGGAGCTCATAAGATCTAGACATGAAAGAACAAAGGAGGAGAACCAGGCATCTAGCTACTACATGGACCCGTAGTCCAGAGATGAACTACTCACACATCACACCGGAGGCCTGCATGATGATGAAGAAGGCCTCCAGGTTGAATTCCCCTCTCTGGCAGGGTGCCGGGAAGAGCTTCAGATCCCTCCCGGTCTAGGGATGGAGATGACGGTAGCTACAGACTCTTTTGTGAATTTTTGATTGGGTCCTTAGGGTTTCCGTATCAGAGGCAATATATAGGCGGAAGGAGAGGCCGAGGGGGTGCATGGGGCGGCCAGACCACCCCCTGGCATGGGTTAGGCCTGGCCGCGCGGCCAGGTGGTGTGGTCGGGCCCCATCCCCTCCCCGTATCGTATTCTGGCTCCAGATGTCCCCTGGTAAAATAATGACTTTGGCTTTTGTCCCGTCCAATTCTGAGAATATTCATTTTTTGACTTTCCTGGAACAAAAAACAGCAGAAAACATGCAGCTGGCACTGTGGCTCTTGTTAATAGGTTAGTCCAAAAAATCATATGAATAGTACTCCAAAGTGTGGACAAAACACAAGAAAGTAGATAAGACCAAGCATGGAACATCAAAAATTATAGATACATTTGCAATGTATCAAATGCCCGTCCATCCATCCCTATGCCTACCGCGCTCTAATCCTACTGTTTGGTGCAATTCTTTCTACTATCTTTACTTTACTACTGCTATTACTTTACTATTCCTACTACAAAACGGTTGCTGCTGATAAACTGATGTGGGCAAGATTGTTTCTAGGTGCAGCTGAATTAACAACTCAGTTGTTAAGGCTTATAAATATTCTTTAGCTCCCCTTGTGTCGAATCAATAAATTGGGTTTCACTTCCCTCGAAAATACTGTGATACACCCCCTATACTTGTGGGTCGTCAAGACTATTTTCTGGCGCCGTTGCCGGGGAGCAGAGCTTTATTTATCAAGTCCACTTGGAATCATTATTGTTTGCTGCCATCCATTCATCATGGGTAAGTCTCGTGATGGCAAGGTTCCTATTTTACCATCCACTACAAGAACAGGAACGGTTCTGAACACCTCGGTTGCTCTTGATTCACCGTCTGTTATGAGTAAGTTCCTTACACCACCACATACACATGCTACACACACTGCTACTACTATTGAATCTGAAACTTCTGATACTTATGATGCTGCTTCTACTGTGCTTGATAAGAGTGGTTCATTAGGTCCTTTCCTAGATGCTATGATTGCTAGAACTATAGCTAGAAATACCGAAACTCCTAATGAAGACACTACTACACCTGTTAGTTCACCTAAGTCTAGAGAGAGCTATGATATTGTAGACGGTTATATTGAGATGACCGATGAATTATTAAAGAATGTCAAAACACCCATGATAGGAGCGCTGCTAAGAGTCTCCTTGAGAGGCGTACTATTAAACCCAAATTGTCTCCTAATGCTAAGTTTGCTGCGTCTCCCATAAACATTAAAGATAAAGATTATGATTTCTCTCTTGATCTATCTTACATAGCTATTGTTGAGAAAGAACCTTTTTGTGGGACTAAGAATGAAAGTGCGGTAGCACATATGACTGAGCTTTCTACCATGAGTGGCTTATTTTCTGATGATATTAAGATGCGCACCTACTTTGTTGCTAAAATTTTCCCTTTTTCACTGAAAGGAGAAGCTAAAACTTGGTTTAATAATTTACCTCCTGATCTATTGATAGCCCTGATTGCTTGATTAGTACTTTCCTGCAGAAATATTTTCCTCCTAGTGCTAGACATGCTATTTTGCAGGAACTTTTTGATTTTAAACAGGGAGAAAAAGAGATATTGCCTGAATCATGGGCAAGGTTTTGTGCTTTGATTCATACACAAGCTGGATGTCCTTTACCTAAGAATGAGCTTCTTGATATATTTTATAATGGACTAACTGAAGAATCTAGGACATACCTGGATAGCTGTGCTGATTGTGTTTTCAGGAATAGGACTCCCAAGGAAGCTGAGGAATTAATGGCTAAAATAAGCAAGAATTATGAAGATTGGACTCCTCCTGAACCAGCTATAACTGAAATAATTATACCTGAACTAGATATACCGACGCCTATACCATCATCTAAGAAGAGGGGAGTTATTGAATTGAATGATGAAGTGATGAAGGAAGCTAAGAAATGTCTTAAGGAGAAGGGAATTAAAGCTATAGATGTCAAGAATTTACCTCCTATAGAAGAATTATGTAAGCCAATTCCCCATTCATCCACTATTGAGGTACACTCTCTCCAACACTTTGATGAAGCTGATATCCCTTACTCTAAACCTCCTGATCAATGCTTAGAAGAATTCGATATTTTTATTGGTAAGCAAGATAATTTTAATAAAAGGGTGCAAAATCATCTAATGGAAAACTCTAGAGCTATTGTTTAGTTGAAGGATATTGTGGAAAGAACCTCTAATGATTGTAAAATGCTTGTTAAACATTTTCAAATGGTTCAAACTCAAATAGATCAACTTATTAAAGTGCAAAAGACTTGTTAGTTAATGCTGCTAAAGAAAAACATGCTGATGAAATTAGAACTAGAAGTGGTGCTGCTACCTAGGATCCTCTATATCTTGAGGGGCATCCCAAAAGAATTGAGCAGGATTCTCAACAAGCTGAAAATAGTGGTACTACTCGTCAAAAAAGAAAAAAGAAATATAAAACTATTGTAGAACCCTCTGAACCTGCTAAAGATCCTAATAGTATATCTATCTCTGATGCTGAAACTGAAAGTGGTAATGAAGAAAATGATGTTCCTGATAAAGAAAAAGTTGAAGAACCTGAAAAGCACACTAAGAATACTAAATACACTAAAGAAGATTTTGTTGCTAAGAAACATGGTAGTGAAAGAGAGCCTTGGGTCCAAAAACCTATGCCTTTCCCTGATAAGAAACACAAGTCAAAGGAAGATGAACACTATAATAAGTTTTGTGAGTGGATGAAACCTTTATTCTTGCAAATTCCTTTGACTGATGCTATTAAATTGCCTCCTTATTCAAAGTATATGAAGGATATTGTCTCGAATAAAAGGAACATCCCTAATGAAGAAATTTCTACTTTGCTTGCTAATTATTCCTTTAGTAGTAAGGTTCCAAAGAAACTTGGAGACCCAGGGATTCCAACTATTCCTTGCTCTATTAAAAATAGTTATGTTAGAACTTCTTTATGTGATTTGGAAGCAGGAGTTAGTGTCATGATTTTTCTCTCTATAAGAGACTTCAACAGGAAAAACTGATACCAACTGATATATCTTTGCAAATGGCTGATATATCTACTACTATTCCTGTTGGTATATGTGAAGATGTACCTGTTCAAGTGGCTCATAATTGCTTGATATTAACTGATTTTGTTGTGCTTGAAATGCCTGAAGATGATAATATGTCTATTATTCTTGGGAGGCCTTTTGTTAATACTGCAGGAGCTGTTATTAATTGTAATCAAGGAAAGGTGACCTTTAATGTTAATGACAAGGAGCATACTATCTATTTCCCCAAGAAGATTGATAGGACTTGTGGTTTAAATTCAATTGAACATGTTGAGGGCATTCAAGTTGGAGAAATATATTGTCGCATACCAAGAGAAAAAATTGAAACTATTATGATTGGGACCATTGCTATCAAGGTTGAGGTAACATAATCATAAGTGGAATACAAAGTTTTGTTTCGTATAAAATTGTTTTGGTAACAAGACCTGATCAACCTTGTTAACAAAAGGATTTCATTGAACAAAACAATGTTTTCACCATGATTATCTCCGCTTACTTCTATTCCATCCCTTTTAGTTTTTGCTTTCGTTAGGTTTACTTTTCTGTTGTTAGTTGCTTGCATGTTAGAGTGTCTTAGAACTTCTGAAGTTCTAGCCTTGTCTTGTCATTGCATCATTCCAAAAAAATCTTTCTGTCAGAAAATCATTCTTTTATACCTGAAAATTGCTCAAAAATAAAGTGTCTCGAAAAATTCCAGAAAATTCATATTAAATTTTTACTTGAAAAAAGATGTAGAGAAGTGCCTGGAAGTTACCAGGGGGACCACCAGGCAGGCACACCACCTGGTGGCATGGCCAGCCCAGGGGGCTTGTTCATCTGCGGTACCAAAGTTGGCAGGCCAGCGCATGGCGGTACCTAAGTTGCCTGAAATTACCGCGTTTTGAAAAGTTGGGCCGCCAACTATTGAAAGGGGCCATTTCGATGCAAACTCATCTCACCCCTACCAAATCCAAACATGCCGTGAAACTGCCCCGTGAAGTAGACGGTCGAGACCCTCATGTCAGTAATATTTCCATGACGCGAGCGCCAACACGGCAACCACGTAGGCGAAACGAGATACTAAAGGAGCATGGTGCGTTGACCAAATTCACAAATCCACTCCCTCCCTCCTTTCACATGAACCCTAGCACCGGCGGCGTCGAAATCCCCTCTCCAACCAGAATGATCTCTTCGGGCATTTAACTTCCGGCGCCAAGTTGCTACGCCTACTCGCTGCTACCGAGCTCTAATGCCGAATGCCGTGCCAGCCGTTGCGACGATCTAGCCCGCCTCTACCGCCGATGAGCTGAGCAGCGTGAAGGATGGCAGATGGATTTGCCGAGGAAGAAGTACTTCTGGCTAATTTCGGGTGAGCTACTCTTCTCTTTAATATTCACACTACCTATAACTGCTAGCTGGCTATTGGCATTAGAGAGATATATCTAACATAGAATCTTTTGCTAGCACGACGCTGACAAACAATTCTTATCTTTTGTCTCCAATTTTCTGTCAACTAGGATCTCCGATGAACCCAAATACACAGTTCTAGTGGCCATCTGTGGCTACCTCATTAAATTAGCACATGGGAAGAGCACGTGGAAACAAGCTCAGAATCTGAAGATGGAAGTAGCACATGTGCAGTTATGCACTATCCCTGGTTTGGTTGCTGATGTGCATGAACTTGCTAAAATGAGGCCAGAGCAGACTGCACGGTTCAGCATCATTGATGAACGAGGCTTCAAGGTTCCTATAGCGTGTGAAAGTCAGCTAATTGGGTTGATGAAACGGCATGTTAGGCTTCGCATGGTTATGCTGGTGTGTAACATAGTGGATGAGGAAGCTCCTGCTACTGGGAGTCGCCCAGCTATTATTGGACAGGGAGGTCTAACTCGAACCCCTGCTGTTGTTGAGCAAAATGTGGTTCCTCGTCCGTGACATGCTTCTGTCAGACAACCTCCTCGTAGGAGTCCTCGTATTACCGTTGTGGAAAACTCTGCTCTGGAATCTGCTGGTACTGGTCGTCCCCGTCCCCGTGCCGGTGTTGCTGCGGCTGCTGCTCACCTAATCCATGCCACTGTTGAGCAAACTAAGGCTTCCGGAGGCTGCCCCGTTGTTGTTGCCAAGACCGCCGCCTTGTGTGCTGCTCCTCCTCGAAACCGTCCTCAAGTTGTGCGAACCCGTGCTCTGGAATCTGCTGGTACTGGTCGTCCTCGTGTTGTTGTTGATCTGGACGCTGTTGACCCAATCCCTTCTGCTATTGAGCAAACTAAGTCTTCCAGAGGCTACCCCACTATTGTTGCAAAGACTGATGCCTTCTCTCCTCCTTGAACCCGTGCTCGGGTTCAGCGAGCTGCTGGTCTGAAGCCAGCTCATGGTCCGGACTCTGCTAGCACTCGAAACACTGCTGTTGTGGGAACTGCTCCTAATCGTCAATGTGGCATGGCAACAGCTGATCCTATTGTGGCTGCCATTAGAAGGGGCCCTTCCTATCCACCATGTAATGTAGCTCCCGCTGCTAAGGGCCCTCGCCTTGCTCCTGGTCCTGGTACTTCCACCGAGGTTGATCCAGCTAACGATGACGCTGGTGATGACGGCGGTGGCATTGGGGCTGGGTCTGATGGTGCCACTCCATCTCTCAAACCTCTCAGCGGTTTCTATCCTGAAGAACCTGATGATGGAAAAGTAATCGTTCGTATCGGTGTCGCGGATTATACTGCAAAACTAGATGATGGCACAGAAAAATTCTATGACGAGTTTGATGTAATCCTTGGCAGATACGACCCTGAAGTGGTAGAGTTATCTGACCTGATGTCATCGTTACGTGTGAAGGTGCTGTGGGGGTCCTCCCAGGAAGCACGTTTGTTATATTATGGTTACAGGAGCAAAAAGGCTATCGAAGTGAAAGATACCAGGGATTTAGTCGTACCGTTCACAAGGAAACATTATAGAGGTGAAGTTTACTTCCACTTGGTAGTGCTCGCACTTGGAGAGGAATTGGAACTCGAAAATAGAGATGATGGACTTTTAGAAGGCATGCCACCCCTGATCCATGGCATCACTGGAGCTGGTGCGACTGAGGGTAGCTTCGAACAGAGGAGTCTTATAGAGGAGCGTCATAAAGAGGAGCGTCATAAAGAGGAGCATCATAAAGAGGAGCAGGAAGAGCATCCCCAGAAAGGGCACCCCGAAGAAGAACGTCACCAAGGAGACCACGCCAGAGAAGAGGACACCCAAGAGTCGCACGACAAAAGGCACCACGCCACAGAGTACACCCCTGAGATCCAGTCAAAACGCCACACCGAACGGTAGCAGCAAAAACGATAAGAGGGCTAGCACGGTGGTGAACACTCCTAGGAGTAGCAAAGAGGCGAAGATGTCCAGCATGGAGGCTACCACACCAAGTGGGAGCAGAAAAAATACTAATTTGGAGTGGAACACGCCGCTCTCAGGGAATTATGCCAGCACGAAGGAGAACACGCCCAATAGTAGCAGCAAAATGGCTAATTTGGAGCGGAACACGCCGCTGAGGTCAGGCAATAATGCCAGCACGAAGGATAAGACGCCCAATAGTAGAAGCAAAAGGGCTAATTTGGAACGGAACACGCCGCTGGGGTTAGGCAATAATGCCAGCACGAAGGAGAACACACCCAATAGTAGTAGCAAAAGGGCTAATTCGAAGAAGAACACGCCGCAGAGGTCAGGCAATAATGCTAGCACCCCGGAGCCAACACCCGTGAGGGTAGGCAGTAATGAGATCACACCCAAGAGCGGCAGCAAAAAGCCTAGTTCGATGGGGAATGGAACGCGGATGTCAAGCCCTACTGATACCATCAGGAAAGATTACATCAGGAAGGAGGATGTACACAGGAAGAGCAAGAGGGTTCTGTACACTCAAGATGAAATTGATTCTGACTGCTGTTTGTCCACTGAAGTACCTGGGATGCGTGCAAACGTAAGACCACCCCATGTGGTTGCAGCAGAACCAACCGAGTGTCTTGGAGAAAATAGAGTTGCCGGTGAGGTGGATTGGGGCAATGATCCTGTCCATCCGGGTGGAGACGATGGTGTAGCCCCACCCATGGGAGTCAATATGATGTGTGCAGTACTAGGCATTAGAGACGATGGCGAAGATTCTGAATCAGATGAAGAAGAAGGCACTATAGAGGATCAAGAACCTGGTGATGATGAAATAGACGAGGAACTTAATGATGAGGCTGGTATTCTAGTCAATGATTTGGGTGTTGAAGTAGAAGAAATGAAACATGACCACGAGTATCCTATAATTTTGGTCGGCACCGAGTTCAGGAGCATGCATGAGTTCAGGATGTCATTCCGGCATTTTTGAAATCAAGGGGGAGTTCGACGTTATCGACTGAAGAACTCTGCCGAGAGGTATGAGGACGTTTGCAAGTTAACGTGGATGAATGGACGGGCCGAGGTACATTGTCCATGGAGGATCATAGCAAGAGCCTTACCTGCGTCGACTGCAATTAGGGTATTGGGGCAATGAATGCAGCAAACCATTAGAACACTCTCTCTCTCTTTTCACTCTATAACTACAATTGATGTGCGATATCTTTCTAGAAACTAGTCGACTCCGCTTATCTTTTAAATGAATCTGTGTTGCAGGCGAACAAAATGGGCCCTCCACACATGTGTCCGATAGGCAGCAAACTGAAATCCTCAATGGCTGATATGGAGTGGGTGGCTATTCAATCTATGTCCATACTAAAGGATAACCCTAAGGAGACCGCGAAGAATATTCAGACTAGCCTCGTTTCTAAATACAACATTGTCCTTCTGTATTACACAGTTTGGAAAGGTAAAGAGAAAGCTCTGGGAGTCTTGCAAGGGGATTGGACCAATAGCTTCAGGATGCTGTACAACTTCAAGGCGGAGGTACACGCTAGGTGTCCGGGGAGTGTTGTGGAGATTGACACCGAATCAGAAGGTGGTAAAATATATTTCAAAAGATTTTTCATGGCGCTTAAACCTTGCATCCAGGGATTCAAGGACAACTTTAGGCCGTATCTAAGTGTAGACAGCACTGTCCTAACTGGCAAATGGAAAGGCTGCCTGCCATCTGCCACACAACACTCGATGGTCACAACTGGATGTTCCCAGTGGCATTCGGGCTGTTTGAAACAGAAACGGAGGAAAACTGGGTCTGGTTTATGAGGCAGCTCAGGAGATCAATAGGCCACATGGATCCATTGGCTATATCCACGGATGCATGCAAAGGGCCGACGAATGCAGTGAAGGAGGTGTTCCCGCGAGCTGAAGGTAGAGAATTCCATGCCCATATGATGCTCAACTTGTACTCACACTACATAGGTAGCGTATTTCATTACATGTTTCCTGCTGCTAGAGTTTACAAACCTAGTAGCAGCCAATATTTCATGAGCAAGATTTTTGCCGAAGCCCCTGAACTTCTAGAGTACTTAGCCATCCATCATTCACAGCTATGGAAGAGGAGTCAATTCAACCCTGACATCAAAAAGTTGATTACATAAACAACAACCTTGTAGAATGCCTGAATAACTGGGTGAAGGACATAAAAGTGCGTCATGTTCATATCTTGATGGACAACATACGTGGTATGATCATGAAGCTGTTAAATATAAGGAGAGAGATTGGTAGGAGACTTAGAGGACATATGCTACCGCCAGTTGTACAACAACTGCATAAGAGAAGCTGAGGACTTGCTCATCTTAAGGTTCTCCCGTCAACCAGCAGAAGCTGTGAGGTGGTCGATATGTCCAAGAGTGGCAAAAGGGATGTTGTGAACATCCAGCTGCGAGAATGCACCTGCTTAGAGTGGCAGCATACCGGGAAACCTTGCGACCACACCTTGGCCTTCTTGGTGAAGAAAAGAACTCTAACACATTTGGATCAGTATTTGTCAGACTACTACTCTATGGAAAAGTTCAGAGCTGCGTACGCTGGATCCGTCAAGCCATGTACAGACCCATCTTAGTGGCCTCAAGTCCAACTGTCTTTCGAGCTTTGCCAACCAGTTACAAAAAGGGGCAGAGGAAGACCCTAGGTGAATAGGTTTAAGAATTTTCTCGAAAAGAAGGGTTCGGCTTTCTGTGCTACAAAGAAGGGCAAAAATAGATGCAAGACCTGCCATCTTATAGGCCATAGAGCAACTCGATGTCCCCTTAATGCTCCCAAACCTAGGTATGAGATGGTACATTCACACAAAAAATTGTTTATAGTCTGTAGATATAAGGTAGTAATCCATGTACTGTTTTTTTACAGGAAGCGCAAGGTAAGAAACAAGACAGCCGACTCAGTGATTTTGCTGCGGGAAGAAAACCAAAATGAGTGGAGTGATGATGCCGGAGAAGATTCTGGTGCTGATTGGCCTGACTTCCCTCGGCCTAAAGATGCAGGGTACGTGAAGGTAAGAAAATTAGCACCCAGGAAGAGGAAGAAGGCAGGAGATGAAGAAGCCAGTAGACGTGAAGGAAAGAGGAAGAAAGTTGGCACCTAAGCAGAGAAAGAGGGCTAGTAGTGTAGCAGCCTAATGATGTATTGAACTTGAAGCTATATATGTAGTTCGGTTAAACTCTGGAGCTGTGTGCGTTGAACTTGTTGGGAAAAACAATCTGCCTCCCGTACTCGGAGTAAAATGTATCGCGACTTTAGGATTTGATACGTCCGAGGCCACTAGTTGAATCCAAAACTATGGCTGTGCCACTACTATTTGAACAATCGCGATAGCTGAGCGGTTAAATCCTCTCCAAAATCGATGGGTCTTAGTGGCACAAACATGATTTATTTATAGGCGCTTAATAAATCCCTGCTGTTGGCATTACACTTATGATAAGTTTCGGGGCTGGAAACCAATTTCTTAAGCTGGCTGCTACACTCCACGAAGCAGCAACTTATTTCATATGCTAGACAACAACATGGCAACATAAACTGCAAATGCAACAGATAATGCCCAGATAATGAGGAAATTGTGTCCACTATCTGGCCTAATCTTGAGCCCGTCTATCTCACCACCTCCCTGCCCCTGCCTCCCCTGCACCTGGCGAAGCTCCCAGATCTCTCGCTCCATCGCACGAATCTCCTCTTTCTTGTCCCACACAGCATCACGCAGATCCTGAACAAGCTCTCTGTGAAAACCTGTCAGTGGCTTTTCGATCCACACAAACTTGTCACAACCAGTTCCCCTCCATTCCTGCATAGTAGATCAAAGGGAACAAAAAAAAAAGAATTACATTACGCTTTACGGATCTGGGTTACCATTGTACCTACAGTAGGAACTTACCGCTCTGATGCTACAGTTGCTGAATTTTCCTGCAGTATTTTCGTCGGTCCACGAAATCCATCTCGGCATCTTCTCACCGCACAAACATAGCATATCGGGGTAGTAATCGTAGGGCGCCCTCCGGTACCTGATGGGGGCACCCGCCTGACGGTGTTGAGCCGACCCTGATTCCGCCCGAGACGAACTGCACGAGCTACGAGCCATGAGCGAGGGGAGCGAGGGCAGAGGGAAGAGGAGCCTTTGGATGTCAGGGTAGTGGTGAAGCGTGATTTATCCCTACTTAATAACTCGGGCAGAATCCTACCGTCCACATTTGGCTGACAGGTGGGGGACCTAGCATGTGGATTTGTCAAAAAAAAAACCTCATACCTTCATGGTTCAAAAGCCCTCTCGCGCGCATTGGACGAAATTTTTTGGCACCTTGCCCGCGTACATATCACTGGGAGCCCTTGCTGAGGAACCAGAGATGCCTGGCCCACAATCTTACTCCCTCTAGGAACTTGTCATGGCTCGCGCCGGCAGATCCATCCGCTCTAGCGCTTCCGGTAGGGCTCGCCGCGGCGGATCCACCCCAAGATCCTACTGTCGCAGTATCAAATGGCCATGGTGTCTTGAGAGGAGCATCGGCGCTACGTACCCGAGCTCGGCCCCTCCTACTTGTAGAAGGACTGATGCGGTGTCGAGCTCGAGCAGGAGCCGCCAGCCGTGATGGTGCTCTGTCCACGCCAACCCTATCACCTTCATCATTGTCGATTCCGATG